>OY856409.1:789010113-789688863 GCA_963693085.1 Alisma plantago-aquatica
AAGAGACCAAGTGTTGTTTAAGCTTGAAGTTCTTTCTCCATAGCTTCACTCCAACTAGGATTTGCGGGAGCAACTTTATTTATTGGGAATGACATCTCAACATGAGGCAGACTTACGATTCAGCTTGTAGATCCCAGTTTTTCTCCCTAGCAATCATAGGCTGAGTATTTGATGTGTTTCATATAATGTTGAGTATTGTTGTGACCAAACAAAGTAGCCATACATATTTCTTCAAAATTAGAAGTAGAAAGTAGAGATGATGCAACAATAGAAGTTTCACGATGAACGAGAATAGGAACTGTGCCTTTCAAATGTAAATGCGTTGGTATATATTCTAAGCAGAAAGATAATTATGTGGAATCGGGTGTCGCAAGTTGACATTATTATATTCAATTCCTTGATTATGAGCAGAATTGAGTACGATTGAATCAACCCCTTGTTGAGATTTTTCTTCTTCTGTTTAAATCTTTAAAGTGATATAGGAGCATTTTATTTCCTTTCACTTTCTTTGGTAATATATGAAGAATAAATTGTATCAACACTGACGTACACAATTTTAGTAGGAACTCTTGATTCAAACATCATCGCCCACAAGCTCCATTATGGGCATGTTTGGTTACTTGGATTTTGCTGTATTGGATTGTATTTTGGACTCCAGTTCAACAAATTTTAAGTTTGGTTTGCAGAATTGGAGAATTGAGGTTAATCCCGGGATTTTCAGACATAATAGGATTCCCGCATTTTGGTCTCCATCAAAATTCTCCCGGACGCCAAAATCCAACATGGTGAACGTCGTGGACACGGAAAAAAACAAATTCCGCACTTACAAAATCCAGCAAACCAAACATAAAATTTTATTTTGCGGAATTTTCACAATGCAACATTTTAATAATGCGGGATGGACAATATACAGGATTTCTAAAAATCCGGCAAACCAAACTTGCCCTATGTCTTTGCTTTCTTTTCACTGAAGCATATTGCTCAACAGTACAGGGACATGACAGTTGATGAATGACGCCTTCTTATTTTAGGTAGTGCAGTACATTGTGATTGAGAAACTCCCCTCAACTATCATTTTGAAGAACTTTTATCTTAGTAGCGTAGCAATTTTTCATATATCGCGAAACTTTAATGAAAATAGATAAGAATTCACACTTGTTGTGATGCAGAGCATAAGCCCAGCAGCACCAATACAATCATCCATCATAAGAGCATATAGTATAGTACATAAACGCTGTCTTGGAGCTACAGGGAATAATTGTCATAAATCACAATAAGGAGCTACAGGGAATAATTGTCATAAATCACAATAAGTTTTAACACACATTTCAATACTTATATATGAAATATATAGATGCTAGTATTGCTAAACCTGTTGGCATACATACAGATACACAAAAATAAGTGCATCCATCAAATTAACACAATAACAGAAGCATTGACAAGTAAATACAAGTGTTTTCGTACTATTTCATGCCAGCGGCATCACCTTTAAAAGCAAAATCCAGCATATAAGCCTAAAGCTTAAGTGGTATCAGTAATTAAAACCACTATGGCAAGTACAAAGCTGTGATATACATTTGACAATCATGAGCTATGTAGTTTTATGAAAGAAAGAAAAGCACTACCCACCATCCACGGTTTACAGAACAAATTGTTCAAAGATGCCAATTTCGCCAACGGAATACAATTTATCAACGCTGTCAAACTGCAGGTACTATATTACAGCATCGTCTTTTACATAGTTAAAGACTAAACTAAGTCACATTGGAAATAATTCCACCAAGAAAGTTAGGTAGCAAAAGCGCAACTGAATAAACAATCAGTCTTTCCGCTTTGGTATTACAACTGATGACTGCAAATGTCAGGATATTGGAGAAGTCACACAGCTCCACAATGTCACGGTGTCACCTCATTATTGTACCAACAATATAAACTTGGGGCTATAAGGTTCCAAAAGGTACACTCACAGCACCGTTTCTAGCTGCAAAGGAAGCATTGGGAAGGTGGCACTGCTTGTTGCTTCGCTTCTCTGCTGTTCAATTGCAGTTCGCAGCCCAAGCTGCTGCAGTTGATGTACTATATGGGACATTCTCGGTCTAACTGATGGAACGTGTTGTGTGCAAACATAGACAAGATCCACGACTTTCTGAATGACGCCTACCTCAGGGATGTCCTGTATTATTGGATCCAGAAGTTCGGTGTATCTATGTGACTGAACAAGTGGTGTTGCCCACTCAAAGATGCTCTGCCATCCCATAGATTCAACTGCAAGCACTGGTCGGCGGCCACTGATAATTTCCAGGAGCAGAACACCAAAGCTGTAAACATCACTCTTTGTAGTCAACTCATTCCTGTACATGAACTCGGGAGCAAGATATCCATATGTTGCAGCAACTACTGTCCTCTCATGCATTACTTCCCAAGAGACAAACTTAGACATGCCCACTCCCATAAGATGAGCTCCAAAATCTTCATCGAGGAGAACATTGCTAGCACGGATGTCTCTGTGCACCACTTGTGGCTTCACCTTATCATGAAGAAACCTGTGTTCATGAATAGTACCAGAATGATGTGTATTAGAAACAACTTTATCAGATGCGAAGAAAGTGAAAGGTCTCTGTGGAATAAAAGCAAATAGATTCAGAGCCGGTAAACTTGTACCGCAGATCACATGGTCCAGATGATTTACATTCTTCGTTAATATTGAATGCATCTCCAACTAAAGAACGAGGATAATGTATGTCAGCAATATCGTAGTATGTAATCCTAATATCCATCAGAGGGGAATATATATGTACATCACAGAGAAGAGGTTTTGGTTGTCCCAGCATATCAAGATTGGGCTTTGCATGAACGATGGAATCTATACGTAAGAGCTTACAAGATAAAAAAAACATGCTCCAATACAAATTACAACTTGGCTACTAGGATGGTAGTGGGTCTTCCTATAAGCCGATTAACACAATGATCTTCTATGCTCCCCCAGATTGCATATAGGTCGACAGTGCACAGCTTGTAGATATACCTATCCAAACACTACCCACCATCCATGGTTTATTTGATATGTATAATATATCTTGTATTTTAAACTTAACTGTCTGCTGCAATTTTAGTTAAATAATTCTGTAGTAAGCATAAAAATGTGATAAAAAATAGGATAAGACTTAGGATTCAAATGAAAATACTTGATATATAATAGAACTTGCATTTTGAACTTAGCTATACACTTCAAAATGTATTTGAACGAATTAACATGATCTTTTTTGTTCAACAGTTACCTTTCTGAATTAAATCAAATTTGAAATATCAAGTATCTACTACACCTAATACTATCAGATTCAGCTTATATCTACTACTTTATACATATATATTTAGGGGATGTTTAAAGATCTATTCTTTGAAAAATATTAACTTTTCTTGGACTCTGGTGTTTATGAGATTACATGTAATACAGTAATATCCCTATACTACGTTTACATCTACATATTTAGATATCTATTTTAACATTTAATGAACTATTAAAGGTCTGGTTTAATTTAAATATACTCTTTGGTGGCAAATGCTTATTATTTATTTGGTGTGTATGTCGGTCGTTTATCTATTGTTTCATAATCATCATTATCATCATCTAATTGTGGTTCTGACTGTGAGCTGATAGAATTAGCCGCGATGGGAGTAGGAGGGAGGAGCGTGGTGATGGTGGATCATGCACAGCAAGTAACACTGTGATGTAGGACAGGCCCCACCTTTACGCACTTATGAGCATAGGCGTCGCCGTGTCATTAGTTAGGCTTTATTGACATGTTTTATTTTATTATATCTTTTCTCTTCTTAAGGGTTTTTGTAAAGTCATGTGGTTTTAGTCCCACATTGGCTATCATGTGTTTAGTTTTTCTTTTAGAAGCCTATATAAAGGCTCTATGGGCATCCATGTAGAGACAGTTTATGAATGAGAATTATCATTTTAGTCATTGCCTAGTTTATTTCTAAATAGTCGTAGTTTTACACAAAGTGGTATCAGAGCCTAATCCTAAAAGCATTAGGGTTAGGTCCTGCCCAGCCGTCATCCTCCAGCCGTCACCCTCCATCCGTCATCCTCCACCTTCACCAAACCCGCCGCCACCGCCGTTGCTACCAAACCATGCCCGCTGCCCTCTCCGCCTGTCGCCGCCGTCTGTTGTTGCTTCTTCTGTCACCCCTGCTACGGTTGTCGCTTCTACTGTCGCCCCTGCTATGGCTGCCGCCGCCCCCTGCTGCTGCAACCGCCACCCCCTGTTGTTGTTGCCGCCGCCGTCCCCTGCTGCTGCCGCCGCCGCCGTCACCGGCTGCTGCTGCCGCCGTCGTCCACCGTCGCTGCTACCTCCGCCGGCCGCTGCTGACATACCGCCGTCGTTGTTGTTGTCTGCGACAACCGACCGCCCAAGCCACTAGTAAGCAGCCCCCACAAATTTTTTCGGGGCCTCTCGCCCCCGAACCCCAGAGCAGAGGGCCGCTGGCCCCCTGCAACCCCCAGCCACGAAAGTTGTGGCCGGATCGACGTCCTCCACAAAGACGACAACCTCTTCTACACAAAGTAAAGGGCATTCGATATCTACAATTCGGGTAAGGTCTTTCCATTGTTTTTGTACCTTGTTCTTCTTCTGCATTTTTAGTACATTTGCAAAAGGGTCCATAGGGAGTTTTGATTCCTCCACCGCAAAATTGCCAAGTCCTATTTTTGTGAGAGGTTTTTCTTTGTTCAGCGCACTATTTACTTTCATATCTCTGTCCGCATTTTTTTCTTGAAGTTTTTTTTTCGCGTTGTACATCTCAGAAACTAAGTTTTCCTTTGGCACAATAATTTTTGGTTGTTTCGTTGCAATTCATTATGTCGGACCATAGGTCTCATACCCCTGTGTTGGAACCCACTCCGGAAGCAGCCCCTACATCTTCCCAAACCCCCTTTAACCTGGATACTCTTGGTCAAACACTCAATTCCATCATGACTGAGCTTCGCACAATCCGCCAAACACATACCCTCCAGGCCGGTCAAAATCTCGCACCTTATTTGGGATATGGCATGCCACCAAATATAGGGAATGCACCTCGATCCCCATTAGCTCTTACTCCCCTGCAAATTTGTGCACCACAACCCCAAGAGATCCCCGACTACCAAAACTTAGGGGCCACTGACCCTTTCGCTGAACATGACCCTTACTCCCTACATGTTTATGAGGAAAACCACCACTACTACCCACCGTATTATCATCCTCCCAATTATACGTCTCAACCCGTTGCTCCACACACAAACCTTGCACGGAGATACCCCCCTCAACGCAATGCCCCTGACCCCCAATTCGTTCCTGCAAATCATCATCCACATCCTCAACAACCAATGGCTCCGCCTTATCATCCCATCCACCCTCCTGCGCCACGTCCTCGTCCCCCTGGACATGATGCTTTTCACGCCCCCCCCCCCACATGGCCCAGCCTTTCCCCAAAATCCTTACGGTCACTACCACCCAGGACACCCACCTCAGGATGATATCACCCGCCGAGTTAAGGTAGATGCACCTACTTTTGATGAAAAACTTGACCCTAAGGCTTTTCTCGATTGGATTGCTAGTTTTGGAAGATTATTCGACTGGTATAACATGACAGATGCTCAACGGATTAGGTTTGCCAAAATGAAACTCGAAGGGTCTGCCAAGAGGTATTGGCAAGGCGTCCAACGTGACATGGAGCGTAGTGGTCAGCCTCCTATTCTATTTTGGGATGAGATGAAAACCAAGCTACGTGAACGCTATGTACCCTCCCAATACCAAAGGCAACTTCTTTCCGATTGGATGGCCCTTAACCAAGGGACATCTTCTGTTCAGGAGTACATGCAACAGTTTGAAGAGGCTAAAAACCGTTGTGTTCACAATGACTCAGACTGGCAATTAGTCGCTCTCTTTGTGCAGCGTCTACACCCCGATATTAAGTGAGAAATGCAATTGCAACAATATGACTCCTTAGACGATGCTTTTCACCGCACCCAACAAGTCGAGAGTTACCTACAACCCGCTTCTCGTGGTCCTTCATTTTCTTGTTTTGGCAAACGTACTCGATCAACCAGTAATCCGATCACCACCTTGTCTCGTTCGGCCTATCCTTCTCCCCAACCATCTCCCCGGGGTTATTCACTCCCTTCAGCCAATAAAGGTAAGGAGATAATGTCCACTCCAATCCGACCTCCAAGAGGTCGTGAATGCTTTCATTGTCATAGCACGACTCACTTAGCTGCCCAATGCCCTCGTTGTGCTCTTTTTGTGTCCTCAGACTCTCCTAATACCACCCCAGAGGATGACATTGAGTATGAAGATGTTCTTCCAGCCTCTGAACCCTCAGATGATGACGTTGATTATGAGGATGATCCTTCTTATCTTCAAGTCATGTGTGTTCTTGCTGCTCCTTCAGAAAGGGATGAATGGAAACGTACCACCCCCTTCCAAACCTTTTTCAAACACAGTGGTAAAAGTTGTAAACTCCTCATTGATGGGGGTAGTTCTCAAAATATCATTTCACACCATGGATTGAAGCGCATGCAGTTGCGCCCTGAACCACATCCACAACCACACAAAGTCCATTGGGTGAACCAGATTAGCTTGCCCATCACCCAACGTTGTCTTGTACCCATCACTCTAGGTGCTTATTCGGACCACATTTGGTGCGACGTGTTGCCCATGGATGTTGGCCATGTCATTTTGGGACGTCCTTGGATATATGACTTAGATGCCCACAATGAGGGACGCTCCAACGTTTATACTTTTAAGCACAAAGGCAAACACATCCGATTAGCACCTACTCGTTTCATTTTCCCTATCAAAAAGAGTCCACCGCCTGATCCCCAATCCTCCAAATCCCAACACTCTCTACACCTTGTCACTCGACGAGAGCTTGAGGAAGCCAGTCAAGAATCTGGATGCATGTATGTGCTATACATCAAAGAATCCACTCCCATGTCTAATTGTCAGCCCCCACCGGAACTTGCCTCCCTTCTCGACGAGTTTAAGGACATGACACCCACCGACCTTCCGGATGAGCTCCCTCCTATGTGTGATATTCAGCACGAGATTGATTTGATTCCCGGGTCTTCGCTCCCAAACCGACCTCATTACCGTGTGAACCCAATCGAGCATGTTGAATTGAAACGTCAGATTGATGCCCTCCTTCTCAAAGGATTCATTCGTGAGAGCAAGAGCCCTTGTGCGGTTCCTACACTACTTGCTCCCAAGGATGGTAGTTGGTGTATGTGTTTAGATTGTCGACCCATCAATAAGATCATTGTCAAATATCGATTTCCTATTCCACGCCTTGACGACATGCTTGATCTATTGATGGGATCCCGCTATTTCTCCAAGATTGATCTTCGTAGCGGTTACCACCAGATCTGTGTTAAGCAGTCTCATGAATGGAAGACTGCCTTCAAAACCCCAGACGGTTTATATGAGTGGCTAGTTATGCCTTTTGGCCTTTTGAACGCAACCAGCACCTTCATGCGCGTCATGAACCATGTATTACAGCCATTCATTGGAAAAAATTTAGTGGTATACTTTGATGACATTCTGATTTTTAGTAAAACCAAGGATGAACACCTAACTCATCTTTGACACACTTCGTACTGAGAAATTGTACATCAATCTAACGAAGTGCTCGTTCCTTCAAGATAAAGTCATATTCCTTGGCTATTTTGTATCCGCTACCGGCATTGAGGCTGACCCAGCCAAAGTCAAGGCCATCACTGATTGGCCTCAACCCACTTCGATTTCTGAGCTTCGCAGCTTTCACGGGTTGGCTACTTTTTATCGTCGATTTGTTCGAAAATTTTAGCACCATTATGACTCCTCTCACTGAGTTAATGAAGTGTGACAAATTAGAGTGGACACCATCAGCCAAACGTGCTTTTGAGGCAGTCAAAACTAAGTTGACCGAAGCTCCGGTTCTTCGCCTTCCTGATTTTTCCCTCCCTTTTGAAGTATCTTGTGACGCTTCTGATGTTGGCATTGGAGGCGTACTGAGTCAAGAAGGGCACCCTGTTGCCTTTTTCAGTGAGAAACTCAATGAGGCAAAGCGTAAATATTCCACGTATGATAAAGAATTCTACGCTATTGTGCAATCCCTGCGTCATTGGAGGCACTACCTTCTCTATCAAGAGTTCATCCATTAGTCTGACCATCAAGCCCTTCGATTCTAAACTCCCAAAAGAACTTAAATGTGTGTCACGCCAAGTGGTACGAATTTCTTCAGGAGTACACTTTTGCCCTCAAGCATCGCTCAGGTGTTGAGAACAAGGCCACAGATACTCTCAGTCGTTGCTTGACCACCCTACAGTCTATAAGCGTTGAAGTTGTGGGCGTCGACCGATTGAAAGAACAATATCCCTCCTGTCCTGATTTCACGACTATTCATTCTGAACTTCTCAGTAGCACACACACCCAGCCATGCTTCTGATTTTAGTCTACGTGATGGATTTCTTTTTCTTGGTACGCAGTTGTATATCCCTTCTACTTCAGTTCAAGATTTTCTCGTTTGGGAATTACATGATGGTGGCCTCGCTGGCCATTTTGGTAGGGATAAGACCACTCTAGTGACAGACAGATTTTATTGGCCTTCCTTACGTCGTGATGTAGCTCGCATCGTGTCTCAATGTCGTACTTGTCAATTGGCCAAAACCAAAAGACAAAATACGGGTCTTTACACTCCTCTCCCTATTCCGCATGAGCCTTGGAAAGACCTAAGTATGGATTTTATTTTAGGTCTTCCCCGCACTTCCCGTGGCCACGACTCTGTGTTCGTCGTTGTTGATCATTTTTCGAAGATGGCACACTTCATTGCATGTAGTAAGACTTCCGATGCCTCTTGTATCGCCCGCCTTTTCTTCAATGAGGTAGTCAAACTACATGGACTTCCTTCCTCTATAGTCTCCGACCGTGATGTAAAGTTTGTTAGCTACTTTTGGAAGACTTTGTGAAAAATCTTTGGTACCAACCTCAAATTCTCTTCTGCCTTTCACCCTCAAACTGATGGTCAAACTGAGGTGGTTAACATGAGCTTGGGTAACCTTCTACGATGTCTTGTTGGTGAGCGCCTAGGCAACTGGGACTTATTGCTACCGACTGCTGAATTTGCTTACAACAGTTCTATAAATCGATCCACAGGATAGAGTCCTTTTGAAGTTGTTAATGGATACAAACCCCGCCAGTCTATAGATCTTGTACCTATGACCACTAATGACCGCACTTCTCACACTGTTGAGACCTTTGCCCAGCACATTCATGATTTGCATGCCGAGATTCGCCAAAAACTTTGTCTTATGAAAACTATAAGCTTTCTGCAGATGCACATCGCAGGTTTCAAGAATATCATGTGGGAGATTATGTGTTAGTACGTGTGCGCCCTGAACGCTACCCCAAAAATTCTTTCAAGAAGCTTCATGCCAGAGCGTCAGGACCTTTCCAAATACTTAGTCGACAGGGACCCAATGTCTATGTATTGGATTTTCCAGCAGATTGGGGCATTAGTGCAATATTCAATGTGGAGGATCTTTCTCCTTATCGTGGTACATTTGAGCCCCCTCCACCACCACCAGCAGCTTCTTCAGACCGTCACCGTGCTTCACCGCCGTCAGCAGCGTTACCGCCTCTACCTCGCCTTCCTCAACAGCCGCCTGAGCGCATCGACATCGTCTTGGACGACCAGACCGTCCTCACCAGCCAGGGCATTTTACGCTGTTTCTTGGTTCGTTGGAGAGGTCGTTCATCAGTAGACGCCACATGGATCACCGAGGAGGAGTTTCGCCGCGTTAACGCAGATCTTCTGGAGCTCTACCTCAGTACCGACTCGATGGAGTCGAGTCTTTTGCAGCCGAGGGGAGTTGATGTAGGACAGGCCCCACCTTTACACACTTATGAGCGTAGGCGTCGCCCTGTCATTAGTTAGGCTTTATTGGCATGTTTTATTTTATTATTGTCTTTTCTCTTCTTATGGGTTTTTGTAAAGTCATGTGATTTTAGTCCCACATTGGCTATCGTGTGTTTAGTCTTTCTTTTAGAAGCCTATATAAAGGCTTTATGGGCATCCATGTAGAGACAGTGTATGAATGAGAATTATCATTTTAGTCATTGCCTAGTTTATTTTTAAATAGTCGTAGTTTTACATTACACTGATCCAGCAAAACACAAAATGTAACTACTGCAACAAGGTGATTTTGGGCAAAGTCCAGAATATCTGACAAATGGGAACAAGAGTGTCAAGGTCTATGGAACATGCTATGAAAAGGTGAAGATGCATTTCAGAGATCAAGTCAGATAAATTTTAGTAAGTTGACGATGCAGACTCTAGAGAGATGATGTTTGGCTCCAACATCATCCGTATAAATGATCGTGATGATGACAATGATTATACCTACCATACTAATATCGATGCAGCAACAAAAACAAAGGCATTGAGGACATATATTAGATAGTATAACATGGAGAGGCATAGGTACGACACCAAGCAAAAATGATCCACTTATGATCTCAGTGTTAGATTCAGTGTGCCTCCTAGAGTTGTAGCAAGTCAACTTCTGAGCTCTAGAATCGAGAATCATAGACCCTGTTGTATGAAATGTACTAATTAGAGCATGCATTCTACTAGAAGGATGTTAAGCAGGAAACCCTAAGTGGGATGTATAAAATGCCAAAAAGTTTGTGGGCCAATCTATTAGTAAATTTTAATTACACATGGTGTACACATCATGGAAGCGGATATAGGGCCCTAACCTAAACAATTTAATCAACAAGTAAACAATTTAATCAACAAGTTATGTCCTGTTTAGAAGGAAGAAAACGATAGCCAAATAGAAAAGCAGGGGAACAAGACATGGCCTATTTTTAGTGCTACTATAGTGTATGATGGTTTGACGAGTGGAATCATGTGGCAATTATTAACTTCCTAGCATATAATGAGGGACTTGGATGCATTCTTCCATACAGAAGACTGCAACTATTTTACAAAAATTAATGGGGAGTGCAGAAAAAGAAAAAGAGATTGTTATTCAGGTTGTCGGCTGACAATGGCCCGAACTTTAAGAAAGTTGGGAAAATACTTGATGATCCTTTAAGGTACTCCCTATACTAGACTCCTTGTGCATTGTGTTCCACTGATTCTTAAAGACTTTGCAGAAAATAAATTGTTTGTTGAAGTGATGACTAATGCAAGAAAGATCAACACTTATCAACTTCATCAATGATCATCATTTCCTTTTAGCAATGATGAGTAGCAAAAACTACTATGATAGAGATTTGGTAAATGTTGACATTACATGCTATGCAAACTTTAAAAGAGAAGATACAAGGGCTTTTAGATTGTTTGTTATGAGAAGTGGGGTTATCATCCTGACAGTTCTATAAGTAGGCAGCAAGGGCAGGAAAGTTCTATAGGATGACCAATTTTGGAAAAGGCTATCAAACGCCTCAAAAAGACAATGGCATTGACCCTGCATGTTCTATGCATAGTAAATGAGTTAGCAACAAAAAACCATCTAGTCTTATGTCTATGAAGCTATGAGCATGATGAAGAAGGATCACATGAAGGAGGCAGCGTAAGCAAGACCTTGTCAACAATACCACTAGATAATGTTAAGAGATGGGATAAAATGCTTCATTGTGCACTGCATAAAGCTAGTAAGACTTTCAAATTAGCTTCCAAGTCACAACAAAAAGTTTGTTTTGCTATCTTTTTTCACAGCTTAAACTGTTCTTTTTTCAATGGCCAGCTTAGCACCTCATGCAGCCTTAACCTAGGGCTTGGAGAGATCCACAAACGGTAGTACATGAGGTGATTGACAAGTTCTTTCACGATAATGACACGGCACTACTAGTCATGGGGTAAGTAACTTTTTCCTTGTTACTTTAGAAGTCAAATTAACTTTCCGCAAATATACCATCATCAAGTAAGCTAAACGTCCATTTAGAGTGTTGTATATGGAAAGGGCAGATATAATATCCCAAGGAACTGAAGCTTTCAACCTACTACTATCATACCATATGTCAGTATTAAACTGATACATGACTTTTGGGTTATTTAACGTGGAGCTGAATGGTAGGTCGACCATGGAATCACTATAAAGAGTTCAAAGGTGTAGCCATCAAATTGTTGCCCCAAACAGCTACTGCAAAGGCTGTCAGAGAAACTTAAGCACCTTCAACTTGATCCATATAAAAAGTAGTATAGGCTCGAGGTGAAATGATTACATATGTTGGTATATGTGCCTAGGAAGCACAAACACTTCTACACAGCCCTGCGTCCGTGTTGGAGACAGACACTTCTTGGGCACTGCCTGAAGAGTGTCGGACACGACTAGCACAAGTCCAATCCATTTTGGTCCTTTTTGCAGCTTGGACAGCCTGGAAACATCCTATTCCCTAACATTAGTGCAGCAACTGTTGCTGCAATAGACTATTTTAGAGCCCTAAATATACAGCTATTATTTATCTTGCCATTGAGAACATGTAAGACAAAGTTGATATCTAATCAAAGTTGTACACATATCTGTCAAAAAGGATTATTGTGTAAAATATATGTTGAATTTGATATCATGAGTCACAATATAATCTAATCAATTGATTAACTGAGTAATGGAAACTCATTATTTATTCTAAAAATCTACTATATTTGCGGGGCGGGGGGGATGCAACATGTTTTGTATTCTACTTATTATTTCTACTGCACACACAAACACAAACTTATTTATATTCATATAAGGAGTCAGGCTAGAATACACTCGAGTGTATCCGAAGCAGAATACACTCAAGTAGTTTTCCATGATGCAATATTTTTTTGAAAAAACTAATCCGTTGATCATCTTAAACTTGTTGTGAATAGCTCATGTTAAGAAGACCACAAAAATTATGCATTTCGAATTAGTTTCGTGTGTCTATTTTGTTGCCCTCGGATGAGTGACTTATACTCATCCAAATGAGCTCAAAATTTGCATGTAGCCTAATTATAGTATAACAATGAAGATCAATGGTTTACATTTTGCAAAAGAATAGTCTTGATATGCAAACACCACTTGAGTGTAGTGTGCGATCTCTACACTCGAGTGTATTCTAGCCTGACTATATATATATATATATATGAGGTTAGGAAGTGTGTACCGGCTGGTACATGTAACTTATGTGTATCGACCATTAAAATAGCATATGTAGAGTATGTTGATAAAATCCAACCATATGGATTGATTCAACTCTATATAGATTAGATGTCTTTAAAAAATCATAACCATATCTTATGTAGATCATGAGATATAGCCATACATCATTCAATGGTTTATGCAATTTCTGCAACTTACCATTGATTAGAAACTAGACATTTTCTTTTATTGTATGCTCTATGAATATCAGATTGCGATGAGTTTTGGTACACATGTTATCTAAGGGGTATACTATACATCTATAAGGTTGGATTATTCAATACAATTTTACAATCCCCATAAATGAAGGTGGGTACATGTAAGCTACATGTACTTGGGTACACAATTCTCTTAGCATATATATATATATATATAGAGAGAGAGAGAGAGTCAGGCTAGAATACACTCGAGTGTACGGATCACACGAATACACTCAAGTGTGTTTGCATATCAAGACTATTTTTTGCAAAATATAAACCGTTGATCTTCACCGCCACACTATAACTAGGCTACATACAAATTTTGAACCCATTTGGATGAGTGTAAGTCACTCATCCAAGGGCAACAAAATCAACGCGCGAAACTAATTTGAAATGCATAATTTTTGCGGTCTTCATAACATGAGCTATACATATCCAAATGTGCTCAAATTTAGCGTATGAGTTGTTCACGAGATGTTTAAGAAGATCAACGGATTAGATTTTCAAAAAAAATATTGCATCATGGAAAACTACTTGAGTGTATTCCGCTCCGGATACACTCAAGTGTATTCTAGCCTGACTATATATATATATATATATATATATATATATATATATATATATATATATGCGTGTATAGCTATATATATATATATATATATATATGCGTGTATAGCTATATATATATATATATATATATATATATATATATATATATATATATACGTATATATATATATATGTATATATATATACGTATATACGAATATATACGTATATACGTATATATATATATATACGTATATACGAATATATACGTATATACGTATATATATATATATATATATATATACGTATATACGTATATATATCTATATATATACGGGTATATACGTATATATACGGGTATATACGCATATATACGGATATATACGCATATATACGGATATATACGTATATATACGGATATATATATATATATATATATATATATATATATATATATATATATACGTATATATATGTATGTTATTTCTAACGTATATACCAGATTATATAACGTATTTAGAACTCCATAGACTGCTTTTGAAGAAGAACAAGAGAAGTGTTTAATCATCCTAGATCTCTTTGATACAAGTTGACTAGGTCCGAGGCCTCCTTGTCGTAGTGGGCTCCCCGTGGTTTAACGAGGCAGAGCTGTATTCACTATTGACAGGCCACTAGTTAGTTCTTGTTAAGGATGTCGAAGTTGTTTAACCTCCTATCTTGCGAAGCTTCTGCACTTCCTTCTAATTCTATCGTTAGAACGATGTCTATTAAGAATAGTGAACAGATAAACTTTGAAAATATAGAACAATCAATCCAAAATTGGGAAATGCCTAATGTGCCTATAAAAGACATTTACACCAAAGGAAGTTTTAAACTCATCTTTGACTATTATATAAAAACAATAGAGAAAACCATCTTTGTAAACTCGTCTTTGGAAAACCTAAAACTCAAAGGATATAGAAAATCTAAAAAATAATACAAAGTACCACTATCTACACCTAGGGTTGGTTCAAGTTTCAGCCAAAGCACTAACTAGGAAAGGAATCAACTCCTCAATATTATTATGCTTAAGAGACTGTAGACATCTGAAGTTTACCGACTCTCTGCTAGGGTTAGTCGAATCTAGCCTATCAGATGGACCAGTCTACTTCAATGTTATCCCTAATTTCTCAGTATCTCTAAGTGATCCAGGCTTATTAAAAGCTTTAACATTAAATATCCAAACCTCAGGGTTTCGCATGGAAGCATCATCTGAGAATGTTGTCATTTGTTATAGGGTTTGCTTTAAGGCCATGAACACAGTTACACCACAATCTGTCATCTGTCCCGAAAAAGGCACAACAACACTTTTTCTCACAAATGTTAGAAATAACGTAGTTACCCCAAAATCCTTAAAATGGGATGATATTAAACTACTAGAATGCTGGAGCCTAGCCCAAGCTAATCATTCTACATTTACAAAATGAAAATGTTGAAGAAGTCATAGAACATCCAAACGGTGATGTAGAAATCAATTTTCTATCATCAAGTAGAAGAATCACTCTTGACTCTAGACCTTCCACTAGTTACCCCAGGGGTTTTGACACTCCTAGATCTTCACTTTCCTCAAGGAATTCAACCTATGAAACACCTAGAAATTCATTATCATCCAGGATATCTGCATCTGAAGTTCCCAGGACAACTAGGGAAACTCCCTCTGAGTACCATTTTGTTATACTCCCTAGAAATAAAGAGAAAGATGAAGTAGGAAAAGATAAGATAGATCTCACAATTAGGCCTACATGCTTAACCTATCCAATCTATGAGACATCATGTTCTAACTATGAGCCATCAGAAGCAGAATTTACTATAAACGCTCTTATAGAACAAGAATTCGAAATAGATAAAGATTTGTTGAGAAGAGACTTTCTCTGTAAAGAGAATAAAGAAAAGGTTGATTGGTTTTTTTATCATTACAGTGATCAAGCAAGGACACTCATTAGAAGACAATGGTATGAACACATGAAGGATGTCAATAGAAACGTCCTATTCTTTGAATGGTTTGAAGAAAACCACATCACACCATTTCCAAAAACCTCAAAAAATATGGCTATCACAAAAGCCTCTGTTACATGGAAATTGGGTCTTAAAGATGAAGAAGTAGAGTCAATACATCCTCCTTTTGAACCCATAAAAGTCTTAAAAGAAGAAATACCAGCCACACCAATTCTCATGACAGAAATTAGGCATGAGCCCGCTACACAAGAACAAATTGTTGGAATCATGCAACAAAACAATTATTCCAATTCTTGTCTCCAAACTATTGCAAAACAAACTGATAGGATAGAGTCCATCCTGAAGGATGTCAAATCCACCATTCCCCATAAGAATAATGATCTAAGAAATAGTCCTATAATTATGCCAACTACACTCTCAACAGAGGTCAAATTAGGAAAGAAAGTCCCAATCAGATTTGACAAAAATCTAGAAGACATAACCAACGAAATCACAAATCGATTACAACATCTTAACCTAAGATGAATCATCCGAAGATGAACCTATACATATATCTCCTGAAGATGTTCTTTCCTTTGAAAATAACCTAGATGCCTCTATCAATAAAATTGGATCCTCCAAACCGAGGTATTCTAAAACAAAGAATTACTATAATAGGCCAACACCGGTCGACCTACAATTTGAGGAAACTCTTGATCTTCCCTTAGTTCATTTTGATGGACAATCCCTTATGGAATGGAATATAGATGGGTTATCTGAATATCAAATCATGCAAACATGCAGCCAAATGCTTATATATGCTAGTGCATGTCGTGCCCATAAGAATTCAGAACATTCTATTGCAAACATGATTGTTTCATCTTTTTTACTGGGCAGTTAAAAGGATGGTGGAGTAACTATCTAAATGAAGCTCAAGAACTTGAAATACTATATGCCACTAAAAGAGAAGAAAATGAGAATCAAACAAAAAATTGAAAACAATGAATTATTTTTTGATTCAGTTTACACACTAATCGTTAACATATTACAACAATTTACAGGACATACTAGTACGGTAACTCAAAAAACTAGGGAACAACTTATGAATCTCTGTTGTCCTTCTCTGTCCGACTTTAGATGGTATAAAGATGTTTTTCTAACAAAAGTCCTCATATTTCCGGACTGTAGCAATGCAGTTTGGAAGGAAAAGTTTATTTCGGGTCTCCCTGCTCTCTTTGCTAAAAAGGTTAGAGAAAACAATAGACAAAGTCAGTATAGTTCTGTCCCTTTAGAACACATATCTTATGGAGAAATTATACAAGTTATAAATCAAACAGGCATGTCTCTTTGTAATGACCTCAAACAAAAAGGTCACTTAAAGAAACAAAAAATGTTAGGGAAAAAGGAACTAGGAGATTTCTGCTATCAATTCGGATATCAAATGAATGTGCCTAGCTCATCATATAAAAAATAAAAATATTCAAAAGAGATTAACCCAGGGAAAACAAGAAGACAAAGTTATTATAAAGAAAAAAGGTTTAAAACCCCTAATAAAAGAAATGAGAAAGAAGTTACATGCTATTCATGCAACCAAAAGGGACACTTTGTCAATAAGTGCTTTAATAGAGGATTCAAGAAGAAGGTAAATAAATTACTCCTAGAATCAAAAAATCTTACACCAGAAGAGCTAGATAAATTTGTTTCAAAACTAAACCTTAAATATTCATCAGATTCTGATATTAATGAAGAGGAAGACAAAGGATGTCTATGTAATTGTTATGAAGTATCAGATTCATGCCTAAACATGATCACCTCTGAGCAACAACTTATCCTAGAAATTATAGATTCAATCCCTAATAAAGAAGAAAGAAGCAAGAAACTAACAAAATATCTAGAAATGATAAAATCAAGCAAAAATCAGGAGACAATTAAAATTGAAGAATACTACTCTTTTGATCATGTACTGAAAGGACTAGAGAGAAACAAATATAAGACCATATCAAACGTAGACATGGTTGATGACTTAAGAGAAATAAAGCAAGAAATACGAGATCTAAAAGATAAGAGTCAAAACTCTTGAGACATTAAAATATACTGATGAAGATTACGCATACCAAACCTTCCCTACAGACAATGGAGAAACATCTAATAATATAGTAGAGGAAGAAAGGAAAACAAATTACATATATTCAATACATGAATATGTCAAGAAAAATTGGAAAGCCCAAGTGATTATAAAAATTGATCAAAAATTCATCCTAAAAGGTATAGCTTTATTTGATTATAGCCGACATAAATTGTATAAAAAAAATTTAATCCCAAAAGAATATAGAAAAGAAACCACCAATCAAGTCAATTCAGCCACCAACGACTATCTACAGATTAACTTCAAAATACCAGAAGCATATATATGTACAGAAAATATCGATATCAAAACATCTTTTGTTCTAGCAAAAAATATTTCTGAAGAAATTATCATTGGAACACCCTTTTTGAATAACATTTTACCAATTACTATTGATAATGAGGGAATACATGCTATGCTTCAAGAAAAGATAATAAACTTCAAATTTAGAAAAAGGCATGATACTTACCTCATTAACAAAATTAGAAATTTTTAAAATTAATCTTAAAGAATAAACTACCTAGCAATAAAGTAAAAGGATCTCGTAGATAAAATTACTTTTTTGCACTATTTGATACAATTTCTCTCTTCAGGAAATGGCAACAACCTTGAGCTCAGGGTCTAATGTGATCCTCCAAGAGCCATTATCAATTAATACTGAAAGCATTGATTCTCAGAATCAAAATTACAAAGATGAGGTCGTTCCAACGACAAATCGAACAATGGATATTATGACTTTAAAAGAAAGTGAATATTGACCAAAAGGCTATGACACTTGCTTCACACTAGAGAAAAATGACCTTTCTAAAGGCACTGATGATATTATTCAAAAATATTTCCCTAAGGGATACATATTTATACCAACTATGGTTGGAAAAAATACATATTACTATAAGAAAGTACTCCTTGAAACTAAGAACGTAAAAATTACGCACTACTTCAAAGAAGTCTCCTTACAGATTGAGCCAGAATATTCAACCTTAAAGATCGAAAGGGTCCTCACTCTCGAAGAGTGGAACAAAGACGGGGATCCTAACATTCCTAGAAAGTTCAAGAGTGATCTCACTCCACGCTATTTCAACTACTGGGACTACCAGCAAGTCTGGGAAAATGTCATGTATATAAATAATAGAAATTACAGCCATACATGGTCTGTGAAGTTCGTTTATCAGACGATATTCCTCAGTGGTGGATAGCCAAGTTTTGGTCAAGATTTGGACCTGACCGAAATATATTTCCTGAAGCTCTAGATAAATTGATACCATTAGGAAAAGATGGTGCTGAAGAATGGTCCAACATTTTAAACCATTTCTCTGTCTATGGAATACCATGGATAGTCAAGTGGTCCAGGCAGATATCTACATGTTATTACCCAGCCTCACTAACCAGGAAAATAGAAGTCCGGTGGTGGGAAAGATACAGCATGGACAGGTTTGAAAAGGAAATCATTCTACCAAGGATTGTTCTTGGGAAAAGCTTTTACGAAAAAGTATTAGCTGATTCAAAGAAAGGTATACAAAATTACGAAAAGATCTTACTGAAGAGATCACAGACATGTTCCCAGAACTACCTGAGGAACAAATACAATTACTAGTATTCCAAGAATTAACGGCAGTAATGGAAAAGGATTAGAGACAAAAGGTCTCAAAAAAATCTTCACTATTATAAAGAAAATATCACTATTCTCGATAATAAGAATAACTTGCACAAAGCATCTCCACTATACAAAGGAATATCTACTATTTCAAGAAAAGTCAAGGAAGACCGAAGGAATCTTTACTATTCCAAAAAGAAGAAAAGACTAAAGTCTATCTACAAAGAAGAATATTTACTATTCCAAAAAGACGGAAAAGACTTAAAGTCTACGGCAAGCCTATGCAAAGGAATCTCAACTATTGAAGAATAATGGAAGAAACGTGGAAACCACTCAAAGAGGTCTCTTCTAAAGCCAAAGTTCTATAAATAGCCTCCAAGACAACAAGAGAAGGCAAGCTAGTTTGTGTCATTTCGTGCTTACAACACTTGAGCCTTGTATTTCCCATCTACCACCTTCTCTAGCTCCCCCTTCTTCCTTAGTAGTTACTTGTAGTAGACTACCTCCCTTGTAAACTCTTCTTCCGTGTGTTCTTCCCTTGTGTAACCCCCCTTCTTCCATATATTGTAATCGCCATCCATTAGTAAAGATTTAATACTTTTGTGTGCATAGCTACTTGTGCTTGCGTGCTTGTGTTCTGATGTGTTCGACCGTGTTCCGTCGTGCACCTCCGCGCACCTCCGTGCTCCGCCGTGCTCTGTGCAACAGTGATTGTAGGCATGAATCCTCAAGCTACAGTACCTTTGTGCTTCCCACGCGCTCTTCACCCTCTGTAAGCTTTCTTTTATTTCGTTTTATTTGTTATATATGTTAGGCCAAGCATACGCATAGGTACTAGTTTCCTTCTTAGTTTCCTGGTTCCAATCCAAATACATAGGGTGGAGAGCGCGTGGAGAAGCACAAAGGTACTATAGCGTGAGGATTCACGTCTACAATCACTGTTGCACAGAGCACGGCGGAGCACGGAGGTGCACGGTGGAACACGGTGAAACACAGTGGAACACAAGCACACAAGCACAAGTAGCTATGCACACAAAAGTATTAAATCTTTACTAATGGATGGCGATTACAATATATGGAAGAAGGGGGGTTACACAAGGGAATAACACACGGAAGAAGAGTTTACAAGGGAGGTAGTCTACTACAAGTAACTACTAAGGAAGAAGGGAGAGCTAGAGAAGGTGGTAGATGGGAAATACAAGGCTCAAGTGTTGTAAGCATGAAATGGCACAAACTAGCTTTCCTTCTCTTGTTGCCTTCGAGGCTATTTATAGAACTTTGGCTTTAGAAGAGACCTCTTTGAGTGGTTTCCACGTTTCTTCCATTATTCTTCAATAGTTGAGATTCCTTTGCATAGGCTTGTCGTAGACTTTAAGTCTTTTCCGTCTTTTTGGAATAGTAAATATTCTTCTTTGTACATAGACTTTAGTCTTTTTCTTCTTTTTGGAATAGTAAAGATTATTTCGGTCTTCCTTGACTTTTCTTGAAATAGTAGATATTCCTTTGTATAGTGGAGATGTTTTGTGCAAGTTATTCTTCTTATCGAGAATAGTGATATTTTCTTTATAATAGTGAAGATTCTTTTGAGACCTTTTGTCTCTAATCCTTTTCCATTACTGTCGTTAATTCTTGGAATACTAGTAATTGTATTTGTTCCTCAGGTAGTTCTGGGAACATGTCTGTGATCTCTTCAGTAAGATCTTTTCGTAATTTTGTATACCTTTCTTTTGAATCAGCTAATACTTTTTCGTAAAAGCTTTTCCCAAGAACAATCCTTGGTAGAGGGATTTCCTTTTCAAACTTGTCAATGTTGTATCTTTCCCACCACCGGACTTCTATTTTCCTGGTTAGTGAGGCTGGGACCTGGGTAATAACATGTAGATATCTGCCAGGACCACTTTGACTATCCATGGTACTCCATAGACAGAGAAATGGTTTAAAATGTTGGTCCATTCTTTAGCACCATCTTTTCCTAATGGTATCAATTTATCTAGAGCTTCAGGAAAGATATTTCTGTCAGGTCCAAATCTTGACCAAAACTTGGCTATCCACCACTGAGAAATATCTGTCTGATAAACGAACTTTACAGACCATGTATGGCTGTAATTTCTGTTATTTATATACATGACATTTTTCCAGGCTTGCTAGTAGTCCCAGTAGTTGAAATAGCGTGGAGTGAGATCACTCTTGAACTTTCTAAGAATGTTAGGATTCCTGTCTCTGTTCCACTCTTCGAGAGTGAGGACCCTTTCGATCTTTAAGGTTGAATATTCTGGCTCAATCTCTAAGGAGACCTCTTTGGAGTAGTGTGTAATTTTTACGCTCTTAGTTTCAAGGAGTATTTTCTCATAGTAATATGTATTTTTTCCAACCATAGTTGGTATAAATAGGTATCCTTTAGGGAAATATATTTGAATAATATCATCAGTGCCTTTAGAAAGGTCATTTTTCTCTAGTGTGAAGAAAGTGTCATAGCCTTTTGGCCAATATTCACTTTCTTTTAGAGTCATAATATCCATTGTTCGATTTGTCGTTGGAACGACCTCATCTTTGTGGTTTTGATGATGAGAATCAATGCTTTCAGTATTAATTGATAATGGTTCTTGGAGGATCACATTAGACGCCGAGCTCGAGGTTGTTGCCATTTCCTGAAGAGAGAAATTGTATCAAATAGTACAAAAAAGTAATTTTATCTACAAGATCCTTTTAATTTATTGCTAGGTGGTTTATTTTTTAAGATTAATTTAAAAAATTTCTAATTTTGTTAATGAGGTAAGTATCAGGCCTTTTTCTAAATTTGAAGTTTATTACCTTTTCTTGAAGCATAGCATTGTTGGATAAATTGGATATTATGATAAATCCCTTTGTTTCGATGATGACAAACATTTCATTCTTATTAATCTAACGAGCTACTTAAGTGTGCAGGAACAAGGTGATGACAAAGTTCTAGGGAATCCTTACGCTTGAATGTTTATAAATATCATGCAATGTAATCATATGTAAACTTGTACAAATATATAATGTACAAGTACTTAGACTTCATGTAAATCAAGCGTTAGATCTCCCTAGCTAAACACTACACTTAGTTAGGACATCTCCTTCTAATAGGATCACATAATGCACACTCATGCACTCACTTAGTATCTTAATTGAAAGATTGAAAACAGAGTCAATCTCGGTCGACCACACTCCTCGACCGAGACACTCTCGGTCGACAAACTTCTCGACCGAGATTGACCAAAAGTAGCCGTTAGACACAGCAGTTGACAGTTGCAAATAAACGTTAATCCAGAGAGCCTGTCGGTCGAAAAATCCTCGACCGACCGGGCATCTCGGTCGACAAGTCCTCGACCGAGATGGTCTCTGACAGCAACTGCAGAATTAATTAACTAGCCGTTGCTAATGCGCCTAACTTATTCCTAACGGCTAGTTAAGCACTAGGAACCCCCTAGAAGTTGTCTAGAATGTCCTTAAGCATACTTAGGCCATTCCTATAAATAGGACAAGCCATAGGACAATAGAATACACTTGTTACAATTGAGAATACACTTGAGCATACTTGAGCAATCTTTTGTAAGCAAAAGTTGAGCACTGTGATCATTGGCCTACATTCTCCTTAGCTCAATCTTGTGTCCTATAGGCTAGATTCTCCTACCTACAGCAATCACAAGTTCACATACTTGGCTAGGAGATCTTACGCTTGATCTAGGCACATCAAGCCTTGGGCTTAAAGGATAAGTTGTAATTTCTATTTTTCTTTCTTGTTCCTATTTATTCCTTGTACTCTCCTTGCTACTCCTAAGGTTGGAGGCTGCGGATTGGAGAGAGTGGACTTCTCAGGTGGAGAAGGAAACTTCAAGCTACTTCAAGAAGGATATCGCACGGGAAGCTACTTCAGAAGGCTGGTGCAACGGGTGTTGGTGCATCTACTTCAAGGGAAGGCTGCTTCGAGTTGGGCGATTACTTCTAGGTGAAGGCTGCTTGAAGGGTTTAGGGAAAAGAAATGTATTTTATGTAAAGTCCTTGCGAGGTAATAAAATAATTTCTTTTCAAATCCCGGTTGGGTAAGCAACCGGGTAGTGGACTGACTACCTTAGTATTTGCTAAGGCTAGGAACCACTCTAAACCCTTGTGTCTCCTTGTCCAATCTTTCTCTGTGATTGCTTGAGTTTAAATTAATTTAAAATTATCATAAAACTCTATTCACCCCCCCTCTAGAGGTTTTCAATTGGTATCAGAGCAGGCTTCAAGGAGCCCTAACAAGGTCTTGAAGAGATAAAGGGAGGAGGTGACTACAACCACAAGAAAAGGAGCATGGACCAAAGTTCGACAAGTTGCAATTGGTGCTTAGGAACAAAGCACTCTACGTCTAAATGTCCATGGAGGTCAAAGAAAAGAGATGCACATAAAGAGTGTTTCGTTGCTACAATAAGTGAGGAAGAAGAAGAAGAGGTAAGCTTGCTTGATTTACCCAAGGAGGAGTTAGTTGCTATTATTGAAGAAACACATAATAAATATGTTGAATGCAAAAAGAAGTTAAAGAAATCCAGTAAAGAAAATGATGATCTAAATGCTAGACTTCTTGCTCTTACATCCGAAAATGACGATTTATATGCTAAATTGAATACTCTTGGTTTTGAAAAAGACAGCATTATGTCTGATAATCGTACCTTGAAATCATCTCTAAGTAACAGTGAAGTAAAGATCTTTACTCTAGAAACAAACTATGACCTTCTATGTCAAGAAAAAGCTGAATTGCTTACAAAATTAAATGATTTTCAAAAACAACCTATATTGTGCACCCATGTAGATTATGACAATATAGTGAAAGAAAGAAATATGTTATCATCCAATCTAGACCAAGCAAAATTAGATATCAAAAAAAGAATGGATGAGATCGTTAAGTTGCAACAAGAAGTTAGTAAGTTAAGCAACAATGGAATCCTTGATAGAATATTAGAAAATTCCTATCATCAAATAGGGAGAAGAGGACTAGGTTATAAGCCTAATGAGAAATCCCATCAACAACCTAGAAGAACACAAGCGAGTCAATCTGCTTATATACCTAGAGGCACAAAAATGTATATACCCAAGAATAACCTAGATCAAAACCATAGAAAAAGGCTTGAGGTTGATTCAATTTGTTGTCATTATTGCTCACGCCTTGGACATTATTCTTTTTCATGCCCATACAAGAAAAAGCATGTCGAGATGGTATGGGTTCTAAAAACCCCAAATTAAATAGGTTCGACTAAGTTGAGATATGACCAAAGACCTTAATTTGTATATCCTTATGTCTATCTCAACTTAACATTTAGGGATAACAAAATCAAAAATTAAAAGATTTAATAGCACCTTGATACACATATGTTTATCTCAAACTGATCTCTGAATAAGATACAGCCTATATTGCACTTGAAATATATTTCTGAAACAGTTTCCAGAAACTTGATCGGTCGAGAAGTTGTCGACCGAATAATCCTCGGTCGAGCAATTGTCGACCGAGCATATCACTGTTCTCAGACTGCTGTAAATCTTTACATTGTATGTGAAAATTATTCTTAACTGATCATGCTTACATTTCTATTTAATCATTCCTTTATTGCACATTTATTTTTCAGAAATACTTACAATGAATAAAATGTTTCAAATAAATTTTTGTGTGCTTTTATATTAAGCATCACTTATTTTAGTCTATCCAAAGTAATCTTAAATTCATGAATGGATATTATTCTTGAATATGCTTCATCATATTTGATGTCCTTATTAAGCTCTCATAATTAGTACACTTTAATGAGTCTCAAATTGATATTTGCAAGCTATCTGCAGAACTTATACTTCGCATTTGAATGATTCATACTGGAAACCTGCAGAATATGCCTCTTGGTTAAAATAAAATTTGACCAAGGGGCGCTATGGTCGTAATCAAGGGCGACCTAAAATAAACTTTGATAAAAATTGTTTATATGAACATTATTTTATTGAACTTAATCTTAGCATATTTTTAAATCAAAACGTCAAATCATTTGTGGTAATTAGAAACCTTAAATATTATTACTCCCTTGGAATATACATATACATATGCTCTACAAAAATGTTCTATGATTTGCATTAAAATTCAGTCAAAAAAAATTTTGAACTCAGTAAGTCTGTCGGTCGACGACTTCGTCGACCGAGAATCACTCGGTCAGCCCATCTCACTCGACCGACAAATTCTAAACAGACTCAGTATCGGACGAACTATCGGTCGACGAGTGCTCGACCGAGACAACGTCGGTCGACAAGCGCTCGACCGAGAAATAGCCGTTGGATATGACCGTTACGACCCGACCGTTATGACCGTTTTCTTTACCGTTGGAGGACCAAGTGGCGCGTCTGCAACTCGACCGTTGCGGACGCTCGGTCGACGAGTCGTCGACCGACCGGGTCGCTGGAATTCTATAAATAAGTGCAAAAACGAGCCACTTACTCACACTTGCATTTCCTTGCTTCCATAGTCCATCTCTAGTGCAATTTCGTGCAATCCTTCAGCACTCTTACCCTCAAATCTTCCTTGCTTCTTCTCCACTCTCAAGAAACACAATGGCCTCATCATCAACTGTCCGTGGGAAGAAGAAAGTTGCCGGAAGAAAAAGAAGAGAAGATCGGGAAGCCACTCCGCCACTGACGATCATCAATGACATCGCCTTCGTCGACGGAGATGCTGGAGATAGATACTTTCGGCTTTCCTCTAAAGCTCCTCTTCCCCGACGTCCGGTCGAAGTGATGGACTTCATCAACATAGTCGACCTGGAGCATCTCTTTGGAGTACAAAAGCTGAAGGACTTCAACAATCCATCCTTTCCTTCCTATTCTATTAAGGTAGTCAACGAATTATATGCCAATCTTCTATCCCACACCGAAAATGACACCACATTCTTCTACACCATGGTCAATGGGCATAGTTTTAAATTTTCCGAAGGGGATATTCTTGACATGCTTGAGATTGATATAGATGAATATCAAGATTTCCTTGACCTTTCCACCGGCAATCCAATAAATTTATTTTCCCATGATGACCACACCACTAGCCTCAGTGATATAAAAAGAGCCATATTTCAAGCCAATACCACTTGTCATGAAGATAGGGGAACCTATTATGCAATAAACCTAAAACCGGCATGTAGAATAGTAAACCTCATTGTTTCCACCAACATACATCCACGAGCCAATAAATCCGAGGTTCCTATCTTCCGTATGTGTCTAATTTATGCTATCATAAAAGAAATTCCCATCAACTTCATTCGCATAATACTTAAAAATATGCTTGAGTTTTCTGGCAATCCACCATATGCCGATTTTGTATGCCAGATTACTCAACATTTTCTTAAGTCAAACATTGAAGATATGGGATACATATGGGAGCGTAGACCACCAAAGATAAGTAAGAACACCGTAGAGAAGATGGGAATTGACTTTGGCCATAAAAGGGCAAGAGTAGAAGGAGAGTCATCACATCAGGATATACCACCCCCTCCTCCTACTAACCTTTCCATTGATCCCATCCAAAATACCCTTACTTATATTGCTGGCTCTCAATATCATCTTAGTAGACAATTAAACTACAATCACCATGCCATGACATACTTAAATCAAAGAATGCAAAACCTTTCTCCTGGCCAAACCGATGAATATCCGCATTCTTTAAACCCTGGCATGCTCAACCCATTTAACCCCTCATACAACTACTACCAACCTCCATCTTCACCATCAATGGATCTTGCACATACTCAATTTTCTTCCATACAATTGCAAGACATAGCTGCTCACTTCCGTTTTGACCGAGTTCCCACTTTCCTGGAAGCATATGCGTTGACTACAACTGGTGCTTTGGATTGGAAAACTCTGGTCCAATACTATGGAGCCGAGCCATTTCTTGGGAAAGATCCGGACATCGATGTAATTCTTAAATCTTTCCTGTGAAGTGTTGGAGTTGTAATAGTTGTAATACAAATGATTAGTCAAATTCTATATGATTGTAATCTTCTTCATGATATTGAATGAAATTTGCCATTTTTTTTATTCACATGGTTATTTGTTTAGCTTATGATGACATCTTCAAAATATGGGTTATCAGTTCATTATTGTAGAGCATAACAAATAAGGGAATAATAATAATTAAAACAGGCAACTATTACAAATTAAAATTAAATTTTCAAATAACAAAATAGTTCTCCAGAAACATTCTCGGTTGAGCAACTAGTCGACCGAGAACATTGTCGGTCGAGCAATTGTCGACCGACTGGGTTTCTGTTTTTCCAGATTGACATAATTGCATACATCTTTGTTAAAATCTTGGACATTTTATATATTTGCTCAGTATTCAAACTTTCATTTGAGATATCTATCGAAGGGGGAGCAAAGCATAAGAAAAAGGGGGAGATCATTAAAACTTTGATCATTGTTTAAAAGAAGCTTACAAAAACTTTGTAATCACTATGTGTAACTGAATATTTTCAAGAAAGTTATGAATTTATTGAAATTGGTATCTTGTACTTGAAGGAACTCTCTACCCAAAATGGGGCTTAACATCCCTTGCATTTGGATGGAGACATTTTTAGGTACTCTAAGCTTAGAGGATTCTCATTTAATCTAGGGATTAACATCCTTTGATATATGAGAAATCCATATACATTTCATCATATGCTTAAAGGTATCTCTTTTCATTTCAAGGCTTAACATCCTTTGCGAATGATTGAGAAACAAATTGTGGATAAGTTAGATAAAAATCAATGTTCCTAATAGGATATCTAATTAAGGGGGAGCATCATATTAAGGGGGAGAAGAAAAATAAAACATTCAACTTGGATATTTTTGAAATGACAAAGGGGGAGAAAGAATATAAAAATATATATAAAAGAGTTTCATCACATCTTGGCCAGCACTTACTTGAAAAACATAAATGGCTACAAAAGGTAAATTTTCAGGTATGAAACTCATATACTTTATATTTCCTTATTTCATATTTAGGAAATGTTTGTCATCTTCAAAAAGGGGGAGATTGTTGGATAAATTGGATATTATGATAAATCCCTTTGTTTCGATGATGACAAACATTTCATTCTTATTAATCTAACGAGCTACTTAAGTGTGCAGGAACAAGGTGATGACAAAGTTCTAGGGAATCCTTACGCTTGAATGTTTATAAATATCATGCAATGTAATCATATGTAAACTTGTACAAATATATAATGTACAAGTACTTAGACTTCATGTAAATCAAGCGTTAGATCTCCCTAGCTAAACACTACACTTAGTTAGGACATCTCCTTCTAATAGGATCACATAATGCACACTCATGCACTCACTTAGTATCTTAATTGAAAGATTGAAAACAGAGTCAATCTCGGTCGACCACACTCCTCGACCGAGACACTCTCGGTCGACAAACTTCTCGACCGAGATTGACCAAAAGTAGCCGTTAGACACAGCAGTTGACAGTTGCAAATAAACGTTAATCCAGAGAGCCTGTCGGTCGAAAAATCCTCGACCGACCGGGCATCTCGGTCGACAAGTCCTCGACCGAGATGGTCTCTGACAGCAACTGCAGAATTAATTAACTAGTCGTTGCTAATGCGCCTAACTTATTCCTAACGGCTAGTTAAGCACTAGGAACCCCCTAGAAGTTGTCTAGAATGTCCTTAAGCATACTTAGGCCATTCCTATAAATAGGACAAGCCATAGGACAATAGAATACACTTGTTACAATTGAGAATACACTTGAGCATACTTGAGCAATCTTTTGTAAGCAAAAGTTGAGCACTGTGATCATTGGCCTACATTCTCCTTAGCTCAATCTTGTGTCCTATAGGCTAGATTCTCCTACCTACAGCAATCACAAGTTCACATACTTGGCTAGGAGATCTTACGCTTGATCTAGGCACATCAAGCCTTGGGCTTAAAGGATAAGTTGTAATTTCTGTTTTTCTTTCTTGTTCCTATTTATTCCTTGTACTCTCCTTGCTACTCCTAAGGTTGGAGGCTGCGGATTGGAGAGAGTGGACTTCTCAGGTGGAGAAGGAAACTTCAAGCTACTTCAAGAAGGATATCGCACGGGAAGCTACTTCAGAAGGCTGGTGCAACGGGTGTTGGTGCATCTACTTCAAGGGAAGGCTGCTTCGAGTTGGGCGATTACTTCTAGGTGAAGGCTGCTTGAAGGGTTTAGGGAAAAGAAATGTATTTTATGTAAAGTCCTTGCGAGGTAATAAAATAATTTCTTTTCAAATCCCGGTTGGGTAAGCAACCGGGTAGTGGACTGACTACCTTAGTATTTGCTAAGGCTAGGAACCACTCTAAACCCTTGTGTCTCCTTGTCCAATCTTTCTCTGTGATTGCTTGAGTTTAAATTAATTTAAAATTATCATAAAACTCTATTCACCCCCCTCTAGAGGTTTTCAAGCATGTATTCCCTCATTATCAACAGTAATTGGTAAAATGTTATTCAAAAAGGGTGTTCCAATGATAATTTCTTCAGAAATATTTTTTGCTAGAACAAAAGATGTTTTGATATCGATATTTTCTGTACATATATATGCTTCTGGTATTTTGAAGTTAATCTGTAGATAGTCGTTGGTGGCTGAATTGACTTGATGGGTGGTTTCTTTTCTATATTCTGTTGGGATTAAATTTTCTTTTATACAATTTATGTCTGCTCCAGAATCAAATAAAGTTATACCTTTTAGGATGAATTTTTGATCAATTTTTATAATCACTTGGGCTTTCCATTTTTTCTTCACATATTCTTGTATCGAATATATGTAATTTGTTTTCCTTTCTTCCTCTACGATATTATTAGATGTTTCTCCGATTTCTGTAGGGAAGGTTTGGTATGTGTAATCTTCATCAGTATATTTTAATGTCTCAAGAGTTTTGACTCTATCTTTTAGATCTCTATTTCTTGTTTTATTTCTCTTAAGTCATCAACCATGTCTACGTTTGATATGGTCTTATATTTGTTTCTCTCTAGTCTTTTCAGTACATGATCAAAAGAGTAGTATTCTTCAGTTTTACTTGTCTCCTGATTTTCGTTTGACTTTATCATTTCTAGATATTTTGTTAGTTTCTTGCTTCTTTCTTCTTTATTAGGGATTGAATCTATAATTTCTAGGATAAGTTGTTGCTCAGAAGTGATCATGTTTAAGACTTTTATGGGTTCAAAAGGAGGATGTATTGACTCTACTTCTTCATCTTTAAGACCCAATTTCCATATAACAGAGGCTTTTGTGATAGCCATATTTTTTGAGGTTTTTGGAAATGGTGTGATGTGGTTTTTTTCAAACCATTCAAAGAATAGGACGTTTCTATTGACATCCTTCATGTGTTCATACCATTGTCTTCTAATGAGTGTCCTTGCTTGATCACTGTAATGATCAAAAAACCAATCAACCTTTTCTTTATTCTCTTTACATAGAAAGTCTCTTCTTAACAAATCTTTATCTATTTCGAATTCTTGTTCTATAAGAGCGTTTATAGTAAATTCTGCTTCTGATGGCTCATAGTTAGAACATGATGTCTCATAGATTGGATAGGTTAAGCCTGTAGGCCTAATTGTGGGATCTATCTTATCTTTTCCTACTTCGTCTCTCTTTATTTCTAGGGAGTATAACAGAATGGTACTCAGAGGGAGTTTCCCTAGTTGTCCTGGGAACTTCAGATGCAGATATCCTAGATGATAATGAATTTCTAGGTGTTTCATAGGTTTGAATTCCTTGAGGAAAGTGAAGATCTAGGAGTGTCAAAACCCCTGGGTAACTAGTGGAAGGTCTAGAGTCAAGAGTGATTCTTCAACTTGATGATAGAAAATTGATTTCTACATCACCGTTTGGATGTTCTATGACTTTTTCAACATTTTCATTTTGTAAAGGTGTAGAATGATTAGCTTGGGCTAGGCTCCAGCATTCTGGTAGTTTAATATCATCCCATTTTAAGGATTTTGGGGTAACTACGTTATTTCTAACATTTGTGAGAAAAAAGTGTTGTGCCTTTTTCGGGACAGATGACAGACTGTGGTGTAACTATGTTCATGGCCTTGAAGCAAACCCTATAACAAATGGCAACATTCTCATATGACGCTTCCATGTGAAACCCTGAGGTTTGGATATTTAATGTTAAAGCTTTTAATAAGCCTGGATCACTTAGAGATACTGAGAAATTAGGGATAGCATTGAAGTAGACCGGTCCATCTGATAGGCTAGATTCGACTAACCCTAACAGAGAGTCGGTAAACTTTAGATGTCTACAGTCTCTTAAGCATAGTAATATTGAGGACTTGATTCCTTTCCTAGTTAGTGCTTTGGCTGAAACTTGAACCAACCCTAGGTGTAGATAGTGGTACTTTGTATTATTTTTTTGATTTTCCATATCCTTTTTAGAAAGGAGTTTTAGGTTTTCCGAAGACGAGTTTACAGAGATGGTTTTCTCTATTGTTTTTATATAATAGTCAAAGATGAGTATATATACGTATATGTATACGTACATGTATATGTACGTATATATATATATATATATATATATATATATATATTATATATATACGTAGTCAAAGTTGTTTAACTTCCTATCTTGCGAAGCTTCTGCACTCCCCGCTTCTATCGTTAGAATGATGTCTATAAAAAGTAGTGAACAAATAAATTTTGAAAACATTGAACAACCAAATCCAAAATTGGGAGATGCCTACAATGTCTGTGAAAGACATATACACTAAAGGAACTTTTAAACTCATCTCTGACTACTATATAAAAACAATAGAGAAAACCATCCAAGTAAAATCGACATTAGAAAGCCTAGAACCCCTCTCTAAGAAGGATATAGAAAATCTTAAAAATAATACCAAGCATCACTATCTATACTTTAGGATTGGTTCAAGCATTGGCCAAAATACTAACTAGGAAAGGAATATATGTCTCTATATCATTATGTTTGAGAGATTGTAGGCATCTAAAATTTACTGACTCTCTGTTAGGTTTAGTCGAATCTAGCATGTCAGATGGGCCGGTCTATTTTAATACTATTCCGAATTTCTTAGTATCCTTAACTGACCCAGGACTATTAACAACATCAACCTTGAATATCCAAACCTCAGGGTTTCACATGGAAGCATCTTCAGTGAATGTTGCCATATGTTATAGAGTATGTTTTAAGGCCATGAACACAGTAACACCACAGTCAACCATCTATCCTGAAAAAGGCACGAATATATGTCTCTATATCATTATGTTTGAGAGATTGTAGGCATCTAAAGTTTACTAACTCTCTGTTAGGTTTAGTCGAATCTAGCCTGTCAGATGGGCCGGTCTATTTTAATACTGTTCCGAATTTCTTAGTATCCTTAACTGACCCAGGACTATTAACAACATCAACCTTGAATATCCAAACCTCAGGGTTTCACATGGAAGCGTCTTCAGTGAATGTTGCCATATGTTATAGAGTATGTTTTAAGGCCTTGAACACAGTAACACCACAGTCAACCATCTATCCTGAAAAAGGCACAACAACCCTATTTCTCACAAACATTAGAAATAATGTAGTCACCCTTAAGGTTTAAAATGGGATGATATTAAACTACCAGAATGCTGAAATCTTTCCCAAGCCAATCATCTTATACCATTAGAAAACGAAAGTGTTGAGGAAGTCATAAAACATCCAAATGGTGATGTAGAAATCAAATTTTTATCATCAAATAGAAAAATTACTCTTGACTCTAGACCTTCCCCCAATTATTCCAGGAGTTTTGATATTCCTAGGTCTTCACTATCTTCAAGGGTTTCGACCTTTGAAACACCCAAAACTTGATATCATCAAGGGTATCTACCCGTGAAGTTGCCGAGGCTACTATGGAAACTCCCTCTGAGTACCATTCAGTTATACTCCCCAGAAATAAAGATAGGGATGAATTGGGAAAAGATAAGATAGATCCGACACTTAGGCCTACATGTTTAACATATTCAATTTATGAAACATCATACTCTAACTATGAGTCATCGAAAATAAAATTTACTATAAACGCTCTTATAGAGCATGAATTTGAAATTGATAAAGAGTTATTGAGAAAAGATTTTCTCTCAAAAGAAAATAAAACAAAAGTTGACTAGTTCTTTGATCATTACAGTGACCAAGCAAGAACGCTCATTAGACAACAATGGTATGACCACATGAAGGATGTTAGGAGAAATATTCTATTCTTTGAATGGTTTGAAAAAAACATCGCTCCATTTCAAAAGACTTCAAAAAGCATGGCTATCCTAAAAGCCTCAGTAACATGAAAATTAGAGCTTAATGATGAAGAAGTAGAATCAACACATCCTCCTTTTGAACCCATGAAAGTGTTACAAGAATAGATACCAGCCACACCTATTCTCATGACAGAAATTAGGCCAGAACCAGCTACACAAGAACAAATTGCTGGCATCATCAACAAAATAATTATACCAATTCTTGCCTTCAAATTATACAAAACAAACTGATAGGATAGAATCCATCCTCAAGAATGTTAAATCCATCATTCCCTCTAAGAAAAATGACTTTAGAAGCAATCTTATAATGATGCCGACTACTCTCTCTATGAATGTTAAATTAGGTAAGAAAGCTCCAATAAGATTCAATAAAAACCTAGAAGATATTACTAACGAGATCACAAATCGGTTACAACAATTAAATGTAAATAAAGCAAGTATAAATATCTTAATCCAAGATGAATCTTCTGAGGATGAACGTAGAGAAATATCTCTGGAAGAGGTTCTGTCCTTTGAAAATAGCCTATCTATCAACAAAATTGGATCTTCCAAACCGAGGTATTCTAAAATAAAAAATTACTATAGCAGGCCAAACATGTTAACCTATAGTTTGAAGAGAATGCTGACCTTCCTTTAATTCGTTTTGATGGACAATTCCTTGTGGAATGGAACTTAGATGGTTTATCCGAATATCATATCATGCAAACATGCATCCAAATGCTAATCTATGCAACGCATGTTGTGCCCACAAAAATTCAAAAATTCAATTCCAAACATGATCATTCCATCTTTCACTGGCAGTTAAAAGGATGATGGAGTAATTACCTCAACGAAGCCCAAAGACTTGGAATTTTATATGCCATTAAAAGAGATGAAAATGAAAACCAAATAAAAACCGAAAACAATGAAATAATTTTTGATTCAGTATATACACTAATTGTTAATATATTACAACAATTCACCGGACATACTAGTACCGTAACTCAAAAAATTAGAGAACTATTAGTATATACACTTTACTGCTTTTCTTTACTTAGTGTATTTTGCTTATCGTCTTTTCTCTTTTACTCTTTATCCCATACTGGTTATCTCTAAATCGTGTACACTCTCTTGTCTTATAAAAGAGAGCCCAATGTATTCTTATTAATCATCCAATAATAAGCAATCTCGTTGCCGACTTCTAGATGGTATCAGAGCGGGCCGATCCACCTTAAACCTAATCCCTTTCTCACCCCAACCCTAGCCGCCATCTTCTCCACCAACCCTAGCCGCCGCCACCCCCCCCCCTCTTTTTTTTCCACCGCCACTACAGTACCACTGCTACAGTACTGCTGCTACAGTACCGCTGCTCCAATCTCTCCACCAACCTCCTAGCTACTCCCATCCTTATGGCCTAATCTACCACAGGTCTCTCTTTCGTGCTCCGTTTCGCTTTCTGAAACTCTCCGAACAGCCCCGGCGTTTTCCAGTTCTGGCACGTTGACAGCGTAAAAGGCTTCTTCTCTATCTGTCTGCGCCTCATGGTGGAGTGATTAATCCTCCATGTTGGCGTAGGTTTTTTTCTCTATCTGTTGCCCCTACGTGGGTTTTTTTAAGATCCATGCGTGGATCTTCTGCCCTCTACTACTAGTCCATGCATTGGACTTTTGCTGACTTCTGCTGCTGTTGCTGACTTCTGCTGCCCTCTGCGCCTGTGCTTCTGCCTCTGTCTCCATCTTCCGATGGCGACTCCTGATCTTCCACGGACTTTGTAAGTTGGATAACTCCAACTATCACCTCTGGGCGGCTTCCTTTGAGCTCTATGTTAAAGCACAAGGGCGCTACTCTCATCTATCTACCAAGGGACCGGCGGTCCCTGCTGTTGAGGCTGATGAAAAGATCAAGTAGGACTACGATCTCTGGTCCAAGGAGGACTACGGTGCTATGACATGGATGGTCAACAACGTCGAGCCAAAGATCAGCCAATCTCTTCTTCGCCTCCAGACTGCAAAGGAGATGTGGGATCAACTTTCCCACGTCTACTCTCATCAGCAAAATCCCAAGAAGGTTTTTGAAATCTTCAAGCAACTGGCCAAACAGGAATTTACTACCATGGACTCTATTGAGGACTACTACAACAGCTGTTGTGCTCTCTGGAATGAATTCCAGGTGTATCATCCTCTTTCTGCCGACATCACTGAAGTTCAACGTCAACGGAATGAACTTATGCTTGTTCAGTTCCTCGCTGGTCTACCTTCTTCCTTCGTTGGAGTTGTTGATCAGATCCTATCCAGTGATCCTCTGCCCACCCTGCGAGATGTTTTGAAAAGGGTTCAACGTTTGCCATCTATTTCGCAGCATCTTCCTAACACTTCTGATGGAGCAGCCCTCGCTGTTCGTACTGGCGACTCCTTCCGAGGCCGCGGTCGTGGCCGGGGCCACGAACGTGGACGCTCTACTGCACCTGAACGTGGCTCTGGCGTTGAATCTACTGAACCTCGTTTTTGCACCTTCTGCAAGCGGACAAACCACAATGAAGACCGCTGCTGGATCAAGCATGGCAAGCCCGCCTGGGCAAACCAAGTCACGACGGATCATCCTGAGACTGCTACTACCTCTGCTCCGCCTTCTGCTGATTGGATACGGTCTGAATTCGAGAAACTTCTCCAGGCTCGTCTTGCTTCTTCTGCTGACACCTCTACTGATGGTAGCACCGCCCTCCTGACACAGTCTGGTAAAAATTCGTGGGTGATTGATTCTGGTGCGACATCTTATATTTCTGGTAATCCTGCTTTATTTTCTAAACTGCAAAATACTTCTATTATACCTCCTGTTACACTGGCTGATGGCTCTAAGACACCTGTTACTGGAATTGGTGATATCTGTACCACTGGTTGCCTGCCTCTGCGGTCTACTCTTTATGTTCCTAAGTTTCCTATTAACCTGCTATCTGTCAATAGAACTGTGAAGAGTCTTCGTTGCTCGATTACGTTTGATCTGGATGGTGTTATTTTTCAGGATCTGCGCACGAGGACGATGATTGGTTCGGGCCATGAGGGACCAGACATGCTATACTACCTGGACGTTCCGAAGACCGCAACATACTTGACATCTTCTGTGACGGGCATCCAGTGGCACTATCGCTTAGGGGACATCCTTCTGCAGCGAAGCTGAAACAGTTATTACATGATGTATTAGATTCTGTTTTTCATTGTGAGACTTGCCAACTGGGCAAACGGACTTGAGCATCTTTTTCCAATAAATCATGTATTAGCTCTAAACAACCATTTGACATTATTCATGCTGATGTTTGGGGACCCTGTTCTGTGCCGAGTACTTCTGGATTTCGATATTTTCTGAGTTTTATTGATGATTTTTCTAAAACCACCTCTACCAGATGTTGTTGAGGCTTTGCCTCCTCCAGACCAGCCTGAAGATCGCCCTCTGCAAGTGTACATACGACGGACCAAGACAAACACTCCTTCCATGGCCCCTCCACAACCAATTCCTCCGTCTGCGGATGATCATACAACCACAGAGGTAACTTCTGACTTGCACCTCCCTAATAGTCAGCGAAAAGGTGTTCGTTCCTGCACCAAACATCCTATCAGTCATTTCTGCTCTTCTGCTAACCTGCATACCAGTTTTGTATGCTTCACTTCTACAATTTTTGCCGTCACTATTCCAAAGACTGCTGCAGAAGCTCTCCTTATTCCTGCATGGAAACAGGCGTTGAATCAGGAAATGCAGGCACTATGTGATCACAAGACATGGGGGACTTGTAGATCGCCCTCCTTCCTGCCCTACTGTTGGATGACAAGGGGTCTTCACCATTAAGTATCAACCTGATGGAACAATTGAGTGCCTGAAAGCTCGACTTGTGGCAAAAAGGTACACAAACATATGGTGTCGACTATTTTTGAATTTTTTCTCCCGTAGCACGGTTAAATTCTGTTCGCATTCTGATTTCTGTTGCTGTCAACAAAGACTGGCCCCTCTTTCAGTTGGATGTTAAAAATGCATTTCTTTATAGAGATCTACAAGAGGAGTTTTACATGGAGCAACCACTAGGGTTTGTTGCTCAGGGGGAGTCTGCCTCAAAAGTCTGTAAGCTCAAAAAGGCCATCTACGGTCTCAAATAGAGCCCGTGTGTTTGGTTCGACATACTCAGCCAGATCTTAGTCACTTTTGGCTTCCGTCGCTCACACTCAGATCATTCAGTCTTTATCCGCAAAACAGTGGTTGGGCTCGTCATTCTTATTGTTTATGTTGACGATATTATTTTATCTGGCAGTGATACCTTGGGCATACAGGCAACAAAAACCTACTTGGAAAAGCACTTTGTCACTAAAGATCTCAGAAAACTGAGATATTTCTTAGGCATTGAGGTATCCAGATCATCTGCAGGGTTGTGTCTCTCTTAACGAAAATATGTACTTGATCTATTGCAGGAAGTTGGTAACCTTGGCTGTAAACCAGCCAACACTCTTCTTGACCCAAATATGGATTGGGACGATGAAAACTCTCCTCATGTTGATCACCACCAGTTCAGAAGACTGGTAGGCAAGCTTATTTATCTGACAGTCACACGAGCTGACCTCACTGCCGCTGTAGGATTCATCAGCAGGTACCTTGATAAACCTCGGCAGTGTCATTGGGATGCCATGTCACATTCTGCGCTATCTCAAAAGCTCTCCAGGGAAAGACTTGTTATATAAGAAGCATGGCCACTGTAATCTCTTTGGTTTTTTAGACTCTGACCATGCAGAAGTCGCTCTGATCGTAAGTCAACATTGGGCTATTGTACATTTGTGGGTGGAAATATTGCTACCCGGCGAAGCAAAAAACAGATTATCATAGCCAGATCCAGTGCAGAGGCAGAATTCCGAGCCATGGCTCATACTGCATGTGAACTTCTGTGGGACCAGAGTCTCCTCTAGGAGTTCGACATATCCTATTCCATCCCTATACCGATGTTTTGTGACAACAAGATCTTCATTTTTATTGTAACCCCACTTTTCATGAGAGGACAAAACATATTCAGGTCGACTGTCACTTTGTTCGTGAGACAATCCTTTCTGGCCGGATTTGCACTCCGTATCTCAGCACTGAAAAGCAAGTAGCGGACATTTTCACCAAGATTCTTCCAAAAGCTCGTTTTCAGACTCTAGTGGATAAGCTGGGCATGTTTGACATCTACGCTCCAGCTTGAGGGGGAGTATAGAGATATGTTGTGCTTTATTGAGTGTCATGTGCATAGCATGTGCCTCACTTATGTTTTTTTACTTCTGTAGTTTAGTCCCATATTGCTCATCTCTTCTGTTATATAAGAGACTGTATTGTACACCTGTTTAATCATCGAATACACAAATTCCTATTCTCTCTATAGATATCATATCATTTTAAAGGTTTTGGGGTGACTACATTATTTCTAATGTTTGTGAGAAAGAGTGGTGTTGTGCCTTTTTTAGCACAGATGGTTGACTGTGGTGCTAGGAAGCACAAACACTTCTAGGAAGCCCCCGTGTCCGTGTCGGACACGTTTTGGACACAGACACTTCTTGGACACAACGAACACGTGTCCTGACGATTTGGTCACTTTTTGCAGTCCGAACACGGCTAGACACTGCCCGGACACTCCCTAGACACGTTAGTGCAGCAGCAGCTGCTGCAATTTCCCTTTTTTCAGAGTGCAGATTCTGAATATACAACCACTTTTTTTCCTATGCTAGTCATTGTTTATGTCTTGTCATTGAGAACATGTAACGTGAAGCTGAGATCTGATTATATATGCAAATAGATCTGTTTAAAAGAATGAAAATGTAAAATCTAAGCATAATTATATATCATGAAACATATTAAAGCCCAATAAATTGGTTAGTTGAGTAATGAGAACTCATGTATGTACTCTAAAAATCTACTGTAATTACAGGAAAAAAGTGTGGAAAAAAGTGTGGTGTTTCATTCTTTTACTTCGTACTGTTTCCATTACACACACAAACACATACTTTGATATTCATATGATATTATTCTTTAGTACATAAATGTATAATTCCGTTCCATTTTTTAAGAATTTTAATTCATCCAGTACACCTACATATATGTATATATTGAAAAATCCCCTCATCCAATGCCGTGTCCGTGTCCTATATTTTTAGAAAATTGCCGTGTCCCGTGTCCGTATCCGTATCCGTGTCAGTGTCTAGAAACGTGGCCATGCTTCCTTGTTGTGGTGTCACTGTGTTCATGGCCTTAAAACATACTATATAATATATGGCAATATTTTCTGAAGATGCTTCCATGTAAAACCCTGAGGTTTGGATATTCAAGGTTAATGCTTGTAATAGTTCTGAATCAGTTAAGGATATTGAGAAATTTGTAATAGCATTAAAGTAGATCGACCCATCTAATAGGCTTAGATTCGACGAAACCTAAAGAGAGCCAGTAAACTTTAAATGCCTACAATCTCTCAAGCATAATGATATGGAAGAATTTATTCGTATTCTAGTTAGTGCTTTGGCTGACATTTGAACCAATCCTAAGTGTAGATAGTGATACTTTGTGTTATTTTTAAAATTTTCAGTATCCTTCTTAGGTAGGAGTTCTAGGCTTTCCAATGCCGAGTTTATTGAGATGGTTTTCTCTATTTTTTTATATAGTAGTCAGAGATGAGTTTAAAAGTTCCTTTAGTGTATATGTCTTTCACAAACACTTTAGGCAACTTCCAATTTTGCATTTGATTGTTTAATAGTTTTTTTTGTTCACTATTTTTTACAGACATCGTTCTAACGATAGAATTAGCGGGGAGTGCAGAAGCTTTGCAAGATTGGAGGTTAAACATCCTTAACAAAACTAAGTAGTGGCCTGCCAATAGTGATACAACTTCGTCCTCACTAAACCATAGGGAGACCACTACAACGAGGCCTCAGACCTAGTCGATTAGTATCAAAGAGATCTAAGATGATTAAACACTTCTCTTGTTATACTTCAAAGGCAGTTTAATGAGTTATCAATGAGTTTTCAGAGTTCCTAGTGGTCTGTCAATAGTATAGGCACACCTTAAGACCCTCAAATGCCTATCCACGACAAACACTGGCACTAGTAGTACCGCTACGACAAGGAGGCCTCGAACCTGAGGAACCCTTCCCCCCAAGAAAGGACCCAAATGGAACTCAACTAAGCGTGGAGAACAGGTACTTCTCAAATACCTACCCCTTCACTGCTCTGATATATATACATATATATACGTGTATATATATATATATATATATATATATATATATATATATATATATATATATATATATATATATATACGTAATTACGTATATATATACGTAATTACGTATATATATACGTAGATCTTGGAATATTGACTCTTTGATAGCAAAGTCTTCAAAGACAGTTGATACCATAATTAGAAGAAAAGTTAACATTATTCGCTTGCAGGAAACCAACAGGGAAACAATGTAGAGAGATTGGAGACACGGGGTATAGAATTCGGTATACGTGTATGGATAAATATAGAAATGGTGTTGGAATTAGTGTTGATAAGATGATGAAGGATGATGTCGTCAAGATCACACGGACGGGGGCAGAATCATAGCTATCAAGGTCATTCTTGGGGGAAAGATTTTCAATATTATTAGCGCTTATGCCCCTCAAGTTGACCTTAGTGAGGAGGGAAAGAAAGATTTCTGGGATAACATGGATGAATTGATGCAAGAAATACTGGTAGAGGAGAAAATAATCATTAGGAGTGACTTAAATTACCATGTGGTGAGTAGCAATGTTGGATATGAGAGAGCTCGTAGAGGTTTTGGATATGACATCAGAAATGGAGAGAGAATTTTATATTTCGTAGTTGCTTATGATACGATCATGGTGAATACACATTTCAAGAAAAGAGATTCTCATATTATTACTTTCAAGAGTGGGCGCAATTGTAGCCAAATTGATTACTTCCTTACAAGACGGCTGGATAGAAAAATATACAACGATTGTAAAGTGATCCTTGGGAATGAACTCACCAACCAACACAGACTGGTGGTTTTGGATGTGAACATGAGATCAACAAAGGTAAGCATAACAGAAGCCAAGATAGAAGGATCAAGTGGCGGAATCTTAATAGAGAAAAGAAATTGATATTTTATGATAAACTTATCGAGGAGAGAACTTGGAACTTGGAGTCTGATGTTAACTCTATGTGGCAAAGTATGAGTGCATGCATAACAAAAATTGCCAAAGAGATCTTGGGAGAGTTCAAAGGGTGGACTCCCACAGAAAGAGACTTGGTGGTGGAATGATGAAGTACAAAAGGCTATTAAACTCGAAAGGAAGATCTATAGGAGCTTGCCCAAACTAGAGATGATGCCACTTTTCAGAGATGCAAACAAGCAAAGAAAGATGCTAAGAAGGCAATTTAAGAGGCAAGGTCCAGACACTTTGATGAGATATATAAGAAGTTGGACACTAGAGAAGGGGGGAAATCTATTTATAAAATGGCCCATATAAGAGAGGAAAGGAAGAGACTGAGTCAAGTAAAATGCATCAATATGAAAATGGTAGAGTGTTGGCGAAGGATGATGATATAAAGAACCAATGGAAAAACTACTTTTATAAGATTTCAAGTGGAGATATTGTGAACAATGTAAGAGACTCGGGTGACATGAATGCCAGAAATCTCACTTACACAAGACGAGTTTCACTATCTGAGGTCAAGAATGCTTTAAAAATATGAAAATGAAAAAGGCATGTGATCCAGACGGTATTCCTATTGATGTATGAAAATGTATGGGGGATGAAGCAGCTGTGTGGTTAAAAAAAACTAGATAAGATTATGAAGACAAAAGATGTCAGATGAATGGAGAAATAATACTAAAGGAGAAGTTCAGAGCTGCACAAACTACAGAGGTATCAAGTTGATAAATCACATTATGAAGCTTTGGGAGAGGACTATTGAGCAAATGCTAAGATTGATTACACATATATCAGACAACCAATTTGGTTTTATGTGGGGAAAATCAACAATTGACGCTATTTTTCTGACAAGGAGGCTTATGGAAAAGTACAGAGAAAACAAAAGAGATCGTTGTATGGTATTTATTCGTTTGAAAAAAAAGTCTATGATCAAGTACCCAGGGAAGTGTTATGGAGGGTTTTGCATAAAAAGGGTGTGCCTATCCAATACATTGACCTAATTAGAGACATGTATGATGGCTCAACTGCAAGTATCATGACACCTGGAGGAGAGACACAAACTTTCCTATCACCGTTGGGGTACATCAGGGATCAACACTCAGCCCTTGTCTATTGTTCTTGTTATGGATGAGTTGACAAAGCATGTTCAACATAATCTTAGTGAATGTTATTTGTTGATGATATTAATAAATAAAAGAAAAGACGTATTGAATGATAAAGTGGAACTTTAGAGAAATGCATTGGAATCTAATGGATTTATGATCCTTGGAAGCAAAATTGAATATATGCATTGCAATTTTTGCCAATCTAGAATCGTGAATGGTGGGATCAAGTTGGATGGAATGGATGTATCAATATGTGATAAGTTTTGCTACTTGGGCTCTATTATTTATAGAAAGGGTGAGGTTCAAGATGATGTTTATCACAGGATCACAGCATGATGGTTAAAGTAGAGGAGTGCCACTGGAGTAGTATGTGACCAGAAAATCCCTCTCAAATTAAAAAGCAAGTTTTATAGAACAACTATACGGCCAGCCATGTTATATGTGAGTGAATGTTGGGCAGTAAAGAAATAAGGTCTCAACAAGATAAATGTGGCCGAAATAAGTATGTTGAGATGGATGTACAAGAAGATGAGAAAAGATCGTTTGAGGAATGACTATATCAGAAACAAAGTGGGGGTGGTGAGCATCGAGGACAAGTTACGTGAAGGCCACCTAAGATGGTATGCACATGTGCAACACAGACCGACAAATGTACCTATTCGAAGCTAGGTTATTGAGTCAAGTACAACTAAAAGAAGTAGAGGCAAACCTAAATTAACTTTGAGAAGAGTTTATAAAGAGAGATTTTGAATCTTTACAGTTTACATCTTTATCAGATTATGACCCATAGGGATGGAAAAATTCCCCGAAAACCCATACCCATGCGGACCCACTAAGGTTCTGCCCCAATTTTTGTGGGTTTAGACGGGTTTCAGTTAGTTGTTGGGTTTTAACGGGGATCGGAATGTGTGGCCCATAACCCACGTGGAGACCCACTAAGCCCCAATAGGACCCACTAATCTCGCAGCCCACCCTCCGTCTCCGTCAGTCCGTCTAGCCTCCCCACCCCCTTTTGATCCAGATTCTCGCCGCTCTCCTCGGTCGCTGCCCTAGATATACCAAGATGTTGGTCTACCACATTGCAATCGGCCAACACCAAACATAAGCACGGAAGGCAGCGACGGCCGAGTTCTTTTCGACGGTCATCTTCGTCATGCTCGGGGATAGCGATGGCCAATCTAAGAGTCGACAACCTCAGGACCCCTGTTGGCCTCATCACCGACTCTCTCGCCCAAGCATCCGGCCTGTTTGTGGGCGTCTCCACGCCCGGGTGGCGGCGGAAGGAAGTTTTTCGAATTCGAACGGAGTAGCTTGGTGGCGGCGGCGGAAGCAAGGATGTCGTGTGCGGGCCATGGATCATCCGCACAGCGTTTAAAATCAAGCGAGCCAGGGCGGCGGGTTCGTCCTGTTGACGGTGGGGTGGTTCACCGATGGTCTGGATCTAGGCGCTGCCCAGTCTGCGGGGAGGCAGATAAAGCATGAAGGTCGAACTGGTGATACAGCAGTGGTTGCAGGAGGAGTAGCAACAACAACACCATGCCATATAGCGACCCCCATTCTGTCATGCACCAGGAGTAGCCGCAGAACCTGTAGAGGGAGGACTCGGACGAGATCTTCCGCGAAGAGCACTAGTAAAGAAAGGAACAAGACGCATAGATGCGGAACAACACAAGCGGAGGGAGGAGATGCAATCTTCAGGGAAGAGCACAACCCAGTCGTAATCTATCAAACAGACATCTCTGTCCAGCTTGATCACAAACAGTTATACATCTTGTGTTTTGTAAAACAGAGTTAATGAATGTTTGGAACCTTCTTTTGACAACTAAAATCGTATGGATGTCCTTATGAGCTATGGATGTGTTTTGGATGTTTTCAATTTGTTGTGTTTTGAACAACTAAAATCATGTAGAATGAGTTTAGAGTTGGAGTTTGATACAGATCGGTAATTATCTGCTGAGATTCAGCAGATTTAATGCAGATTTTATGTAAAGAAGTCGTGAGAGGATTATTTATAATTATTTCATGTATGAAACGTTAAGACTTTCAAAGTTTAAAAGGACCGAGTTGAAAATGTTGCATATAGAAGGCTCGTGTTGCAAACCGTATGGACAGGGATTTCTGTATAATGATATCATATACAGATTTCATGTAAACGAGTGGTAGAGAGGATTTTTGTATAATTGTTTCATGTTTGGAAATGTCACGTTGACTTTTAAAGTTGAAAAGGATTGATTTGTAAATATTATGTATTAAGTTAAGGGGTCATGTTGCAAATTGTGTGAGTACTTATCTTGGAAGGACTTCTATAATTTTTGCATGTTTGAAATAAGAATTCATTTCCAGTGCCTATATCTTGGGAGTTGGTCAATGTGGGTTGCAATGGGTACCCATTACTTATTGGGTTGGGTATGGGTATGCATTATTATGCATATTCTTCAGATGGGACGAGTATGGGTTAAGTAAAAATCTAAATGGGTGGTGGGTATGGGTATGGGTTGCTCATACCCGCCCATTTGCCATCCCTATTGACCCATAACAGAGATTGGAAAAGAAGGATACGTGTAGCCGACCCTAACATGGTTGGGATTAAGGCTTAGATGATGATGATGATGATACACACACACACACACACACATACACACATACACACACACACACACACACACACATATACAAAGGTTTCTAAGAACTAAGTCCCTGACTTTTGCATGACTACTAATAGGTTCATGTGCATTAACATAGGTAAATGGTTTGTGCAATCCATAAGTACATTTTTCAATAGTAAAATAATAACTAACGCTCAATTGCACAATCCAAATTCGGAGTGGCAGTCAATCTGTCCTAAGTTCCTAACATCAAAGAAATTCCGAAAGGATACTCAAGCTATGCTTCAGAGACAAAATCTGTCCCCATCCCTGTCCTCCTAAAATCTCTTCTTTCTCCTACCCATCTCCCCCTCTTCCTTTGTCAGCTCCAGCGGCAACCTCATAATAGCGGTGGCACTAGCTGGTATCACCACCATGGCGCTCCTTCCACTTCACCCTTGCAAACTCCTCAGCCATAAGTTGTGTGGGTGGCGGCTCTCAGCAGCAGTCATTTCTTAATATTTTATTGGTTTAGAAATTGTTCCATAACAGGGAGCATAAGGCAGACAGACATTTACAGAATACAGGAAGTTGACTATTAAAGGAGCCAAGAAAATGGATCTTACAAGATTTTCAAGGGAATGTTAATCACTGATGAATTGCTAATTCTACGTGATGCGGAAAAAATGCACAATGTAGTTATAATTAGTAGACCAAATTTAGACGATAGAGGTCGATATATCTTACGCTATTCCTTGAGCAAGTGTTGTTGCGATCTTCATTCTCATTTTCCAATCAAGGCTCCTACCCCCAATAGGTACATGATGCAGCCATCTATCCAGGGGACCATTAGCAACAAATTCATAAATTATATACCGATCACCATGATCATAGCAGCCACCTTTCACAGCTACAAGATTCGGATGATGAAGCTTGGCAACCCTACCAATTTCAGAGAAGAACTCTTTCTTTCGCTGAAGGTTGGACCTCTTCAACCTTTTGACTGCAACTCTTGGCCCATCAGGCAAGATCCCACTATATGTACCACCTGTTTTAGCGTCACCAGGAAGCCGGTTTCCTTCACTGAAGTTTTTTGTGATTGACCTCAGCTCCTCACCAGTAAATACCTTCCAAGGTGGAGGAACCAGTGCTGCAGCAGAAGGGCTTGAAACCTTTCGGGATCTTCTACGCTTTTTGCTCCTCCTATATATAAGGAGCCAAATCACCAGAGCTAATGTAGCGGAGAGAATCAATCCGCTAACGACCACGAGGATGACGAGATATTCTTTGTGGCATAGTTTATGGTAGCATGTGTTATCTGTTTCAGCAAAGGAATGAAATGATATGGTTAGATTGTCAACATGAATTGCATATTCTTTAGGTGAAACAGTTCAAAATTAAATGACACTAGAATATTTTGGGTTTAAATTCATATCCGAACAAGTAGCAAATAATTACAGTCAACTAGACAGATCAGCAAGAGATTTGTTAGGTAGGCAAAGTCCGTTGAAGGGAAAAGCAAATGTTAATTGCGATGAAAAGATGCATATGTACCTGGAATTAGCATGCAAACCTGCTCATGAGCTGCATCGCATCTTTCACTCCGTAAAGGCAGACGGCCATCTCTCACTACCATACATGATTCAGTAGAATTGACAGTGGGGCAGGAGGCACTGGTGCAGTTGGAGAGAAACGGCTGGCCGGTAAAGGCAGAGTTGTTCCAGCTTGTATTGTTGTCCGACCACCTCCACGAAAAGCCCTGCCAGGGGGAGGACTTGATGCCCCTCCCACCAACCCAGCATCCCAGGTTACCCCCACCGTCGTTAGCCTGGCACAGAGACTGCACAAAATCGATGTCATGTACGGATGTGAGAGAAGCAAGATGCGCTCTGAAGGACTGGCAGATGGATTCGGAGGCGTTCCAGGATAGAGAAGAGGAGAAGCGTTTGAAGCACTTGAGGTTGTCCGGTCCGAGACTCCAGCCTTTGGGACACGAAGCTGCAGTTTAGAACCCCCAAAACGTTGTAATTAAATGTGCTCATTGGGTAAAGTCTTCTAATACAATTTCGAGGTAGCTGTTTTCCAATTGGAAGAGTCGGATCAAAATCAAGTCACGTTTCACACAAAGAAACATTATCAGGCGGGCGTGCAAGCGAATTTCGTTTGTTTCGTCATTTACTAGAAGTTCCAATTGTCGAAATGCATAAAAAAGAACCTCACTGTTTAGGCGTGAGCATTACTACCCTAGGTTCAAAAAACCACCCTATCAACGGCCTGCATCAGCTCATTCTCGGAGACCAGACAGCGGAAAGGGTGAAGGTTCAGAAGGGTGCCTTACTTGAGTTCGTGGCTGCAGCTGAATTAGGGCCGGTCGACGCTGAAGCAGCGAAAGAGGGCAGCAGCAGAAGGAACGCGAACGGCCATAGAGCCATCATGAAAGCGTCTGCCCCGGCCATGGAGGCAAGCCACTTTAAGCGCCCAGGCCTGGAGTGCCCCCTGCTACATCCACTACCTGCCGTAGGCAAAAAGTAGCAGCCGTCCCGGCGGACGCGTTGAGTGGAGCCGCTGTAGCAGCAGCAGTGGTCTTTGCTGTTGAGCTTGTAAGTGGGAGAGCGGACGCAATTACCGTTGTCCGGCCAAGTAGGGAAGCAATCTGGAGGTGACGACAGCCAGACGACTGTCTTCGGCAGAGCTGGACTTTGAATGAAGAGTGTATTGGCCATAAAAGTGGGTAGGTGTGACGGGGTCCCGGTTAATTGATGACTTCAGTGGGGGTCTCCCTCCTCCGTTAACTTGGCCTCCGTCACCTAGCAAGCAACAGTCGCATAGTTTTGAAAGTTGAAACAACGAAGTCTTCCGTATCCCACCTTTGTCCACGCGGACGCACTGCCGGGAGCTGAATCGCACCTACCCACTGAAGTCACCTGGCCGTGGACTGTCTAAAGTCACCTAGCAACCACTGTCATGTCTCCAACTGGAAATTTGGAGTTGGAAACTTCAAGCTCCAATTTGGTTTGAAGTGAACTTGATCGACAGTATCTTTGTTGTGTCAACTTGGCATGCAGGTCATTTGGATGTAGTATTCTTAAATCATGATTTTTGGGCCCTTAGTCTAAATGAAATTCTAATCTGGATGAATTCAGAATTTGTCTAATGTGAGCATGACCGAGAGACACGAGCATTGCCTTATGTGAGGGGTACACTCAATCATTTCCCACAACGAGTTAGTGACATCTAGATCTGCACGTGCATTATCACGATGGACCCTATATGTAAAGCAAAACCCTAAACCAAATTTACCACCCGGATCGCTTCAATTGAAGAAGTTGCATGGGCATCATCTTTGCATGCTCCTCCTACCGCCGCCCTTTTTCCCTCATATCATTGCTCATTGTTTCATGTTGTCGTCCTATTTGTCTGTCTGTAAACCAAATGCATTAGCATGTTTGTTAACCAAAAAAATCCTAGTTGTGAAGCCAAATATCTACCTCAAGTTGCGTGAACCTCTCCTCAGATGTGGTGATCAAAGTAAGTTGTGCTGGAATCGTCCTCATATGCGCCTATTGAAGTGAGTTGTGGTAGCATTGTCCTAGCATACATCGGCCGATGTGAAGTATGTGAGGGTCATCCTCGCCCTATCCTTGCATGCCTCACATGTCCATCTATCATCGCCCCATTTCCTCTCCCCTTTCTACCCTCCTATCATAGCTCCTCATGTAGTCCATCATCATAGATGTAACCATTGTCATGTTTGACAATTTTTTAAATTGCATATCCTGCAGCCCTTCCTCCCCTTTAATAATTAAGATCATTGTCAAACCACTAGCCTGGGTTCTAGATCAATTTGCTCAGAGTAAGTCCAACATCTCCTAACAATTTACCCTTTTCACAACTCTTGACAGCGTCTTTGTTCTCCGAGTAAGGTCATATCTTTATAGAAAAGTCATAATAACCCCACCCTTCTCATAGACTATTTTGAACAGCCCCATTGGTTGTTGTCCCTCCATCAATAGAGAGGTATGGCAATATAACAATTTAGGAACTAGTTTGGGTGCTCACATGTGAGAGTGAAACCATATACCTTGCTTATCCATGTATATTGCATTACCTGAATAATTTATTTATTTAAGTCATGTTTAACATTTTAATGGGATAATGTGTAAAATTGCCTTGTTGATCATATGTTCAATGTGGTTAGTTAGGATTCTAGCGAGGAAATTCCCGTAAAATGTTGATGTTAAGGTTCCATGTTGCTCAGGCGTTATGATGTATATAATGAAATAACACCATAAATTGTACCCCTAAGATCAAAGAGTATTTTAACCACCATTTGAACTCCAGGGAAGAGTTGGGATTTCTAGATTTGTGTTATGGTAGAAGTTAGTGTTGTTTTTAAAGGACTAGTCATTTTAGTTTGAATTGGACCACAAGTCAACTGACTTGCTCATAAGCTAATTGATATGTCATCGACGGGTTTAGTCATTGTATGGGGTCGATTAACTTGTGAAAAAATGACTTGATAAGTCATATGCCCTTCATTGTTGAAGTCACTCGACCCTTTAAAATGTTGAATGGCCTCAATACATTGGTCAACCTTTCTACAAGTAGACCGACTTGTGAGTGCAATATTTAAAAACATAGAGGATAATCAAGTTAGTTGTTATATGCTACATATGTTCATGTGAACATGTTAATGACCATTTCATGATCTTGAAGTCATATAATATCTTGTATAGAGTCAATAGGGGAAAGGATACAACCAAATTTTAGATTATATAGTAACCCCAAAGTTACCTTGATTTCACTTTATAGGTTCATTAGACAATCATTCTAATTTCATTCCTAGTCAATTGTTGATAAGCTGACTTGATAGTATCCTGATGACATAGACTCGATTCCAATATTTAAATGATAAGTAGAACAATAGAAAATGGTGAATTATAGTTTACTTGAATTGATATATGATGTATATATTGAATTTAGGTTTATCTATCAAAAATCCTAACTTGAGATAATGGAGAGATATATAGCTAAAAGTTCAAGATATTGGTAATGAACCAATTGTACAGAGTAATATACTTATAATAGAGGTTTAGATCCTCTTGTTTGGTAAAAAAAATGTTAAGTATACAATTGGGATGCTTAGCTTCATTTTTCCCTAGCTAACTACATTAGTCAAACAACAAATGTGATAGTTGGACTGACCATTATAGCAATAGAGGTATATTACATGGTTGATGTGAGGGTCTCTCTAAGAGATCAATGGATAGCCTTATTTTTGTGATGGACCTAAGTTGGTCAACCTTTGAGTGGTCGAACCAACTACATAGTGGCAACGGGTTGTAGTGACACTTCACAACAAAATCGGGCCATTCGTAGTGGGCTAATTCATCAACTAACTTATAGAAAGTCAAACTGAATTATAAGCACTAGTCGGCCAACTTTTGAGACTCAACTACTTATTGGCCTATAGTGACTTTTTGTCATGATTATTTAGGTGTATGCTAGTTGTTTGCCATTTCAATTAGTGAAGAAGTCTCTCACTTACTGAGTTGGCCCAACTTGTTTATAACATATTACTAAAAATGATGTATCTTGTAATTAATAAACAAATAATCATAAAATTGGAAACCCCGGTGTTATGACCGCATTTGAGCTTAATTGGTAAACTAGGGTTTACATGGATGATTATATGCTTAATTGGATTTATCATTGCTTAAATCTAATTAATTATGATAATTCAATTATGATGTTTTAAACCTAATAAGAACTTTAAGTGTTCTATTGTTTGAGAAATTAGGGTTTGAGAAATATAAACCCTAGTTGGCTGAAATTAGGGTTTTGATGGTACATGAGTATGGAATTTGATCAGGATAGTAGTGTGGTAAATAATTTTTCATATTTTATACAAGTTTTGTATTAAATTGAATTTTGGATATGATATGGATAACTCAATAATGCATATAAGAGAAAAATTTCAGAATATTTGGGTGTTCTAATATGGTTCTCGGTCGAACTATACTTTGACCAAAATGTTGACAGAGTATTTTTTAGTAGTGTAGTGTTTTATTTTTAATCATTTATTGGTAACTCCAAATGATCTGAAATTTTAACTAGAGATCTGCAACTCAGTCATAAACAACATGTAAAATTTTCATAATTTTTGGATGCATTTAGACCTTATCAGTAGACGAATTATAGTAACTGACATTTTTGTAGAATTCTAGATAGCAGTGCACTATTAGATTTTTAATCATTTAATGGAAGCTTGGAATGATCTCAAATTTTAATTTAAGCTTTTTAACTCAATTGTACACAACATTATAAATTATCATAATTTTTGAAGAATGTTTGGTCTCTTAAATACACGAATTCACAGAAACCTTTTTATGACAGAAAAATCTGCTGAAATAAGAGAAAGTTTAGTGAGGGGTCAATGTGCAATTAACCCAAGCAGATCAATTGCTCCATATGGTCAACCTAATACACAAGGAGCTCTCATAATTCGTGATTCAATCTAGAGAAATGAAATCCTAGAGAGAGAGAGAGAGTTAGGTTTGAGAGGAGAAATTGATGGAGATGCTGACCTAGGGTTTTGCGGTCCGAGGAATGATGAAATCATGTAAGTTTAACTTCTTTGGATAGAGTTTCATGGTGAATCTTCTCTCACATGTCAAAATTCCGTCCCTCCTCTGATTTTATCCAAAATGGTATCGAAACTTCTCCTTTTCTCACTCTTTCTTCATAATCCCTCATTTTTAGGGTTTCCGAATTGGAAGGAAGAAGAATTGGGTGAATTGCTAGGGATTTGATATGGATACGATATTTTCAGATATGGGATACGTTTTTAAGGTGTTTTCACACCTTAGTGTGAGTGGGAACTTCCTTTAAACAATATATTGCACGAAAATTGGTTAAATCAACCATAATCTTTAATTGCTTAGTATGCGACTACAAACCCTGAATTGTCTATTTGTTCTAAGTTATTGCAAAATGATATGAAATGGATTCTTCCTTTGTTTGAATGAATTTCAGATGATAAAATCATATTATAAATGTATACAATGCATTCTAATGATAATTCCCTAAGTATTTGCATAGGTTATAAGAGTAAACTAAAATATAGGGAATTTGTCTATGACTGAAATTTGTTGTATAAGTAAATAGAGAAAGTTGCTTATCTAGATACTCTTGGTTTTGAATGATTGTTTATCTAAATTCATAGTACATATATGTCAGATACTATCTTGGATTTCATTTAAAGTGAGTAGTGTTTGTTTGGTATCTCAGTGAAGAGGGTGAAACCCTAGATGCGAGGAAAGTTGGATATTTACAAATAGATATCGTGAAATCCATTTGAAGGGATTTTCTTGACATGATACACTTTATTTATTCAATGTTATTATTAATGCATGATATCCCAGTGAATGGCATGGAAACCCAAATTCAGCTTAGTTCTAAGGTTTCATACATATATTGCTTTTATATTAATTGTTGATAGTAGTCTTTATTCAGTGAATGTTTATGTCGCATGAAATCTTTATAAGAGTCGTAGGAATAAGTTGTTACCTAGTGAGAGGTGACAAGATGTGTTATGGCCTTGTGAGCCATGAGAATACTTGTACAACCAGTGAAATGAATACCTTGGTCTAAGGACCTAGAGGTAATGGTTATCTGTTACAGAGGTAACAATGTTATGTGATGATCTAAGGGTTTGAATACCCAGATCTAGTAATTATGATAACGATGTTAAGGGATGAGAATTCCCAGTAATGTGATAAGGGATTGAGATCCCAGGTATCATGTGTTGTAAAGATTTGAAAAGTAGGTGATAGATGTATTACACCTTTCTTTGTAGCATTTGTTGTGATTAAATGAAACCCTTAGGGTAGGGTGTTCAATGAATCAAGTATTGTGATATCAATGTTCTCAGTTATTATTAATAATTCTTGTCATGATAAGTAATTAACTCTTAATTGAGTTATGAGATGCACAACTCAAGATTTGGGTTGATATGCACGTTCTTTGAGAAATTACAGATAAGTTGAGGTGATATTGACGATTACTCATATGTTAAGTAATTAACTCTTATCAGTGTAATAAGATGATAAATTGCACGATTCTAGTATGTATGTGCCAAGTAGACATGTAATATGTTTATTTAAGAATTTTAGTCTGCCTGCATGTATAGTATGTTGATTACTCAGTATATTATAGTGTTTTGAATATACTGCTCTGCCAAGTTTAGAATGATATACATGTTGTATTATAACTTCAAATAAGTAGACATGACACCATAGAGATACCAGAGTCAAGTATAAGTAAGAGAAGGGTACAATGTAGAAAAGAGCTTTCTAGGTATAATAAAATAATAGACTTAGGAGCCCTAAACACCGTAGAACCCCTATGTGAGGTCTGTGCCTTAGGGGTGAAACGACCTAACCCTGGCAGCGTCCAGTATACGAGGGTCAGAACGTGCTATCAGGTGGCACAGGGGACGAAGCCCTAGTGGAAGTCTCCTTAAATTATAGTTTGCAGTGTCTAACATTAACCAGAAGTCCTTGTGGCACTAGAGTACAGAAAAGCCAAGAGGTGGCTTGACTCTCCGCCTGTGTGCTCAGGTTAGAGGAGGAGTCCAGTTTAGGCCAGAGAGCTATTTCCTTGTTGCAGACCAGGAGAGTAGTCAGACTTAGCATTTCCCGGGTGTGTCCGCTAAGTCTTGTACGGTGTGATCATAGTGCACTATGAGTCTCCTTATGTAGAGTACACAACATATGATCAGGGCATAATAAAATGAATGAGAGGTCAAACAAGTGTGTACAGTTATTCAATTATTCTTTATATGTTTCTGAATTATTAGTTCTCTTTATAATCAATCAAGCATTTCATATATCGATTCACTCTTATAGATATTTAGAGTATCCTGCCATATTTATGATTGCCAATTATTAGAATCTTCAAAGCCCTACTGTTATAATTGATATCAATTGCTCAAAAGTATATCTGTAATTATATCAGTGCTTTAGACTATTTCTTTGAAGTACTCATTCACTGAGCGAGTAGGCTCACCCCTCTACTCACATTTTTTAAAGAAATCACATGGACTTGAAGAAGATATCTTTGTATCAGAGTAGATCTGCCACAAGAGTTAAGTCTGAGTATAGTTAAGTTCAGGCGATCCTTGTCACTCTAGGTCCTCGTAAAGAAATAAGAGAGAGTTGCAAATGATGATGTATAACATTATTCCTCTTTTAGCAATATGTGTGAATCAGCAAGTCTTATGTGCTTAAAAGTATGAGGAACATAATGAATGTTCATACATGCATTTTTACTGTTGAAATCATATTAGAGAAATCAATGTTTAGATTCCCTTGTAAAGTTGGTTTATGTGGTTCAATGTGAGAAAACAAAGAGTTTTGAAAGAGAAGAAAAAGTTAAGGTGATTTTTGTATTACGTTAAATCCTCAATTAATGCCCTAATCTCATGATTAGTGGAAATTGTGAGATTGAGGTGTAACAACTTGGTATCAGAGCTTTGGCTGAGTTGTCAGGGACCATTAAGTTAGTAAGTCAGAGTCATAAGTGTGGCAGATAGGAGATGTTATGATGTTAGCTCTGGGGATTTGAGTATTTGGATATCCTGGCCCGATATCTGAGTACTTGGATCAATCAGTATCATGCTACTTTGTCTATTCTTTCATGTATACCCTGGCCAAGTATACAGTGGAAGGATGGGCTAGAGAGGAACCCTAGAAATACTAGGGATAGAAACAAGATAAGTAACATGAATTAAGAGCATAAATATAAAATGAGATAGAACTTTCATTTCATGTTGTTATTTTATTGGAGATGAATAGAAATGCTCTTATATGTTTGAATTTAGATATTCAGTATTTTGATATATATATATATATATATATGGGTCTTTAAGATTTGTTGTATGTTATACACTATGTAGTTGTAGCATTTATTGATTACATTCTTTGTATCAAGTAGACTAGAAATGATCTTTGAATGAACTTTCCTAAGTGGATATTCTTTCTACATGTTTGAGATTAATAGGAGTTGGTTAATCTTAAGTAGCTCTTGGCTTCAGGACTGCAAGTTCGGCATGGTCCGGCTGGCAGGATGCATTGCTGGGATCTAATGACTCCTATTAACAATATGATAAGAGTAGACTCTGGATAAATTAGACCCACATCATAGTGAGAATGTACATACACTAAGATGTTGAAACATATGGGAAAGATTAGAATAGCTAAGAATCAGTTGGAACTGATATCTGAGACCCAACTTTGGGGCCTCATATGAGAAATCCTTAATTGGGAATAAAGGAACACGACCTAAGGTTCAGATTAAATTTAATGATTAATATTATATGAACTCTAAATATGAAATATGGAAAAGATATGAGAAAAGTATGTAAGGGCCAAGGTAGTAAGAATCAATCATGAGGAATGGATTATATAACTGAGTATAATGTTTTTATGTACTCCAAAGTAAAGGAGAAATACAAGAAAAGAGTTAAGTATACGATAAGTAAATATAAGTGAAGAGTCTTAATAAGAGTTAAAGTAAAAAGAATTAGATAAATGTGTAAATCATAAGACTAGGATAAGAAACTAAGTTAAAACAAAGATAAATGTTGGAAATGATGAGCTTGATTAAGGAATGAGGGTTATGATATAATTGAGAGCATGGAATGTATACCTTTATTAATAAGTTTAATACATTCATCCTTAGTACCTTTGAATTCCAAGTCTATATAGAACAACAAACTAGTTTCTAAAAAAAACAAAAGTGTAGCTTAACAAAATGAATAAGTTATACAAAGGTAGACTATACTCAGGAAGGAAACACTTGATATAAGAGAAACTATGTTTCACCCATGCATGAGCCGTTTGATTTAAAATGAAGGATATGTAGTGTATTAAACATGAGTTGAAACTAGTAGAGAGATTATTGATTTAGAACTTTAACTTCACATTAGTAGAAGGATAAAAAGAAATATGTGCAACATGGTATACATTATCATACACATGAATAAGCAACATGATCATAAGAGAAAAGTAGAAGTTAAAGATAACAGGTGGAAGAGTAGTATATGTAAGAGGATTATGGAAAGTAAGGAAGGGTTTGAAACATGGTGGAGTAATATAGATTATAAAAGAAAGAGGTTAGGAGATTCAATCAAGTGCTAGTTAGTCAAGTATCCTTGTTGATAACTAATTAAACCTACATACGACAAATGTATTAATGGGATGTTTGAAGATAAGAATTCTAAGTCTCAAAATCATCTTCTCTTCCATATATTACTTAATGAGAGAAATGTGAGAATGAAGTGATAAGAAAATGAATCATATCTGATGCATAACCACCATGGTAGAGGCATCTAGTGAATGTAATAATGACACACAATATGATGATGAAACCCTAGAAGGGTAAATTGAGAATGTAATCTATCTGAATGGCTAATTAAGATGAAGGAAACTCAATTGATAAGATAAGGAAGACTTTAGTAAAAACGTGTGAGATCCAAAGTTTGGATTTCAAATTAAGGGAGCAAAGGCACACCACAATAACGTCATGCTACTGATAAAGGCCAAACCCTAGAATGTTTAGAGTTGTAGTAGTTCAAGGGTTGTCACTAGTGATTTGACCTTGAATACTAGCATCTCTATAAAACAAGATCATGAAATTTGCACTATGAGAAGTAAACTAGCACTGATAGTAATCCTAGCTAATCTAAAAGGTAGATAAATAGTATGGAAATGATTTAGAGCAAAGGATAAGAAATAGATTTGAAATATAAGAGGTGCGTTTTGAACAAAAGGAGAAATAAAATATGAGTGAAGTGTGATATGAAATAAATTCTTGCACTAATAGCAAGAATGATGAATAATTTATTCATACCTTGTATGTTTAAATTTTAGGGATGTTTAATCTACATGATTAAAATGAGAAGGATAAGTAGCAAAAAGTAAGCAGTAATGAATGAGGAGAGAGATAAGAGAAAACAATGGCTTTTAGTAATATGTGAATTTGTTTTTAGATGTATAATTTGTTGAAGGTATATTAAGGATGTAAATTGGTTCTATGTATGATTTCAGTGTACATGTGCAAGCAATATGTTAATTAAAGGTGTATGATAGTTTAAGTCATTCATACCAGTAATTCGTCTTAGTATTATACAATTGTGGTATGGTGATATGGGTTCAATGATGATGGAACAAATGGAGGGTTACCCTGAATAAGGTAGTCTTACCTATTCACTCATATGAATAGAAGGGATGATAACCATATTGTATTGATATGTAACCCTAACAAGGTGTAGCTTGTTATACCTAGCTTTAATATAACTAAGTGATGGTAATTGGGTATGAATAGTCCTTGAATGAGTAATAAAATTATGGAGTACTCTGTTACTGTTGTTGAAACCCTAGTATTCTATAACCCGATGGTTACACTTTGAATTATTTGTGGGCTCATACTTGAGAATAGTATGGAATGTGATGGTAATACTTCACCTTATGCATCCATGATTCAACGGGGATGTCGTGAGTAGTAATGTACAATTGTTGTTGAATCTAGTCTTTTAACTCAAGACTGTTTTGCTATTTGAGTAGCATAATAGTAAAGTTCAAAAGAACATGGTGAACTCTCTTTCGTGATTTAGAGGTAATACATAATAATAGTACATATTTACCAGTATGAATTGAGATAGTTGGATCAGATTATCGATGTTGAGGTAACACCTCAAGAGTATGAAAATATTCAAATGGTTGTTTCTCTCTCTATCCTATGATTGATTTTGGCATGAGTATTTGTTTGTTATCATTGAGAACTATTTCAAACATGTTGTGATTTAGTAAAGGAATAAAGGACTTAATGTTGAAAACTGCATTCAAGTATGAAATACAAGAATATAATGACATGTAAGATTTCAGAAGCTTAAAATAAACCTTGAATGTACTTTACTTGCATATTTATGTTTCGGGAACGAAACCTTTTAAGGGGGGAGAATTGTTATGATCGCATTTGAGCTTAATTGGTAAACTAGGGTTTACCCAGATGATTATATGATTAATTGGATTGATCATTGCTTAAATATAATTAATGATGATAATTCAATTATGATGTTTTAAGCCTAATAAGAACGTTAAGTGTTCTATTGTTTGAGAAATTAGGGTTTGATAAATATAAACCCTAGTTGGCTAAAATTAGGGTTTTGATGGTACATGAGTATGGAATTTGATTAGGATAGTAGTGTGGTAAATAATTTTTCATATTTTCTACATATTTTGTATTTAAATTGAATTTTGGATATGATATGGATAACTCAATCATGCATATTGGATAAAAATTTCAGAATATTTGGGTGTTCTTTGAATGTGGTTCTCAGTCAAACTATACTTTGACCAAAATGTTGACAGAGTGCTTTTCAGTAGTGTAGTGTTTTATTTTTCATTATTTATTGGTAACTCCAAATGATCTGAAATTTTCACTGAAGATCTAAAACTAAATCATAAACAACATGAAAAAATTTCATAATTTTTGTATGCGTTTAGACTTTATCAGTAGATGAATTACAGTAACTGACATTTCTACAGAATTATGGACAATAGTGCACTATTAGATTTTAATTATTTAATGGAAGCTTGGAATGATCTCAAATTTTAACTGAAGCTTTTTAACTAAATTATACACATCATGATAAATTATAATAATTTTTGGGTCAGGTTTGATTTCTAAAATACACAAATTCACAGAAACCTTTTTATGATAGAAAAATTTGTTGAAATAAGAAAAAGTTTAGTGAGGGGTCAATGTGCAATTAACCTAAGCAGATCAATTAATATATGGTCAACCTAACACACAAGGAGCTCTCATAATTTGTAATTCAATTTAGAGAAACGAAATCTTAGAGAGAGAGAGAGTTAGGGTTTGAGAGGAGAAATTGACGGAGATGCTGACAAAGGGTTTTGCGGTCCAAGGAATGATGAAATCATGTAACTTTAGCTTCTTTGGATATAGTTTCATGGTGAATCTTCTCTCACATGTCAAAATTCCGTCCCTCCTCTGATTTTATCCAAAATGGTATCAAAACTTCCCCTTTTATCACTCTTGCTTCATAATCCCTCATTTTTAGGGTTTCCGAGTTGAAAGGAAGAAGAATTGGGTGAATTGCTAGGGATTTGATATGGATTCAAGATTTTCAGATATGGGATATGTTTTTAAGGTATTTTCACACCTTAGGGTGAGTGGGAACTTCTTTTAAATAGTATATTCATGAAAATTGGTTAAATCAGCCATAATCTTTAATTGCTTAGTATGCGACTACAAACCCTGAATTGTCTATTTGTTCTAAGTTGTTGCAAAATGATATGAAATGGATTCTTCCTTTGTTTGAATAAATTTTAGATGATAAAATCATATTAGAAATGTATACAATGCATTCTAATGAGAATTCCTTAAGTATTCACAGAGGTTATAAGAGTAAACTGAAATATAGGGAATTTGTCTATGACTGAAATTTGCTATATAAGTAAATAGAGAAAGTTGCTTATCTAGATCCCCTTAGTTTTGAATGATTGTTTATCTAAATTTATAGTACATATATGTCATATACTATCTTGGATTTCATTTAAAGTGAGTAGTGTTTGTTTGGTATCTCAGTGAAGAGGGTGAAACCCTAAATGTGAGGAAAGTTGGATATTTGTGAATAGATATCGTGAAATCCATTTGAAGGGATTTTCTTGACATGATAGAATTTATTTATTCAATGCTATTATTGAGCATGATATCCCAGTGAATGGCATGGAAACCCAAATTCAGCTCAGTTCCAAGGTTTCATACATATATTGGTTTTATATGATTTGTTGATAGTAGTCTTTATTCAGTGAATGTTTATGTCGCATGAAATCTTTATAAGAGTCGTAGGAATAAGTTGTTACCTAGTGAGAGGTGACAAGATGTGTTATGGCCTTGTGAGCCATGAGAATACTTGTACAACCAGTGAAATGAATACCTTGGTCTAAGGACCTAGAGGTAATGGTTATCTGTTACAGAGGTAACAATGCTATGTGATGATCTAAGGGTTTGAATACCCAGATCTAGTAATTATGATAACGATGTTAAGGGATGAGAATTCCCAGTAATGTGATAAGGGATTGAGATCCCAGGTATCATGTGTTGTAAAGATTTGAAAAGTAGGTGATAGATGTATTACACCTTTCTTTGTAGCATTTGTTGTGATTAAATGAAACCCTTAGGGTAGGGTGTTCAATGAATCAAGTATTGTGATATCAATGTTCTCAGTTATTATTAATAATTCTTGTCATGATAAGTAATTAACTCTTAATTGAGTTATGAGATGCACAACTCAAGATTTGGGTTGATATGTACGTTCTTTGAGAAATTACAGATAAGTTGAGGTGCTATTGACGATTACTCATATGTCAAGTAATTAACTCTTATCATTGTAATAAGATGATAAATTGCACGATTCTAGTGTGTATGTGCCAAGTAGACATGTAATCTGTTTATATAAGAATTTTAGTCTGCCTGCATGTATAGTATGTTGATTACTCAGTATATTATAGTGTTTTGAATATACTGCTTTGCCAAGTTTAGAATGATATACATGTTGTATTATAACTTCAAATAAGTAGACGTGACACCATAGAGATACTAGAGTCAAGTATAAGTAAGAGAAGGGTACAATGTAGAAAAGAGCTTTCTAGGAATAATAAAATAATAGACTTGGAGCCCTAAACACCATAGAACCCCTATGTGAGGTATGCACCTTACGGACGAAATGACCTAACCCTGGAAGCGTCTAGTATACGGGGGTCAGAACGTGCTATCAGGTGGCATGGGGGGCGAAGCCCTAGTGGAAGTCTCCTTAAATTATAGTTTGTAGTGTCTAACATCAACCAGAAGTCCTGGTGGCACTAGAGTACAGAAAAGCCAAGAGGTTGCTTGACTCTCCGCCTGTGTGCTCACGTTGGAGGAGGAGTCCAGTTTAGGCCAGAGAGCCATTTCCTTGTTGCAGACCAGGTTAGTAGTCAGACTTAGCATTTCCCGGGTGTGTCTGCTAAGTCTTGTACGGTGTGATCGTAGTGCACTACGAGTCTTCATATGTAGAGTACACTGCATATGATCAGGGCATAATAAAATGAATGAGATGTCTAACAGAAGACACCAAGATGGTTAGACACTTGGTTTGTTAGCGAGAGGTCCTAGGATCGAGCCCAGGCCACTGGATCAATAGAATGGCCAATTTTAAAAAAATGAATGAGAGGTCAAACAAGTGTGTACAGTTATTCATTTATTCTTTGTATGTTTCTGAATTATTAGTTCTCTTTATGATCAATCAAGCATTTCATATATTGATTCACTCTTATAGATATTTAGAGTATCTTGCCATATTTATGATTGACAATTGTTAGAATCTTTAAAGCTTATTGTTGTTATAATTGATATCAATTGCTCAAAAGTATATATGTAATTATATCAGTGCTTTAGACTATTTCTTTGAAGTACTCATTCACTGAGCGAGTAGGCTCACCCCTCTACTCATAATTTTTAGGGAAATCACATGGACTTGAAGAAGATATCATTGCATCATAGTAGACCTGCCACAAGAGTTAAGTCTGTGTATAATTAAGTTCAGTCGGTCCTTGTCACTCTAGGTCCTTGTAAAGAAATAAGAGAGAGTTGTAATGATGATGTATAACATTATTCCTCTTTTAGCAATATGTGCGAATCAGCAAGTCTTATATGCTTAAAAGTATGAGGAACATAATGAATGTTCATACATGCACTTTTACTATTGAAATCAGATTAGAGAAATCAATTTTTAGATTCCCTTATAAAGTTGGTTTATGTGGTTCAATGCAAGAAAGCAAAGAGTTTTGAAAGAGAAGAAAAAGTTAAGGTGATCTTTGTATTATGTTAAATCCTCAATTTATGCCCTAATCTCATGATTAGTGGAAATTGTGAGATCGGGGTGTAACACCCGGTCTATTTTATGATTATTCACCTAAACCAAACCTCAAAATTGAGTTTTGGATGTCTAAAAGGTGGTTTTGTGAGATAAAGAAGAAACCATAAGAATGAGACAAAAAATAGGTTATTCCTAGCTAAATCTACTAAATCAAGGATTTGGAGATCATTTCTTCTTCTGTTTTCTACCTAATCTATGGAGGAAAAATTAATATAAAGATCTAATTTGTAAATATTCTCTTCTTTCTACATCTCTTCCTTGCTCATGTAGGCTTAATTGACATATTGGAGAAGTTAATAAATATCAAGTAGAGGTGGAAATATTGAAAATGTACACACAAACTCGGGTTCTGCAATATTAGATCCATACCCAACAACAAGAACGGAATCTAAGGTGACAAAGTATTTTCTAAACAACCAAAGTTTTACATATTTTAAGCAAAGTTGGAAAAAATGTAGTATGGCATGATGTATCTAGTTTTATCATCACTAATACTTAATTTCTTAGTTTGCCATTTCTAAGCATATGAATGATCAAAATGCATAGATTATGCTTGGTTTTTTACTTAGAAGGGATGTGTGTGAATTTTATGATAATCTAAGACATCAAAATGCAAAGGCGCTAATATGGCCAAGCTTTCCTGAAATATGTAGCCAAATTAATCTAGAAAACATATTTTCAATTCTTATTTATGCCTTATTTTTACTTTTAAGTTTATATGCATAGGATCTTTTGAGTATTATTTAAAAACACAAAGTATATTTGTTATGAATTGTATATGTGTGGAACTTTGATATCCCATTTATAGTACAAAACATAAAAATATAGTTGAATGATTTAAATATAGGATCTAAGCTAAGAAATGTATGGTTTTCATGAAATAAAATTTCAAGTGGACTTTAGATGCACATAACATTGTAGATTCCGTCACAAAGGTCTGTACTGTGACCAGGAGTGATAGAGTATTGACTAGTGGATTCTAGGATGGTGTAGCTAGAGCGTACTATTGTGATATTGGAGATTTACCTAAGTGAGGACAATTCTCTTATGATCATTTTGATAACCAACAATGACTAGAGATTCAACAATACCTATTTATACACAACACAATCAGTTTGGTTACTATTAAATGAATCAACCCTTATGGAACCACTAATGAAAACATTGTACCTTACATGTACCTAGATTTAGAAGAGAGGTCAAGCTTGTTTGGATATCTTGTATAATTATATAGTCTAGGTGTGGCCAACTTGTTTCGTGATGGAGATCTAGTCTTGTAAATATGGAATCTTATGTCAACTTTAAGTATTATAGGGTGACATTAAAGCTTAATACATTGGTTTCTGATATTGTGGTTGATGAGTTGGAGAAGGCAATCAAAATTTTGAATATATCTGAGGAGGATAAGGTGAAGCACACAACCTACCTTCTGAAGGATAGTGTTGGCCATTGGTGAGCCATTGAGGAGAAGAAGTGGTTGGGTGAGGTGGTCAGTTGGGAAGAGTTTTGGTGGGATTTTGTCAATCACTACTTCCCAGAGATGTATCTGGAGGAGAATATGGCTTAGTTTGAGGGGTTGCTCCAGGGATCGTGTTCTATCAATGAATGCAAGGCAAAGTTCATGGAACTGTTGATGTTCTATCCTCACTTGGTAGACAGAGAAGGAGAGAATCAGAAGGTTTGAGAAGGGTTTTAACATTAAGTTGGTAAGGATGACATCTCCTTTGGAGATCTGAGAGAGGATTTCCACCTTCATGGAGTCTGTGAGGAGGATAGAGAGGATACATGTAGAGCAGTGAGAAGACAATGCCAATAAGAGGTTTGCTCAATTCCAAGGATTGCTGTCTGGAAGTTTCAATAAGTCAAGGTTTTCTTCACCACAGTACCAACAATCTTAGTAAAGGTTGAAATTTTTTGAGCCAAGGACACATGTAAAATCATAGTGGTCTCCTAGAAAGGGAGAGGTTATAGCTTTCCGCCAACTGGGTCAAACAATTCTAGGTCAGTGTCTGTGATAGGGCCATCTAGGCCACAATATGACACACGGAAGTGTTACAAAGTGTTCAGGTTGGGAATCTAAGATGGTCTTGTCCTATGAAGAACCATGAGGTTACGTAGTAGTCAAGGTAGAGATAGTAGAGCTCACAATAGAATAAGAAGTTTCAAAGCAATGGTAGTATAGGATGTGTCTAGTCTTATCAGGCATGGTCTTCAAGACCAGCTAGTAGAGGAAGAGGATGCCAATAGATGACTACTAGATTCTTCACCATGAGGCAGTCAGAAGGAGTGATCAATCCACATGTCATAACAGGTCAAATGGAACTTTTTCATTCTAACTTATTTGATTCTTCTTTTGTATGTGTTTTGGCTGACCCCGGTGCGACAAACTTGTTTATCACTACATAAGTGATAAAGAGTTGTAACATGCATGTATGTAGTAGAGATGATAGCCTCTCATTATAAACCCCTTTGGTTGGTTTTGCTGTGTTGTGGGAGGTGTGTGCATCTTGCATTCTTTCTTCCTAAGGATGCAACACTCAACTGGATCTCATGCCACTTGATATGCATGGATTCAATGTGACCCTAGGAATGGATACCTAGGAGAAGTATAAGGTTGTTTTGGAATGTGGTTACAAATTCACGACATTCTCTGATGATAATGTCTCCTAGAATTTCCAAGAGATAGGAAGATTCTTCCTACCTATCTAGTGTCAGAATAGATAGAGAAGTTGTTGAAACAAGGGTGTGAAGCTTTTCTGGCACACATAATGGATACCAAGGAGAGGAGTCCTATTATCCATTATGTACATGTGGTATGTGACCTAAGGATGTTTCCCTAAAGAGTTTCTCGATGTTCCACCCCTGAGGAAGATTCTGTGATGTCCCCGAATTTTCTAAAACTTAATGTGATGTGTGACGACCAAATTGAAACCCTCACCTCAGTGAGAATCCCAATTTGAAACATCACACACTAGGCTAAGAAAGAGAAAATCAAGGGAGTCAGAAGGAACAATCAGTAGCACATGCACATGAACGATAATAAAACCATACACACATGTTCACCATTCAACATATAATTACAACATGAATTGTTACAACATTTGATATTACATATTGAACAAAAAACTTATACATATACATGTACTGCCTTTAAACTACAGGATCTTAAGACAACATGTCCACCTATACAACAGCTCGCTATACAACTCTCAACTATCCTGGATCTTCAAGAGCATAACCACAACCTAAACAAAATATTACATGTGGTACACGTCAGCACAATATTCTAGAATATTGTATTGAGTACGCCTACATGTCTTTTATTTACCTCTCATCATATCTTGGCAATAAGATAAAAATAATACTTGGCAGTAATCGAAGAATATAAGAAAAGCGTATACTTGCACAAAGATATTCATTAGCAAAATAGAACACATATTTTAAGCACATTTTCCATTATATATCCATGCATTTGCCACCTGAGGGAATAATGCATCATCTCAGCTACCAAAGAGTATGAGATGTAAGGCCTTATGATCTACTACCAAAGAGTTGGATCATTGTACAATGTGATCTGCTACCAAAGAGAATGATCACTTTCCAGCACTATGCTACCAAAGAGAATTAGTGCTTTCATATAATGGAACAAATATATTATGTTTGATGTGTTCATAACAATAAGTATGGAAAACTCAAGCAACATAGTATACAAGAACAATCATTTCAACCAATACCATATGCCAAGTATTTACTACCATATAACACAAGAATATTGTATAATAAGCCAAGTAAGAGGTAATGGCATACCTTAAAAAGAGATAGATCATTTTAATCACATATTCCTCATGTCATCTATAACTTTGTTAAACCTGATCAAGACAAGATCATATACTATCATCAGGTTCTCATCATCTACATCTCATGTTAACCCTAATCATGTTCATATTAGGGTTTCACTTAGTTCATTAGGATATGTACATCGTTACTTGTATTCTTATCTTAGAATTATCTTATTGATGTCACTTTCCAGATTATGGCTCATTAAATGGATATACTCATGTGTCACATTATTATGTGAACATACTTAACATTATGTCACATTCATTAACCATATTAGGGTTACATCATATGTATTAAGGGTCATCCTCATGTAACCTGAATTCTATACATTTAGCTGATATCAAAGTTCCAGATTAGCTTCCAGTTACCGATATAAGAGTGTTATGTAAATTTCATCATTTATTGAGCATGCATGTATTTATTGCATTTTATTTAGTGTTATTAGCCCTAATTATCCATATTAAGCCAATTACATGATTTCATTTATTACCATGACCATATCTAACATCATATGCATTATAAACATGATTATAGACTTACTGACATGTTATCATAATTTTAGAACATTGTTTGAAATTTTTTATCCATTAAACGAGCATTACAAATCTTACATGATATCACTGTAATTCATGCCTCAAAAGTCTGATATTATGGTCTGATGTTATTCTACTCATTTTTCTAAGAATTTTGGTATATTATATGTAATTTTCTGATACTCAAGCTATTTATTGTGAATTATTGAATATATAAACTTTTCTGAGATATTTACCTCTATTGGTCAATCGGCGGCTGACACGTGTCAGCGCTGCTCCTCTCATACCAGGCGGAGCCGGTTCGGTTCTGAGATGGGGCAGGACCCGGTTCAGTCTCCTCTCTTGCTCCATGTTTCAAAGCCCCCAGCGGGACTCTGTTCTTTCGCAAGGCAGCTGCCGCCGCTGTGCTTAGTTTCGATGAGCATAAGACAGCCGATTCCTCCTCCTCGTTACAACCTTCTATGACCTGGAGCCTCTCTGGACCACACACTATGTCACCATACTCTTTAGGATCACCATTGGTGTCTCCTTCATGCGGCTCAGAGAACTGCTGTCGTCGGTCTCTGTAGGGGCGGAGAAAAGAGGCAAAAGGCATCTGCTTGATATTGCTTCAATCCAAAGCCTCCCAAAGTAGAACGCCATCTCCCTGAACTCCACTCAAGACTTGATTACCTCTGACCTCGCTTCCTTGTGGTCCAACTAGCCTCAATGACCTGCTCCAGAAGACTGACTTCGTCTCCCATGGAGGTCGAAGCTGCAGGCAAGCTAGGGGGCTTGCTGGGTTCGTCCAACCATAGGGAGTAATTCCTCTTCATTCATCCTTATTAACTTCCTTTGATTGATGCTCTAGCTCCCCTCCCCTCCTCTTGACTAGACCTGCTCGTCTCAATGGAGAGGTGGAGAGGAGCGGGAGCTCTTTCTCCCTGTTCTCTTCATCATATGGCCCAAATGAGGGGTCAATCCGGTCGTGCTCACTAGAGGAACCCAACTCCTCAATTAGTTCTTGCCCACAACCCACGTTCTCGATGAGTGGTGGCTCGGAAGACCGTGGGGTCAGCTGTCCCACGATCTCCATTGCGACGGGTGGTAGGAGGAGGGCTCTTCGTCGTCTGATCATCATCCAAGGGCTCAACACAGCCCCTTCACAAGGTCAATCCGTGGTTCTCCCTTCTCAAAGGCCATGATAACTAGGTTAGAGATCTAGGGCCATAAATTGGTTATGCAAACGCAGTTTAACATCCAGGGGCACGTGACACATAATAAACCTTAGAACTTTGGCCATTAAATCATCAATTATGCCCATTATTTCACAACTTCAAACCATCATAACTTCTTCTAGGGTCTTCCAATTGTCACCAAATCTTAACCATAGCTCTATAATCACTCAAGCTACATAATACTCAAATTTGGTGACAAAACTCACCTATATGGCATGCCAACTAAATTCTTCAAAGGACATCAAATATGGGGATCTTAATCATGATATAAATATCGTTTGACATCCAACATTAGAAAAACCACTTGGAACTCTTGATATAACCCAACATATGAGTTATATATATATATATATGGAGATTTAAGGATTCCAAAAGTCCACTCCATCACATCCTACACACCTTAAAGGATATTTCATCCTCAAAATTAATCCAGAATCCACTTTATCACATCATATACATCTTAAAAGAACTTTCGTCCTCGAAAGTCAACCATACTCGTATTCTAAGGAAAACTACCGTGTTTTCATCCACATGTAGGCACTATTCTGTGTATCATATCCGCAAAAGTTACATAGAACCATGTATCCAAAGCACTATTAGGGGGTGGGGGTTACAACCATCTTGGTGCACAAACACTCCATTCAAGGTTAAAATCAAGGTTTAGAAACTTAGTTATGTCATGACATATCTCATATATCAGGGCTGCATCCTTATCTTAACTTGTGCATTAGGGTTCCCGCGTCATATTACCATGTTCTAAAGGAGTTAACTAAGACTAACTCATACAACAAGGTTTCATCAACATTTTATTGAGCTCATTTGTTAGAACATGTTCCACATTAACATATGCCTCTTAGGATGGAGTTAACTATAATTAACCTGCATTATCCATCTAGATCACATCAAGGTGTTATAATTGTTATGTTGTGCTAACTGTCAAAATATATTTTTCATATTTACTAAGCACTAAGATTAACACCTCGTGTAACATGTTTCATTCATATGATCTTATTTCATTGCTCATAATAATTTGTCACATTTATTAGTGATTTCATCACAAGATTAACCAAGAATTTCACATTATCGTTATTCATGTTTATGGTTAACCATTTATACTTTGATATCTATTAAACCATCTCTGGGTTTGCATCATATCATGTCTCAAGATTAGATCACATCTTTACATATATATCATGGTTTTGCTAAACAACTAATATGAGTGGCTCATCAGACATATATCAAAACTTCATCTAGTCCAACTGAGATTCTCTTGACCCATGTCATGAGGGTAGTAACATGCTCAGTTCTCTGAGCTCGCTCAACTTTATGAGTATCTCATATGCACATACTTTATCCTCCCTCCTTAGTCTAGGGTTCTTAGGTATACCTCATTGGCACTAGAGATAGCCTTACAAGCTCTAGCCACATAAGCACAAACTAAAACATGATATTACATACTCTTCATAGATCTCTAACCATGAAACATCTTACCTAAAGCTCTCTTATATACACAACCACTAGATTCCTACAAGGTACCATCAACCCTAGCTTGAGGCTTCACAGAAACTAACATAGCTACCTCCTCCAGGGTCTTAGGCTCTCTCCCTCACCCAGATGGCAGACACTCATATTTCCTTATTCACATATGCATATATAACCAGCCTCTCTCTGACTATAGGGTTTGGTCCACCCAAGGACATCTAGGGTTCAAGATATCTATAGGAATCATGCATTAAGAAACTCAACTCATTCACTCAGGAGTAGTCTAGTTTATGACATATCATAACACATATTTCTCAAAATTCTCATATCTTGGAGTTTAGGTTCTCTAACCTTCTCCCTGTGGGTCTAACTCTCTCTGGAGTTAACCCTATAACTGGTCCTAACACTAGATGTAACATCTCTGACCTGGGTTATAAACTAACCCTAGATTTTTTGCCTAAATATGTAATTACATACTTGTGATTATTCCCTGGCATGTAATTAACTTCCTCAGGAACATATACTTTCAATTTTTGCTCCTTTTAAACAAAGTTGTAGTGTTGTTTTGTAATGCAGGGACCTATGTGCAAATTACCCAGATAGGGGGATTAACTTGCAAAATTACACAGGTTTAGATGTTCCTATGATGATGAGACATCATATGAGTAAATATGATGAGGTATGATGGATTTCCTAAGCTTGGGCATCCAGATGCAACTTGTGGAATGATCCTTGTGCTTAAAAACCCTAGTTTTGGAGTAAAGTGTAATTTACCCAAAATGTGGGGTGCAACTTGTAAAATACACCTTCTAGAACATCTTTTATGACTCTTGACATCATTGAGAGTAGAAATGATGAAAGGGGCGCTTCAATGAAATAATCAGATAAGAAAAATGATCTTTGTGGTAAAATCACCTAGTATGAGTAAGGAGACCCTTCATATATGTACCTTAGTTGCATGTTGGTTTTATTTACCCTTAGATCTTGAGTTTTGATGGGCTTTTCTTAAGTTATGATGGTTTGGAAGTGCCTTATAAATAAGGAGGGACTTAGATGAGAAATCTATAAACTAAAGGTCCTTATGATGAAAATCAACCTAAACTATATAAGCCTATTCCTTTGCAAACCAAGTAAACGTACCCCTTCTCTTCTTCATTTCTCATCTTGCTCAACCGACCAAGGAAGAGCTCTGAAACTCAAGGAGATGAGCAACTAGTTCTAAGGTGATAAGAAACCATCTTCTAGCTCGGATTCTTGGAGGAAATCCTTGTATAAGGTTGGTTTATTGGTTAACTTACTTAGGTTTCTTGTTCTAGCCGACCATCTCCATCTTTTCCTTGGAGAATCACCTTTGGCCAACCTGTGGAGCTCAAGATTCCATTAAAAGCTTGAATCTTGGAATCTTGGAGCTCTAGGAACAATGTTTGAGGTGGGTTTTATAACTCTAAACTTCTTGCTTTATTATGCATATTTATGTTCTTGCAAATTATGCTTAGTTCTTCTTCTTCCCCATTCTTCCATGCACTTTTGCAAGCAATCTGTGGAGTAACCGACCTGAACAGAGGTTGAAGATGATGGGCGTGAATTCCTAGGCAAACTTTATCAAACGACCTTGGACCTTTTGGTCTAAACGGTTTGCAAACCGTTTGAAATCAAACGGTCTCAAACCGTTTGATCTCATGCGGTTTTGCAAGACCATTTAGAATCAAACGGTCTCAAGACCATTTGATAGGGTTGACCAAGGGAATACCATTTAAGGGTCTGTTGTAAACATGTTGAATTTAAATTCTACAAAGAATTATAACCTAATTCCAAACCAATCACAAGTTGAAGGCACTTCAACCCCCTAAACCCTAATCGGGTTGATTTGCTGATTTCAAGGATAGATTTTGATGAACTTTGGGTTGAAGGACCCAAACGGTCTCAAGACCGTTTAGGGGTTCTTTCAAACGGTCTCAAGACCGTTTGGAGACAACCCAAGACCGTTTGGAGGTCTAGGGTTAAGGTAATTTGATGGTTTGAGGGTCCAATCACAATAGGTTGATGAATTGATAAAAATGCTGATTTTAGACCTAATTAGGGTTCAACCCTTATCCAATCGACTTAGATTTTGATGAAACTTTGGGAAAACGGTCTCAAGACCGTTTGGAGGATATCCAAACTATATCAAGACCGTTTGGGCCAAGTTTGGGCCCAATTTGAGGTCAATTGATGGGTTCAACCTCAATTTGATTCACATTGTTGAACATTGATGATTATCCGATTGAAAACCCTAATTGAGTTGGATTCAACCCTAATTGGCTTTCAATTGAGGGTCAATTTAGTGTCCAATTGATTAAGGCTAACCCTAATTGACTCAATTTACAAGTGGTTAACAAGGATTTGGCCAATTGAAGGCTTCAACATAGGAAATCCCAATCGATCATAACCTTTGTTTCACCTTTGAGGTCCATGCGGTTTTGAGCCCATTTGGACCAAACGGTCTCAAGACCGTTTGGATCCAAACAGTCTCAAGACCGTTTGAGGTCAAATGGTCTCAAGACCATTTGGGGCCAAACGGTCTCAATACCTTTTGGGCTCAAACGATCTCAAGGTCGTTTGGACCAATCGATCTCAAGATCGTTTAAGATCAAACGGTTTCAAGTCGCATAGCTTCAAACGGTTTGAGGTCAACTTTCTCAAACGGTCAACGCACCCATGCGGTCTTGGTGACCCATGCAGTCTTGGTGATCCATGCGGTCTTGAAGGTCAAAGTACCCAAACGGTCAACGCCCCCAAACGGTCTCAAGACCGTTTGGAGGTTGAAGGTTGATACCGTTTGGAGACTTTTAGGGTTGTTTTTGCTTAATCGTTTGAAGGTGTAATTGGTCCAATGGTGGTCTAATCTAAAACCTAATGGTACCATATGACATTAAGGGACTAAGTGATTAATGGATTGACCCATGATGGTGGTCAATGGTGTACTTTACCAAAATACCCTTAAAGGGTTCAACTAAAGAATACCTTGTTTTAATCAAACCCTAATGACATGTTAATGGTGATTTGGCCTATGTTAATCAATGAGGACTTAACTCAACCTAATCTAGAGTGATGTAATCACCTTTTATTAGTAAGAGGAGAGAGAAAGTACCTTTTATGGTTAAAACTCAAGGAAAGTACCTTCAATACATATGAATGTGCATGATTAGGGTATGATCCACCTATGTGAGATCATGGAAACCCTAATTATGATAATTGATGAATCTTAATCTAATTTGAGGGTATCAATGGTGATGTTTCTCATACATGATGATGTTATGAGTTCAATTCACCATGAAGTGGATAGTAAACCCTAATTCTAGGGTGATAACATGTAATGTGAATAGTAAACCCTAATTGATGAAAATCAGGGAACCTAACTCTTGTAAGAGTATGAAGGTACAACTCTTGATATGAATTGTTTACTATTATCAGTTGAATTAACCATGCATGTTCTTATATGATGATGATCATATCCAGGTAAGGATTATGATACCATATTCATTGAAAGCATGTTATTAGCTTTATGAATAGAGACATATCCTGATGCCTAGTAAGTGGCACCTTATGAGACTGATAGGCTGTGAGAGCCATGAGTATCATCAAGGTCATGCTTATTAGATGACTTGTGATGAGATGATTGAGAAATGCTAATTGATGTGAGTTAGACTTGTTACATTTATTATTCTACTTTCATAGCTACTATGCTAATTTTAATGTTTAAGAACATGTATGATGTTAAAAGAATACTGAAATATACCTAACTAATCAAGTATAATAATACCATGTAGAGCCCTGATCATAGATCCATCATTGTCATAAGTTATATGATGGTGAAACAAGTTTTCCTAAGGGAACTCCTGGATCACATACTTTTGAGTATGTGGGGGAAATGGATGTGTAAATCCTTACATCCTAGTGTAGGAATTGATGTAGATGTATCTTAATCCATCAACCCTTCACTATGTGTCTATGCCGGGGTGATGTAACACTATTCTCTCGAGGAAATCTTTTGTACCACATCGATGAGAGATAAACAAGAAATCTTTTGATGGCGAAGAGAGTACAGAATGCCACTGTGACTCTAATAGTGAAGTACCAGATTACCCTGGTAAGCTATAGTAGTAGAGACACTGGATGTCCTGCATGTTTATCCTCACTCTAACTGAGGAAGATGAGGTCATAAGAATCCGGCTCTTTTGATGACCTAGGTATGATACCGATGCAACTTAACAGTGATCGGTTGGAGTATGAGTGGTATACCTCATCTCTGCAGGGCATAATGATGTTTGTAAAACATAATCAACCGCATAGTATATCTTCTTAGGTTGAACTACGAGATACATGAATGATGTTACACTGCATAGTATATATGTCGTTCATATTTCTTAAATGTTGTTGTTCTACTTAATGTCAATCTGCTGTTGATTGCCTTAAAAAGCTTTTATTGCTTATGTTGTTCTTGATTGCTATTATAAAGCTTCTGGTTGAGAGTTATAACTCTCACTGGGACAATTATTTAAAATTGTCTCACCCCGTAGATTTCAACTTTTTAGGTGGTCGTCGAGGACGAAGGAACCAGCCTACAGGTGACCAATACCAACAGTAGCAGCACCAGGATCAGCAGTGAATCTCAGGTGGAGATACTGACTGCTGAGTTTTGTAGTTAGATAGTCCTATGTCGTCTCTGTACTCTCAGGTCCTTGGAGTTAGTGGTCTAAGATTTTGGTTTTGACTCTTGAGATTTTGTATCATGTTATATATAATTACTCAAGAAGTAATTCAACAGAGATGTAAACAATTTATTTTATTTCTATGAAAGAAGTTTTATGATTTCAAGATCTTGTTTCAAAAAGTTTTAATTTCCGGTGATTTTTGTATTCCGCTGCTAATCGAATGCTTCCGCTGAGTTTATATCGTGGTTTTGGAGATCGGAGCCCACACTAGAGGTCCTCCTTCATAAAAGAGCTTGAGGCTCGTGCTGACTCACAACCTTGTCTCGTCTTAACATATATTATCTCATAAAAGCCTAGTTACTTGCATCATCAACACTTATCTCAAATCGTCAAAACTGAATTCATGTCCTCAAAGACAAACATAGATCATCATAACCATATTATATCATATATATAAGACTTAGACCGTATCATTAAAACTTATATCATCTATTCCATCTATCATATATTCCAAAAAGGCTCTAGACATCTAATCTAGAACAACTCTCTCTTCTAGACTGATGTCATACACTTTCACTTTGGTTACATGACCACCTCCTACTACGTACATGTGTGGGGACACATTTTTGTAATACATATACATAACAAAATATTATATATTTTTTCTCTGATAAAACAAGCGTCAGAGAAAACTATCACGGTTCGATCCTGATTGGAATCCAAAACCAAATCATGAAAATGAGTGTCCCACACATAGTAGAGAGTACAGTGTCATGAAAACTAGTGAAAAGGGTGAGAACATGGTGTAGACTAGTGTAGCTACTCTAGACAACGAGCGCCATATGTCTAGGGTTTCTCTTCTCTTGATGCACGTCATTTCCAAATAGTGCAACGTCCCATACCGTTGCACTACAAGGAAAGAACGACATCTAAGGACTTGCCATACAACAAGCACTAGTCTAGACCTAATTCTCAGACATCTAGGTGCTAACATAGAGGCTAGGTCAGATCTAGTCTCTGAAAGATGACTAATCTAGCCATAAGGATTATTAAGTTCAAGGTTCTTTAGTTTTGAGTTGCATAATAAGAAAATGTCAGGCTTTGCTATTGTTCATGCTCTGATACCACCTGTGACGTCCCCAGATTTTCTAAAACTTAATCTGATGTGTGACAACCAAATCGAAACCCTCACCTCAACGAGAATCCCAATTTGAAACATCACACGCTAGCCTAAGAAAGAGAAAATCAAGGGAGTCAGAAGGAACGATCAGTAGCACATGCACATGAATGATAATAAAACCATACACACATGTTCACCATTCAACATATAATTACAACATGAATTGTTACAACATTTGATATTACATATTGAATAGAAAACTTATACATATACATGTACTACCTCTAAACTAGAGGATCTTAAGACAACAGGTCCACCTATACATCAACTCGCTATACAACTCTCAACTATCCTGGATTTTCAAGAAGATAACCACAACCTAAACAAAAGATTACATGTGGTACACGTCAACACAATATTCAAGAATATTGTACTGAGTATGCCTACGTGTCTTTTATTTACCTCTCATCATATCTTAGTAATAAGATAAAACTAATACTTGGCAGTAACAGAAGAATATAAGAAAAGAATATACTTGCACAAATATATTCATTAGAAAAAGAGAACACATATTTTAAGCACATTTTCCATTATATATCCATGCATTTGCCACCTGAGGGAATAATGCATCATCTCAGCTACCAAAGAGTATGAGATGTAAGGCCTTATGATCTACTACTAAAGAGTTAGATCATTGTACAATGTGATCTGCTACCAAAGAGAATGATCACTTTCCAGCACTATGCTACCAAAGAGAATTAGTGCTTTCATATAATGGAACAAATATATTATGTTTGATGTGTTCATAACAATAAGTATGGAAAACTCAAGAAACATAGCATACAAGAACAATCATTTCAACCAATACCATATTCCAAGTATTTACTACCATATAACACAAGCATATTGTATAATAAGCCAAGTAAGAGGTAATGGTGTACCTTCCAAAGAGATAGATCATTCTAATCACATATTCCTCATGTCATCTATAACTTTGTTAAACCTGATCAAGACAAGATCATATACTATCATCAGGTTCTCATCATCTACATCTCATGTTAACCCTAATCGTGTTCATATTAGACTTTCACTTAGTTCATTAGGATATGTGCATCGTTACTTGTATTCTTATCTTAGAATTATCTTACTAATGTCACTTTCCAGATTATGGCTCATTAACTAGATATACTTACGTGTCACATTATTATGTGAACATACTTAACATTATGTCACATTCATTAGTCATATTAGGGTTACGTCCTATGTATTAAGGGTCATCCTCATGTAACCTGAATTCTATGCATCTAACCGATATCAAAGTTCTAGATTTGCTTCCAGTTACCGATATAAGAGTGTTCTGTAAATTATATCATTTATTGAGCATGCATGTATTTATTACATTTTATTTAGTGTTATTAGCCCTAATTAGCCATATTAAGCAAATTACATGATTTCATTTATTACCATGACCATATCTGACATCATATGCATTATAAACATGATTATAGACTTACTGACATGTTATCATAATTTTGGAACATCGTTTGGTATTTATTATCCATTAAACAAGCATTACACATCTTACGTGATATCACTGTAATTAATGCCTCAAAAGCCTGATATTATGGTTTGATGTTGTTCTACTCATTATTTTGAGAACTTTGGTATATTATATGTAATTTTCTGATACTCAAGCTATTTATTCTGAATTATTGAAGATCTAAACTTTTCTGAGATATTTACCTCTATTGGTCAATCGGCGACCGACATGTGTCAGCGCTGCTCTTCTCATACCAGGCGGAGCCGGTCTGGTTCTGGGATGGGGCAGATCCCGGTTCAGTCTCCTCTCATGCTCTGTGTTTTAGAGCCCCCAACGAGACTCTATTCTTTCGCAAGGCAGCTGCCGCCGTTGTGCTTAGTTCCGGTGAGCATAAGATAGTTGGTTCCTCCTCCTCGTTACAACCTTCCTCTCTAGACCAAACACTGCGCCACCATCCTCTTTAGGATCACCATTGGTGCCTCCTTCATGTGGCTCAGAGAACTGTCGCCGTCGGTCTCTGTAGGGGCAGAGAAAAGAGGCAAAAGGCCTCTGCTTGATATTGCTTCAATCCAAAGCCTCCCAAAGCAACATGCCATCTTGCTCAACTCCACTCAAGACTTGATTACCTCTGACCTCACTTCCTTGTACTCCAACTATCCTCCATGACCTGCTCCAGAAGACTGACTTCGTCTCCCATGGAGGTTGAAGCTGCAGGCAAGCTAGGGGGCTCGCTGGGTTCGTCCAACCACAGGGAGTAATTCCTCTCTATTCGTCCTTATTAACTCCCTCTGATCGATGCTCTAGCTCCCCTCCCTTCCTCTTGACCAGACCTGCTCGTCTCATTGGAGAGGTGGAGAGGAGCGGGAGCTCTTTCTCCCTGTTCTCTTCGTCATATGCCCCAAATGAGGGGTCAGTCTGGTCATTCTCACTAGAGGAACCCAACTCCTCGATTGGTTCTTGCCTACAATCCACATTATCAATGAGTGGTGGCTCGGAAGACCGCGGGGTCAGCTGTCCCATGATCTCCATTGCGACGGGAGGTAGTAGGAGGGCCCGTGGTCATCTGATCATCATCCAAGGGCTCAACACAGCCCCTTCACAAGGTCAATCCGTGTCTCTCCCTTCTCAAAGGCCACGATCACTAGGTTAGAGATCTAGGGCCATAAATTGGTTACGCAAACGTAGTCCAACATCCAGGGGCACGTGACACATAATAAACCTTAGAACTTTGGCCATTAAATCATTTCATATGCCCATTATTTCACAACTTCAAACCATCATAACTTCTTATAGGGTCTTCCAATTGCCACCAAATTTTAACCGTAGCTCTATCATCACTCAAGCTACATAATACTCAAATTTGGTGACAAAACTCACCTATATGACCTGCCAACTAAATTCTTCAAAGGACATCAAATATGGGGATCTTAATCATGATATAAATATCATTTGACATCCAACATTAGAAAAACCACTTGGAACTCTTGATATAACCCAACATATGAGTTATATATATATATATATATATATATATATATATATATATATATATATATATATATGGAGATTTAAGGATTCTAAAAGTCCACTCCATCACAAATTCATTTTGAAGTCTATCTAGTTCCTAGTAGACATCCCTTAGCATGAGCACCTTATAGGATGCCTCCAGATGAAATGAAGGAGATGAAGAAGTAGTTGTATGAGTTTTTAGAGAATATCTTTATACAATTAAGCACTTCCCCTTGGGGTGCTTTGGTTTTGTTCATGAATAAAGATGGTAGTATGAGGCTTTGCATAGACTACCAATAACTAAACAAGGTCACAGTGAAGAACAAGTACTAGTTGTTGAGGATAGTTGATCTATTTGACCAATTGATAGGTGCTTCAACGTTTTCCAAGATAGATCTGAGGTCAGGATATCACTAGCTGAGGATCAAGGTATATGACATACCTAAGACTACTTTTAGTACTGGGTATGGCCATTACGAGTTTGTGGTTATTCTATTTGGACTAACTAGTGCACTGATAGCATTCATGGATCTGATGAACAAGGTGTTTGGGTCATATCTTGATCAGTTTGTAGTGGTGTTCGTAGATTATATCTTGATATACTCTAGGAATAGTCAACAACTTGAGCAACATCTTAGAAAATCATTATATTTGTTAGGATAACATAGATTTTTTGCCAAGTTTGGTAAGTGTGAGTTTTGGCTGACTGAGGTGTCCCTTCTTGGTCACATCATCTCTACAAAAGGTGTTGTGTAGATCCTAAGAAGGTGGAGTCAGTTTTTGAGTAGAAACAACCCAAGACACTGACAAGAAGTTTGAAGCTTCTTAGGTTTAGCTGGTTACTATAGGAGGTTCATTAAGAACTTTAGTACAATAGTGCTACCTTTGACCAAGCTAACTATGAAAGGTGTTCCTTTTGTTTTGGATGACCAATGTTAATGTTCTTTCTAGGTGTTGAAGGAGAAGTTGACGAGAGCTCAATTATTAGTGTTGCTAGAACTGGGGAAAGGCCACATCATTTTCTATGATGCCTCAAAGAATCAATTGGGATGTGTGTTGATGCAAGACAAGAATGTGATTTCTTTTGCTTTTCAACATCTTAAGAAGCACAAAGAGAACTACCCAACTAATGACCTAGAGTTACCGGTCGTGCTTCTTTCCATGAAGATTTGGAGACACTATTTGTATGGGGAGAAGTGCTAAATCTTCACAGATCATAGAATCTCCACTACATATATACAAAGTAGAGTAATGACGTAGAGGAGATGGATGGAGTTGATCAAGGACTATGACTGTGTGATAGACTATCATCTAGGGAAGGCGAATGTAGTGGTTGATGTTTTGACTAGGTAGTCATCCTCATATTTATGTATTGATAAAGTGCAGTTGCACTCCATGGCATGTCACATGCAGGACATGTTGGTGTTGCTTCAATAGATGAATGTACAGTTTGAAATCTCTTTGTTGGTAGGCTTGCTGACATAATTACAAGTGAAGTTGACACTAATACATCAGATCAAAGATGCAAAAAAGGATGCAATTGTGATGTAAAACAACTCATTAGAGTTTGGCATTAGAAAATATGATGGGTTCTATGAGACGTATGAAGGGATAATTGTTTTCATAATTGGATGTTAGTTCCTGATGTTGACGGTCTATGGGAGGTGGTTTTTGAGGAAGCTCATTCTTTAATGTCCGCGATACATCCTGGTAGTACAAATATGTACTATAATCTCAATGACTTATATTGGTGGTCATGTCTGAAGCATGATGTGGCAAAGTTTGTTGCCAAGTGTCCAGTTTTTCAGTAGGTTAGAGCAGAGCATCAGAAGCCTACAAGGACGTTATAGAATTTGCCAATTCTACAGTGGAAATGAGATCGCATAAGCATGAACTTTGTGGTTGGTCTTCCTCAGACATCCAAGGGTCATGATTGCATTTGGGGATCGTTGATCGGCTGTCAACTCACTTTTTTCTGATCAAGACCACCTATACAAAAGAGAAGTTGGCAAATATTTATGTTGATGAGATAGTTTATCTGCAAGGAATACTAGCTACCATAGTGTCTGACAGAGTTCCTCAGATTATGAATACGTTTTAGTAGGACCTACATATAGCGTTGGGGACACATTTGAAGTTCTGCATAGCTTTCCACCCATAGAAATATGGACAATCGGAAGGACAATTCAAACGTTAGAGGATCTATAGAGAGCATCTGTGCTTTAGTTTGTTGGAAGTTGGGATATTCACATGAGCATGATTGAGTATGCATATAACAACAACTATCAAAGGAGTATAGACATGGCACTATATGAGGCTTTCTTTGGTAGGTGATCTACGTCACCTCCTTATTGGTATGAAGAAGGTGAGTATCAATTGTTGGATCCTGAGTTGTTACATTAGACTATAAGGAAGATCAAGGTGATCCAACAACAATTGAAGGCAGAAAAAAATAGGCAGAAGGCTTATGCTGATAAGTGTCATAGGCCGTTGGAGTTCCAAGTTGGAGATCACATGTATCTCAAGGTTTCCCCTTGGAGGGGTGTGTTGAGGTTTGGTAAGAAGGGTAAGTTGGCTTCTAGGTTCATGGGACCATACCCTATTACAACACGAGTGGGAAAGGTGGCATACAAGTTGGAGTTACCATTAGAGTTGCACAAGTTGCATAATGTTTTCCATGTTTTGATGTTAAGGAAGTGTCACCCTAATACAGAGCAGACAACACATGCTATAGAGGTTGAGTTGGAGGAGGATGTTACCTATATTTAGGGTTTAGTGTTTCTCTTAAATAGGTGTGTGAATAAGCTTAGGAAGAAAGACATAGCTTTAGTGAAGGTGTTGTGGCGTCATCATGGAGTGGAGGAAGCCACATGGGAGGTAGAGGATGAGCTGTGTACGAAGTATCCATCATTGTTTGCTAGGATTTTAGGGACACAATCCTCGTTAGGGGTTTATGTTTGTAAGGCCCCTAACCCTACTTAACTTATAAACATAATTCATTTGGCATAATTAGACCATTTGATGCTTAGCCTTGAAGGTTAACTCTAATTTGTGATGTCACACTAGATGATGAAACTAAGTTTATAACTCTAATAAAAACAAACTTTTTTCTCAAATTATACAATTTATGTGGAAAATGAAAGGGAGCAATTTAGCTTCCTGGTTATGGAAACAAATTCTTTATACTAGATATTAGATTTTAGAAAGTTTCCATGTGAATTCGGGCAATGGAAAAAATACCCTTCTCTGGAGGGATCCCTGGATTGGTAAAGGGAGTTTTCTGAATGACATCCTTGACATCAAAGACATCCCAATTTTGGTAAAGGGAAGATGTGTAAGATTAATTCTCTGATCAATGATGATGGCAATTGGATTCCCTATCTGTCCAGGCATCCCAATCACATTCTGAATGAAATCAAGATGTTATAAAAGCCCAAAAAATGTGATGACATTCTCCTTCTTAACAACACTACTCCCAAAAATTTGAAAGGCTTCTAGAATTGCTGCAGAGATAAGCAAGCAGATGTTGTGTGGTACAACTGGCTATGGAAGTCAAAAGCTCATAATCATTGCAAAATGTTTATATGGAAGCTCATTCTTAGCAAACTTCTCACTTAGGATAAGCTGAAAAAAAGAGGTATCCATTTTCCTTCCATGTGTATTCTCTGTAGGCTGGATGAAGAAAGTCATCAGCACCTCTTCTGGTCGTGCACCTGGGTGAATAAACTATGGAGATTTGCAAAGGATGGGAAATTAGTTGATGATATTCCCCTTAATCTTACTTATATGTTCAAGCTCATTGGTAAAAATGCTGTCTTATCCATGTTTATCTGCTATGAAACTTGGAGGGAGAGAAATGCTCGAATCTTTGATGGATCCAACAAAAGATTTAACTCTATTTGCAGACAGATTAAGGCTGATGTAGATAGCCTATTTTAACCTTTCCTTTTATTATGTATAGTTCTTCTGTATAGTTTTCTGTTTGTTTCTCTTTCCTTCTCACACATTGTGCATACTCACCTTTTTGATATATACAAAAAGAGGACCAAGCTTTGAGGGATCAAAAAAATATAATTTATGTAACTTATGGACCTTTATGTAAATTACCCTTCTCTGGTGCTATGAATACAATTTTAACACTTTCTTGAGTTGCTTCATGATGTTCTTAAGAATTTTATAGTTTTACTTCTCCTTTGGATGATTTTATTTGCTTTGTTGAAGTTTACATACGCTAGGTGATATGATAATGTAGTGTTTTTTGTCGGTTAAGGGTTTCTTGATGACTGTTTGTTTCTCGATGACTAGTGGTTTTTCTCAGTGCCCGATGGGGTTTCTGAGTCGATGTGCTTTTGTTTGTTGACTGAAGGATTTCATTGAACGACAAGGTTGATGTGTGTGTGCATGTGAGGATGATCAGTGGAGTCTTGGTGATCGATAATGTTTAAACAATGAGTTTGATCGACACATCCCTGGTGGCCGATGAGATTTTGCATAAATAACATGTTGAATGACTACCCAACAGATCCACTAATCGATAGGAAGTCAGTCTCTAGACCTCCCTACCTATAAATATCCCCTCTCCTCTTTCCTCTCTCTCATTTGATGAAACTTCAGTAATGATCAGATAAGCCCAATGAGGATCAGAGAAGACCTACGAAGGTCGAATGGGGCTCATCGAGATGTTGGTCTTGCATGAATGTATTATAATCAAGGTTCCTTAGACAAAACTAGGGCCCTTGATCATTTTTCATGCTTCCTTTGTGTAAGATTCTGCTCTTCTAGTCATTTTCCTTAATTTAGTCATGTAGCATAACTGTTGGATGATGCTCGTTGCTATAATTTTTTTAATTTGTTGATGATTTATAATATGGTAAGAGAAATCAATTGTACTTATGACTCTAGCTATGTCTGGTCTTGATGCAAGTTATACAGTCTTTCAACTCTGTAGTATTGTTTGCTTTAACTACTTAAAAATCATAACCCTTGTAAGAAAAAGATGTTTTTGGAGTTATATCTCTCACTGGAACATAGGTCTCACCTTGTGGCACTAGTACATATACTACCTTTAACATTAGTTAAAATGGACATTTTACGTCAGTTTCCAAGTGATACCGAAGTGAGTGACACTAAAGATAGAGGCCTACGACATCGATTCCAAAACTCACCACACAGAGCTTGACTTGATTGCAATAAAAAGGAACTGACACCGATAGGAACCATAGTCATCAATTATTTGTAGAAAATTTATGACTATCTTCATAACCAAATAAAATTTGGCCCGGGTTATAGCCATAGTCATTGGTTATTTATGTAAAGACCGACGACTAACTCTATTTCCAAATAAAAAATTGGTCTCTTGTTTGGTCCATAGTCATCAGTTCCAAGTAAATTTGACAATAAAGCGATACATAGTCTTCGGTTATTATTTCAAAATATGACGCCTATCGCCATACCTAAATAAAAAATTGGCCCAAGTTAGGGACATAGTCTTCAGTTTTCTATAAATAACCGATGACAGAGACCTACAATGGTGACTATTTAAAATACTCGATGACTAAGTGTTGTTTTTTTTAAATATTAGGTCGCATGCCTGCTGTCTTGCTGGTCACCAGGATGCAGAACCTATAGTTCAGTTCTACATAGTAGGTTTACAACATCCTATGATTAATTCCTAAAAATAGATCACAAAACCACAATAACAAGATGATCAAGACTATCTATATATCAAGATTATATATACAACTTGTAATTCACGCACATGTAGAAACATAATTCATTCATTCACATGATTCACACACATGTAGAAACCTACAGTTCTATTCATTCATCCATTTTCACATTCACACACATGTAGAAACACAATTCATTCATTCACATGATTCACACACATGTAGAAACATGTAGTTCCATTCATTCATCCATTTTCACATTCACACACATGTAGAAACACAATTCATTCATTCATCTTCACATTCACACACATGTATATAGATCAACTTTCAATAAGACAATTTAAAAAAAGTCATTCACACATGTATATATAAGTACCACATATATAGAAATAATGACATCAAAATTTAGAAATGTCATTCTTTAATCATCAGGACCCCAATCATAATAAAAAATTGCCTCCTTTTCAAAGGCTTTTTCCCATTGTTCTCTTACATCATCTAATTGTTTTATTGTATAGAGCATATGTACATCTAATAACATTTCCCCTATATTGAAGTCATTAGTTTTAAACACCTGCAAGAGAATGACGTATATATAATTAATAAGTTTGATATTTTCATATTATCTAATGAGACTAGCTATATACTTATGATGATCAAGACTTTCTATTACCTGTTGTATGTTTTCAATGTCACGTGCAACATATTTGACAAATATGTCCATATACCACATCATGTAGTATCCACATGCCCAATCATTGTATTGTACAACACACTATAAATTTCAACATACAAAATGTTAATAAATAAAAATAAGCACAGTTCACATAAATAAAATATGCATTGGAGTCAGGAAACTACATCTACATTCTTCCAAACTATCGCTTTCTTTTTCTTGTCCACGTTTTCCTCTAGATTTTTTGAAATCTTATAAAGTTCTATACATTAATGTAACACATTAAATTGCATTAGTAAATAGTCGTGTAATGATAGATGTTAACGGATATAAATATAAAAAATTTCTCACGTGAATAATGGCCTTTTCAAATCATGTTCTGAATGGTCTAATTTGTCCCCCTTAAGATCTAGATAATAAACAATCATCATCTCGGGGACAACAACCAATAACTCCCAATGCTTACCTCTAGTGATAAGAAATTAAAAAAATATAACTCAAAATCCACAATGAAATGTAATTTTCTTAAGTCAAAATTATAAGCAAAGTAAACTTACCCAACATTATATGGAGATATTATCACACTCTTGTTTGCTTCAACAAAATATTTAAAAGTGATAGAGCAGTACAAGGTAACTGATGTAGGGTCTTCATTTACAATACTGATCAAGGATGGAACTAGAAATCCCACATGGGTCATTGAAATTTTTTTACAGACCCTATGTAAGTGGCTACAAAACATATTTTATGTATGCATTAATATATAAGAAAATAGATCACCATATATAAAATGAGGTATATAGATATATAAATAAGATCTCACCATACCCTAGTTATATCATAGATGAATTCAGACAAGCATAACAAAATAACTCCAAAATATCTTATAGAAATATATTATTATCGTATGATTGGCCCATAGCATCCTCCACCATAGAAACAATAATAGGTGAATTTTCGAGATGTTTGCCTATCCATATTGCCATACCCCTGCATTAAGGACCTATCGAGTCGAATGGGTCCTTTGCAAGCCAACTAGGTACTTCACGAAGAGGTGGAGGTGGAGGTGGAGGAGGACAAGATGTAGTGAGTTTCTTTCCTTTGTCCTGCATATATAATTTCATATCAATTTTCATGTATATACATACACAAATTAACATAATGTAAATTTACCATACATGATTAGTATATATGACTCCCACTTTGGGCCACAAGACTACTCTGCATTCTGCTTCACCAAACGTGTCAGCGTCTGGGTGGGCATATGGCAATAGATGCTGCCTCCAAGTAGGGAAGACAGGCCTCAGGCTCACACGAACCACACTATCGGGTACTGGAGTGCCATGAATCGTGTGCCCTGGAAGGCGTGGGTAAGCCTCACCCTCTACAACGACATATTCTTATAATTTTAGATGACATGGCCTCAACCCCTATAGATTTACATAGAGTATGTTATATATATACCTAAAATATCATCTTGAAAAGACTAGCTACTATATCATAAAAATACTAACATCGGACGTGCTAGGTGGTGGGTCTACAAGATTACTCCCAACCACCTCTATCGTAGGGGAAGAGTGACACATCATAGATACCGTTTAAGTGGCAGCCTGAGATGCCTGCCACTTGCTCATTGCTTCCTAGACTCTCTTATCAATTAACTCATCTACCTATACATGGCCAAAAGAAATGTTCTTTGATTCATGAATTCCCTTTGCAATAACATTCTAAAAAAATAATATGTTACCTCATCTTTTGAAAATCCCTCTTTTTGGACATATTTGCGTTGTGATGGCCCAAAGAACGCTCTTAGGCCCACACCAGCACCTCCAGCCCTAACATGTCTAGGATGCTTTGGGTTATCGAAAGCAACCGTCAATTAATCCCTTGTACCCTGAGGAATGAACAAGCCATACTTACTCTACTCGTAAAGCTCCTGCTAATCATTACCAATAAAAATTGGTAAGTAAACATAACAATCATCAATACTAATTGCTTTGAGAGTTGAATTTTACCATTTTTACAACTGCCTTAGAAATTGTGGGGTTGGTTATATCTCCTTTTTTGTTTTGCCTCCCATCTATCCACACATCATGACGACGCAGAGGTGCGGGAATAGTAGATGAATCAGCAATCTCAGTAGTAGGAGAAGTAGGTAGCTGAATGAAAGACGCCTATAGTTTTTGGTGAAGGGATGCATAACCACTTGGACCCATCATGTGGTCATGCACATTCTGTGCACGCCTTGCTCTTTGTGCATCATTGATAGCCTTGTTAGTAAGCACATTGAATTGGTTAGTAATAATCAAGGTCATCCTTAAAATAATGAATTCATAAGAATGTATACTAATTAAATTGGGAGTGAGGCTTAATACCTGGAATTCATTGGTTTTTCTCTTGGCAACAAACACCTCCCACTGAGTCGGGTTTGGGTAGTTCCATTGCTCAGTGGATGGCTTCTTCCTCTTATCAGCCACTCATATATATTGTCGGTTGAGAGTTGTCCTATAGTTCCTTAGGACCCTCCCACAGTGTTGCATCACCTTTTTATGATGTATACTTTCATCCAGTTCAAATATACTTTGCAAAATTTCATATATTTAATAGAGTATTCTAAAAAATAGAATTGTAAATAGCTTTTAGAACATAATTACAATTGATAATATCTTACACATAGTTCTTTCCATATGAAGTCTTTCTTGCTTTTATCAACTGTATTCTAAGATTCCGCATTTACACTACAATGGCCACGAGTAAGAACCCTAAGATATGAAACAAATGAGCTGTGGTTCTTTCCAACTGGATTTCCTGCATTATCAAAATTCACAACTAATTTTGGTCCATTGCCCCTTTTTTGTAGTAACTTGTTCATCATAGTGATGCCTTTTTTCAGGTTTTTTATGCTTCTCATCAAGTGGCACAAGGTCTTCAGGGGGTACATCCTCAACCTAAAAATTGACAAAAAAACACATATAGGATATAACTTATAATTGGACATATGGCTAGATATATTATAAAACTTACATCGTGACGCGGTGACCCACCCTCATGGTGATCATCATCACGATCATCATGATCATGGCCATCCATTTGAAAAAATGTCATACCAAAAACAATCAAACATATAACATTTAACATTTAATAGTGAATATAACATTGTAAAGTTCACATCGATCTAACATTCAAAAAAATAAAACATTTTTAAATTAAAAACATGCCTCGAATATTGAGATCTTTTATCAATTAGCATTCCTTCGGTGTGATCTCCACGCATATATAAGTCATTGTTAGCTTCAATATTTGGTGTTGGCAAGCCAATTGAGAATGGACTGGAGTAGTACTCTTCTTCATCTATAGGATCATCTTTTACCATGAAGAACAACCAACCATTTTTCATTTACATGATCATCTATATAAAATACTTTGCCTGTATGCCAATATGAATGGTTCACCCTTCTCGTCAATATTTTCAAAATTCACTAGTGTGAAACCCAATTCATCCACTATAACTCCTTTGGTGTTGTCAACCCAATTACATTTAAAGAGAGGAATTCTAAAATCTACATATTCAAAGTCCCATATGTCTTCAATGACAATGTAATATGACATTTTCGCATCGCGTGGACTCTTATCCTTCGCACTAGAAAAAAAATAATGAAGATGCTTGAAGGGTGACCCCAATGTTTTGGATGACGATGTTATCATCTTAACGCTTTGTGTAATACGAGAACCCATTTATTTCAAACCCTTCATAAGACATAACATTCATTTTTAGTTTAAAGGCAAGGCATTTTATATTTTCAGCAACATTATTTGGTGTTTGAGATAGTTGATGTAAGACTTTATCTTCCAACCACTTAATAAATGTCTTATTATGCTCTCGAGCAAGCCACATTGATTTGTCTCGAGGATATTGTTTCTTGATGAAATTGGTATGTTCGGTGATATAAACACTCACTTTGTCGATGTTGTGTAAAATATATAAGTGAGCTTGTTCTCATAACTCACGACTGATTACTTTCATTTGTGCTCCTAAAGTGCCTTTGCCAGAATAGTTCTCAATATACTTGTCATCTACAAGAGCTTAATTCCCACTCATAAAGTCATTGCAAAAACCCATAACCTCCCTCTTCACATAACCCTCAATAATACTCCCTTCAGGCCAATAATGGTTTCGAACATCATCTTTAGAAATTCTCATGAATCGTTTAAAAGGATACATCCAATGCAAGAAAATTGGTCCCAACATTTTCACTTCCCTAGTCAAATGGACAACAAGATGTACCATGATAACAAAGAATGAAGGAGAAAATACATCTCAAGATGACATAGGGTAACAACCACTTCTCTTTGCAACTTATCGAGATTCTCAGGATCAATAACTTTGCTGCATAGACTGTTGAAGAAGAAATAAAGTTTGGTAATTGCAAACCTTACATGCTTCGACAGTATATATCAAATTTCCACATGAAATATTTGTTGCACTAGAGTGTGACAATCATGATATTTAAGACCTATCAGCTTCAGATATTTCATTGGCACCAATCTACAGATATTATAAGAGTAACCTTGTGGTACCTTAACATTAAGCAAGCACTCACAAAACATTTTCTTCTCCTTTCTAGACAACGTGTAACAAGCAGGAGGTAAATATGTTCTCCGATCACTACTAACTACTTTTATTAATTTTTTCCTTATTCTCAGTTCATGCGGGTCCATTTTAGATTTGATGCCATCTTTAGTATTTTCTGGTATATTCAATAGAGAGCGAATGATGCTATCACAAACATTTTTCTGAACATGCATGACATCGATACAATGCCTAACTACCAAAGAACTCCAATAAGGAAGATCCCAGAATATTGACTTCTTCTTGAATAAAGACTTGTCACTTTGTGTGGGAATGGTACATTGTGATCTCTTAACGAATTCATTAACAAAGTCTTTTACTCTTTCATAAACAACCTCCCATGGTATAGGTTTAGGGGCACTCCATTCCTCACTCAATCCATTGAACGCTTTGTGCAACCTTTGATAAGGATGGAATTTTAGATAAAACCTTCAATGACCAAGATATATAGTCTTGCTGCCATGTTTAAGTCATATTGAATCAGTGTTCTCTTCACATATAGGGCATGCTTTGGATCCTTTTACACTGTATCCAGACAAATTCCCATATGGTGGAAAGTCATTAATAGTGCAAAACAACATAGCATGCAAACAAAATGTTGATCTATGTGAAGCATCATAGGTCATCACACCTTCACCCCATAGTTTCTTTAAGTCATCAATCAAACGTTCAAGATAAATGTCGATATCACTTCTAGATTGTTTAGGTCCCAATATCAACAATGACAACATAACATACTTATATTTCATACACAACCAGGGAGAAAGATTGTATATAATAAGCATAACATGCCAAGTACTATGTTGGATGCTCAATGTGCCATATGGATTCATCCCATTGGTACAAAGCCCAAGTCTTAGATTTTTGACTTCTTCACCAAATTCAAGGTACAATAAATCAATCTTCTTCCACTGTGGGGAATCAAACACTTATCTTAGGATCCCATCATTATTTTTCTTAACCTATGCATGCCACCTTAAATTCTCTACATCTATCATATTGGAAAATAAGCGTTGAAATTGCGGTATTATAGGTAGATACCACATCACCTTGGAAGGAGATCCTATTTTGGACTTCCCCGTTGTCATCATTTTATACCTTGACGCCCCACATTTTGGAGAATCTTTCAAATCGACATAGTCATTTTGAAATAATACACAATCATTCGAGAATGCATGTATCTTCTTAGCCTTCATTCTCATTGGGCATAATATTTTTTTAACTCGTATGTTGAGATTGGAAGCTCATTTCCTTTAGGAAGAATTTCTTTCAACAAAGACAACAATGACGTGAAGCTTTTGTCGCTCCATCTATTGTTAGCCTTTAGATTATACAATCTCAACACAACGCTCAACTTTGTAAACTTAGTACAACATGTGTATTACAGTCTCTCAGCATCATGCACAATGTTCTTAGACAAGGAAGGTGGATCGGTGTGATCTACCCCACAACTACCCAACATCACATCAACGATATCTATCAGAATCAATTTGTTCACAACTACGTCATTGTTGGCAATTTCATCAACACAAGTATTGTTGTCGACATCTATTGATCTCAGGTTAAGGTGGACCGGTGTGATCTACCCCACAACTACCCAACATCACATCAATGATATCTATCAGAATCAATTCGTTCACAACTACGTCATTGTTGGCAATTTCATCAACACAAGTATTGTTGTCGACATCTATTGATCTCAGGTTTGAAATCTCTTCATACTAGTACCATTATGTATAGCCCTATACAATCCTGTTGCACATGACATGACTTTTGATTTTGTCACCAGTGCTGACTTTTAAGTTGTTACCACAATGCCTACATGGACAATAGAACCTATCTCCAGGTTGTTTCCTATGTCCCTCCGCAATTCTTCTAAACTGATCAAGACCAACAATAAACTCTGGAGTGCAATGATTTGGAATGGACATCCATGATCTATCCATTCTATGATAATAGAGAAAAAAAGTATTAGGATTTAGGGTTTACATATTAAGTTAAGGATTTACAGATATTATGGTTTATTATTTTAGATTTAGGGATAAGGGTTTAAATATTAGGGTTTAGGGTTAAAAGATTAGGGTTTAGGGTTAAAATATTAGGGTTTAGGGTTAAAATATTAGGGTTTAGGGTTTCAATAATGAATATGTGTACCACCTATTCCATTCTTGAATACCTAATCTCATTAGTAAGTATATAATGTATGTATTCGGATTTCAAGAAAATTTCAATAACATTTCCCCACATTTCTCCAAGTACAAACATATGTACTTAGAGAACAAACGTGGAAGTGCTGAAGAAACATCTTGAAAACCAAATATTCATTATATACTTACATCCTAAGTGATATTAAGTGTTCTAGAACAGTCCCAAACCGAGGACTATCCAAGGGTTACTCCTAATGAGTAAATCTCGAACGGGTTTCTAGGCCAATTTTAGAAATGTATATATGTTGTCATTCCTATACCTATAAACATAGTTTCATCATTCATATCCTAGGTTTTATGGAACATCATTTAATTCAACTCATTCTTGATTATGCTCTCAAATACAAGTACAATTTAGATGAACTAAATAGGGTATTTCATCAATTGGTCTACCCTATGGTTTATACCTATAGCTATGCATCTAGGTTTGTGGTTAATATGGATAATACAAGTTTCTTTAATAAGAAAAATAGAGAAATGGATGCAATATTAAGAAGAAAAGATAGAAAAATAGAGAAACTTTTTTCATTTACAATCCAAAATAAGTCACATTCATACATTTTGATGTCATATAAATAAAAGAAGTGAAGTGGATGCAATATTACAACTTTTTGGGCAAGGGTCGAGATTTATGGCATGAAGTGGCATAAATCTACAACTTTTAGAGATTAGGTTGAGGGTTGATGTCAAGTGGATGCAAGATTAAGACTTTGATCAATATTATGCATTAAGATGTGTGTCCAAAACATACACTACATAGGAATGCATGGCACATACCTTCTTAGACGGAACCAAAGAGGCAACGACGACTAAACAGGAGATGATGGTGATGGCAAAGACAATGGCTAGCTTCAACAACAATGGTGGCAAGCTCCAGCAGCATCGATAGAAATCTCCAATAGCGGTGGCACCGGTAACCTCCAGAAGTGGCGACGACGAGCTCTAGTAGTGGTGGCGGTGGTGAGTGAACATCAGTGGAAAAATAGCGGTGGTGGTGGAGAAACTGGAATCACCAGAGAGATAGGTCAAGCGAAGTATGAAACAAAGAATGCGGGAAGGGAAGAAATTTCATGGGTCTTAAGTGGGACATAGTCATCGACTATACAAAAAATTAACAACTAAGAATTTAGTCGTCGATTTCTAGAGAAAACCCGATGACTAACTCCTAAACAAAAAAAAGACACTGGCGAAGGGAAATAGTCATCGGTTACGTCTATAAAAACCGACGAATAACTATAAATCTAAACAAAAAGAATTTCCCTCGGGTTAGGATTTTAGTCGTCAGTTATGAGAGAAAAATTGACGACTAACTCCCAAACCAAAAAAATAGACACTGGCGAAGGGCAATAGTCGTCAGTTACTTCTAAAAAAACCTACCACTAAGTACAAATCTAAACAAAAAAATTGCCTTCGGGTTAGGGTTATAGTCATCGGTTAGTTATAAAGAACATACGACTAACTCCTAAACCAAACAAAAACTAGACCCCGATTTAAGGCCATAGTCATCAGTTTAAAATGACACCGACGATACATCTCTAACATAGTCGTCAGTTATGACCGACATAAGCAACATCTATATACATATCTAAAAAAATGATCTAGTGTTAGGACCGTAGTCACCGCTTATCCGATTAAAACTGACGACGAAGGAGAAAATTGGACTAAAAATATTTTTATAGAGACAAGGCGCGTAAACACCTAGTTGTCGGTTTCATCTACAAGTCCGATGCTATAGACCCATCCCCTCAGAAGAAGAAAAATTTGTCTCGCCAAGGGGGATCAGTTGTTAGTTATTTTTTAGAGTTGACAACTAATGAGGGGATAAATTTTTCCACAGAGACATGATGTAAAACATGTGTCGTCGGTTATGACAAAAATTGATATCAGACTAAAAATTTTGGAGGCAAATATTTTTCTTTGAAAATTTATTTTTCCGGTAATTTTAGACATCGGTTTCTATGAAAGGAAACCAATGTTAAAGTAAAAGCAGTACATGTATCTTTTCTAAATCGGTAGGACTTCACATATGGTGATAGTTGGATTAATTAACCGACGTCTTTGTACTTTTGCATCACTTTTTTGGGTAACGATGCCATCAAAAGTGACGTTATATGTCATTTCTGTACTAGTATGGGTTACCACATCATTTTAGGTGACATGTAGCACTGTATGATGTGGGTGATGAGGAGGTGCAGTTTGACGATCTATAGTGACATGAGGTTGGTGTGGTTAGCATAGAGTCCTAGAGTCATCCCTGTACTCTTAGGTATGAGCGGGGAGTTTTGTACATAATGTATGTCGACTTGAGGTTTTTCTTGCTTGCCTTAGATCAATGTAAATGTTGTAATTATTAGAACAACACCTTTTGTATAGATGTTATGACTGAGGCCACTGAACTTTTGTAAGCAACTTGGTATGAATATATGTGAGGTTGGACCTCTGCGTAATATATTTCTTATAGAATATGAAATTTTGTTCGATTTTAAATCTGCACCATTTTGGTAGTATGATTGATTCGTATTGCATAAGTGTTTTAGTTTTGAGTAATCTTGTTTAGCATGGCGGGTTGCCATAGTGAAATCTAGCTTTCATGGGTTAAAAATGAAGTTGACCTCCACACCTATCTTGACACTTCCTTTAGATAGCAATAGGTTTGTCATCTACATTGATGCATCTAGGTTTACACTAGGTTGTGTCCTAATGCAGGATCAAAAAGTAGCAGCATACACCTCTCAGAAGTTGCAACCCAATGAGGTCAATTACCTAAACCATGACCTTGAGTTGGCTTCCATTATTTATGCCTTGAAAATATGGCGACACTACCTTTATGGTGATACATTTTACATTATGACCGATCACAAGAGTAAAAACTACATCTTGACAAAGAAATACTTGAACCTTAGATAGAGAAGATGGTTAGAATATCTCAAGGGCTATGACATTGAGATTTCCTACCACCCTAGTAAGGCATATGTTGTAGCTGATGCCCTTAGTAGGAAGTGATATAAATGTGTTGATGTGTTTGCCATTGAATGGAAGAACTTAGAGGTTTATCTTCTTTGGTTGTGAGACATATGGACAACAAAATTTGCTTGACTAGCATCAATGTAAAAAAGGGCCTCCAGTCTAATATTTTGACAACACAAAAGAATAGTCAAAGCCTTGAGGAAATGATGAGGTTGTGAGAAAAACCTCAAACCCATCTCTCAGTAGGTATGGATGGTGGAATTTGATATAAACAACACATTTGGGTCCATGAGGATTCAGCTTTGGAAGAATAAGTATTGCAAGAAGCCCCTAGACCAAAATATACATTTCAACTTAGATCAAATAAGATATAAAAGAATTTTAGATGCACTTTTGGTGGAAATATGAAGAGTGGTATAGCCATTTTCATCTCAAAATGCCTAACTTGTGAGCAAATCAACACTTAACATCAGAGGCCAAGAGATCTTCTACAACCCTTACCAATACCAGAATGAATGTGGGAGAATATCACCATAAATTTAATGGTGGGTTACCCCAGGACCAGGAGAGAGAGATCCCATTTGGGTTGTAGTTGACGATTGATAAAATCAACCAATTTTGTCCCAATAAAGACAATGACTAAAATATTGGATCTAGGGCTCTAAGGGGGTGAATGGAGCTTTAAAACTTGCACAAGAATAGTTAGAATTCAAATTATATTAATTGAAACCAAATGTTGAAAGTGAATTTGAAGTCCTATCTAAACAAGCATAGCAAGGATAAGAGAGATTGAAACAAACATTTGGACAATGTGTTTAGAGTGGTTCCAATCTCCAAACTAGGAGACCGTTAGTCCACTACCTAGAAAGGTCAACCTCTATGACTTTGTAACCCATGTATACTTATATTCCATTATAAGACATATAAGAAGACCACCTTTGTGACATCCCACCATCACAAAGATAGTGAAACACCACGCAAAAATGTGCGGAACCGTCATAGACATCGTATTACCAAAAACACGGGTTATTTAAAACCGATTGCGGAAAGCAGATAAGGAAGGAACTATTACAACCAAATCCACATCCTGCAAAGAAACATGTTATATAATTATACATAAACTTGATACATGTCCACAGCTCATAGGATCTAGCTATCCCATAAGCACAAGAGTTCACCACTTGTTTATGTACATAACAGACCTAGCCAAGTCAACAACAAGATAAGAAAGCCATATCAACTATACATCGTGAAACCTCATCAAAACACCTCCAAGGACCTGAGAGTACATGTATGACAACTCTAGGACTCTACTACAAAACAACCACAAAAGTAGTATATCCATCTCTCGCCTTCTACAGTTCTTCTTGCTGCTCAACTGCAACACCACGATCACCGCCACGTCTAGCACGTCCACCTAAAAAGGGTTTTAAACCAACAAGGCGAGACACACAGTCCCAGCGAGAAACATAACCCCTGCCGAAACTATAAAACCTCGGGAGAGATATAACAGATAAAGTAGGTAACTGATATAAGAAGATCATATATGCAACATACTGAGCAGAACGATCTCTATATCATCTTACCAGGATATCTAAGAGGCATATAAACAGATAATATATGGAACATGATTGATAAGACAAGTCTTATAGGATCTTATCATAACATCTGAGGAACATGTAATTCACTACAAGATATAACTAGAGCAACTATACAAATAAGGCCTCAACCAATGTTCCATGTTTTCCCTAAGCAAATATACTATACGGCTGGATTACAATTTATTATGCCCTGAGGAAGTGAGTTGTACCGCTCAAATCCAACCTTCGGTTGCAAAACCCAAATATGGTGCCATACAAGGTCAATGGAAGAACCAGACTCCACGACCTCTACCCTCGTGGTCAGTGTACGAGAACTAAAGTAGGACCGCAATCTCTTGCTTATGTGACCTCAGTCATAGGGTTAGCTCACACAGTCTACCCTTTTCTATAGCCCACCTTGGTACATGTTACGACGCTAGTATATCTTGAGCCACGGGCCTATTCACCGTGCTGCCGAGCCATGAACACATTCATGCTCGATCACACTGAGCCATGGGCCTGCTCACCATGCTCTATCACACATCTTGAGTCTACAACCGCAGTTGCACTCTAATCCTCCTATTTTTGACTAGGAGAAACCTCACATATTCAACAATATGTGCTCTGGGTTAACCCGTAGGAGAACCCATTTCACCATCACTAACTACTGACGATGATGGATCTATGTCCAGGGAAAACTACATGAAAGGTTCTTCTATAATTAATTAGTATATTTTAAGTGGATTGCTGGGATCAAACAAGTTATGTAACATGTAAACAAAAGTAAACAACATAGATCTCATTATCATGTGTTACATTGTCATTCTTATTCCCAAAGCCATCAACATCATCCTGATCCATCACAAGGATCAACATTACATGTTACCACTTGGCCTCTTGCCAATCATCAAGATCCATCTCAAGGATCAACATCACAGGGACTCAATCCCATCATCAAGGCACACATTGCCATTCCATGGGTAACACCTGTCATATATCACTGGGTTCATCATAACCCTTGATGTTCCATATCATATCACTATCATACCATCACCATGGCTAGTACCTGATTTCATACCCATACACATGGAACCTGCATGGTTAGCATAATCATAGAGAAACAATGGTACTTGTACAAGGAACATCTATAACCCTTTACTCCATTATGAGGAACAATCATGCAACATAGGTAAGCGTATCAATACAAAGAATTGTCATGTAACCAAAGCAAATAATAACATAACAATTACCCTAAGTATGTCGGATAAGGGATAACCCTTACCAAAAGCACATCGTCCCTCACTAAAGGTATCATATTCCTCATCATAGGTATATCAGGTAGAGTACTATCCTATAACCCTTACTAAAAGCACATCATCCCTCACTAAAGGTATCAACCACTATGAAACCCTAGGGCGCCAAGCCCCATGTCGGGCATCCACCATATCGGGCAACTCTATACAAGATGGTATCGGGCAACACACCATGTCGGCCAATACCCCATGTCACCCAAGCTAGAGTTAAGGTTTCCATGTTGTCCAACAAACCATGTCTTTATCACCCAAGACGCATACCTGTTGGTCATAAACCAACACTTTGGTCATCACACCATATCGCCCAAGAACTTCCATATCTTTCAAGGCACCAATATATCACCCATCTAGGGTTAGGGCTCCCTATCGGCCAAGGGACATATCGCCCAACAACTTGGGTTTGAGAGACCCATATCGTCCAACTAACATATCCATCATCACATCGACCAAGTGCTAGAGCTCACCTCACAACTCAAGGAAGGAGGGGTGTTGCTCAACACTCATTATCAAGGCATGGCCTATCCATGTCGTCCAGGGTACTCAAGAGGGCATATTAGGCAAACACTATATCACCCAAGATCATATAGTCCAACAACACATCTTGGGCAAGGACCCATATCGGTCAAAGAGGTCAACATCCATCTAATATATCGCCCAAGATCAACCCTAGAGGAGAGATATCATGTTACACCACCTATCGAGTTGGTCATCTCCAACCCTCAAGACAACCACCAAACCTTAAAAGATCAAGAGTGTTGGCTCACCTCTCAACAACTAAGTGAGAGGGGTCTTGCACAACCTCTATCACATATCAAGAAGCAAGGTAGATCATCACCATATCGGCCAACCAACCAACAACTAGGCAACACCCAACCAAAGGCTCACTCTTTCAAATCCATGGTGAGAGAGAGGGGTGTTGCTCAAGCAACTAGAGTGTAGACTCACCTCTCAACAATTAAGGGAGAGAGGGGTTTTTCCCACACATCTAGAGCTTAAGCTCACCTCTCAAGACCAAAGAGAGAAAGGGGTTTTTTCCCAAGAACACACCACAACACACCATTGAATCAGGAGACCCTAGGCTCACCTCTCAACAATTAAGAGAGAGGGGTTTTTCCCAAGGAACCCACATCTAAGGTTCAACCAACAAGATCCATGGTTCACCTAGGGCAACAACATGACCATTAAAGCAAGAAACATATCTAGAAAGATAACATGGCCAATCAAGATAGCATATAACAAAGCAACATGGTAAGGAAGTAGTATAGTTAGGGTTAGGAGTTATGTAACCCACCTTAAGCACACTCCTCAAGCTCAAAAGCTCCAAGCTCCAAGCTCCACGCTCCAAGCACCAAGGAACCACCTTTGGCCACCGTAAGGAGAGAAGAGAAGCTCATAACCACCATGGCCGAAAAACAAGCAAGAAAGAGAAGGTGCCAAGGAAAGAGAGAAGGATACTCACCACGAGAGAAGAAAAGGAGCAAGGGAGCAAGATGTATCGGCCAAGGCACCAGCTGTATCGGCCACCACTTCCTCTTCTCCACTCCTAGCTCAGCCACCAAAGGAAAGAGAACAACTAAGGGTACTAAAGAGGCTTAGCAAGCAAGGAGGGTTGCTTATATACTAAGGGGTGAAGGGAGAGAGCATGGCAAGGTGGCACTCGACCCTAGCACACTTGTCCAAGGGTCATGCCACATGCTAACTGTAGCGACCGCCACCAAACCGTCAAACAAATCGTTACTAATGAAGCAGATTAAACATAAACAACGGATTACAAAATCACTAAAATTTAAAACCATTTTGCAAGGAGATCCTTGTCCAGAAATTTTTTAACTGAAAGATCCAAAACTCATACATATCATGATTCACATTGTACAACATTGCTTCATCTCATCTCGAGGACAACATATAATAGTTGCTCTATCAAAACACATACTGGAGCAACATAAAACCTCGAGGCATTCAAGCCAAAATCTCATATCATTCATGAAACCAATACGAACCAACTCCAAGGACCTAAGAGTATAGAGACGACACATAGGACTTCTATCTACAAGACACGACAGACAATACACTCAACCTGAGCTATCACTGTTGTCCCTGCTGCTGTTGTTCATTCTCTGGAGTACGGTCTCAATCCCCCTCGTGCACGTCCACCAAAAAAAATGTGGATCCCACGGGATGAGACAATTGTCCCAGCGAGAGATATAACTCTCCACTAACAATGTTATTATCACAGTTAAATAGTATTAAACTGAGCAGAGGATAAGCAGTTTAGAACATTCTCATATTTTAAATCATTGTAACTATCTATGATAGAGTAGTAAATCATCTATTCTCTTTATAAGGAATAGAAAGAACCTGTATATCATTTACCCATCATACTATAGCAACATCTCACGCTTATTTTGTGATACTCATGTCAAGAATTACTACACTGAACAGATCTAAAACAATACAATTAAAAATAACAGCAAATGTCAAAATTATATTTAAAAGAAAAATGTTGTGAAACTATACTCGAATCTATCTTAACCTTACTTTCTTATAAGAAACACTTTAAACCTATACGAACATATTTTAGCTTATGCACTGATCATATGCAGTGTACTCTACATATGAAGACTCGTAGCGAACTACGATCCCACCGTACAAGACTTAACCAACACCCCATGATTGCTAAGTCTGACTACTGTCTTGGTCTGCAATAGGAAAATTGGCTCTCTGGCCTCGACACTCCTATGGTGTCGTAAACTGGACTCCTCCTTTAGGCTGAGTACACAGGCAGAGGGTCTAAGACGCTCTATGGGCCTCATCTTGGTATGCTCTGTGGGTACCTCTGGGTTACCACCGGGATCTCCGGTTCATGTCGGGTAACCTATCTTTTCTTAGGAGACTTCCTCAAGGGCTTCGTCTCCCCGCACGCTCTGTGGGTGCGTTCTGACCCCTGTATACTGGACGCACCGCCAGGGTAGGTCATTTCATCCCTAAGGCGTAGACCTCTCATAGGGATTCTACGGTGTCAGGGCCCTTAATCTAATATTTTATTATTCTAGAAAATCTCTTACTACATTGCATCTCTCTCTTACTTATTCTTGGCTTTGGTATCTCTATGTAACCGTGTCTACTTATTTGAAGTTATAATACAACATGTATATCATTCTAAACTTGGCAGAGCAGTATATGTTGGGGTTTTAGGGAAGACAGAGAAGGCAACGGAAACAAAAATTTCTCTCCCCATAACCCATAATGAAGGAATCACGTCAACGTCTATATAATAGGAAAGATGATTTGTAGACGCATACCTTGTCCCGAGGCTTGCTCGGCGACGATACCTCGCTGCTTGCACAATCTTCACCTCCGATCTTGGACGGTGTCTGTGCAGCTCTTGGTTTCACCGGGACTGTCAGGGTTGACAGCTGTCCTCTGAGCGACAGAAGTCTCCCGCCTCTGCAGTCATCCACACAGACTGATGGAACTCCGATCTCCTTGTCCCACAAGGAATTGGAAGGAGTCACACCCTCCTGTCAGCGTACTAGTCACTGACACATTCCTACAACCAGTTGCCTTTCTCTAGTTGTCTTTCCCTTGATGTGCCTCCCTTATCAGGTAGCACTTGCTCGGGCTCTCCTGGTTACCACAACCAGAGAGAACAACAATTTGCAGAGCAACTGATGTTCTGAGTTGTACTTTGAGAAGACCCCAATACCCCTATATATAGGAGGGTCATGGGACATGGTTCTCTACCCCGGGCAATGCAGGACTAAAGCAGGAGTAGAAGGGTTCAAGATTTTCCACAAAATCGGATAAACTGCGCCAGTTGAAACCCGATCGTTTCAACCCTGAAACGGTCGGTTGGTGACCTCAGCCGATCGGTTCACACCTGAATCGATCGTTTGGGGCATCTGAGCCGATCGGTTCATGCTTGAGCTGATCGGTTCATGCACCTGGTCCAACTCGAATTGACTTTCCTTGTTTGTTTCCAACTAATCAACTATTAGTCCTTGTCCAAATCAAATTTGACAAGTGAAACGAACTCGGTTGGTCAGCCGACCAGTTCAACTAAGTGAACCGATCAGTCCATGACCTGATTCGCTTGGCTCACCAACCTGAGCCGATCGGTTGGGGTAACAGTTCACCCAATCGTAGTTTCAATCAATCTGATACTCTAATCATATGATCCAACACCTTGAATAATATGATCTTGAGCTATCAATCGATTGGGTGTTTAATTGAACTACTAAACTCCTTTAGTAATCAATCTAAACATCATTTGTATACAAACTCCTCTTCCAGGTTAAATCCTTTGTGTGTGACCCTGTAGGTCCATTTCACGTTGGCAGTGAAAGTCCATAACACTTATGACTTCACAAGCAAAGAACAGTGCCTAGTCGCACATCAATGCTACCAAAATGAAATAGAAAGTTGGAGAACAACTTTCAATCCTACAACCTGTGAATGTTGTTACAACGAATGTATAATTGCTTTGTCACTAATGTCATGAATGAACTCAAGGCATGGTGCAATCATCCTTTCAACATTCATTCATTTCCTTGATCTTAGAGCAGACTGGGTGAGATGTGTGTGACATCAATATCACATATTGATTCACACATGCATGTGCATGCCTTTCTCAATCCTACTCATCAAGTGGCCATGGACATCAAACTCCCTTAGGAGGGACAAATCCCATATCTATCACTCACCCCTCAAAAGCCCCATGTGTCAAAGTCACCCAATCATCACCTTTGCAACAACCCATGTTTCAGGACTACGTTTGATGATGTCAAAGTGTACCCAACGACATGTGTTGAGTGTAGTGATTTCAGGTCAAAGAATCACATTCACCACCATCACTGTGAGAGATGACTGTGACTACCAAATCATGGTTCCATGTGTCACTCTCACAGTGGGTCTGTTCGGTACACTTGTTCTCTAACAAGTACCTATGTACTTGGTTTGATATCACTATATCATGACTAATGAGATTATGTCATCAACCAACACACAATCTAGTCTTTATTGTTATTGATGTCTATGGTTATTTCCACAATAACAACCAACTAGGGACTAAACAAGAATGTGTACTCTTAACATCCGTATGATCTCATCGTTTAGGTCATGAGCCTAAAAGCATACGTCACTGAGTAAACAATTCTCACTACAAAACAATAGGTTTTTAGTGAAGGTCATTTGTGAAGGACCAAAACCCTTCAAAAATATTGAGTTTTTGTGAAGGACCGTACTACACAAACCAACTTGTTTCCTTCAGCTGAATTCTTTATGGAAAAGACAATTAGTGAAGGTCTAAAATCCTTCTAGAATGCAAAAATTTCGTCATTATGGTTCCCACCAAAAATTCTCGCCCCAATACCAAGTACAACTTAACCTAGTTAGATTAGTGGAAACGATTCCCTCCTCTCGCGCTTTGCCCCAGTGTTTCCCTGTTTGCAACCTAGGTACGGCGTCCAATGGTGATTCTCCTTCAATCCCAAAAGGCCCCAAGACGTATGCTGATGGTTCCTCATCAAAGAAGAATGCTAATGGTACCTCATCAAGCCGGCGAGACCCAGAAACCAAAGTAGGCTGCAATGCCGGCGAGGTCGTCGTGTTTGAGGAGAATAAGCAGGTACCCTTCGTTGTTGACGAGTCTGAGGAGCCGCCATCCGGTAAGACAGGCAAGGGGATGCCGCGATGGTTGTCGTCATTCCAGGACAACACCACGTTTTTGAGGAATGAGCAAAGGGCTCGGCTCACTCGACTCCTCAGGAACTTTGTGGACTGCCACGATTGGACTGCCGCAGCCTCTACGCTTAGCATCTTGCTCAGGTTATGGCCCGACCCGGGGCCGCTCAGCTCCACAGTCGACCTGCGTAACAGTTTCCATGTAGGTCATGGTTTGCGATGAGTGCTTGCTGTTAAAGTTAATTTTTTTTTCTTCTGTGCCCGTATTTGTTTTTCTTGTTGTTTATAGGCTTATTTTACGATAATCATATAAATCCGTTTTTTTAGCCTTAAACATTTGAGTAGCCTTAAATTGCCCAAAAGACTGTAGATTTAGAGCTGTTCTTGAATTTGTCTCACATGATTGAAGTGCCTCAGAACATTGTCACAAACATTTGTGGAGGCTAAAAAGTTTGGCATTTAGGAACTATGTGGAAATTTTGGATAAAATATAGGAAACTTTCTATAAAAGTTTGGTCAACTATCAAGAAAAAATCATGATAGTATGGCGCTTAAAGAACACACACATTATCTCATGAAGTTCCCAGCCATACATGCACCATATGCAATAATGCATAAAGAGTATAATCAAAGAAACTACTAGAAGGTATTTACTTGGGAAAGAATAACATGTCTAGATGACAAGTAAAATGACCCAAAACGATTGTATTGCATTTTTGTCATAGAACTCCTAAGCAATGTTTGCTCGCAGCACCTCCAATGTTTGCTCGCAGCAGCTCAAATGTTTGTTTTTTCCAACACCGTCAACCGCTGGTAGGAAGGAAGTAAGGTGTGCTAAAGCACTCTAGCTTCCAGTAGGGAAAGAAGTGGTTCGGTGTTCTGAAGGAGCAGAGTGTTGTGGGAATCAATAGTTTCACGTAGGTAAGGCATGTGGGTATGGGAGGACAAATTGGAGACCAACATGCCTAGGCTGGGGGTTAGATGTTGGGTTAGCTTTTTTACTGGAAAGGGACCCAATGGGCGGAAAAAACTGGAAAGGGGACCCAATGGGTGGCAAAAATTGGAAAAAGTTTCCAAAATATAAATGAGTAAAATGTGAATTTTAACAATATCTGTGTAAAAACGCACAGTTGATTTATTCACGAATCATTGGTAAATTGGGGATTTTTTGGCAAAGGTGTGTATTTTTTCTTAACATATGTCTGAGGATGAATTTGTGAATTACGTGTGAATTATTCAATTATATGGTAAATGTTGTGACTATGGTTATAGCTAATTATGCCACTTCTATATTTTACCTTATCATGCTGATTATCTAATTCAACACCCGTTTGTCTTTGTTTAGTTTGCACTTGAGCTACAATACCGCAGGGGAGGAAGTTACAAAAGCCAATCTATCAAGCAAACATACGAGACTTGGTTAAGGAAGCTAAACTTTACAAAAGATTGTGCCGCTGAGGTAATATAACAGGATTTTGTTCAATCTTACATTAAAAGCAAAGGGCGTGAGATGGTCGGAGGCTGATTATTTTTTCTTTTGGGTTGTGGGTTTCTTAGGATAACAAATGTTATTCCCCTTTTTTATAAAACCAGATATGATCCTGTAGTTCTCATTCGCTTTTGTATGGTTGGTTTTCAATTTTTTCTGTTTAATAGCTGTAGAGAATTTATAGCTGGCCAACCTTAGAAATTTATCATTTTAAGCCTCATTCCTCCATCAATGATGATGTGAATTATTGTTTGATTTGTACATCAGTTCTTCGTACCCTAAATTCATCATCATTTGTCATCTTATACCCGACATCATTATCTCTCCTTTAAAAATATCATTTTCTTCTTCTTAAAAATATTCTCCTTGTGTCTAGGTTGTCCAAGCACTAGGTGGGAGTCATCTGACTTAGAGAATCTTGGTATTCACCTAGAATTTTTTTTAAATAACAGATTCCTTATTTTTTTGAACACTGTCTAGTAAAATGCGTCTAAAAGTGTGCAACATAAGGAAGAAGAGGGGCAATGTACATCTAATCAAGCTATGTATACTTTCTAGAAGAAGAAATTTATAAAAGATATTTCTAACTCATATGCAACTGTCTCTTTTCCTGAACTAGCAGGAATTTTGCATTGGCATTGTAAAATGAACATAAAAAGAAACCAAAAGAAACGTATATTTGTTGCAGGCTTTTGAAGCTAGTAGCTAAAGCAAGAAATCTCATATTATTTGTTTCAGTTTCTCAGTTCGATGCTCCCAAGCAGGAAACAACATTGTCAGATGATTATATAAAAGAGTACATGTCAGAAAAGGAATATCTTTCCACTTCTTACCCCAAAGGTGGAAGGTGTTCCCGTGGTTGTTCCGAATCATGGACGCCCCTACTGAACTTATTTCTTGCCTTAGGAGAACTCTTTTGAACATGTTTGGAAGTTGTAGGCTTGTACCCACGGACAACATAAATCCATCCATGTATATATTGCATAGGTAGTATCAAGAAAATTTGGACCTTTTTTTTGCGGAAGCTAGGTTATAATTCCATCCATATGAAGAACATTAAGAGGGAAGTCGGGTAAACCCCCTTGTGTAGAATGCCATAAACCTACAGAAGCCTGCCTCAATTGGGGTGGATAGATCAATGAGAGGTAGAGTAGATGCAAAGCAGTGCACTAAACTCTATGCTTTCCTACATACTCTCTTAAGGGAATCAATTCTTGGGTCTTCTTCTGTAGATCGGTCTGATCACTGATATGCTACACCATTTTTGCCCTCACACACCGAAGGAGAGAGAGCTCCCGTGATCATAATCATGTGGAGGTCCAAATTATCATTATGTAGGAACATTTTACATATCTGAACTTATAGTATAGAGTATATAACTAGTACATACACATACTAGTAGATATTAGAGAACTAGTACATACATACATACAGACTGTAGTACATCAATAGTACATGCAGATCATATAGTATATAAATACATAGAGATCATATAATATATATAACTATTACATACATATACTAGTACACAACAAAGAACTAGTACATACATACTAACAGGCATGTTGTACATCAATAGTACATAGAAGAGTACTAGTACATGCATGCAGATCATTTATATACATATATAAATTAATTAGGTATAAAGGTTTATAATTAGTACAAAAACATGCACCTTTATTTACTAACAATGTATCTACTAATATAGGTGCAGCGTAAAGAACATACAGGAGTATGAGGTAAAGTCAATGAGTAAATACTTTTCCATAAGTTTTTTTAACCCTCCTACTGGGCCAACAACAAGTTTGGGCCTTGTTTTGGGTCCAGCATGCACTTTTCAACCAAGTGGGCCAAAGCGGGCACTGAAACAGGGTCTTCAAGCGGGCTGGCATTAAGCGGCCTCTTTTTGCTGGCTCGCTTAGTTGGCACTTAAGGCCATTTTCAGGCGGCAGAGGGTTTGAACCGCTCAAGTGGGTGCTTAAGCGGCTGCTCCAAATGCTTTTTAAAACAATGACGGGACCATAATGCAGGGAATGCCGGTTATAACTCCCCCTTGTCATATACATGTCTAAAGGACTAACTAGCTCTAAATTATGCAAGTCCAATAAAAAATGCTCATTAAACTTTTGGGCATCTTATATCATGACATTTGTAAAAATTGAAGAATTTGAAGAGACACGCTGTCGCAGCTAACATTCATGAAACTACACAACCTTACATGTGGAGCAATGAATAAAAGAAAAATATACACACGTCAAATAAGTATTCTAACACATCTATCTGACATGCCCTACTTTACTAGTAATATACACAAGGATTTCTTAGCTGGGAGGCTTGATGAAACTATCAACAACTTGATCCCCATACTTCAAATAGGGAGTATTTATCAACTTTCTTAAATAAGCTTTTTGTGCAAAATGGTAGTCAACTTAATGTGCTTTGTCCTCTCATGAAAGACATCTCGTGATGAAGAGGGTGGCCTTGTTGTCAGATAACATTGAAATAGGGTCAGAAACATTAACCCAAAATCCAGTAACAGGGCCTTAACCTATAAGAGTTTGAACTGTGCAATAGTGTTAGCCATGGTAAGATATCTACTTCAGTGCTAGATTTAGCCATCAATACCTGCTTGTTCCTCCTCCAGGTTACAATATTACCGTCTTGTACCACATACATATGTGTAATAGCTAGAAGTGCATTTCCTATCAATGTGACCCTTGCATAGTTAGAATCAGAATAGATTTTTATGAATTCTGTATACCAGACCTCTTCATACAACATTTTCAGTTATCTCAAGTGAAAGAAAATTTAAATGTGTCATGTCAACATATATACTTACAAGACCAACTACAATTTTCATATCAATCCTTGTAACATTCAAATAAATAAGTTTTACAACTAAACACCTTTGTGTTTTGGTCTGAGAAACAGAGGAAGATATCTCATCATTCCATGGAATATTTGGACCTAATAGACTATCAGCTGGCCTAGCATTCTGGTGTTTTGCAGTAAATCCATAGTATATTTCCTTTGTGATAATGATAAAGCCAATTTTGTTCAACGACTATAGCAGCAAGAAAGTATCATACTTTTCCCAAATCTTTTGTGATGAAATTTAAAAGGATACCCCTTTGTATAAATTGTATTCCGATACTCTCACTGGCGGAGATGATGATATCCACCACATACATGTTAATAACGACCCCACTCTTGATTTTCTTGATGTATATACATAGTCACGTTGGGACCTAAAAACTCAAATGAGGTTAAAATAGAACTCCAACTTTGAAACCAAGTCCATGACTTTACTTGAGACTATAGATAGCTTTATATAATTTGCTCACCTTAGAACAATTCCCCTGATCACAAGGCCTGAGAATCACCCCATATAACTCATCTCCTATAAAATTCCATAAAGAAAGGCATTTTCTTCATCTAGCTAAGCCTATTATAAAGGTCGATTGGAGTTGGCTGTAATAGAGACGAGGATCCACAGAGTTTAGTTGAGCAACAAGATAGAAAGTCTAACAATAGTCATTGTTTGTGTATCTTTCAGAAACTAGGCATGCCTTAAGCCACTCAGTAATTCCATTTGGGGTGTTGTTCAATGGTAAAGACTCAATCAATAGGCATGCACTTGTAATTTCTCTCTAAAGGGTCACGAATGCAAAAAGTTGTGGAGGGCTGTGTAATTCCATTCAAATTCAGCTACTCTTGTTTGTCAAGATACCTAGGATCCCTTGTAGCTTTATACAGCCAACGATGGTGATTGTTTCTTTCTGTGCAGAATCATGTTTTTCTTCTTCTCATTTTTGAAATTTGCAGAGATCTTTCTCGTATTACAGTTCTATGAACTGACATATTTTTGTAAAAGAAATGCTCTTGAACTGATGTTCTCTTTTTTCCTTTCTAACTGTATGAAAAATTTATCATGCATGCATCATCTAATTTGAGTTTATTGGATTATGATCTCCCTTTTGCAATCTCTTTTGCAATTTCTGCCTCAGTTGAGGTGATTGTATCAATAATCATGGTGGATATTGTGACATGGCAAGTCTTACTTGTTGCCATTCCAGTAATGATAGTAATCATTAAAGTTCAGGTATATTTTTGTATTGAAATGTTCTTACATTATCTCTTCTGGGTATCTATAATTCATGTCTGACTCATTAACCATTTCATCTTATTTTGAGGTTGATAAAAGACTTTTTTAGTTGCTAAAATTTATCGTGGGTAGAGCCTATAAACGGGCTGAACCATCTGTTTTTCTTTTAGCTGAAAACAGATCATCACCATTGATTTAATATATCTAAACACTTTTAGCTAAAAGAATTATCATCATAATAACATTTGTTGTTTTCCTTTATTATTCTATATTTAATATTTAATGTCGTGTCGATGTTTATTAGGCTGTCGGAAAAATCTACAAAGATGAAGAGGATCTTGAAGCGTATATACGGTCTGATGATTATGGCATTTCAGATAAATCCAGGTAAAATTACTTTAGTTTCTAAAAGCTTGGAACTGTATTATTAGTTCTCTTGAGAAATGCATTCTGTATCCTCTTCAAAACTCTCTTCAGATCTTATATACGAGAAGCTAAAGTTTCATTGCTGATAGGTTGCTAAACCTTTTACAGCTTATAAGCTTTTAGAATAACATAGTCATGGTTTGGTATACTGGTCAAGCTGGCAAAGCGGAGAGACCCAATTTATTTCTCAAAATACTCATCTTATGAAATCTGTAGTGCACCTCTTATTTCAGTCTATAACTATATACATTCATCCATAAATGAATAGATGAAGCAAGAGTGTTAAACCCTGGATGTTTGTGCTACTAAATGCAAAATTTATATGACATATTTAAGGATTTTAGGTTCATTTATTAATTTTCGGAGTTTTTGACTCTAACTCCATCTATGGCAGGAACTTGTCGAATCCCTTAATTAGAGGGGCCATTGTGTTTCATGAACAAGGTCCCCAAGTTTTTGACTACAGCATACGCTTAAATCACACATGGGATTTCTCAGGATTTCTTGATGTAAAAACTATAATGGATGTAAATGGACCTTATCTCAATGACTTGGCATTGGGTGTTGATATAGTCCCAACCCTTCAATATAGCTACAATGGCTTTCTTACTGTAAGTAACTTTTTTCTAGGTCTTGTTATTTTATTCCAGTACCTTTTGCCTCAATGATGGTTTATCTTCAGCTATTGGTTTCCCACATAACATGGCAATTTAACTAGAGGATTGAGTTGCTCCCTTCCCATTCATGAATCAACCTTTCATTTTTTTATATTTGTTTGATTTTGACGGTTGATGACTACAAAAGATTCTTGTATAACATTAGATCATCTAGAACCTCTTAAACTATATCAGGAAATCATACTTTTGCTATAGCTGAATGTCATGTGCAAAGCATATAAATCTTACACCTCATTAGAGAGTTTGGTTAATTTAGTTAATTAAATTACTTGAGTCTATTTGTGTATGGCCCAAAGTGTGCCTTGGCCCATTAGGGTTTAGTTTAAAGTCTGTACACTTCACCCATTATCCTATATATAGGAGGGGGATTCCTCTAATCAAATATATCACAGAGCCTTATTTTACTTTACAACTCATCTTATTCACATTGTATACCAGGAAATAGAAAACACTGACAGAAGTGGTTTCTAGGACTGTTTGATGTGCTGGACGAAAGTCGGATTCCAAGAAACCAGTTAATCAAGTCTTAAATTGGTTGTTTAAAACATTATACTAGCATTATGAGGAAGATGCACGTTTTGACACTTCATAACCATCTTAAGATATGAATGGAAAGTATTTCCCACATTTTTTTCACATAGAAAAGAGCAATCCACATTGGTCATATAGTCAAGGCATGGCATAGTTTGGATGGAAGGATGATGAAGCAACAGCCCAAACAATCAAGAAAAAATCACTTTCCAAACAGTAAAGATCACCACAAGTGACATAACAGAAAGAAATTAATGTATGTCTTATATAAAAACCTAGAAACTGTTAAATAGAAAATCATGTTACAACAAATAAATTGACATAAGAAACTAAATTTAAGTTTTATTATTAAATGTGTACATCTCAATTACAAGATATGTTTTTCTTTTCTAATTCCTATCTTTCCATTATGTTATAATCAGAATCTTGATCTCTCACAATAATACATCATTAATCTGATTGAAAAGTTAACTGCAGAAGTTATTCATTCCTGCTGTGAAGGGAGCAAAAATCAATTAAAGGCAAGGAAGCAAGTACAACCATTAGAGCTTACAAATATTAAAGTATACAAGTAAGCACCCGTCACCAATGGAACTCCAACAACAATAGCACCCTCAGGTAGTGAACGGAGTTGGTTTACACTGGTTCCAATAAGTAAAAGCACTAATGCTTCCCACTGCATACCAAAAAGAGCTCTCCTTTTGTTTGATGTGTGACCTGATCCGTTTGGCTGTTGTGGTACAGATTGTTCCCGGTCTGCAGTTGGTTGATCTGTTTGATGTGTGATCTGTTCTCGGTCTGCAGTTGGTGGTTTTTGACTATTTCTTCAGCTATAGCAGCATCATAGAGTACAGATTTTCCCCTCCCTTCAATCCAATTACAGCAGCATGCTTCTTTTTCATAGACTAGAAAGGAATCAAAGAGCAAAGGGTAATGGGAAAGGAGATGGATGTTTACATACCATGGCTGAAAATCTCATTTGTTGATATTCTCATTTTTGCATAAGAGTCTATTGAACTACAAGAAAACCATAAAAAGATACTTTTTCTACAATAATATTATGAATTCTGTGCTACACGTGTCTGGTTGCACTTGATCCTTTGTGTTTCTTAGCTAGTCGTAAGGTTCACTTCTTTGACATTGAGGAAATCATAGTTTCTGCATTTAAGTTATACAAATGTAGCCCAAAGGTGCATGGACTAACTTCTGAGTAGATATGAGATCCATCATTTTATCGACTTCTCTCTCTTACTACACTGTCACTGTTCTTGCTAGCTTGAACTATTTCTCAGTTAATAATTATTTATTGATGGTGAAGCCCTATGCAATTATTTAATCAGTCAATATTTTCATAGTGCAGTTTTATAACATAATACAACAAACTCAGAGACTGCAAAGCTGAACCGATGTCCAGCATTTGGAAGGCTATGATTTATGCACCTTTACTGTGACAATTTTCAGAAATTAGTGTGAGGTGATGTGTTTCGATTTCGATACATATAAATTTCTTTTAAATTTCTTAGGACTGCAGTAAAATCTGACTTGAGCAGCTATTCTTGTGTAACTGAAAATTTTCTAGTTGTTCTACATCATGGAGTTTTAGTTCATATCCTTTTGCTGCTCCTGACATCTCACACTTTCTATTTCTTATAGTCCTTTGTGACTTGTGTAACAAGCTCAGTGTTGATAAGTCTAGTGGGAAAGCTGCATGTCCATATCTGATATGCATGTGATCTAGGCTTAAAGACAAAGGTACAAGTGGAAAGATCCAATTGAGGTTTCAACAAGTGTTGCTTGCATCATGTAGCATGACCCGATGTTCTGACTGAAGATGGTGTCATTCTTGCATATCCAAGCTACGAGGCAATTTGCAACAAAGGTGATTAGACAAGTTTTGGTCTCCCTTGGTGAGTATCCAGCTGAGTAGTGACTAAAAATCACTCAAGGAGGCGCCACTGATTGGCGCTAGAAAAAGTAGCTGAAGATAACCCATCATGTAATGAAGATGCCATACACACTAGACAGCTATAGTAAGTGCAGTAGAAACAAAGAGTTGTCAAAAAACTTATATGTCTCTACTTTTTCGGATAGGAAGAGGTCATCCATAGGTTGGTGATCCTGGAGCCTCCACTTTTCATCCTTGGTTTTAAGTCTTCTGATAATGATTTCTCTTTCTAGGGTTTAGGTACTCTTCTAACTATAATTGGTTTTGTGTTTGCAGGTTTATTGGTGTGCTATCTGGGTTTAGGCACTCTTATATATGGAGAGGGTTACTTCTAGATGGACGAGGAAAACTAAAAGATTGGAAAGGATGGTCCAAAAAGTAAAGATCATTGATATCTCGTTGAATGCAAAGAAGTTGACTCTACATTCTTTGATGGCTATTACTAGAGGATTATTGGAGGAAATCTGTTCATAACCACTACACTTCCTCTCAACATTGTCATTGGCTAAACGAGTGTCAAAGTCAAAATGTAGATAGATATTTATATTGAAATTTGTATTGATTAAGGGAAAAGGCCCATGTCCTTCCCAATGTGATGAACAATTTTTCTATGTGAAATAAAAAGAAATGTTTCAAAAGAATGATTTGTTTGTTTGTTGTGTCTTATTAACTAGATGAGTTACTACAAATATCATTTGGGTCTGATAAAATCCACAAATATATCACTTCATGAAATATAAGAAGGCTAAAACCTCATTGACAAACAAATAAATGTACATCACAATTGTAATTCATGGGAAATTAAGTATATTTGTGAAGGCCCTAGAACCTCATTGAAAGTTGTGAAATTAGCCTTCACAAATGTATTTGGGAGGCCTGGGAAGTCTTTTTGTGAAGGTCAAATAGTCCTTCAGAAATGTATTTTTGAAGGCCCTAGAACCTCATTGAAAGGTGTGAAATTAGCCTTCACAAATGTATTTGGGAGGCTGGGAAAGTCTTTTTGTGAAGGTAAAATAGTCCTTCAAAATAGTATTTGTGAAGGCTAGAGTCTCTCATCAAAGTATTTGTGAAGAGGCTTTTCGAGTAGGACTTTTTGTGAAGGAATGTCCTTCAACCGATTTTTTTTTGAAGGAGTTAATGTACATTTGTGAAGGAAGCATCCTTCACAAATAGCCAATTTTCTTGTAGTGTCTTTAGACATCTATCATGTTATACTATCATCTCAGAAACAGTTAAAACATATAGATCAAAAATTGCCTTTACTATTATTCAAATAATTTACAAAGTATCCCATTACAATCATCACATGACTTGCTCTATGGGCATACATACCAACAAACTCCCACTTGCACTTAGAGCCAGTTACCTAGGAACCTTAGTCCTTGTGACCTAGCATGACCATCATGCTTCTGCTGAGAAAGGGCCTTAGTCAGTGGATCAGCTATGTTCTCTCCAGTTGGTACTTTGCAAATCTTCACATCTCCTCATTGTACGGTCTCTTGTATGAGATGGAAGTGCCGCAGTATGTGCTTGGACCGCTGATGTTATCTAGGCTCCTTAGCTTGAGCAATAGCTCCATTATTGTCACAATAAAGCTCAATTACATCACAGCTACTGGGAACTACACCAAGTTCAGTGATGAACTTCCTGATCCACACAACCTCCTTTGTTGCATGTGAAGCAACAATATACTCGACCTTTGTAGTAGAATCATCAACTGTTTCTTGCTTGGTACTTTCCAGCTCACAACTCCATTGTTTAGGCAAAATACAAGTCATGACTGCGATCTGTAATCATCTTTGTCGGTTTGGAAGCTTTCATCAGTGTAACCTCTTACAACCAGTTCTTCCTCACCGCCGTATACAAGGAACTGATCCTTAGTCCTTCACAAGTACTTGAGGATGTTCTTTACGGCTGTCCAGTGAGCATCCCTGGGATCTGACTGGTACCTTCTCATCATGCTGAGGGCATACGAGACATCTGGGCATGTGCACAACATAGCGTACATGATGGATCCAATGGCTGATGCATATGGGATCCCATTCATACGCTCCCTCTCTTCACAAGATTGGGGACACTGAGCTCTAGAGATGGTGATTCCATGTAGTATGGAGATGTTGCCTCTCTTTGAGTTCTCCATGCTGAACCGCTTCAGCACTTTGTCAATGTACGTGCTTTGACTTAGTCTAAGAAGCCTTTTAGATCCATCTCTATAGATCTCAATACCTAGAATGTAGGATGCTTCTCCTAAGTCCTTAATTGAGAAAGTATTCCCAAGCCAAGTCTTTACCTTCTCTAAGGCTGTGACATCATTCCCCATCAATAGTATGTCATCCACATACAATATGAGGAATGTGGTCATGCTCCCACCAACCTTCTTGTACACACAAGGTTCATCTTCATTCTAAATAAAGACAAACACTTTGACTTCCTCATCAAATCGAAGATTCCAAATCCGAGACGCTTGCTTCAATCCATAGATTGACCTTTATAGCTTACAAACTTTATTGGCATTCTTTGGATCTACAAAACCTTCAGGTTGTGTCACGTACACATCCTCATTTATATTCCCATTAAGGAATGTGGTTTTAACATCCATTTGCCAAATCTCATAGTCATAGTAAGCCGCAATAGCAAGCATGATCCTGATGGACTTAATCATGGCAACTGGAGAAAAAGTTTCATAATAGTCAACACCTTGAACTTGTCGGAAACCCTTTGCAACCAATCTGCCTTTATGAGTTTACACATTGCCATCCATGTCAGTTTTCTTCTTGAAGACCCACTTGCACCCTATGGTTTTTATCCCTTCGGGTGGTTCTACCTGTTACGACACCGTCTCCCGGTAACCCCCAATTAAGGGAGACCGAAAGGTCAGAGCCGTTAACCAATAACCCAGATCAAAGGTTCGACAAATAATCAATAACAATTAATAAACTTTACCAACTAAACTGAAAACTAGTATAAAACAAAACTTTACTTACCTTTTTAAAACTTGGATTACTAAACTTCTATCCATATGAGAGAGAGTACTCTAACTAATCCTCCTTGATCATTAATCCTCATTAAATTTCACATATGCCACTTTACTGTTTGTTCTTTTCTTTGTACCTAAAACGCTGACAAACAAAACGTCGATCAGCATAAGGCTGGTATGTGGGGGAAACAATAATCATGCAAATATGTTAACAACGTAATCATTCAATTAATCATTTAACAACCAAGATTACGTTTTAAGCCAAACTACTCAATCCATACCTATCCCCAACTCTGTGTTGTCCCTGTAAGGACTTATATGGTACCTCTGTAAAGGTAGAGTCGCATGGCACCACCCAAAGGTAGCCCAATATCTAACTCACTGTGACTTGATGGACCTACCCTCTAGGCAGCCATATACTAAGTCATTCATGACCTGATGGACCTACCCTCTAGGTAGCCATATACTAGGTCAACCATTACGACACAGAGGGGACCAAGATCTGAGCTAGAAGGCATATACATTATGTGATACTCATAGTCACTTTATAATTGCAATATGAACATCCAAACAGTTTAGTTGCATTCAATGCGATTAAACATTCGGGAATCCATCGGAAAACCTAAGAGGTTATTCATAATTAACCACATACCTTTGGTTGGAGATTTCAAGATAGAATCAAATATGCAGAGAAACCCAATCAACAAGCAATGAGGAAGAGAAATCCTGAAATAAAAGTACAATTTTCCTTTTATTAATATTTATCCAATTTTCATCACATTACTTAGGATTTCAATTCCTATTTTAGGGTTCCTTTGGAAATTAGGGTTTTTACTTCTTTCCTTATTATCATCCTTAATTTATCAAAACTACATAAAACCCCTAATTTCTCATTGAATTTCCTTTATTAAGCATCTGATTATCTTATTCCACAAAAATATGATTTTTCTCACCTTTTATCCCAAATTAGGGTTTCCATGTAAATTAACCTTCTTTTAGGTATTATAACTCTAAATTAAGCACTTTTGCATTCAAACAGATAATCAAACCACCTTTATCATTAACAGAGTTAAACTTATCAATTTGACCTATTGATTTACCAAATTACACTCTTAACATTCGATTAGGGTTTCTCATTAATTCTTAATACACTTTACTAGCCAATTAAGGCACTTTTGCAAAACAGAGTGGAATTAGGTTTTGAAAGTATTTTTATCATATTCCTTGTATTTTTCTACACCACTTTCATATATAAAGTTTTCCCATTAGACAATCCTAGTAATTTCTATCAATTTCGCAAGAAAAACCCTTTTCCTGAATATTTGGTTAGAGAGGCGAAATTACCAAAATCCGTGAGCCGTTGGATCGCTGCACCCGTGGTCCTCCTCCAGATCTGACGTTCAGCATAGTGCGTCTCCACTAACGCTGAGGTGCGCCCCGCCTCCCAGCTTGGTCCGTTGGATTACCCTGAGTCCACGATGGACTCAGGATCTATTGGCCCGCGCCTTGACTGGACCGGCCGTTAGATCTTAATCGAATGCTTCCTGGGCGTCGTCTTCTTCTTCTTTTATTCTTACAAAATGCGGCAGTGCTGTGGCGGCGCCCTTGCCGGAGCTAACTCGATCAAGAGCGGGAGAGGGAGTTGGATCCTGGGAAAAAGCTGCCTGAGATCGCGATGAGTTGAGGGATCGTGTGATACCCTTTATATAGGGTATGGGGCCTCCGTTTGAGAAGTCCCAATCCCACACGAACTAAACAACCAACCCAATTGGGTGTTTCTCGAAATTAGGTCAAAACTTGGTAAAACCAGGGTCCAGATCCTTCGCAAGGATCCCTCGAACCTACTAGGACCAGAATCCTAAGTGCAGATGCACTTATTCGCGAGAAATCTTATGGGGAAAATCCCCCTTTTCCGCGGTTGCAGTCCTTGTCCCACTGGGACTTGGGCGATGAGCAGCGCCCGTTGGATTAGAATCCAAGGGCCCTCATCAGGCCCGCTAGATCAGAAGGGAAATAAATTCCCAATTAAATCAAATTACATTCCTAATTAATGATATCTTTGGAAAATTCATAACTCTCAAATGGTAACTCTTTTCTTACTCAAATTTTGAGGGAAACTCAATTATAGTTTTATCTTCCATCCTACAAAATTTGAAGTTATTATCTCAAGTGTACAATTCCTTTTCTTGGTTTGCAAGTTACCATCTCATTATTCATATTTTCCATGTCTTTTCTATTTCTTTTATCATTATCTTCCAATTCTGAGTTCCTTGAACCCCAAGGAATCCATTAAACTTGAAATTCTATTTTTGAAATTATCCCTTAGCCTTTTGTTCTTACTTTATTTATTTTCTTATAGATTTTCAGTATAGTCTATTAAAATTTGATAATTATTCTTGGTTAATTGCCGAACCTTTGATCCGGAAGTTATGGGTGCGGCTTCGACCTCTCAGTCTCCCTTAATTGGGGGTTATCATGGGACTCAACTCTCTTAGCTATAACTTAGAGGGGTCGGATTTTCATGTCACATATTCTCCCACAGTGAACTGCATGTCAGTCTACTTTGCATCTGCTCACGACTCTTATCGTCTCTAGGCTCCTTTCAGCCATTGCATGATCAAAGTGACTTCATCTACACACAGTGTGGTCCTTTTCTAACCATCACGTGGTCCTTCACCAACATCACCTTACTGAAGTGGTGACCGACACAACCTCTCTTATAGAGCTTCTTTGAATCCCGATAAAGGTTATAGTGGTTAACATCACATCTTTAGAACTGTCTCTTGATATCACCCTAAACGAGCACACTTGCTCTCATCAGACCCTCTATTCTGGATCATACTAACCATTAGTTAGGGGTGATAAACTATACTATCATCAAGCTTGTCATGTATCTACTTCCACCTCATGGAAGTGAACCTTGGTCATATCCAAGATCTTTTGAACTCACATCAGGGTGTGGTTGAACCATCTTCTCCCTTAAGTAGTTCAACCAAAACTGTCTCGTGACAACACTCTTCCTTTCTCATGTCATCTAGGTAAGGCGATCTACCATAACCCATATTGCACCTCGACCCTCCTTGGTCTAGGGGAGTCTTACCACAACATCCATAGTAATGAACTCCCATTCTCTCTCGGGGACTCTTTTATCCTCTATATCGATACATTGGGTTACTGGTGTTCGTCCTTCACTTCTATCATGCATGGCCACAAGCCACATGCATCTTCATCTTAAGCATCCAAAGTGCTACTATCTCTTACTATCTCAGTAATATCATGGTATATGGTGATCTTAAAATCATGATCTCCAGCGTGTCATGATTCCTCAAGCTGATTCCTCAGAAACCCTACACCACTCTAATCAGGGTTTCATCACCTTTCTTTTCACAGGAGTGCATCTGGGGTTTCACAACCATTCTTCTGGCTATCCAAACAACCACCATTTCTTGTTCAACTTATCTCTTTTTCCCAACTTAAGGTTGGCCTGACAACCTCAACTTCTTCTAGCTTCCAGCTAAACTAGGCACTATATCTCAACCAGAGCATTCATCACCACTTCTTATCCTTAGGTAACATACCCCTCCATGTATTACACTTATCATCTCATCTTAGCCCTAAGTCCATCTTCATCAAGAACATTTTGAGCTTATTCCTTTGGTTTTCAACCTCAACCTGGTGTAACTCATAGCTCATGCTAAAAAAGAGATAATAACTTCAAATTTTGTAGGATGGAACATAAAACTATAATTGAGTTACCCTCAAAATTTTAGTAAGAAAAGAGTTACCGTTTGAGAGTTATGAATTTTCCAAAGATATCATTAATTAGGAATGTAATTCAATTTAATTGGGAATTTATTTCCCTTCTAATCTAGCGCGCCTGATGAGGGCCCTTGGATTCTAATCCAACGGGCGCTGCTCATAGTCCAAGTCCCAGTGGGACAAGGACTGTAACCACGGCAAAGGGGGATTTTCCCCATAAGATTTCTCGCGAATAAGTGCATCTGCACTTAGGATTCTGGTCCCCGTAGGTTCCGGGGATCCTTGCGAAGGATCTGGACCCTGGTTTTACCAGGTTTTGACCTAATTTCGAGAAACGCCCAATTGGGTTGGTTGTTTAGTTCATGTGGGATTGGGACTCCTCACAGGGAGGCCCCATACCCTATATAAAGGGTATCACACGATCCCTCAACTCATCGCGATATCAGGAGACTTTTTCCCAGGATCCAACTCCCTCTCCCGCTCTTGATCGAGTTAGCTCCGGCAAGGGCGCCACCGCGGCACCGCCACGTTCTGGAAGAATAAAAGAAGAAGAAGACGACGCCCAGGAAGCATTCGATTAAGATCTGACGGTCGGTCCAGTCAAGGCGCGGGCCAATAGATCCTGAGTCCATCGTGGACTCAGGGTAATCCAACAGACCAAGCTGGGAGGCGGGGCGCACCTCAGCGTTAGTGGAGACGCACTACGCTGAACGTCAAATCCGGAGGAGGACCACGGGTGCAGCGATCCAACGGCTCACGGATTTTGGTAATTTCGCCTCTCTAACCAAATATTCAGGAAAAGGGTTTTTCTTGCGAAATTGATAGAAATTACTAGGATTGTCTAATGGGAAAACTTTTTATTTGAAAGTGGTGTAGAAAAATACAAGGAATATGATAAAAATACTTTCAGAACCTAATTCCACTCCGTTTTGCAAAAGTGCCTTAATTGGCTAGTAAAGTGTATTAAGAATTAATGAGAAACTCTAATTGAATGTTAAGAGTGTAATTTGGTAAATCAATAGGTCAAATTGATAAGTTTAACTCTGTAAATGATAAAGGTGGTTTGATTATCTGTTTGAATGCAAAATGCTTAATTTAGAGTTATAATACCTAAAAGAAGGTTAATTTACATGGAAACCCTAATTTGGGATAAAAGGAGATAAAAATCATATTTTTGTGGAATAAGATAATCAGATGCTTAATAAAGGAAATTCAATGAGAAATTAGGGGTTTTATGTAGTTTTGATAAATTAAGGATGATAATAAGGAAAGAAGAAGTAAAAACCCTAATTTCCAAAGGAACCCTAAAATAGGAATTGAAATCCTAAGTAATGTGATGAAAATTGGATAAATATTAATAAAAGGAAAATTGTACTTTTATTTCAGGATTTCTCTTCCTCATTGCTTGTTGATTGGGTTTCTCAGCATATTTGATTCTATCTTGAAATCTGCAACCAAAGGTATGTGCTTAATTATGAATAACCGCTTAGGTTTTCCGATGGATTCCCGGATGTTTAATCGCACTGAATGCAACTAAACTGTTTGGATGTTCATATTACAATTATAAAGTGACTATGACTATCACATAATGTATATGCCTTCTAGCTCAGATCCTGGTCCCCTCTGTGTCGTAATGGCTGACCTAGTATATGGCTACCTAGAGGGTAGGTCCATCAGGTCAGGAATGACTTAGTATATGGCTTCCTAGAGGGTAGGTCCATCAAGTCACAGTGAGTTAGATATTGGGCTACCTTTGGGTGGTGCCATGCGACTCTACCTTTACAGAGGTACCATATAAGTCCTTACAGGGACAACACAGAGTTGTGGATAGGTATGGATTGAGTAGTTTGGCTTAAAACGTAATCTTGGTTGTTAAATGATTACGTTGTTAACATATTTGCATGATTATTGTTTCCCCCACATACCAGCCTTATGCTGACCGACATTTTGTTTGTCGGCGTTTTAGGTACAAAGAAAAGAATAAACAGTAAAGTGGCATATGTGAAATTTAATGAGGATTAATGACCAAGGAGGATTAGTTAGAGTACTCTCTCTCATATGGATAGAAGTTTAGTAATCCAACTTTTAAAAAGGTAAGTAAAGTTTTGTTTTATACTAGTTTTCAGTTTAGTTGGTAAAGTTTATTAATTGTTATTGATTATTTGTCGAACCTTTGATCCAGGTTATTGGTTAACGGCTCTGACCTTTCAGTCTCCCTTAATTGGGGGTTACTGGGAGATGGGGTCGTAACATTTGGGTGTAGATGAAGTTATGGGTCTCTTTACCGTACTCATGGTTCCCTTATGTGGCTTTACCGTACTCATGGCTACCAGGACGAGGATCCAAGGGCCTGGGCGTTACACTACCAAAGTCCATACTTTATTGGAGTACATGGATTCCATCTCAGATTTCATGGCTTCAAGCCATTTATCAGAATCTGGTCCCTCCATAGCCTCTAGATAGGTAGTTAGATCATCATCTATGATCAACTCACCGCCTTCCTGAGTCACAAGGTATCTAAACCTCTCAGGTTCAAGGCATGTCCTACTAGATCTATGAGGTCCTTGTATTACTTGAGGAGACTGAGATTCCACAGCACCTTGTGAATCTCTATGTTCCTCTTGTACATCTACCAGTTCAATGTTTTCTTGTTGGGATTGAACCTCTTCAAGCTCTATTTTCCTCCCACTATTTCCTCTGGAAATAAATTCCTTTTCTAGGAATACAACTGTCCTAGAAACAAACACTTTGTTGTCAGTAGGGTGGTATAAATAGTATCCCCTTATTTTCTTGGGGTATCCAACAAAATAACATTTATTAGACTTGGTTCCAAGCTTATCAGGAAACATTTTCCTGACGTAAGCCTCACAACCCCAAATCTTAATAAAAGACAAATCGGGATGCTTCCCATGCCATATCTCATATGGTGTCTTCTGAACCGATTTAGACGGTACTCAGTTAAGTGTAAACGTGGCGGTTTCAAGAGCATGACCCCAGAAGGAAATCGAAAGATCGCCAAAACTCATCATTGCTCACACCATATCTAGTAAAGTGCAATTTCTTCTTTCAGACACATCGTTATGTTGTGGTGTTCCAGGTGGAGTCCATTGTGATACGATACCACAGGCTCACAAAAGGTCCTCAAACTCCTGGCTTATGTATTCTCCACCTCGATCGGACCGAAGTGCTTTAATACTTTTACCAAGTTGGTTATGTACTTCATTCATGAAATCCTTGAACCTTTCAAGGGTTTTTGACTTATGTTTCATCAGGTACACATAGCCATACCTACTGAAGTCATCAGAGAAGGTAATGAAGTACTGGCACCCATTTCTGGCATTAGTTCTAAAAGGCCCACATACATCAGTATGTATGAGTCCTAATAGATCACTAGCTCTCTCACCTTTACCTGAAAAAGGGAGTCTTGGTCATCTTTCCCAACAAACAAGATTCACATGTCTCTATTGATTCATAATCAAAAGAGTCTAGATAACCATCTTTATGGAGTCTAGATATGCGCTTCTCATTTATGTGCCCTAGACGACAATGCCAAAGATATGTTTTGTTTGAGTTGTTGAGTTTTTGCCTTTTGGTGTTTACGTTGTATACACTTGTCTCTAGATCTATCAAGTATAGACCATAAGACATTGGGGCACTGCCATAACATATCCCATCTTTTGAAATGGAACACTTTCCATTCTTAATAAGAAATTCAAAACCATTCTTTTCCAAACAAGAGACGGAAATGATATTCCTATTAATGGCAGGTACATAATAGCAGTTCTTCAACTGTATTATTAGCCCACTAGGTAGAGTTAACTCATAGGTTCCTACAGTACTGGCGGCAACTCTTGCCCCATTGGCAACATGTAGTTCAACCTCGCCTTTCCCCAAAGGCCTACTTCTATTAAGATCCTTCACATTTGAACAAATGTGAGATTGACATCCGGTATCAAGCACCCATGACAAAGTAGTAAAGTTAATATCTATCACATATACACCAGAAGTAGAGAGATCTATCTCTCGCTTCTTCTTCCATCGTCCCTTCCATCCTCTCCATGTTGTGAGCGCAGAAGATTCTGACATTGGTTCGGCGAGAGAACCCTTCTCTCCCTCACCTTTGTCCTTAGATTCCATTCCCTTGATCTCCATCAATGAACTATCCTTCTTCTTAAGCACACATAGAGTGGATTTAAAGGCTACCAGTATATCTGGATTGTGCAGAACACTTCTCACAATCCTCAACTAGTTATGGAATTTATTCTTAATTAATTTGCCCATTTTAAAAGATGATTCTTTTGTCATTCTACAAGAGAAAATTGCATTTGTCAAAACTCCTTTTGATTTGAATAAAATTTGACAATAGTTAATTAGGCCTTTAATTAATTACCGCTCCCACTATTTTGATTCAAATTGACAGCCCTCACCATCAATTCGGAAGATTGTAGCGTACAATCTCCTAGTGGGTCAAGATCCTGAAATCCTCTAAGTCATGGACCAGCTAGGGTTGTTTCCCACAACTCAAATCTTCCAGGTAGGCAACTTTTTCCAATTGCATCATATGCAACTCTAGAAACATGTTATGCACAACTACTTGCCATGATCACCTCCATGCCTCAAGGTGCTAGATCCTATCTAGGTCACCTTGTTAAGTCTGACCCAAAGCCAACACGATAAATATGCACCTTGCTAGGGCAGACCCACATATCCATCCTTCATGCTTACACGAGATAGATGGTGCACCACGCTAGGGTATGCCCACACTTGGCCGATCAAGCTTTCCACGTGTGTCACATTTGGAAGGCATCTAAAACTTTAATATTTAATGAGGGATTTGGTTTTATAGGTATATATACATATCCAATCACCACTATACATAGTACGTATCATATACATGCTATATCCCATAGAAAACATGTGAAACGATAAAAGCAATGATTATGGCCATCCTAATGTGATTCCTCGAGCCAAGAGGAATCACAGTCATCTAGGTCTACATCACATGCAACCTGTCCATGATGAAGTGCTATAGCCGTCTGAGTTGATCAACTCATCACATGAATGACCTGCTCGCTCTGGCCGATCGTATGGGTGCCACCAACCGATCGGTTGGCCTGGTCGCCGTGCATATCCTCTTGTTCACCACCCGATCGACTCGCTCCTCGAACTGGTCATCAAGATCGCCAACCGATCGGTTCACTCCTTGAACCGATCGTCTCAGTTGTCGTAAGATTGTCCTCCGTTCTTTGACATAATAGGAAATAAAAAATATATCCTATTTTACATTTTAAAAAGGAAACCCCGAGTTACATTCGGGGGGAGAAAAGGTAGGAAAGAAATCTCGAGTTATCTCGAGTTATATCAAGAATAGGAGATAGGGAATCAGTGCGCAGACCGAGATGCAAACAACCACATACAACCAAGCACACATACATAGGGTTTATTGGCCACAACCATGCTATACATCCACCACAAAACTCATTTAAGGGTGTCGCGTATCGAGTGCATTCATATTACATATCATATATGTATATTGGGATTTGTGGATTTAGGATTGGACATGCATAAAGCCAATTTTACTTGCATCGTATGAAATAAATAAAGGCAACAAACCAAAATCGATCACATCGATAATCCTAAAGCATAGAGCAGTTGACGTGGCTCTGATACCACTGTTGGATTTTAGGGAAGACAGAGAAGGCAACAAAAGCAAAAATTTCTCTCCGCATAACCTAGAACGAAGGAATCATGTCAACGTCTATATAATAGGAAAGATGGTTTGTAGAGGCATACCTTGTCTCAAGGCTTGCTCGGTGACAATACCTCACGGCTTGCGCGGTCTTCACCTCCGGTCTTGGACGGTGTCTGTGCAACTCCTGGTTTCACCGGGACTGTCGAGATTGACAACTGTCCTCCGAGCGGTAGAAGTCTCCCGCCTCTGTAGTCGTCCACACGGACCTGCCTGGAACTCTGATCTCCTTGTCCCACAAGGAATCAGAAGGAGTCGCACCCTCCTGTTGGCGTACTAGTCACCGACACACTCTCCTGCAACCGGTTGCCTTTCTGCAGTTGTCTTTTCCTTGTTGTGCCTCCCTTATCGGGTAGCACTTGCTTGGGCTCTCCTAGTTACCACAACCAGAGAGCGACAACTTTGCAGAGCAACTGGTGTTTTGAGTTGTACTTTGAGAAGCCCCCAATACCCCTATATATAGGATGGTCACGGGATAGGGTTCTCTACCCCGGGCAATGCGAGACTAAAGCAGGAGTAGAAGGGTTCGAGATTTCCCACAAAATCGGACAAACTGCGCCAGTTGAACTGATCCTTTCAACCCTGAAATGATTGGTTGGTGACCTTAGCCGATCGGTTCACACCTGAACCGATCATTTAGGGCATCTGATCTGATCGGTTCATGCTTGAGTCAACCGTTTCATGCTCCTGGTCCAACTCGAATTGACTTTCCTTGTTTGTTTCCAACTAATCAACTATTAGTCCTTGTCCAAATCAGATTTGACAAGTGAAACGAACTAGGTTGGTCAGTCGACCAGTTCAACTAAGTGAACTGATCGGTTCATGACCTGAGTCGCTCGGCTCACCAGCCTGAGCCGATCGGTTCATCTCTATGAGTCGATCGGTTGGGGCAGCAGGTCAGTCAATTGCAGTTTTAATCTATCTGATACTCTAATCATCTGATCCAACACCTTGAATACTATGATTTTAAGCTATCAATTGATTGGATGTTTAATCGAACTACTAAACTCCTTTAGTAATCAATCTAAACATCATTTGTGGACAACTCCTATTCCAGGTTAAATCCTTTGTGTGTGACCCTACAGGTCCATTTCACATTGGCAGTTAAAGTCCATAAAACTTATGACTTCACAACCAAAGAGAGATGCCTAGTCGCACATCAGTTCTACCCAAGTGAAATAGAAAGTTGGAGAACAACTTTCAATCCTACAATTCGTGAATGGTGTTACATCGAATGTATAATTCCTTTTTCACTAATGTCCTGAATGAACTCAAGGCATGGTGCAATCATCCTTTCAACATTCATTCATTTCCTTGATCTCAGAGCAGACTGGGTGAGATGTGTGTGACATCAATATCACATATTGATTCATACATGCATGTGCATGCCTTTCTCAATCCTACTCATCAAGTGGCCATGGACATCAAACTCCCTTAGGAGGGACAAATTTCATATCTGTCACTCACCCCTCAAGAGCCCCATGTGTCAAAGTCACCCAATCATCACCTTTTATAACAACTCATGTTTCAGGACTGCGTTTGATGATGTCAAAGTGTACCCAACGACATGTGTTGAGTGTAGTGATTTCAGGTCAAAGAATCACATTCACCACCATCACTGTGAGACCTGACTGTGACTACCAAATCATGGTTCCATGTATCACTCTCACTGTGGGTCTGTCCGATACACTTGTTCTCTAACAAGTACCTATGTGCTTGGTTTGATATCACTATATCATGACTAATGAGATTTTGTCATCAACCAACACACAATCTAGTCTTTAGTGTTATTGATGTCTATGGTTATTTCCACAATAACAACCGACTAGGGACTAAACAAGAATGTCATCTCTTAACATCCGTATGATCTCATCGTTTAGGTCCTGAACCTAAAAGCATTTGTCATCGAGTAAACATTTAATTAGACATCTATCATGTTATACTATCATCTCAGAAATAGTTAAAACATATAGATCAGAAATTTCCTTTATTATTATTCAAATAATTTACAAAGTATCCCATTATAATCATCACATGACTTTCTCTATGGGCATACATACCAACAGTATATTCAAAACACTGTAATATATTGAGTAATCAACATACTATACATGCAGGCAGACTAAAATTCTTAAATAAATAGATTTCATTTCCACTTGGCACATACACACTAGAATCGTGCATATCAACCCAAATCTTGAGTTTTGCATCTCATAACTCAATTAAGAGTTAATTACTTATCATGACAAGAATTATTAATAATAACTAAGAACATTGATTCCACAATGCTTGATTCATTGAACGCCCTACCCTTAGGGTTTCATTTAATCACCACAAATGCTACAAGAAAGGTGTAATACATCTATCACATACTTTTGAAATCTTTAAAACACATGATACCTAGGATTTCAATCCCTTATCACATTACTGGGAATTCTCATCCCTTCACATCATTATCATGATTACTAGATCCGGGTATTCAAACCCTTAAATCATCACATAGCATTGTTACCTCTGTAACAGGTAACCATTACCTCTACGTCCTCATACCAAGGTATTCATTTCACTGGTTGTACAAGTATTCTCATGGATCACAAGGCCATCACACATCATGTCACCTCTCACTAGGCAACAACTTATTCACTTGGCTCTCATAAATATTTCATGCGACATAAACATTCATTGAATAAAGACTACTATCAACAAATCATATAAAATCAATATATGTATGAAACCTTAGAACTGAGCTCAATTTGGGTTTCCATACCATTCACCGAGATGACATGCATCAATAATAAAATTGAATAAATAAAGTCTATCATGTATGTCAAGTTGAACACATGTATTGGGTTAGGTGTATACTGAGCTAGGAATCATCATGTCCCTCATACCCTTACCCATCAAGGTATCAACCTTACCATTCATATGGTGTATCAACTTCACCTTTCATGGGTGTAACATCCTCAACTCACTTGAAGATACTGGCCACATCCTACTTTAGTGTATTGGCCATCACATGTACTAGGGTACTAACCACCTTGCCACTCTTGTCATCTAGTGTATTGGGTTACCCAACATATCATTTTAGAGATATGTTCTCAACACCATATCGTCCAAAAGGTGTATGCTTAACCCAATATTAGTTTAATGATGTATACTTGCTACCCATATCACCTAGAGGTGTATGTGTGCTTACCATCTTGGGTTTGTGGTGTATGTGTGCTTACCATATTGGGTTTGAGATGTATGTGTGCTTCCATATCACGCTTGAGGTGTATGTATGCTTCCATATCACTTTCGAGGTGTGTGTGTGCTTCACACCATATCGGGCAAAGAGGTGTGTGCTTGCTTACCATATCACTTTAGAGGTGTGTGTGTGCTTCACACCATATCGGGCAAAGAGGTGTGTGCTTAACCCAATATCATTTTTGAAGTGTTTGCTTGACCTCATATCGTCCAAGAGGTGTATACTACCTTACCATATCGTGCAAGAAAGTATAAACTCATATCCATATCATTTTAGTGGAGTAGGTGCATCACCATATTGGGTTAGAGGTGCTTACTTGTGTGCTTGAACCCCATATCACTTTATAAGGTGATACCATCTTCTTCAAGCTCTAGACCTTCATTGTAACTGTTATAGTTCATGGAAATAGGTCTAATAAACTACTAGAACTCATAATGTCATCAACTATTTCAGAAAATTTCGGAATTAAAAGTAGATCATTATGTATAGCAATTTAGGTGATGAAGAATAACATGATAGGGTTCAAGTTATATAACCCGCCTTAAGAACAACTACAAAGCTACAAGATCCATATCTCCACGATCCTAAGGTTGAAGATGACTTATCAAAAGTCCAAGTATCGTTCACAACTCCTTCATATACAAGGAATCACCTCGGATAAGCAATTGGTGAAGAAGAAAAGAAAGGAAGATCATAACCCTAGATTCAAGCTTCAATCCAAGGTTGAAGATGATCATGGCCTCACCTTAGGGTTAAGTATTAAGATCCTTCTTGCTCCTTAGCACCTTGAACGATACCCTACTACTCATGAACGATATGCCACCACTCATTCACGATATGCCACCACTCTTGGCCGATATCCCCCTCACTTGTGATCTAAACACTCCACTATGGCCGATAGCACCTCACTTGGCTGATATCTCCCTACTTGGCTGATATGAACTTGCTATGGACGATACCCAAGGCCCTATGCACGATACCACTTCACTCCTGCATGATACAAGGACCTTATGCACGATACCTTAAGGAAAGTGGGTGGTAAGATTCGAAAAAGTTCACTAAAGGGGTGAACGAAGGGGTATATATACTTGTTGTTCATGAAGAAGTGTGAAAATGAGGTGTCATTAATTTGAGATACTAGGTGCCACGTGTCCATGAATGGGTGACACGTGTACATGCATGCATTAACATTTATCTTGACATTAAAAACACTTGAGGATAATCTTGGGATGAAATTTCGTCCATTACTTTTCTCTTTAAATAAAATATATCAACAAAATCACCACTTTATTCACAACTCGTTACAACTTTTCTAAGGAAGTTGTAAACCGATACCCTTCACCTCCTTGAGGAGCTTTGCACGTCATGGCCTTTTCCAAAAGTATAAAAACTGATATGAGACTCTTCCTATGGCTCCTTGGCCGATAGGCACTCATATATAAGCTTATCAACTTAATACAACTCAAGTGAAGGTTTCATATTCAACCCTTTTCTTGGTCATTTCATCACCAAGATGACCATCACTCATAATTGATTCAAACATGGTGTCTAATTCTTTATATATCCTCTAAATGATACATAGAATAATTACTAATACTCTAGATGTGATAATTTGCATATCGACCCCACATTTTGGGTAAATTACAATTTATACCAAACTTTGGTGCACAAGGTATTAGCATTATTCAAACAAGTTCAAACTTAGAATTTAGGCTTTTCACAAGCCACCAGTTAGCATCATTCTCTCTCTTATGATTCTAAAGAACTTAATGCACATATAACATGTGACATATTGCAATATAACCCCTCAACTTGGGTAAATTGCACTTTGGTCCAAAATAAAGGAACATTGCTCAAACATCATTCAAATAGGACCAAATTTGAAACATAAGTTTGTTACCTGGTAGCAAGACACTTTAGAGGATTATATTAAAGTTATAAGTAACTTACTTAGCCAAAACAAATAGTTTTACCTCATAACCCAGGTCAGGGTCATTACACTAACACTCCCAAAACCAATTGTCCACGACTTGCCACCCACTTAGCAAAGCAACTGCCACATGTCCAAAGAAAGTGACACAAACGAGGCTAGGTGAAGGGTGTGTGTAGCCCAATATGGAAATCCAACACACCATGGTCGATACACATCTTGCCCGATACAACCAAACACTCCTCCTGACCGATACACCAAGGTCTAGCCTGATATCAAGCCTCAACAAGGCCCAAGAAAGCCCAACAACAAGCCTAGGTTTCAACAAGCCCAAGCGAGGCCCAAAACAACTCAAGAAAGGCACCCAACTCATCCTCTTAGCCCTAGAGGATGCAAAGAGAGAGAAAGACATCTCTCAAGGTGACAAACTTGCACACCAACCCTAAAACTTGGGTAAATTGCAAGTTGCACCTCAACCTCTCAACAAAGCACAAACAAACCCTAACCACGACTTCAAGTGATTAGCAAACATCTAAACACAAGGTTTAGCAAAGCAAACAGGGTAAGCCCAAAATGAAGGTCAGGGTCCTTACAACCTTTACATCCAAGGGCTTACCTATCCAAGAGCAAGTCTTCTACCTCACAACAAATTTTACCCACTCTTGCAAGCAGCTCGGTTCCTTCTACTAGGACATCTCCTCCTTGCAACAAGTCTTCAGCTTTGAGGATTTACCCACCAAGCTCCTTGGATCTTTCACCTTGTCCTTTCTTCTTCACTTGGAGAATATCTTCAAACCTTCTTCAGCCTTGAAGAAGAACAACAACTCCTCCTTCATTCAGAGAAGATCACTTTAGGCTTTGCTCATAGATAAAGGGGATTCAGAAGTGGAGAGATGAAGAGCTTTACAAGGTAACAATGAGCTATCTATCTTACAACATGGCTAACTCACTCATAATCATGAAATTCTTTGTAAGTGAGAGAGAGAGAAAGGGGCTCAAAGGGGTTTTACACACTCAACTATAGCAAGGACCAAGGATAGCATGAATGATCAACCTTGGAATGAACTCCAAGAGATCCTACATATATATGGGGGTGTTCCTTTGAGTGTGGGATCACTTCAGAATGAGAAATAGTCGTTTACAACTTGCAACTGACATATTTTCAATTCTAACAACTCTTCAACGGTTGGAATCACTTTTTTGCATTTTCTGTATAGGTATTTGACTGAGTTTCAATAAAGGTAACTCGACCGATCCACTATCTGACAAAGCCAATTTTCAAATGATCGGTCAAGTTTGTCTTGGGGTAACTCAACCAATTCACCAAAATCAACTTTGCACAGAAAGTTGATCGGTCAAGTTCTGTGAGTGTACAACTCGACTGATCTAATCATTTCCAAAAATCCATCATTGATAGGTCGAGATTCAAACTCGACCGATAAAGTTGTTGTGATGAATTTTCCAAAATGATTTTAAAGTGATCAAAAGATGGAACTAAGTGTCCCTAATTTTTTCTCATCTTATTACAAGTCATATCATCAATACAAATGGTTACAAAAATATTCTAAGCTGGTATGGATTATTTTCCACAAAAGTGCATTTGCATTGCTTTTGACTTAAACTTGGAAAAGCTAGGGATTGGTAAATTTGATCCTTTTCACGTACCTAATACATGAAATCAATCATAAACAAAAATATTAGATACATATGAATAGAATGGTTAAGTCATTATCAAAATATGGACAATGTATAACTCTCAAGTCAACATTCTCCCCTTTCTGACAATGACAAACCATTCCTCAACATATTGAAAAGGATATGTAAAGTTATACCTTAGCCTTGTGAATTGCAAGGGGATTCATAAATTGATCAATGTGAATTGCTCCCCCTCAATCTATGCTCACTCTTACCTGCATATATAGTTAGTCTTTCTACACAAATCTATATAACATGTATACTACATGGTCCTTTAGCAAGTCACATGATAAAATATATACTTAGACAAGAAAAGGATCATATAGGCAGTAAAAGCAATATGGTTGAGCTTCAAAACATAGAACTTCTCTCCCCCTTTTGGCATTATCAAAAAGTAAGGGGGTAGAAGAGCATAAAAATAGGTCTTCTCCATAACAACCAAAAACATGTAACCAGAAAATAAAAAATCCAACCACAAAACACACATCAAACAGAGATGAGAATAGAGAGAAGCAAGCAACACGTGTCATAATCAAAATATGGAAAGCATACCAATAACTCATATGATAAAGCACACATAAAGTTATGATACATAGGATTAAGATTACAACAAATAAGCATGTTCTCAAAACACATACAAGCCAGAGATGAAAGCAACATGATGATAGAAATAGTACATCTCAGATAATGTGCCCAGATGTCTTTAGTACAAAATAGTCTAGAAATATATATATGATTAACATTTAAGAGATAAAAGTTAAAACATCTAAGCTATCTATGTCTGAAGGGTCATCATCAAAAACATCCTCGTCAACTCTAGGCTCATAGTCCTCATCTCCATCTGAAGGTGTAGCAGAGATAGCAACTTCACTTTCATCACTAGAGCCATCAAAACCAACATCAGGGCCATCATCCTCAGTGGCCTCTTCATCATCAGTAGTAGCTTCCTCTTTAGCCTAGTCAGGCATCTCCTCATTGATAGAAAGGACTGAAACTACGATCGGGCCACATGGCATTCTGCTCAGCCCAAGACATGCAAAGGGCATGCAACTCCTGGGCGTAAGGGAAAGTGGGAGAAGAAGTGCCAAGGCCGGCAAGCAGGGTAGCAATGGGGCCAACAGGCAGAGGAAGCACTCTAGGGGTAGGTGTAGGGGCAAATCTACTAGAAGTAGAAGGTATAGTAGCGGAAGCAACAGGTGGAGGGGCCGTGTAGAAGTGACTGTATGCATAGAAAGCATACTCATTGCCTAGATAGGGCTGATAGGTAGGGTAAGGATGAGCATAGGATAGGTTCATGGTTGACATGATCTAGTAGAGATCCTGATGCATGTGTTTTAGGACATGTAGGTTGTACGCCAACTAATGCATCATGTAACCCATGAGGGCTTCATTGGATACATGAAATGAGGCCCGGGTAGGTCGGGATGGTGGTGGAGGTGGAGTGCCTGGATGGAGGTAGAGGCTCCAGGTGTGATGGAAGAAATAGAGGCAAAAATGTTTTCTTGATTGTGGTCTCACTAATACAGACTCCTTTCCTAGAGGGTTTGTAATGAAGATCATGAAAAAAAAGACTTCTCAATCGCAAAGGTGAAGAGACCACAGATCAGGGTTGGGTAGGGTGGGTGGGTACCTCATGTTTCTTCCCAGAGTCAAAGTAGGTCATGTGGTGGAGAATGTATCTAGACCACTTGGATCCTATGTTTTTCAAAAGACAATACATAATCACTATGATATTCTCTACAATTTCAGTTTGATTCTTTCTTGGGTGAATATTGCAGTTGACTACCAGAGCGAGTATGCAGTTTTTGAGACCCAAGGAAGAGGATGGGATGGTGGACTTCTTCTTATAGGATGTTTGAGGCTTCTTCAAGAACTTGTGGATATTAGGGAGAGTAATGCCATAGTGCTTGTAGAAAGACTCGGGGTCAAGCAAGTCAAAATACTCATGATAATGTTTCCTCCACATGTCGGTTACCTCAGTACCATTGAGAAACATGTTCAAGGTATCCTCTCAGATAGTGAATTTATTATTGGAAATCATAGAGGTGATAATCACTTAAGTATTAGGAGGGGGTACAAGAGAGTCATAGTTCCATGAAATATTGGCATAAAATTCATAGACCGCCTTAGTGCTTGTAATGGAATTATTAAAGCACCGACGTTCGACGCTCATGGCTGCTAGGTGATGGTCGTATAGCAACTCAGCTACCTCATATATAATCTCTTGTTTACACAGAAAAGGCTCAAACAAGGCATGGAAAGGAAAAGGGTTCCAAGGAAGGAGCTCCTTATACATGTTTAGAGCTTCGGTTGAAACAAACAAGGTGTCATCATAAGGAATGAGGCGTGAGTTAGAGGATGACGATGGAGGTCTCGTAGGTACATCCCTCTTTCTTCTATTTGAGGCTATGAAGGCGAGATGGAGAAGATTGAGAGTCTGAAAAAGAGAAAGTCACGACCAAAGGTCGTCTAACCACCTATGGAATATAGGAAAAGGTGCTAGGTAGGTCAAATGGAGGCTAACTAGGGCTAGGAGAAGGAAGGTCGTCGCTAGGGTTGAGGGTTTATGAGAGCTGGAGGAGGAATCTATCGACTTTTCTCTAGTTGAGAGGGAGAATATTCGGCCAAAACCTATTTAAGATTTCATCCAGCTCGACCATCAGTTGAGTTTTGAGAGAGAGAAACTTGACCGAAAGACTTTTTACATAAGTCGTCAACCACGAATCGGTCAAGTTGGCAGCTCAGATGGACAGATAGTTTATCCCAAACTTAGAAATTCTAGTTTCTAGCCATTTGAGTGCTAATTAAATTTATTTTTCTAGTCCATTTTGTATTTTAGACATACTTATGCACATATCGCTCATCATTGGGTACTATTTAGTAATAATATAGTCATTTACAAAAAATACCCAAAACAAGCAAAAAACAAGGCATAAGAACTTGAAATTTTAGCACTTTAGCAAGCAACGGTGATCAAGATATGAGTAAAGCATATAGGATAGCTAGAAACTAGCTCAGATCAATATCATCCAAAGCAGTTATGAGAAGTTTAGATCTAATAAAATTAAATTGCTCTCTAGCTAGAAGTTTAGTAAAAATGTCTGCCAACTGATTTTTTGTGTCCACACACGTGATATAAATACCCTTTTTGGAAATGTGATCATGAAGAAAATGACGACAAACCTCTACATGCTTGGCTCTACTATGCAATATAGGATTGTAAGATAAATTTATTTTACTACTATTTTCGCAAAATATTGGAGAAGCATAAAAATAAATGTTGAAGTCTTGGAGCATTTTCTTCATCTATAGAACCTGAGCACAACAACTCCCGACTGCAATGTATTCAGCCTCAGTAGTTGATAGATCCTCTATTCACTATTTCTTGGAAAACTAAGACACCAAGCATGGTCCTTGGAGGAAGCAAGTGCCACTTGTGCACTTTCTATCAATCAAACATCCTATGTAATCAACATCATTATAAGTAGTAAAAGTAAAGTCCCTTCACTTAGGATACCATGTAAAAAATTTGGGTTTTGGCTAAGTATCTCAAAATCCTCTTAATAGCTATAAAATGTGATTTCTTCAGATTTGATTGAAAGGAGCACACTAGCCAGCATTAAACATTATGTCAGGTCTAGAGGTAGTTAAATAAAGTAAACTTCCGATCATACCTATATAGAATCTTTCATGTTCAAAACAAAATAAGGACACCCAAAAATGTGAAAATACTCAATAGAAGGCTTCCTACCACACCAGAGCTCATAGGGAGTTTTCTTCAAAGAGGGATGTGTGAAACCCCAATTTTTCACAAAACATAAAGTACTAATGAATTCGGCCCAAAACTTCTTTGGAGTGTCATACTCTAGAAGCATAGCCCTAGCCATTTCATGTAGTGACATGTTCTTCCTCTCTACAACCCAATTTTATTGAGGAGTTTGAGGTGAAGAGAAGTTATGTGCACAACCAAACTCTTCACAAAAACATTCAAAAAGTTCATTTTAAAATTCTCCCACATGATCACTACGGATAGAAATAATGCAACAAGAAGCTTCATTTTCAACTCATTTACAAAATCTAGAGAAACCATCCAGAGTATCACTCTTGAAAATGAGAAAGAAGGTCCAAGTATATTGAGAGAAATCATCGACAATAACAAGACAATACTTAGAACCATGGAGTGATTGAGTTCTCATAGGTCACCAAATAGATCAATATGGAGATGTTTAAGAGCTCTCTTGGTACTAAGGACTCCTTTAGATTTGAAGGAGGACTTGGTTTGCTTTCCTTGTGTACAAGGTTGGCATTCCTCATCCTTTTCAAAATCCAATTTGGAAGTCCCTTGACCATGTCTTTTTTTCTCAACTTTTTCAATTGATGCATATTTACATGACCTAGCTAACGATGCCAAAGAGAAATATCATTCAAGTTGACTATAAGGCATCTACCAACAACAAGCTTAATAGAGTCAAGAACAATCACATAAAGATTATCATTCCTAGTTCCCTTATATATGACATTGTAAGTGAGGGAATATAGGAGCAAGCATTCCAAAGAAGTACATAGAACAAGGTAACCATTATCACATAATTTACTAACACTTATTAAATTATGATGTAGGAAATCCACAAAGAGAACATTCTTGATACACATGGATTCACCTACATCACCCTCACCTTTTACTTTACCTTTCTTGTTGTCCCCGAAAGTAACCGATCCTCCTTTCTTCTTTGTGAAATTGTTGAAATGGCTTATATCACCTGCATGTGCTTTGTGCAGCCCACTATCAACAATCCATTTCCCTTTTTCCTATAAGAAAGGAGAATGTCAGTTCCCAATTCAAACTTTGGGATCTGGTGTTATCTTGGGGACCCATTTCATCTTTGGGTTGGTCCCCTTAGGCTTGTATGGACAATAAGTAGAGTAATGATCATCACTATTGTAATGTGAACAAATCATAGGGTTCTTTGAGCCAGAAGACTCTCCATGGAATAAAGGAGGCTCCTTGATATTTTTCTTACCTTTGGCCTTACTCTTGCCCTTAGTATCTCCCTCTACAAATCCTAAACCACTAGTACCACTTTATTTGGTAGAGTAATCAAAGATTTCATTTAGGGAGTTCTTCCCTTTGAGGAATTTATACAGAGAGGCTCTAAGTCTATGATGATCATCACTAAGAGAGATAGCATTAGAAAATAAACTAGGAAGATCATCTCTAGCAAATATCGTGCACAAAATGTAGGCACTTCTCCTCTTAAGTAACCCTCAACAATAGAACCTTCTGGTTTGCTTTTATTTCTTACAAACTTTTTCAAGGTGTAAAGATACCTTTCAACAGGATACATCCATCTAAAAGGATTAGGTCCACATATTTTAGCTTGAGTAGGAAGATGTACTAATAAGTGGACCATGACATAAAAAAATGTTGGAGGAAATATCTTCTCAAATTTGCACAATATCACAAGTATTGACTGCTCAAGTCTTTCCATGGTTTGAACATCAATAGATTTAGCACACAAGTGTTTGAAAAATGAAGACAATTCCATAATTGCTTTCCCTACATGTTTGGAAATTGTTTTCCTTAGAGCAAGTACAAGCAATTGCTGCATCAAAACATGATGATCATGACTCTTTAGGCCCAAGAATTTTTTCTCATCCAGTTGAACCAATCGAGAGATATTTGAAGAATATCCATATGGAAGTTTTAGATTTTTTAATACCATAAAAAATACTTCTTTCTCCTCACTAGTCATACAATATGATGAAGGTGGAATAAATACTCTATTTCCATTTTTGGACTTCTTTATCCACAATGACTTTCGGATTTTCAACTTGTTCATGTCTAAACGTGCATTTATGTTTGCTTGACTTTTCCCATCCTTATTCAACAACCAACTCAATATGTTAGCACATACATTTTTTTCCAATATGCATTACATCCAAACTATGGCGGATTAGTAGTGTACTCCAATATGGTAATTCAAAAAATATACTCTTCTTGTTCCAACCAGGAGGCAACTTTTATTTGTCTTTCAATGCACTACATGTATCCCTTCCAAAATTAATGTTATCATAGTCATTCCATACCTCTATTATTTCTTGTCTAGATAGAGATTTTGGTGCAGCATCAAGTTCAATGGTCCCATCAAAGTGGCTTACATCATATCTCCAAGGATGATCAATTGGAAGGAATCTACGATGCCTCATGTATACCATTTTATGACTAAATGGTAAGTAAATGGAAGATGTATGAATGTGACATTCCGGAGAACCATATGTTCCACTTGTTTTTTGACCGGACAACATTCTATAAGCAGGAAAATCACTTATTGTGCCCAACAAAGCAGCCCGCATTTTGAACATTTCACCTGTTTCAGCATCATATGTCACCACACCTTCTTTCCATAAGAAATTTAGTTCTTCAATTAATGGCTCGAGGTATACATCAATATTATTTCCTGGAGACGTAGGTCCATTTATAACAAGTGGCATCATGAAGTATGATTGTTTCATTACCAACCAAGGAGGTAGGTTATAAATCAAAACAATAATGGGCCATATGCTATGGTTAACACCATATCCCATATTAAAAGGACTGAATCCATCAGTAGATAGTGCAAGGCGCACATTATGTGGCTCACTACTAAAGCATGGATGTTTTTTTGTCAAAATCCATCCAAAGTTCTGAATCTATTGGATGACTCATTTTTCCATGAGGAGGCTTTGGGCTAGTATGGTGGTATGTCATCAACTTTGCCGTTTTGGTAGAATTAAACATTCTTTTAAGGCGTGGAATAATTGGAAGATAGTAGCAAACCTTTGCTGGTTTTTTTAGTTTCTTTCTCGTATTATCATGGGTAGTCTTCCATCTTGATGTCTTACACCTCAAACACTCATCTAGATTTGCTTTATCACCTCTATATAACATACAATCATTCAGACATGCATGTATCACTTCCTTACTTAAGCCTAAAGCAGACATCAATTTTTTAATTTCATACCATGACTTTGGCACATTATTACCTTCTGGAAAGACCTTATGGAGCAACCTAAGAAGATCAGTGATTGATTTGTTGGTCCAATGGTTGTCACACTTCACATAAAAAAGAATAGAAATGAAGTGAAAAGTTGAGTATGAACAACCTTCATATAGTGGTGTATTTTCTTGCTTTAAAACATCCTCAAATTTATCAACTTCTTGATCTAGAGTTGAGAAATCATCTACATGATTGTATTCTACATCATTATTGGCATCCCTCATCATCACATCAGTAATCAATTCATCCACTTCAATATTTTTAGGAAGTGTGGAAACTTTAGTCAACCGATGATAATGAGACATTTCACCATGGTATGTCCAAGTTGTGTACCGAGGAAAGAACCCATAATATATCAAGTGCTCCCTAATAAATTTGGAATCTTCAATAAACTTATTTTCACACTTCATACATGGATAAATCATGTTTGTAGCCTTAACATTATTTATAGCAAATTGAAGAAAATTATCGATCCCTTGAAGAAATTCTTTATCCCGACGACGATCAAATCTTGTTTTTGGCTTGTACATCCAACTTCTATGCATGACATTATAGTCCTCCATAGATAAATGACCTTAAAACATAAAATAGTATTTTGTTTAGAGTACCTAAAAATTAAATGAATGTTGTATTGTTATAAATCAGTGATTGAATCTTATTACATAAATATAAAATTGTAAATGGATAGCCAATGTTTTATCATTTATAAACACATGTTGCAATGAATATTGACTGGTAGGTGTTGAGTTAAACATGGAATACACAAAATGGCACAAAATCTATAGATAAGCAAACAGTACACACAACGGGAAGGTAATACAGAAGAAAAAAAAATCATAAATAATGCACACAACAATCATAGGGAAAGGAAAAATAATTATGTAACTATAAACTCATAAAACATAAAAAGCTAGAAAATAAAATAATATGCAACAGATGAAACTTAAAAATACAACAGTGAAGGGGAGTAGGAAGGAACAGAAATTATAAAAAAACTTAAAATTCAACTATTGTGGATGAGGTAATCGGCCAATTCTCAATGACTGGACCAGTTCCACCAGTTCACCAAATGGACTAGTCAGTTGGAAGGTGCTGCCTAGTTTGTGGTGGCTTCAACATCTTGGGCCAAACCAGACCGATTTTGTTATCAGTTCGTATTTTAACCGACCTAGTCAGCCAGACCAACCGTGTTTTGATAATACTTATTCTTTATAGTTGAAATTTTTAGGAAAGTTATATCATGGGAAGGTAAATTTAATTTATAGGAAACACACATAAGATTTGTTTAATATTAAAATTTTATCAGATTTGAGATTCTATTCGATTGATTCAGTACAAATACATGAACTCAACTATAAATCTAAAATAATCTTCGATGAAGCATTCACAAAATACATACTAACAATTCTTGATGTATCTAATTTAATTATCAAATATAAAATACCAATATGTACTGTATCGTTTTCTTTTAAATAGTATATTCTGTTATATAACTAAAAAATCACTATTGGAAACTTATAGTTGTTACCCAAATAAAAATACTACTTTAAGAGAACGGTAAAATCAATGCTATTTGAAAGATTGTGACCATCCTGTAAGAAATAGGTAGCATTGGAGGTTTACTTCCCATGTTCCACTCAGTTTTGTTTGACAAATATCAATATGGACTGGTTAACAACCAGAAATAAAAATCACCGGTCAAACATCAATATGGACTGGTTAACAACCATCAATGAAATTAGTCATCAAACGGCAGAAAAGACACTAACAAAAGTGTAGTGGAATACTAGTTTTGGAAGTAAGAATCGATGCTCTATTTATATTTCCAAAACTCCATGGCTACTGCAATTTTCCCAGTTAGTTGTAGTAAACTAATCAAAGCCTAAAAGGATCCATCCACCGAACTTTTTTTTATCTAAATGAAGTTACAACATGGATTGGAATGAAGGAGCTCTAAGAAGATGTACGAGTTATCAACTACTCAAATCGGACTTTGTTTTGATAGAAATGTCTCACGCTCACACTTATACATGATCCAGAAATGTAGATAACTTATTTTGGTTGGAAATATATAGCTAGACACCCCTGTCCACCCTAATAATAGCGGCTTGTGTGGAGGCTAGAAAATGGAGGATTCAAGGAGGATGACGAACAATGTAAAATAATAATACATATCGCTCATTACTGGTCCGACATATCTGGTAATCACATGATCAGATGAGATATAAATCCTACAGGGTAGTGTGTCTTTTTCTAATCAGGGGTCTAGGGGACATGAGGCCGTGTTGGATTAGATTGGTCCGATGCAACAATATACCATATATTAACCATAGTGCATATTACATTGTTTAGTAGTGTTGCGTACACACCACTTAAAGGGTATTGTTTAATGTAAGTGTCGAACAAGCAACCATATCTTTCACGTCTCCAATAAAAGATGAAGCAAAACACCAAAAATGCATTAAATGCCATGAGCACCTGAGTCGTATAAGAATGAGACTGAGAACTATAAAATGAACAGAAACACCACTACGTGGTCCATCTCCCTTTCAAACACAATGACAACATGGAGCCCTGAACACATGTCCATTCTTATCAGGTATAGATTTTACTTCACAGCACCTGAGTTGCCACCCAAAACAGAGACGTGTCATCTACGCTTACAGGCATTCCTTCTACTCTTGGGTCCCCTACTACCTCCCTACAGAGCATATTTACCGTTTCTCTGAAGGAATCCTCTAACAGATTAACATACAACAACTTAATTAAACTCCTCTCTCTTATCCTCCTCTCTCTTGCTCGCTCCACCCTCTATTTTTGTTTCCGGTTGACATGAGGGTGTCACTTATTATATGGTGATGCCACATTTACGAGCATTCTATATCAGTCAATGTAAATTTCTTAGAAAAATTTGAGAAGATAGTACCGCAGTTATGCAATCAGACCAAGAAACAAGGATCACCTGAAGGGGGAGAAAAAATAGAGGCCTGGTTGGAGATCCAGTCAACCACTACAAGCCTGGTCGAGGACTACGTTGGCTTCGATCTCTTGGTGCTACCTCTCCAAAGCTCCGCAAGATGCTTCGTAGCTCGAACCGAATACGTCCTGGTCCCTAGTCGTCGTTCCAGATGCTCCCTGAGCGCCTACATCAGCAGCTCCATGTATTGGCTTCTCTTGCATGCACGGACCACCACCAGGAACTTCACAATTGTAGCAGCAAGAAAAGCCTTCTCAAAAAATCCAGCGCATCGTGAGGTTGAGATGGAAAGCGGAAAGCCGGAGAAACGAAGACAGAGCGATGGGATTTAGGAACTAGGGCGGGCGATTGGGGAGGAAAAGAACTTTCACGTTTTTAGGAACGGAATTGATACACTGCTAAAAAATTTCACACTGGAGGGAAAAGGGCCCGCCTTTTTTTTGTGGGCCAGCCTGGGCCGAAAAAACTATAAATTCGGCCTTTTGATTAAACAATCGGTAACTGTAGGCCATGAATCTAAAATCACCGTAGAGTGAATTTTGACTATAGTCCATTGAGCACCTTTCTATAGTGTGAGGTATGCATCGTAAGTCTAGCGAGTCATGCTGGTTGGAGGTGGTGGTGAAGAGGTGTTGATAGAAAGAGAGTGCCTCGGAGACCACCTCCTTCTGTAATCCTCTGTATCGGAGCATTCTGCCTCTTGTTCTTTGCTTTGGCGTGGAAAAAAGCGATGTATGTTCATCTCCCCTTCCTTCAACCACTTCACCCCTGACAGTTCTCGCTACAACATCTCTTCTTGTAACAGTGTAGCGTTGAACTCCCTATCCGCTTCCATGAGGGCCAACCTGTTCACCTCGCTAGGGTGCGTATCAAAGGAAGGCATGCTGAAGGGAGGCCACCTTCTATTCTCCCTACTTGACCCTGGCAAACACATTCCCAAAAACTTCTCGATTCCAAACCCGAAGCTCACGCTTGAGATTCTTCATTTTGGCAAAAAGAACAAAGCTCAGGTTGCCCCACCCCTCGCATTTCCAGTGGTCGACGATGAACCTCTTGAAATCCAGATGTGTCGTCTGCATCTTCCTGAAGTGAAAGGATCCTCCTCCTCCCCTCCATCACCATCCTCAACAAGGAAAATAATTGGTCTGAGTGGAAAGTGTGAGCTAGATGTTCCGCCAAACATCGCCTACCCCTCTCCTGCCAAGCATGGTTGTAGAACCCATGATCAAGACGCTCTGAGACAGTGGGTATACCATGCTGGATGTTCACCCAGGTGAATGGCCCTCCCCGAAAGGGGATCTCTGTGACCTCTGCGTGTTCCACCCATCTCCGGAAGTCACGAACCGCAGTGGGATTCAGCGGATTTTCCCCCACTTTCTCCTCACTCCGCATCACAACATTGAAGTCTCCTCCAATCAGCCATCCCTGTTGACGCCGATCCGGGGCCATCTCAACGAGTTCGCTCCAAAAACTTCTCCTCTCCACAACATCACAGTTCGCGTATATACCAATGAAATAGACACGACCACCGTCCTCCCCTAATTCCACTGATAGCTATTGTAGGTTGGAACCAACGACTGTAGGGTTGAGGTTGCGATAGGAGAGGATCTAGATTTTGGGTCAGGCCTCCTCTGTAGTGGCTGACCAGTTAAACCCTAGCCAATCCCACAGGGTGGCCACGCATGACTAGGAAGCCAACGGCTCGGGTTGGTGTACGAGCATCAACGCCTTGAGTCTACAACGAGACGCTTTGTTCTCCACTCCACAAATATTCCACACAAGGGTTTTCAACATGAAAACCGTTGTAAACTCCGACGTGTGTCAACCGTCCTCTTGCATTCGCTGCCCCCGCAGTCCTCCCCAAAAAGCTGTAACAGAAGCATATATCCCTGGGTGCCCGGCAAGCACGGTGCTGTTCTGGCCCGAACTGAGGAAAACACGGTCGCCTGTTCCTATGGAGAAGAAATCGGATGCCGCCCTCCTAGTACTCTCTCTGTAGATCTCTTAGCCTCTCCAGCGCCCCGCCAGCTCAGGTAAAAAGAGTCTCCGACATGGTCTCAAAGAAATCCCCAAGGATAGGGTCTCCCACAAAACATCTCTCCCCCTCCCCATTCATAATCACCCGGTGTGCCGTACTGCTCTTTGACCGAGAAGAGGTTTCTGGTATCTCGTGAAGCCTGTCCGGAGCGACACTCCCCTCCTCTTCACCGCGATCCTGGTTTGGAATTCAAATTTAAACCCCCTCTCACCGAGGACTCCATCCTAGGCCCGTGACTCGCACATGCTCCTATGTCGTTTCCCCCCGAGACCTTACCGGCCATAACGTCGCTGCTCCGAATCCATCCCCAACCTTCAGCGCCTCCGTCGTGATTTTGAGTTGTCCGACAGTGCTGTGGAAGACAAACTCACTCTGTCCCGATAGGATGTGGGCCACCTTGTCCAGACGAACCTTGAAACCCAGTTCCCCAACAAAGACTATCACCTATGAAGGAATGTCCTCACCGATTGCTTTGACCAGCATCAGACCCTAGAGACATCAGACCGGTATTGCATCCAGTCGGAGACCCCTCTGAAGCGGCCAAAGGATTCCACCATCTGAGCGAGGGAGCTAGACGTGCAACATTGCAAGGGAATACCGGATGCGTAAATCCACCACCGACAAGAGACGTTGCCAGCGACTCGCCTGGATCTAAAGCCCGACTACTCGCTCTGATCCTACCTCCATGAGGCCCCTGCATTCTGCAGCGTCCCTGACCCAAAACAAATCCTTCCCCTCCTCGATCTTCATCGCTCCAGAAGCGGAAGGACAAAGGTCAAAGAGACCTTTCTCTATCGCCGGCCAGGGGGCGACACCCGTCCACGAAAAAGCAATGGTCTCCGATAGGATGTCCTCCTCAACTATCTGGCATGTTCCCCGCCGCGCAAGAGGACCACCTTGCCTGTGAATCCTGATCGTGACGGTCCCCCTCCTAGGCCGGTGTTTCCCGATCCCAGAGGAGGAAAGCCACCCGGGTCGGCGAGTCGGGGTGGAGGCCTTGAAGGGCGTCCGACCAACCTCTTCCCTTGGACCTTGCTTCTGGCAGCTTCTCGCCCGGTGGCCAAAACCCCCGCAGCGGAAATCGGCACTCCCGTTTCCAGTTTCCGGGCTCGAGGCATTTATGGCATCTCGTTGTCCGCCTGTCCTTCTTACTCCTAGACCCTTCGGATGGTGGTCGAGCTCCTGTGACCCTGCGACCTTCCTCCTCCTCCTGTGACCCGAGCCACCGAAACCGCCCTCCCTCCGTCATCAATGCTCACCTCGTCCTCATTTTCTTTCGGGAACCTCGTGTGGGGGACGTCACCATCCGTCCACCTGGCACCCCCCTTGCTCAAAAGACAGGCAGCCCTTGTATGAAGCAACAACTCCACCCCCTGGCTGGAAGTGTGGGCCTTGTGGGTAGAAACTCCACCGCCTGGAAGTGATGGAGTCCGTCAGTCGACAGTCGGTTCGCCCTCACTCCACAGCAGCATTCTTCAACCAATATGTAGTCCAACCATGGGTGGCTGCACAGCCGATGGTCAGATGGACACGGCCAAGTTCGTTGGGCCTCTTCTGCGGGTGGGGTTGTATATTGCGGCTGGATCGCTTGTATGCTGCCTCTGTATGGCGTCCGGTTTGATCCTATGCATACACAACGACGTCATCAGACTGAGAACAAGGTACTTCCCGCTCAACTCAGCTACCCTTATGTTTCTTTCTCTGGCTATCAAGTTCACCGTGGGCATCAACACCGCCATGTCTGGGCGGTTTGATCAGCTATCAAATCTCAACTCTATGGTGCTTCTTTGCGTCGCCATGAACCACTTCATGCCCTCCCTAGGCAACATATCGAACGCCAATATTGTTTCCAACGTTGCCGCAACCGTCATCTTGGTGGTCACTGTAATCGTCAATATGTGCATCCAATTGGGAACAGGGGTGATATATACGTTCATCCCAGAATACGCTGCGGTGATTTTCATAGTATTTCTCATCCTATTTTTGATGGTTTCAACTTCCATTCAGACACCGGATGATAGGGAAGTTGTACGCGATATCTATAATTATTGGTATCGTACAAATGAAAATGGTTATAGACCAATGTTCAAGAAATTGATCAAGGAATATATGATAGTTTCGCGCAACTTTTGCATGGAGTATGTCATTAGTCGTTGTGATAGGTTCAACTGTTCAAATATCATGTGCACAGTCGCAGCAGGAACCATGTGGGAGGCCACCGTGCGATCTTTCATCGGTGGTTCCGTGGAGTTTTGCAAAGGTAGCTCCGACTACCAATGGTCCACAACATTGGTTCTCATCATGCATGGCTACCACCTCCAGACATTTCGATATTTTGGCATCAAAACGATCAAAATTGTTTGGACAAGAAAATTACAAGCATGCTGATCCATACGATTTCCCTGATACAAAAATTACAAGTTGGTGGATGAGAAGCGAGACATCCTTACGATTCAAAAGCTGGGCAATGACGCTGGGCAATGACGCTGGTCCGTGACACTCAATTTTTTATCATGTTCTTCTGCAAATGGGTTCAGCGGTTCATCCCTGAGACCACTTCATGTTTTTGGTCCAAACTGCGGTCCGGCGCCGCTACAGAGATAAATCAGAGATCATTTGGCTTGTTCATTTTACTTGTGGACCTGCGTGACCTGATCGAAATTGTAAGCATGGACCAGGCAGTCAGACTGGCAGAAAATTGGATACAGAAAGGCATGAACATGAAGCCAACAAGATTAATTCAAGTAATCACCAAGGAGCACTCTTGTTGTTCTATGTCTGGGTTACACAGAGTCTGGGAATGTATCAATCATGATAGCCCACCTATCACTTTTTCCAAATATATAAAGAAAGCAATCCATCCATTTGCAAGAGACGGTTTGGACTTGAAACTGAATGCCGGAGACTACATCTGGGTGTTATCTATCGTATCGCTTACCCGTATTGTTGTGGGACTTCGTAATCGTATTCAAGATGTCAACACTGACAAGCTCAAAAACCTGATCGAAGTTGTTCTACAGGGCCTCAAATACATTAGACTCATAGATAGAATGGACGAAACGGTTCAGGAAGCCGCAAAAAATGCAGACATGATATGGCTTGACATAGAACTCCATATCAATGGACGTCATAGAGATTTATGGGAGGAAATCGATGATTGTATAAATTCCAAAGAGGAGGCACCATTTGCATATTGTAGTTTGTTGATCAATAAACTTAACATAAAATTTGATAGAAAGTTTTTCTTGATGGACTGCATCTTGTCTACCATACGACAGGACTACAGAAGAACACAACATATATGTGAGTGGTATCCATTCCTGCCAAGAACAGAGGACAACACATTTGATTGGGTAGAATCTACCATACATGACATCTTGTACGTATGCATGCTCAATCTCCATGAGGCCATAGCCAAGAGTTGGGATGTAGACGATTATGTTGAGATTAGCAAAGACGTTGCTAAGAGATCAGCATTTTTTGGGGCAACTAGGGAATGATATCGCACAAACGCAAGACTCCCTCAGACAATATTGTCCACCAAGAACATCCTTATTCAAATGGCGCGCCTACCTGAGGTAAACCTCATTTTGTCATTTTTTTCCTTCCTGATAAGAATTTAGCCTGTATCTAGTCAAGTGAATCTTAAAAGGTTGAATTTTATCTGGCGAAAAATCCCAGATGAAACATCACTAAAAGTGTTTATCCAAATCACATTCATATTACATTTTAGATATGTTAATTCTAAATCCTAGTATATGGTCAATGAAATAATAGTCAACCCTCGGTGTACCATAATGAATGAGCCGCTATCTCGATATACTGGTTCAATGTTCCTCTTCCTCAAGCTATTACTAATGTGAATACACAATTTCCTCAAATTACAGGAATAGGGAAAGTGAAATACGAGTCGAATTGCTCAGAAATGCCACTCAGGTGACTATACGTGAAGGAGGAGGGGAGCAAAAAATATCAAAAGAGCAGACGCCTGTTATTGCTGGACCGGAGTCAATTCACACTACTCCACCTCCAACTTTTACCGTGATTGGGTTGGGGTTCATCTGTTTCTGTAACTCATGCATACTAAACACCTTATATTTATCTACGCCCACTTCCTAAACAATAACGGCTTCACAGAAACCTACAAAAACTATTACTCCTTCCTCAATTGATATTATAGGGATGTCACTTCTAGGTTGTTGCTACTAAACTATTAAAATGGTATCAAAAATTATGTTGACATTAATAACATATAGTAGTGGTATAATATTATTCGAGGAGAGTAAGATGTGTGGAATTTTGCAAAGGTAGTTCCGTACGATCTGTCGCTGACGTGTATTTTACTACGCGCTTAAACGCAAGTATACGCGTCGAGTAATATAGGCCTTGTGAGGCCCGAGTCGAACTCAGGGATACGTGAATTATTGGATACTTCTACTAACTAATCGCAATCAGCTAGACCGATTAACAAAGTAGGGTTTTGTTGTTCAAATTGAAAGAAAATAAAAATCAAACAAAGAAAACAATCGATTAAAGGTTAATTTAATCAATTAAAAGGGATATCTTTAGGATGGCGGTTTCACCGCGGGTCAACATTGTATTAGATTTCATATAATTCCTCACACTTCTCTCTCTATCCGGGTAGTGGCCTGAAATGAGAATTACCCACTGTCGTGGTGTAATCCACTACTTAGATTTAGGTTGATTCCATCGTCATAGTAATCATTCCCCTAAACTAAGCGCATTAAGATCGGTCCCTCAGTTCCCACCATTAATTTTACAACTCCTTTGTCAAGGGTTTTATTAATTAATGTAGAATTCGTCTCTTTTCAACCGTTAATCCTTCTGTCGAAGTGATTAAGGGCATTAAGTTATTATTATGGTGATCAAGCATAATAATAGAAATAGAGAAAACGAATTTATACCACGGATATGAGAGAAAAATATGAATTATCAATATAAAATCATCATACAATGTATCCCCGGGCTACTCCCGGTCCTAAAGATTGAGGGTTTTAGCCTCTCATGTTCATCTTACACGAATACATGGTAGAAATTGGGGAATTCATAAGAAAAACGTGAAATAAATGGGAAAACCCCTGAACGGAGAAGAACCGGTGGATCCTTGGCGTAGAACACAAGCTTTCCCCGCCTGTCGGTGGTGGAAATTGTCTTCGGCAGCGTCCGAATCACCCGGGATGAGCTTCTCGGCCTCCGTTCTCCTTTCTCTCCTCCTCGGCACTCGTGCAATCCAAAATGAGATGATGATCACGTCTGGGCGGCCGTCATTAGGTATAAGTCCCTAATTAGGTCGTCAAATAACAACAGCCATCCGATCGAAATCAAAACAAATCCAACGCATATCTGCCGGCGTCGATACCATCGACGCGGGTCGATGGTATCGACCCAGCAGATTAGCGGCAGCTTTCCTTTCTTTTATTCTGAGCGCCTGTGGTGATCTCGATACCATCGACTTGCGTGTCGATGGTATCGACTCCTTTAGCGTCGGTTGTTGTCGTTTAGCGACACTGTAGCTCTCCTTGAGTCGATGGCATCGACTTGCGTCGATGGTATCGACTTCATCCTCGCCAGCAGCCTGGAGACATCTCGATGCCATCGACATGGGTGTCGATGGTATCGACTCTGTATTGCTCTTCTCGGCTGACAACCTGTGGCTTGGTCGATGGTATCGACGGATGTAGATACTTGTTTTTCCTGAAATTGCACAACAAGACCAAATAAATCCACACGATTTATGATAAGATGATCAATAATGCTTAAAATAATGAAATAAAGGGGATTTGATATAAAATGATGGCAAAGACCAAATAAAGTGAATTATGCAATAATATCCATGAAAATGAGTAATTAAGGCACAAAACACATATGAAATCGGTCTATAAATGCGACTCAAAATCATCGCATCAAACTCCCCTAAGCTTAAACATTGCTCGCCCTCGAGCAACTAATCCTTAGAATAGAATTGTGAATGTCAACTAACAATCAATATACAAACCCACATCACAAATGACTCCCACTGGACGTTCTCAAACCGGCCTACCCTAATCACAGAACAGTAATTACCCTATAGGCGACAATAACCATCAATAAAAGAAATTATCCTTCAAACCGATGAACACTATCACATAGGGCAGTTAACATAATAAAGTTCGCCGATTCAGCCATGGTGCATCTTGTGATCACCTAAACTACGTTGCTCGCCCTAACTACCATCTACATGGAAGCAGTCCTCCTTATAATCATGAGTGAGGAGAAAATCACGGTGGCCTACCAATTCGAGCAACGGGTGGATGGAATGGGTGGTTCATGGGAGAATATGGAAGTATTACACAGTTTCAGTATGCATATAACAAAATGCCCTAAATGATGCAAATGCACATTAAGAATGCCCTACTGCCTAAAAGTGGGTGGAATGATGCATGCACTAACCTTCTACCTCAAAATGAGATAGAAATCTACTCAAGCCACATCATGTACTCAATTCCCTTGTTCTGCAAGTGATATCATTCCTTTCTCCCTCTTATTCCTTTTCTTTCCAACTCTCCTTTTTTTTTCTAACACATATTTTTTTTCATGTTTTCAGAATTTTTTTCTTCTTTTTTTTTTCTTTGCCCATATATCCATAATTGCTTAGAGATACATGTATGAGGCCATTTTCTTTCCCATTGGAGATCTTTGCTTTATTTCGAGGGTATGGAACAAATTAGATCACCTATTTAGGAAAACTGAGATACATGGTGTGCTTATGCATGAAAATCATGAAATTGTGAGTGCAACTACATGACATGCACCTAAGGGTAATGTGCATGTATCACTATATATTTTTTTCATTATTCTATGCAAAAACATGAAAATAACAATGCAAAACCTATCTACATGCCATGCACGCAAAAGAAATTGAAACTGCACTTTACTTCCAATTCTTGGGTGGATTATAGGAAATGGGGTGGAATGATCACAAGATTAAGTGACTGAACCTTAGAAGAAAATTATGTGTCCCTCCTTACTGACATGTGTATTAGTTTAAAGGGTTCTTTCTCTTACATCTGATTAAGGTCTCATTACCATTTGATTAGGTTAGGCTCAAACAACCGTTACTATCCACTTTTCATGAGTCAATGGGGGTGTGAGTATGACATATTGCTTCAAAGTTGACATAATCAATCATTTTCATAGAACAAGTTCCCCAAGGACAACCAAGTAAAGCTATCTAAATGTCACAGAAAAATTTTAAATTCCCTTAATTTCCCCATGAAAACAGCAACATGACAATTTTTAAGACATCCACGATTACACTAGATAGATGTGGATCTTAAACAAACACTAAAATTGCAAGAACAAATAACAAAACAGAAACTAAAAACAACTAAAAAAAAAGATAGAGCTGTTCCAGTCACCCCCCCTAAGCTTGAATCCGACTATGGCCTCATAGTCAAAGACTAACTTAAGGGTGGAACAGTGATACCCTGATCAATCTTGCGGAGGCGGTGGTGGGTATTGCGGTGCCGTAGGATCCGAATTTGCTCTGGATGACACTTGGCGCAAGTGGAGGAATAACTCGTTGATGACTTCATTTGACCAATAACTCCGTCTTGAATAACTGACACCGACAATGCTGTGTGCCCGTCGATACCATCGACGGAAGTTGATGGTATCGACTCGCTGATTAGGGCAACTGCCTCGCGAGTCCGGCTGCCGCCTTTTTCACTTGTAAATGTCGATACCATCGACACACCCGTCGATGGTATCGACTCCACTGAGTCAATTTCTTCTAAAAATCTCCAGAGATCTCGATGGTATCGACTGGCATGTCGATACCATCGACCTTTTATTGCGACCTGTCTGTGACCATGTCGATACCATCGACGGGGCCGTCGATGGTATCGACGCAGTGCGATTTCTGCTGGTGTCAACCTGAACCCATGTCGATACCATCGACTGATGTGTCGATGGTATCGACCCTGCCTGTTCCTGCACATTTAACAAACGGATCAAGGTATCATTTTAAAACTAAAAAGTAAACAAAAATAAAAGCAAACTACACCTAACATTAAACTATCCTAATGTACCAATGGTTGGGTTGCCTCCCAACAAGCGCCCTTCTTTAGCGTCTTAGGCTAGACGGTGTGACAATCATCATCTTTTCACCTTGGGAACTGGGCTTAGAGGATCATTTGGTAATTTGAATTCGACTCGATCTCCTCCAATACCCAAGGACAAAGTCCCTCTGCCTAAGGCAGTCACAACGTCTGCCGTTGCTTGAAACGGTCTTCCAAGGAGAATTTCACAACTTTGGAGTGGTGGCATATCCATGACGACAAAGTCCACAGGGAATATGAATTTATCCACTTTGACTAGCACATCTTCACATACTCCATAGGGTCTCACTGTAGACCCATCTGCCAATTCAATTGTCGCAGCCAACTTCTTTATCTCTTTTAACCCTAGCTTATGAAAAGTAGCCAAAGGCATGAGATTTATACTAGCGCCGGAATCACATTGTGCTTTAGAAACATGTTGACCACCTATTGAACACGAAATGTAAAAACCTCCCGGGTCCTTTCTCTTCTGTGGTGAACTCCCGTGAATCATCGAGCTCACCGTCTCATTCATCCAATAAATTTCATCGTCTTTTATCCGCCTCTTCTTATTAATGATCTCCTTAATGAACCTCCCATAAGCGGGCACTTTCTCAATCATCTCCACCAATGGAATATTGATGTGGAGTTTCCGGAATATCTCCAAGAATTTCTTAAAGTGACGATTCTCCTTCTTTGACTTAGAATTGACCGGATCTGAAACATCAGCTGCATCAACACGCCTGTGAGGTGGCACATAAGAGCTTTTCAGGGGTACCTCCCCTAAGCTTGCTTCAATGATTCCCTCGGACGTGGGCTTTGGCAAGACATCATCAATAGTAGCAGCTTGTTGTGGTTCCTCTCTCGCCTTAGATGTCTCCACATGTGCACAAACAACCTGCACCTGCTCCTCTTGCCTAGATGGAGATACCATACTCACAACTCTCTCTGATTTTCTGAAGAAATGGTTTCCGCCCGGCAATCTATAGTAAGTGCATGGATACGGTATCGCCGGTGTTGCATTCACATTGAACGTCATTTTTCTTTCTTCTACAGCTTCTTGCACCTGAGATTCCTCATTTCTTACCACCGACATGTACTTAACCTGATGATGTGCTTGAGCCACGTTCGCATTCTCAGCTGGTTTCTGTTGATTGGCGTGCTTGATGGCCACCACTTCATTTGAAATCTGTGCCACGGTGGTCTCTAATGCTCGCATCTGTGCTCCATGGCTTTGCAGCGTCTGCCCAAATTTGGTTAGAATGTCACCTTGAGATTGTAATTGTTTCCAAACATGGCCATCATCTCTTGGTTTTGCTGGACCATTTGACTTAGCAATTTAGTGTTCTTGTCCTCGACTTTCTGCTGTGGCTTGGCATCCGGATCCTGCAGAAAATTATTCGGATCCTTCCATGAAAACTTTTTATCCTTTCTCCACGCATAGTCATTGTTTCTATAGCCCTGTTGTTGCATGAACTTTACTTGGGCTTCCTCATCCTCAGATGCATCTTCCCTAGTTAGCAGCTTTTTGGCTAGGAGATCTAGCTTGTCGTTCAGCTCCCTAACTATTCTGGATTCACCGGCAGCTTTGACATGTTCCACGGCACCTCTATCACCCCATGACTGTTTCCTAGCCATGTTCTTCAATATTTCCCAACATCTGGTATCCGTGTTATTTAGAAAGAAACCAGATCCGGCTGAATCAAGATTACTTCTATCATGCTCGGAGAGAGCAAAGTAGAAGATCTTCACTTGGGTCTCCTTGTCCAATCCATGGTGTGGACATCTCCTCAACATGACCTGGAATCGCTCCCAAGTCTCAGAATAAGTTTCACCCGCCTGTTGGGTGAAATTATGAATCTTCCTAATCATATCATTGGTCTTCTCAGGAGGGAAGAACCTCTCGAAGAAAACCTCTACCATGTGATCCCATGATTCTACCAACTCGTCGTCGAGGTTGTGGAGCCACTCTCTTGCTACTCCTGCCAAGGAACTGGGGAATAACTTGAGGTAAAGCACATCCTGTGGAAATCGATCAATCTTCACCATATCGCAATTTTCAACAAACTGACTAATGTGTGCCACTGGATCTTCATTTTTCAGTCCGTGAAATGCGTTTGATTTAACTAGGTTAATCAATGCTGGATCGATCTTGTAAGTTGGAATGTCCAACCCCTTTTTCTTTATAGGCCCTTTTGATGCTGAGGAAGAAGACGCCTTGATCTTCTCCCATATTGTCTGTTCTTCAGCCATTTCTTCTTCTTGTTCTGGCTCAGATTCAGAATGTATATCACTGTGGTGTTCCTCCTCGTAGTAGTCCTCGTCCTCGGGTCCCGCAGATGGAACCTCAGGTGTGCGATTCACGTAGTCTCGACTACGTGTGTGCACCATGCAAAGTACCTAAAACTTGGAAGTAGTGGTTCAGTACAATGCCTTGAACGAGTCAACACTATTATAGAGAAATAAAGGAATTTTTGAAATTGTTTTAAAATAAAAATAAAAAAATGTGGCCTAGAGTGGCCGCTCTTAGCACTCAAAGTGCCAATAATTCGCCGTATCCCCGGCAACGGCGCCAAAAACTTGACGTGTATTTTACTACGCGCTTAAACGCAAGTATACGCGTCGAGTAATATAGGCCTTGTGAGGCCCGAGTCGAACTCAGGGATACATGAATTATTGGAGACTTCTACTAACTAATCGCAATCAGCTAGACCGATTAACAAAGTAGGGTTTTGTTGTTCAAATTGAAAGAAAATAAAAATCAAACAAAGAAAACAATCGATTAAAGGTTAATTTAATCAATTAAAAGGGATATCTTTAGGATGGCGGTTTCACCGCGGGTCAACATTGTATTAGATTTCATATAATTCCTCACACTTCTCTCTCTATCCGGGTAGTGGCCTGAAATGAGAATTACCCACTGTCGTGGTGTAATCCACTACTTAGATTTAGGTTGATTCCATCGTCATAGTAATCATTCCCCTAAACTAAGCGCATTAAGATCGGTCCCTCAGTTCCCACCATTAATTTTACAACTCCTTTGTCAAGGGTTTTATTAATTAATGTAGAATTCGTCTCTTTTCAACCGTTAATCCTTCTGTCGAAGTGATTAAGGGCATTAAGTTATTATTATGGTGATCAAGCATAACAATAGAAATAGAGAAAACGAATTTATACCACGGATATGAGAGAAAAATATGAATTATCAATATAAAATCATCATACAATGTATCCCCGGGCTACTCCCGGTCCTAAAGATTGAGGGTTTTAGCCTCTCATGTTCATCTTACACGAATACATGGTAGAAATTGGGGAATTCATAAGAAAAACGTGAAATAAATGGGAAAACCCCTGAACGGAGAAGAACCGGTGGATCCTTGGCATAGAACACAAGCTTTCCCCGCCTGTCGGTGGTGGAAATTGTCTTCGGCAGCGTCCGAATCACCCGGGATGAGCTTCTCGGCCTTCGTTCTCCTTTCTCTCCTCCTCGGCACTCGTGCAATCCAAAATGAGATGATGATCACGTCTGGGCGGCCGTCATTAGGTATAAGTCCCTAATTAGGTCGTCAAATAACAACAGCCGTCCGATCGAAATCAAAACAAATCCAACGCATATCTGCCGGCGTCGATACCATCGACGCGGGTCGATGGTATCGACCCAGCAGATTAGCGGCAGCTTTCCTTTCTTTTATTCTGAGCGCCTGTGGTGATCTCGATACCATCGACTTGCGTGTCGATGGTATCGACTCCTTTAGCGTCGGTTGTTGTCGTTTAGCGACGCTGTAGCTCTCCTTGAGTCGATGGCATCGACTTGCGTCGATGGTATCGACTTCATCCTCGCCAGCAGCCTGGAGACATCTCGATGCCATCGACATGGGTGTCGATGGTATCGACTCTGTATTGCTCTTCTCGGCTGACAACCTGTGGCTTGGTCGATGGTATCGACATCCGTCGATGGTATCGACGGATGTAGATACTTGTTTTTCCTGAAATTGCACAACAAGACCAAATAAATCCACACGATTTATGATAAGATGATCAATAATGCTTAAAATAATGAAATAAAGGGGATTTGATATAAAATGATGGCAAAGACCAAATAAAGTGAATTATGCAATAATATCCATGAAAATGAGTAATTAAGGTACAAAACACATATGAAATCGGTCTATAAATGCGACTCAAAATCATCGCATCAGTCGCCGGTAGTTCCGTGGAATTTTGCTAAGGTACCTCTGACTACTGATGGTCCCCAACATTGATTCTTGTCATCCAAGCCACGTCCAACGTCGTCGCAACCGTCATCTTGGTGGTCACAGTTATAGTTAATGTCTGCATCCAATTGGGAACAAGGGTGATATATAAGTTCCTTCCAGAACACGTTGTGGTGATTTCCATAATATTTCTTATCCTAGTTTTGATGGTTTCCACTGCAATTCAGATGCCGGTTGAGAGGGAAGATTTACGCGATCGCTATAATTCGTGGAATCTTAGAAATGTGAGGCAGTGGACCCGATTTGGTGATAGATCAACATTCGAGAACTTGATCAAGCTATATATGTTGGTTCCGCGCAACTTTTGCATGGAGTACATCATCAGTCGTTGTGATAGGTTCAACTGTTCGAATATCATGTGCATAATCACAGCAGGAATCATGTGGGAGGCCACCGTGCGGTCTTTCATTGGTGGTTCCGTGGAGTTTTGTAAAGGTAGCTCTGACTACCAATGGTCCACAACATTGGTTCTCGTCATCCAAACTGCATCCATCTTATTTGTGACCTTGGTTATGACGTACAGATGAATGACTACCACCCCCAGATATTTCGATTTTGGACAAGAAAATTATGTGGATGACAAACAAGAAAATTACACGCATGTTGATCCATACGATTTCCCTGATACAAATATTACAAGTTGGTGGAGGAGAAGCGAGACAGCTTTACAATTCATAAACTGCGTGAAGCCGCTGGTTGATAGCACTCAACGTTTGGTCAAGTTCTTATGCACACGGGTTCAGGGGTCCATCCCTGGGATCACTTCATATTTTTGGTCCAAACTACGGTACGGCGCCACTACAAAGATAAATAGGGAATCATTTGCCTTCTTCTCTTTATTTGTGGGCCTGAGTGACCTGGTAGATAATGTAAGCAAGGGTCAGGCATTCCGGCTGGCAGAAAACTGGATACAAGAAGGCATGAACATGAAGCTAATAAGATTAATTCAAGTAATCACTGAGGAGCACTCTTGTTGTTCTATGTCCGGGTTACACGGAGTCTGCGAATTTATCAACGATGATACCCCACCTATCACTTTTTCCAGTTATATAATTAAAAAAACTCTACGATTAGTAGGAGACGATTTGGACTTGAAACTAAATGTCGGAGACTACAGCTGGGCGTTATCTATCATATCGCTTACCCATATTAGTGTGGGACTTTGTAATCGTATTCAAGATGTCAACACTGACAGGCTCAAAAACCTGATTGAAGTTGTTTGACAGGGCCTCAAATACATCAGACTCATAGATAGAACGGACGACATGGTTCAGGATGTAGCAAAAAATGCAGACATGATATGGCTTGACATAGAACTCCATATCAATAAAGGACGTGATAGAGATTTATGGGACAAAATCGAAGATTGTATAAATTCCAAAGAGGAGGCACCATCTGCATATTGTAGTTTGTTGATCAATAAATATGAACTAAAATTTAATAGGAAGTTTTTCTTAATGGACTGCATCTTGTCTACCATATGGCATGACTACGAAAGAACACAACATATATGTGAGTAGTATTGTGACGTCCCCGGATTTTCTAAAACTTAATCTGATGTGTGACGTCCAAATTAAAACTCTCACCTCAGCGAGAATATCAATTTAAACATCCCACACTAGGCTAAGAAGAAGAAAATCAAGAGAGTCAGAAGGAAACACAGTAGCACATGTACATGAACAATAATAAAACCATACACACATGTTCACCATTCAACATATAATTACAACATGAATTATTACAACATTTGATATTACATATTGAACAACAAACTTATACATATACATGTACTACTGCTAAACTACAGGATCTTAAGACAACATGTCCACCTGAACATCAGCTCGCCACACAACTCTCAACTATACAAGATCTTCAAGAGCATAACCATAACCTATACAAAAGATTACATGCGGTACACGTCAGCACAATATTCAAGAATATTGTACTGAGTACGCCTACGTGTATTTTATACACCTCTCATCATATCTTGGTAATAAGATAAAACTAATACTTGGCAGTAACAGAATAAATATAAGAAAATCATATACTTGCACAAGATGTCCATCAACAAAAGAGAACACATATTTTAAGCATATTTTCCATTATATTATCCATGCATTTATTACCTGAGAGTTGAATGCATTAAGGCCTTTATGATCTACTACCAAAGAGTTGGATCATTTCACAATGTGATCTACTACCAAAGAGTGGGATCACTTCCAAGTACTTTACTACCAAAGAGTTGAAGTACTTGTTTTCCAGCCCTTTACTACCAAAGATTTGAAGTGCTTAGATATAATGGAACAAATATATTATGTTTCATGTGTTCATAGCAATAAGTATGGAAAATCATGCAACATATCATACAAGAACAATCATTTCATCCAATATCATATGCCAAGTATTTTACTACACATATAACACAAACATATTGTATAATAAGCCAAGTAAGAGGTAATGGTGTACCTTCCAAAGAGATATCATAATCACATATTCCTCATGTCATCTATATCTTTGGTCAACCCTAATTAAGACAAGATCACATACTATCATCAGGTTCTCATCATCTTACATCTCATCTTAACCCTAATCGTGTTCATTAGGGTTTATCTTATCTCATTAGGATATTCTCATGATTACTTGTATTCTTGCCTTATATTTATCTTACTGATGTCATATTCTAGATTATAGTTCATCAACTGGATATACTCATGTGTCACATTATTATGTGAACATATTTAACATGATGTCACTTTCATTAACCATATCAGGGTTACATCACATGTATTAAGGGTTCTCTTCATATAACATGAATTTCGTGTATATAGCTCATCTTAGATTTATATATTATCTTCCAGTTACATATATGAGGGTTTTCTATAAATTTCATCATTTATTGAGCATGTATGCATTAATTGTATTATCTTTAGTGTTATTAGCCTTAATTAGCCATATTCATCAAATTATATGCTTTTGTGCATCATCATAATAATCACTAACACATATGGATTATAAGCATGAATATGGATTTAGTGGCATGTTCTCATAATTTTAGAACATCGTTTGATATTTATTATCCATTAAACTAGCATTTCACTAATTACATGATATCACTATTATTAATGCATCAAACGCCTGATATTATTCTTCCATATTGTTATATGCATTTTTCTGAGAATTTTGGTATATTATATGTATATTTTTGATAAGCATGCTAATTATTGTAAATTATACAAGATCTACACATTTACTGAATTATTACCTTTATTAGCGAATCGGAGGCTGCCACATGGCCACTAAGAGGCGTTGCTCTTCTTTGGTTGAGCCGGTTGGTTCTTGGCTTGGATCCTGTTCGTTTGTCTCTCCCCTCCTCCTTTCTTTCTCAGCATCGCACAATTGGGGTCTCCTCCTAGCATCGTCTTGAGGGAAGCTCTGTTCTGGGCGAGCATGAGGGTCGCCGTCGCTCTGTTCCGATGAGTGATAGGAACCCACCTCCCCCTCCTCAGGCTATTGCAAGGCCAAGTGGACCTACTCAACTTCTCTAGTCTCCTGATTAGACTGCAGATCTCCTTCTCCGCTAGGTCGTCATTTCTTGGTCCTAGTTGTACGCCGTCGACCTAGCACATGTGTCCTCGCGTCCTCTGCTACGGTGGCTCCTCCATTGCAGAGTCTATCGGCATCAGCATCTCCTCCTCGTCAGGTCCACAACACGTGGGAGGCTTGAGGCAGCCAGGATCCGTGGATTTGCAAATCGCAAGCCACAGCCCAGGTGGGCTCGTCGGTGCCTATTCTAAGCCCGATGCCTGCGTGCATCTGCCCTCTGTTCTCCGCACAAAACTGCCCTGCCGCTTCCGTTGCCCGCTCTCCTCCTCAGATTCACAGAGCCGTTGTGGTCTCTTCATCTCGGCAGTGTGGCCGCCGCCAAGGCTAGGAAACGTCAGCGAGGGAAGCAACCGTCATCAGGCCCACCGGTTCTAATAACACTGCTGATGGCTAGCGCTACCATGGGAAGTATCATCGGCAAGGAAACCACCATCTTCCCTTGTGAAGCTTCCTTCTCAAGCTCCTATCTTTCTCTGTAAGAAGGCATCTTGTCTTTAGGTCGCTCTTGAGGCGAAGCTCGCATTGCTAGCCTCCATACACTTCTACGCTGCCGCTGTGAGGCTCCCTTCTAGCAAGCTCTTCTCCTACAGAACCTAGTGGGAAGCCACTCGTACCACCTACTCCAGATGGTGGAGAAGAAGTACTGATGGGGAGGTGGATCTCCCTCGCGTCTACAACAACTGACTCGAAGCATGGGTCTTTCAACTCCTGTAGTTGAGACAAATATAACTACTGCCACACACTTCACTATCATCCCACGTCCATAGATCGTGGTGAAGTGGATCCTCGCATGCCAGACAGATTTAAGACTCCAACACATTGGGAACATAGAAGGTTATTGCACATCCGTTCAAAGCTTATATCCAAAGGCTGAAGAAGGCCCCGCACCATGCCAACCTGTGGCTCGCTAACATCACCATTCACAATCACTTAATCAAAGTTATGTGTAACACAATATGATCATGCCTTAGGGCTAAAAAGATATTTAGATCTTGATACATCGTACATCAAAAGATAGTATACCTCCTTATATTTTTACTGAAATAACTCTATTTAGAAACATTGAAAACAAACATTATGAAACATTGATCACTGGTTTATTACCATCTCAGATACATCCAATCAAAACTTGGTCCCAAAAAAAATTCATTCCATCATATCCTACACACCTTAAAAGAAATTTTGTCCTCAGAATTAAGCCAAAATGCACTTCATCACATCATATTCATCTTAAAGGAAGTTTCGTCCTCGAAAGTACACCATACTCATACTTCCAAGGAAAATATTATCTTGCTCTCATCCACATGTAGACACCATTCTATGTGTAACATATTCACCAAGGATACCTAGAACCATGTATTAGGATTTCCACATCATATTATCATGTTCCAAAGGAGTTGACCCAAGTTAACCCATTATCAAGGTGTAATAATCGTTATGTTGTGCTAACCTTCAAATTTTATTTTTCATATTTATGAAACACTAAGATTACCACCTCATGTAACATATTACATTCATATGATATTATTTCATTGCTCATAACAAATTGATACATTTATTAGTGATTTCATCACAAGTTTAACCAACAATTTCACATTATCATCATTATTCATATATATGGTTAACCACTTATACTTTGATATCTTTTAAACCATTTCTAGGTTTCCATCATATCATGTCTATATATCACATCTCGAGATCTTACATATATTTTACCATGGTTAAACAACTTATACCAGTGGCTTATTTAACATATATCAAAACTTTATCTAGTCCAACTGAGGTTCTCCTGGCCTACATCACAAGGATAACGTCTTGCCCAGTCTCTCTGAGCTAACTCAAATCAATAAGTATCTCGTAAACAAAACTTTATCTTCCCTCTCGGTCTAGGGTTCTCAGGTATACCTCATAGGCACTAGTGGTAGCTTTACAAGCTCTAGCCACATAAGCACAAACCAAAACATGATATAGCATACTCTTCATAAACATCTTACCCAAAGCTCTCATATATACACCACTAGATTCCTACGTGGGAAACCACCAACCCGAGCATGAGGCTTCATAGAAACTAACATAACTACCTCCTCTAGGGTCTTAGGCTCTCTCCCTCACCCAGATGGCAGGCACTCATATTCATTTCCACTTTCACACATATATCAAGCCTCTCTCTCTCTCTATCTCTAGGGTTTGGTCCTCCCAAGGACATCTAGGGTTCCATAAAAATATAGGAATCATGCATAAAGCAACTCAACTCAATCACTCAGGAGTGGTCTAGTTTAGGACATATCATATCACATAATTCTCATATTTCTCATGTCATGGAGTATAGGTTCTATGACCTTGTCCCTGTGGGTCTCACTCTCTCTTGAGCTAACCCCAAAATTGGTCCTAACACTAGAGGTCCTCCTTTGTAAAAGAGCTTGAGGCTCATGCTCACTCACAACTTGTCTTAACTTAACATATCTTATCTCATAAAAGCCTATTTACTTGCATCATCAAAACTTATCTCAAAACCTCAAAACTGAACTTAAGTTATCAAAGACAAACATGGATCAGCATAACCATCTTATGTCATCTATGTAAGACTTACATCATATCTTCGAAACTTATATCATCTATTCCATCTATCATATATATCAAAAAGGCTCTAGACATCTAATCTAGAACTAATCTCTCTTCTAGACTGATGTCATTCACTTTCACTTAGGTTACATGGCCACCTCCTACTCGTACATGTGTGGAGACACATTTTTGTAATACATATACATATTAAATATTATATAGTTTTTCTCTGATAAAACAAACGTCAGAGAAAACTATCGAGGTTTGATCTGTTTGGAATCAAAAACCAAATCCTGAAAACGAGTGTCCCACACATAGTAGAGAGTCTAGTGTCATTAAAACTAGTGAAAAGGGTGAGAACATGGTGTAGACTAGTGTAGCTACTCTAGACAGCGTGCACAATATGTCTAGGGTTTCTCTTCCCTTGATGCACGTCATTTCCAAATAGTACAACATCCCATACAACTCTACTATAAGGAAATAACGACAAAGGACCTACTAGACAACAAGCACCAGTCTAGACCTAGTTCTCAGACATCTAGGTGCTAACCTAGAGGCTAAGTCAGATCTAGTCTCTAAAATATGACTAATCTAACCCTAAAGATTATTATGGTTCAAGGTTCTTTAGCTTTGAGTTGCATAATGAGCAAATGTCAGGCTTTGCTATTGTTCATGCTCTGATACCACCTGTGACATCCCCAGATTTTCTAAAACTTAATCTGATGTGTGACGTCCAAATTAAAACTCTCACCTCAGCGAGAATCCCAATTTAAACATCCCACACTAGGCTAAGAAGAAGAAAATCAAGAGAGTCAGAAGGAAACACAATAGCACATGTACATGAACAATAATAAAACCATACACATATGTTCACCATTCAACATATAATTACAACATGAATTATTACAACATTTGATATTACATATTGAACAGCAAACTTATACATATACATGTACTACTACTAAACTACATGATCTTAAGACAACAGGTCCACCTGAACATCAGCTCGCCACACAACTCTCAACTATACAGGATCTTCAAGAGCATAACGATAACCTATACAAAAGATTACATGTGGTACACGTCAGCATAATATTCAAGAATATTGTACTGAGTATGCCTATGTGTCTTTTATATACCTCTCATCATATCTTGGTAATAAGATAAAACTAATACTTGGCAGTAACAAAAGAAATATAAGAAAATCATATACTTGCACAAAGATGTCCATCAACAAAAGAGAACACATATTTTAAGCATATTTTCCATTATATTATCCATGCATTTACTACCTGATAGTTGAATGCATTAAGGCCTTTATGATCTACTACCAAAGAGTTGGATCACATCCAAGTACTTTACTACCAAAGAGTTGAAGTACTTGTTTTTCAGCACTTTACTACCAAAGAGTTGAAGTGTTTAGATATAATGGAACAGATATATTATGTTTCATGTGTTCATAGCAATAAGTATGGAAACATGCAACATATCATACAAAAACAATCATTTCATCCAATATCATATGCCAAGTATTTTACTACACATATAACACAAGCATATTGTATAATAAGCCAAGTAAGAGGTAACGGCGTACCTTCCAAAGAGATATCCTAATCACATATTCCTCATGTCATATATATCTTTGGTCAACCCTGATTAAGACAAGATCACATACTATCATCAAGTTCTCATCATCTTACATCTCATCTTAACCCTAATCATTTTCATTAGGGTTTATCTTATCTCATTAAGATATTCTCATGATTACTTGTATTCTTGCCTTATATTTATCTTACTGATGTCATATTCTAGATTATAGTTCATCAACTGGATATACTCATGTGTCACATTATTATGTGAACATATTTAACATTACGTCACTTTCATTAACCATATCAGGGTTACATCACATGTATTAAGGGTTCTCTTCATATAACATGAATTTCGTGTATATAGCTGGTCTCAGATTTACATATTATCTTCCAGTTACATATATGAGGGTTTTCTATAAATCTCATCATTTATTGAGCATGTATGCATTAATTTTATTATCTTTAGTGTTATTAACCTTAATTAGCCATATTAATCAAATTATATGCTTTCATGCATCATCATCATAATCACTAACACAAATGGATTATAAGCATGAATATGGATTTACTGGCACGTTCTCATAATTTTAGAACATCGTTTGATATTTATTATACATTAAACTAGCATTTCACTAATTACATGATATCACTATTATTAATGCATCAAAAGCCTGATATTATTCTTCCATATTGTTATATGCATTTTTTTGAGAATTGATAAGCATGCTAATTATTGTAAATTATACAATATCTACACATTTACTGAATTATTACCTTTATTAGTGAATCGGAGGCTGCCACATGGCCATTAAGAGGCGTTGCTCTTCTTTGGTTGAGCCAGCTGGTTCTTGGCTTGGATCTGGTTCGTTTGTCTCTCCCCTCCTCCTTTCTTTCTCAGCATCGCACAATTGGGGTCTCCGCCTAGCATCGGCTTGAGGGAAGCTCTGTTCTGGGCGAGAATGAGGGTTGTCGTCGCTCTGTTCCAATGAGTGATAGGCACCCACCTCCCCCTTCTCAGGCTATTGTAAGGCCAAGTGGACCTACTCAGCCGCTCTAGTCTCCTGATTAGGCTGCAGATCTCCTTCTCTACTAGGTCGTCATTTCCTGGTCCTGGTTGTACACTGTCGGCCTAGCACCTACGTCATCGCGTCCTCTGCTATGGTGGCTCCTCCATTGCAGAGTCTATCGGCATCAACTTCTCCTCCTCGCTGGGTCCGCAACACGTGGGAGGCTTGAGGCAGCCAGGATCTGTGGCTTTGCAAATCACAAGCCACAACCCAGGTAGGCTCGCCGGTGCCGATTCTAAGCCCGACGCCTGCGTGCGTCTGCCCTCTGTTCTCCGCACGAAACTGCCCTGCCACTTTCGATGCACGCTCTCCTCCTCAGAATCACAGAGTTGTTGTGGTCTCTTCATCTCGGCAGTGTGGCCGCCGCCAAGGCTAGGAAACGTCAGCGAGGGAAGCAGCCGTCATCGGGCCCACCGGTTCTAATAACACTGTTGCTGGATAGTGCTGCCATGGGAAGTATCATTGGCAAGGAAACTACCATCTTCCCTTGTGAAGCTTCCTTCTCAAGCTCCTATCTTTCTCTGTAAGAAGGCATCTTTTCTTCAGGTCACTCTTGAGGCGAAGCTCGCATTGCTGGCCTCCAAGATGACGACATCACCGCCTCCATACACTTCTACACCGCTGTTGTGAGGCTCCCTTCTAGCAAGCTCTTCTCCTACAGAACCTAGTGGGAAGCCACTCGTACCACCTGCTCCAGATGGTGGAGAAGAAGTACTGATGGGGAGGTGGATCTCCCTCGCGTCTACAACAACTGACTCGAAGCATGGGTCTTTCAACTCCTGTAGTTGAGACAAATATAACTACTGCCACACACTTCACTATCATCCCACGTCCATAGATCATGGTGAAGTGGATCCTCACATGCCAGACAGCTTTAAGACTCCAACACATTGGGAACATAGAAGGTTATTGCACATCCATTCAAAGCTTATATCCAAAGGCTGAAGAAGGCCCCACACCATGCCAATCTGTGGCTCGCTAACATCACCATTCACAATCACTTAATCAAAGTTATGTGTAACACAATATGATCATGCCTTAGGGCTAAAAAGATATTTAGATCTTGATACATCGTACATCAAAAGATAGTATACCTCCTTATATTTTTACTTAAATAACTCTATTTAGAAACATTGAAAACAAACATTATGAAACATTGATCACTGGTTTATTACCATCTCAGATACATCCAATCAAATCTTGGTCCCAAAAAAGAAATTTCATTCCATCATATCCTACACACCTTAAAAGAAATTTTGTCCTCAAAATTAAGCAAAAATCTACTTCATCATAGGTATCCATTCCTGCCAAGAACAGAGGACAACACATTTGATTGGGTAGAATCTACCATACATGACATCTTGTACGTATGCATGCTCAATCTCCCTGAGGCCATATCCAAGAGTTGGGATGTAGACGATTCTGTTGAGATTAACGAAGACGTTGCTAAGAGATTAGCATTTTTCTGGGGGCAACTAGGGAATGATATCACACAAACGCAAGACTCCCTCAGACAATATTGTCCACCAGGAACATCCTTATTCAAATGGCGCGCCTACCTGAGGTAAACCTCATTTTGTTATTTTTTCCTTCCCGATAAGAATTTAGCATGTATCTAGTCAAGTGAATTTTAAAAGGTTGAATTTTAGCTGGAGACAGATCCCAGATGAAACATCACTAAAAGTGTTTATCCATATCACATTCATATTATTTTAGATATGTTAATCCTAAATCCTCCTAGTATATGGTCAATGAAATAATAGTCAAGCCTCGGTGTACCATAATGAACAAGCCGCTATCTCGATATACTAGTTACATGTTCCTCTTCCTCAAGCTATTACTAATGTGAATACACCATTTCCTCAAATTACATGAATAGGGAAAGTGAAATACGAGTCGAATTGCTCAGAAATGCCACTTAGTTGACTATACGTGAAGGAGGAGGGAGCAAGAAATATCAAAAGTGCAGAGGTCGTTGTCAACATAGTTATTGTTGGACCGGAGTCAATTCACACAGCTCCACCTCCAATTTTTACTGTGATCGGGTTGGGCTTCATTTGTTTCTCCAACCCATGCATATTGCATACTACACACCTTGTGTTTATCTACTCCCACTTCCTAAACAATAACAGCTTCTCAGAAACTACAACAACTATTTCTCATTCCTCTATTGATATTACATGGATGCCACTTCTAGGTTGTTTCTACCAAATTATTAAAATGGTGTCAAAAATTATGTTGACATTAATAACATATAGTAGTGGTATAATATTATTCGAGGAGAGTAAGATGTGTGGTTGGAGCCTACTATCCTTGTTTACAAACTATTTTACATTAGAATGAATTTATATGACATTTCCATTTCCATTTTCACCTGTATATCTTCCATGTATCTTACTCATGATGTGGTCATCCAATATGATTGTTTTTATGCATTGTCTTACTTAACATCTGGTGTTATCTCAAGATAGATACTCAATAATGGATAATTCAAAATTTAAAATCTTGTTCACAATGTAAGTTCATACATATATTTTTTTGAGAATAAAATATGGGTAAATAACTAGTTTGTCATCAATCAATTTTTTTTTACTTTATGTTAATTATTTACAGAAAAACATATCTTTGACACCATCAAATCATGCTTAAATGATGTTATTAGTTGATAAACTAGTTGTTGAAATAAGTTTGAATTGATCATAACTAATTTTAGTTTGTTTGTGAACTGATTACATAGTCTTGTTCATAAATGCTATTTCCCCACGCCACATCTAGTTTCCATAGAAGTTAAAAAGTTTGAGAAAATAATACCAAGTATCGTCCGTCTAATTATATTTCAAAAAAAATATTAACCTTGATGTAGAACCTTTCTTGCAATATAATTCACAACCATTTCAATGGCGACATAAATTTTTAACTATGTTTTCCACAAAGTCCTAGATTTAATGCATGCATATCTCATGTTAAAGGATAATTTAAACAAATTTATATTTTACTAACTAATCTATTTCATACCATTATATATATATATATATATATATATATATATATATATTTCCGACAAGGGAATAACTTGGTTGGCAAATTTTGCTGGTCCCTAATGTAGGGACCCGTGTTCAAAACCACACGGAGAAGCATCTCTTAATTTATCACCCTCCCGGGCGTCCGGCCTCGGCCACGTGTTATGGGAGGGGGGGGGATCTTTCTCTCTTAATCCCATATATATATATATATATATATATATATATATATATATCACAATTGTATATGAATGGCTTTTCATTGTTAGCCTTTTATATATACTCGATGCTAACTAGTGAATAAAGTATTTCAAAGTGTATAATTATATGTAAGAATATTTTTAACATGGCAATGCGAATTTAAACATAGGCTATAATATATATAATATGAAAATCTAAATGGTTGCCTAGTAAAATCATTCTTGTGTAAAAATATGAATGGTATCTACTTTATTTGATGAAACTACAACATCTCTACCAATGTGCCAATTATTGATATTTCTACTTGTATTGACCCTTGATTTGTTTCCTAATTAATAAAATTCTATTTAATGGTTTACCAACTTGTACATATCACATAAATATATAAATACACATAAGTGGATGCAAAAAATGCTCCTCTTTAAACTTTTTTTTTCTCATTTCAACTAATGTTAAACAAAAAATGAGGATCCTTATTAGATGTCATAATATTTATTAACCTTGGAAATGTTTGCTACATAACTCACAAGTGTTTCAATGGTAATGCAAATTTTTGAATTTGTTGGCAACCAATTTTAGGGTAAGAAATATTTATCTTAATTAGTAAGAAATTAAATATAGTAATGTTGCACTAAAAATGCTATTTCATAATATTTTATAGATTCTTTTATCTAATACAACTAATTGTCTTACTTTTAACTATTTGTATTTTACAAATATACTCGATGCTTAATAGAATATACACTACTATAGAAAGTGTTTTTTACAATGGGAGAAACATAATAGTTCTACGAGTTGTGTTGTAGTTAACATACTTATTACAACAAGTCTATTTACATGTTGTATATTGTATATTTTATACAACACAAGTAATTTACAACAAGCCAAACCTGTTGTAATATAAGTGACACTACAACATGTGCTAAAGTATTGTAATAGACTATAGTATCACAACAAACTCATAGTTGTTGTAAAAGACCTTAATTATACAACATATTTTGACATGTTATAATAGTCACCCATGATAACATGTTGTAAGAAATCATCACTAGACAACATATAATAACCCGTTGTAATATATTATAACCACACAACATGCATTCACATGTTGTAATAGATACATGTTGTAATTGATCACAATAAATATAAAATATTGAAACGCGTTGTTATATGCTAAGATCACACATCAGACTCCGATCGGTTATTAGATATTGTAATTACACAATATGTTGTGACCCGTTATAATATCCACACATGATAAATCTTTGTAATAGACCACCATTACACAACATACACTAATCTATTATAATATACCATAATCACACAACAAGACTTCACCTGTTGTAATAGATACATGTTGTAATAGACCACAATCACACATGTTGTAACCCAGTGTTATACACCAAGATGATACAACAAATTTTAACTTGTTATCTATCATAATTACACAATAGATTTTGACGTATTATATAATCATGTGTCCTTATTATTCAATAAATTCTTGTAGTTTGTAAAAATAAAATCTTTCGGCCGTCTTGACTTCCTCTCCTTTTTAGTTGATGTGATGAACATGTCCTCTCTTCCCTTCTCATTCATCTTTCCTTTGCCTCACTCTACACTACAGGAAACTAGTGTATTAACGTCAAAAATTATGAATGCTTTACTATCTTGTCATAATTGCTACACTAACAACAAATTTTTTTTGGGGCCACTATTGATATAGTTATCAATGCCAAATATATTTTTGTGACATAAATCACCAAATTTTACTTCTTTAAAACTCAATACTCCTTTCTTGCACATTAAAGTTAGTCTATTCATAATTTTTGTGCTAGCCATTTCTGTATCCTCACATGAGGTCCCTTAAACCATTAGGAAAAAGAATTTGCCCTTGAAACTAAACTCTAATCAAAATCTGATTGAGCAGAAAATTGTCCAACTATGTGGTTGCCTAATAAGTTTTCTAATTAATAAAAAAACCCAGTTACGGTTTGTATGGAACGCGGTGCATGGGGGGTAAGGAAGGGCAAAGAACTTAAGTTGTTTGGTTGGTCATGATGAAGGATAAGGGAAGGGAATGGAAGAGAATGAAGGGGAAGAAACAAATGTATTTCCAACGACTTTTCTCCCCACCAAATCAGAGTGGAGACAAGGGGAAGGGGAAATTTGACAGGAAATTTATTACAAAACTTGGAGGGAAATATTGAATGTGGAGGGAAAATATAAATAATATGATGGGAAATACTTTTATTGTTCACAACCAATGAGAATATAGAACATGTAGACTCTAACCTTATTTGGAGGGATATACAAAATGTTTGGGGGATTTGGTGGAAATCATTAGAGAGAAAAGTTAAAATAAAAGGAACTAGAATAAATGTAGTGCATAATTTAAAATAAATCTTAGAAAGTCTAGAAAAAATGTGTAACACCCCTCGAAGTACACATATATGTCAGCAGAAGCAAACCCTATGTTGTCCATATGTCTCTTTCTTGGAAGTTGCTTTGTACCTACGAGCATCGTGCCCCCAGCCATGCATGTAATAAAAATCATGTTAGAGTAAGTGGCATTGAGTATTATTATAACAACATAATAACTTGGCAATAAGGAAAAACATGAAACTAATTGGACATTAGATTCAGATTCACATTATTCAATTTGGTGATTGATCAAAGTATCCTCAATACTTATGCACCAGTGGTGCTCATAAGGCCCGTAGGCTCAACATTAACATGATGAGGATAAAATAATACAACCCACTACATGATTCATCATTATCTTGGAATAATTACTCGAACAGATTCCACATGAACATTACATGAATTCATGAAATAGCATTGAAGAATAAAATTTAGACTAAAAACTTTTGGGGATCTTTCATGCAGTTAAGATTTATATTTGGAAACACATAACTATGCATATAATTCATCTTGATCTTCATAATAATTATAAGGCGATGAAAACCAATAATAAATACTCATAGTGCATGAACTCGCTTACCTAGAGAAAAGAAAGTCCTAGTTTAGTCCATTTGATCTTGTTCAAATCCTAGGTTCCTCAAATTACATGATTTATATTAATTTTCACCTTGAACATCACACTTAACCATAATTTGGGTCCTTTTAAACAAAAATGGTTGGAGACATTGGAATTGGGTATAGAAACACTGAAATCAGATTCTACTTGAAAATCATTTCCAGAGACTATTTATTCAAAAATTTATAACCATGGATGTAATTACTACGTTTTTAGGAAAAATCTGACTAATAGGAAAAATAGAGAAATTGATTTAGCAGTTTTAGAGAGAAAATCTGACTCATGGGCCCATGCTTACTTGGCCCAATGGCCTGATGCCACATGGATAGTGAAGACTGTCTACAAGGCTCGCCCAAACAAACTCTATGGATGATAATTTCCATGACAAAGTGTGACCAAAATAAAACAAGACGAGGGCAGGGATGTAACATCTCCCTCTCTGATCTTTGATCAAATAATGGGAATTAGAAACTCGACGATAGCAGTCATAAAAGACAGTGGTCACCATCCCTACTATCAAGTAACCCAAGATCTCCTTGGTCAAAGGCATCAGTAAATGTGTTCCATGAGTTATGGCGGTCTCAGGGAGCCTTTACTCTAGGTCTCTTCTGTCCATACCAACAAGCTACTGCAACCATCATTACCAGTTAAGAAATCAGAATCTAAAAGTCTAAACAAGCCAACTAGGAGTAAAACCAATGGCCAGGATGAGTTCGAGCATGCCTTGTGAAGATCGAAATGAAGAAAACCATAGCTAAGGCGGCCTAAAACCTCATAACCAAGTTGTGGTCAGAACAAGCTGAAAATGCTAAAAAAGAGGAGAAAGACAAAACTCACACTGAGTGGACGAATCAAAACAATGGAAAGCTTCTTCGTTGATACTTGAATGGAGATGAGGCGTTAGAAGGTGTCTCGATGGTCACCATAATCATGGTGGTGTCAATATCCTCGGTCGAGACAGGTGGTGTAGGGTGGTATAAGTGGGGAAATTGAGGGTAAGGGGGTGGTAGAACATGATGCATCAATCTCTAATGGTCATTTTTGGGGAGTTTACTTATAGGTTCAAGGCTCATAGAGGTGACATGATCCTGTGATGGTAGAAATAGGGGAAGGTAGATATGGCTCTAAGAGTCCAAGATCTCTAGGGCTCAAAAGTCCCACAAACATGAGATGATTAGCATCAGAAAAGAGAGAGGATGCTAATGGTGAGATTATATCTTGTTGTGGATGGGTGGAGAGGGAGATAGAGATCGGATGGTAATGATCTATAATAGAGTCTTAGCTGCTCTTGACTCGAGTGAAGAAGGCATCCCCTCAGTTAGTGGATGGATTCGTGACCCAGAGTCTCACTTGGACAGGGTCTGAGGGTCGCGTGATAGATGCACAAAAAAATTGGGGATCTTAGGTTAAATTATTGTATTAATCAAATATTCGATCATTCATTAAACAAAACTATATTATAATTTTTGTAATTGATTAGCATGGTCAAACGAAGTACTAATGACTTCAAAATTGGACCATAGGTTAAATTGCTAGCCTAGCATCTTCTCATACGTTTAGATTTAGGTTGTGATAACCTTTTCTCGATCAATCTCATAAAGGTCATTATCTTAATATATATGAATTGAAATGAATTATCTTTTCCTTAGTGAGTTATATTTTGAGTCAAAATTTGAGGTATGATGAAATAGTGCATTATATCTAGGTAACTTGCATCCATGATTAAGATTTTAAAAAGAAAGTTGAAAATTTTACACTAAAGACCTAAACTTGTTTTATTTACAAATTTGGGATGTTACAATTTTACCCACCTTAAATAAATTTCATCCTCAAATTTTTTGTGCGCTAACCACCTTAGAGTTTCACATAGTACGTACATGTTGATTCTCTAATATCATCTTACCATCTCATTAGCATACTTAAGACATGATTTACTCATAGTTAACATAATTTCATGAGAACTTGCTTAACTTGACATAATTTTGTAATAAGATGGACTTTTACTTGAGTTGATACAATCACTCTCCTGATTGCACCCACAATGTTCATAAGGCTGGTTAAGGCTCACATAAGGCCAGTTAAGGCTCACATAATGCTCCCACATAGCTCATAAGGCCAATTAAGGCTCACATCGTGCTCCAACAGAGCTCATAAGGCCAATTAAGGCTCACATAAGGTCGGTTAAGGCTTACATAATGCTCCCACAGATCTCATAAGGCCATTTAAGGCTCGCATAATGCTCCCACATAGCTCATAAGGCCACTTAAGGCTCACATAAGGCCGATCAAGGCTCACATAACATGATTGAGAGAACGAACACAACATGATGGAGAGGACAATATCAACATAACATAATTTCTTATATTTAAACATGATTTTCATAAATTCATAATTCATAATCAAAACAGTAATACATGACGTTCAATTTGAACACATAATCATGAAATAGTAAAGAACATTATTTAGTAGCATGTGCATGGTTTTTTTTCTTTTCATATCCATGTCAAATTATCTACCCTTTGTATACATGCTTGGTCTAGAAAACACAATAATAATTTCAGAAAATGTTCATCGTTATCGTGGAAAAGTTGTCGTTATAGCTATTAGGGATAGAAAAAAAGAGCCGTCACATGTTGTCATTACTGGTCTTACCGTTAATACAATTAACGACAAAAGAAATTCATTTCATAATTATTATCAACCACGACAGATACTATAGCTTGTCACCAATGGTTATGGAGACAACCTAATTTACCTATTGTTATTGGTAATCATGATGAAATAATTCCATCACAAATACCAATAACGTCAACTTCATTGATTTTGTCGTTATTGGTAATCACGATGACATAATTCTATCACAAATACCAATAACGACAACTTCATTGGTTTTGTTATAAATGCTAACCGAGTCAGAAAGTTTCCATCGTAAATAGGTATAGCGACCAATAACATTTTTCATATAAATGTTGGAAGCATGTACATCATATCTTATGCATGTATTTTTTATATTGAAAAACACAATGCATGAACTACTAGTTGTAACATAGAACATTGTCTCATATGCCATAGACATCCGAAGTGTACACCTCAACAATTATATGCACTGTAAGTTCATAAATTATATCTGTATTGAATAAAAAATGTTAATTTACACATGGCAGGATATGACCTTTTCCCCTTGAACAAATAAAAAATACAATAATAATTGTGCATGACGGTGAATCTACCAAACATATTAGTCATCTACACCAATGTGACATTTCACAAAAGACCAGTAGTCTGGAAATAACAAAGAGTGAAACCACCCCTCTACTAAAAAGAAAAGACCACATCCCTTAAAACCAAACACCACATAAAATTTTCTAGTCAAAGGGATGGAGACCAATTCTTTCAACATGTATGTATCAATACACAAGGAGTAGCAGTGGAAAATATCATTTCTAACAATTTACAATGCTCGATAAGATGATACAACACTTCACCGCATATGGGTGTCAAAAAGGAAATCTAATCATATAAGCCAAAGATCAAGCTGAGGGTCATCTAACCACCTCTTCAAGTCTCCCAAAAGCTCATCTATAAGGTTGATGTCAAAGTTCACCTCTCCTTGATCTAACATGGGGTTGGAAGCATACCCCACAAAAGAGAAGAAGAAAAGAAATACATCAGCAAAAAGCCGGTATGTGTATGCTAAAGGAAACTTTGAGAAATTTAAGCAATAAGGACTTCAAATGTAAAATGCTTCCCATACAAGAGATAAGGACTACCCAATCGGGCATAAAAGAAAAGAATCATCATATAATAAAACAAGATACTTGCCGTGATCGAAACAATAAAGATTGTGCAATATTGGCACAAAAGAAATTAGGGAACACACCCCACAATCCACATCAATAACTTGCATGCATGTGAGATAAGCATAGCCTTAGAACAATATAAACACAAAGGCAGCCAAGTACAAACTTGAAACCTGATAGAGAAAGGAATATTGCCAATCTCCCAAATATATAAAGTTGAGTATGGATTACTACCACACTCGAGTATAGAGAAGTGGTTTACTGCCACCCTCCAAAATAAAATAGGGGATTACTGCCCCAAAACCAAAGTAATTTACACTACTCTAGTGCTACTGAATCACATAGCATGTAAATGTAGAGGCAAGTAGAAAAGTTTAGTCAGAAGATGATACTAAGGTTGCCATCACACAATGGACAACACAAACATATAACATCCACTTCAAAGTAGCACATATCAATATAAGAGACCAACATGTACCAAGGCACAAGAAAATATATCAAGAAAATATCCAAGTCCATAATATTCAAAATAGTTCACACAAACCACGATATCAAAATATAAGACATATTGTGTAGGTCAAATTCAAGAGAATGAAAAGATAGGTGAATTTCTCATTATAGAGGAATAGGGGATTCAACATACCTCTCTTACTGATATAAATTACTAACTCTCACCACTTTAATTGAGTCCAAGTTCCACTTTGACTCTAGGAAGGTGAGAAGGTTCAAATAGAAAGGATTCTCAGATTAGAAGGTCTTGGTTGCTCCTATCCAAGCTCCTTTCTTGAGCAAAGATCACCTTCTCTACTTTAGAGGTGCAAACCTAGATTTGGTCAAAATCACCAAGGATGAGCTTAACAAATCCTAAATAGAGAAATATGGAACCCTAGGAGCTTTCTTCACCAAGGTAGGTACCTCCTTTTACCTTGGGACAACATCTTTATGGAAAAACAGAGTAGGAATGATGCTCTAAGCTAGAGGAAATAGGGAGTGAGAAATGATTTCGAATTTGGAGCTAGGAAGGGATATATATATATATAGCTTCATGTATAGGAAAGGTTTCAAGCATGAGGTGTACATGTGTCAATATCCTAGACATTTTATGTCCATGCAACACCTCCCTTAGTTACTACCCATACTTTCTCTCTTTTATCCATATTCTTATCTTTATATTTATCCTTATCTTCACCCTTATCCTTATATTTATCTTTATCCTTATCTTCATCCTTATCCTTATCTTTATCTTTATCCTTATATTTATCATTATCCTTATCCTTATCTTCATCCTTATCCTTATCTTTTAAAGAGGAAAAACCCTAAAATGTCCTTGAAATGAAATACTTCCAAACCATGTATAACTAGGAACCCCAAAGCCCAATAAATTCGAGAATTATAAGGAAATATCTAAGGATTATAATGCATATGACAATTTTCAAAGAAAAACCTCCCAATTGGGTAAATTGTAGAAAAGTCCAGAATGTACCTAAAATTACATAACTCGCACAAACAACATCCAAATTAGACCAAACTTTATCCACAAGTTATCTATGATGTGTTGAATATGAATTTGCTAAAATTTCCATATTTTTTAATTTATATAATCACATTATTCATTACTTATGCCTTTTACTAATTTTCTCTCTCCTAAACTTATCCTAATATTTCAAGGTTGTCCAAATTAGATGAAATTTGACATGTAGGCTAATTTTGATATGTAGATTTTGAATTTGAAGTTTGTTTCCACTTTTAGACTTCTTTTTATGAGATATGCCATATGACCCATTAACGACCCATTATCTTAATTATTCATCCAATTAAGTTTCTTATCTTCGTATTACCACCAAAATGAGTTATGTGGCATATTTTATGTATCCATTATAAACCTCAGATTAATGTTAGAGTATTAGGTTACATTAAGGTGATCTATAAATACATTAGCTCATTGGTATTATACTAAACATCTATTTAGGTCTAACCTTTAACCTTGTTTGGCTAAGTCTAAAATGTCAACTTCCAAGGTAGGGTCCGAGATCTAGTATGTTACAACACACCACCCCTTAAAAGGATTTCGTCCTCGAAATCAAAACATCCATAAGAAAACTTATCCACCACCCCTTAAAAGGTTCATCTTATTATATCAAACTAAACTTCAGGTACAAAAGGTTCAACTACACTTCCTTACTACAAAAGCAACATGTAAAAGGAAAACATAACCAGGAAAGATTAACTATGGAACTATAGGTCAACTCTTGATCAGGAGTAAGATTAGTAGGAACAGGAGTATCCTGATCAGAAGTTTGACTCTCAGGAGTAATGAGAGGGTCTTGTCTTGGCATCCTGTTCTTAGGGTTCTGAGGTGTCTCAAAGCCTCCTAGGATGTCAACAAAGGAGTTCTGTCCAGCCATAAGGTTTTCTTGCATAAGGCAAGGATACTAGGTGTAAGCAACCTAAGATAAAGGTAAACATCCTAAAGGGAGATGAGTTTGAAATAGTTAGATAATCGACTACTAGTGGCTCTGATACCATGTTGTAAAGGAGTGAAACCACCCCTCTACTAAAAAGAAAAGACCACATCCCTTAAAACCAAACACCACATAAAATTTTCTAGTCAAAGGGATGGAGACCAATTCTTTCAACATGTATGTATCATTACACAAGGAGTAGCAGCATAAAATATCATTATCTAACAATTTACAATGCTTGATTACATGATACAACACTTCATTGCATATGGGTGTCAAAAAGGAAATCTAATCATATAAGCCAAAGATCAAGCTGAGGGTCATCTAACCACCTCTTCAAGTCTCCCAAAAGCTCGGCTACAAGGTTCATGTCTAAGTTCACCTCTCCTTGATCTAACATGGGGTTGGAAGCATACCCCACAAAAGAGAAGAAGAAAAGAAATACATCAGCAAAAAGTTGGTAAGTGTATGCTAAAGGGAACTTTGATAAATTTAAGCAATAAGGACTTCAAATGTGAAATGATTCCCATACAAGAGATAAGGACTACCCAATCGGTCATAAAAGAAAAGAATCATCATATAATAAAAGAAGATACTTGCCATGATCGAAACAATAAAGATTGTGCAATACTGGAACAAAAGAAAGTAGGACACACGCCCTACAATCCACATTAATAACTTGCATGCATGTGAGATAAGCATAGCCCTAGAACAATATAAACACAAAGGTGGCCAAGTACAAACTTGAAACCTGATAGAGAAAGGAATACTGCCAATCTCCCAAATATATAAAGTTAAGTATGGATTACTACCACACTCGAGTATAGAGAAGTGGTTTACTGCCATCCTCCAAAATAAACAATAGGGGATTACTGCCCCAAAACCAAAGTAATTTACAATACTCTAGTGCTACTGAATCACATAGCATGTAAAATGTACAGGCAAGTAGAAAAGTTTAGTCAGAGGATGATACAAAGGTTGCCATCACACAATGGACAACACAAACATATAACATCCACTTCAAAGTAGCACATATCAATATAAGAGACCAACATGTACCAAGGCACAAGAAAAGATATCAAGAAAATATCTAAGTTCATATTATTCAAAATAGTTCACATGAACCATGATATCAAAATATAAGACATATTGTGTAGGTCAAATCCAAGAGAATGAAAAGATAGGTGAATTGCTCATTATAGAGGAATAGGGGATACAACATACCTCTCTTACTGGTATCAATTACTAACTCTCACCACTTTAATTGAGTCCAAGTTCCACTTTGCCTCTAGGAAGGTGAGAAGGTTCAAATAGAAAGGATTCCCAGATTAGAAGGTCTTGGTTGCTCCTATCCAAGCTCCTTTCTTGAGCAAAGATTACCTTCTCTACTTTAGAGGTGCAAACCTAGTTTTGGTCAAAATCACCAAGGATGAGCTTAACAAATCCTAAATAGAGAAATATGGAACCCTAGGAGCTTTCTTCACCAAGGTAGGTACCTCCTTTTACCTTGGGACAACATCTTTATGGCAAAACAGAGTAGGAATGATGCTCTAAGCTAGAGGAAATAGGGAGGGAGCAATGATTTCGAATTTGGAGCTAGGAAGGGATATATATATATATAGCTTCATGGATATGAAAGGGTTAAAGCATGAGGTGTACATGTGTCAATATCCTAGACATTTTATGTCCATGCAACACCTCCCTTAGTTACTACCCATACTTTCTCTCTTTTATCCATATCCTTATCTTTATCTTTATCCTTAACTTCACCCTCATCCTTATCTTTTTCTTTATCCTTATCTTCATCCTTATCCTTATCTTTATCTTTATCCTTATCTTTATCTTTATCTTTATCCTTATCTTCATCCTTATCCTTATCTTCATCCTTATCCTTATCTTTTAAAGAGGAAAAACCCTAAAATGTCCTTGAAGAGAAATACTTACAAACCAAGTATAACTAGGATCCCCAAAGCCCAAAAAAATCGATAATGATAAGGAAATATATAAGGATTATAATGCATGTGACAATTTTCAAAGAAAAACCTCCCAATTGGGTAAATTGCATAAAAGTCCAGAATGTACCTAAAATTACATAACTCGCACAAACAACATCCAAATTGGACCAAACTTTATCCACAAGTTATCTTTGATGTGTTGAATATGAATTTGATACAATTTCCACATTTTTGAAGTTATATAATCACATTATTAATTACTTATGCCTTTTACTAATTTTCTCTCTCCTAAACTTATCCTAATATTTCAAGGTTGTCCAAATTAGATGAAATTTGACATGTAGGCTAATTTTGATATGTAGATTTTGAATTTGAAGTTTGTTTTCACTTTTAGACTTCTTTTTATGAGATATGTCATATGACCCATTAACAACCCATTATCTTAATTATTCATCCAATTAAGTTTCTTATCTTCGTATTACCACCAAAATGAGTTATGTGGCATATTTTATGTATCCATTATAAACCTCAGATTAATGTTAGAGTATTAGGTTACATTAAGGTGATATATAAATACATTATCTCATTGGTATTATACTAAACATCTATTTAGGTCAAACCTTTAACCTTGTTTGGCTAAGTCCAAAATGTCAACTTTCCAGGGTAGGGTCTGAAATCTAGTATGTTACAACACACCACCCCTTAAAAGGATTTCGTCCTCGAAATCAAAACATCCATAAGAAAACTTATCCACCACCCCTTAAAAGGTTCATATTATTATATCAAACTAAACTTTAGGTACAAAAGGTTCAACTACACTTCCTTACTACAAAAGTAACATGCAAAAGGAAAACATAACCAGGAAAGATTAACTATGGAACAATAGGTCAACTCTTGATCAGGAGTAAGATTAGTAGCAACAGGAGTATCCTGATCAGAAGTTTGACTCTCAGGAGTAATGAGAGGGTCTTGTCTTGGCATCCTGTTCTTAGGGTTCTGAGGTGTCTCAAAGCCTCCTAGGATGTCAACAAAGGAGTTATGTCCAGCCATAAGGTTTTCTTGCATAAGGCAAGGATACTAGGTGTAAGCAACCTAAGATAAAGCTAAACATCCTAAAGGGAGATGAGTTTGAAATAGTTAGACAACTGACTACTAGTGGCTCTGATACCATGTTGTAAAGGAGTGAAACCACACCTCTACTAAAAATAAAAGACCACGTCCCTTAAAACCAAACACCACATAAAATTTTCTAGTCAAAGGGATGGAGACCAATTCTTTCAACATGTATGTATCATTACACAAGGAGTAGCAGCATAAAATATCATTATCTAACAATTTACAATGCTTGATAACATGATACAACACTTTACTGCATATTGGTGTCAAAAAGGAAATCTAATCATATAAGCCAAAGATCAAGCTGAGGGTAATCTAACCACCTCTTCAAGTCTCCCAAAAGCTCAGCTACAAGGTTGATTTCGAAGTTCACCTCTCCTTGATCTAACCTAGGGTTGGAAGCATACCCCACAAAAGAGAAGAAGAAAAGAAATACATCAGCAAAAAGTCGGTATGTGTATGCTAAAGGGAACTTTGAGAAATTTAAACAATAAGGACTTCAAATGTAAAATGCTTCCCATACAAGAGATAAGGACTACCCAATCGGGCATAAAAGAAAAGAATCATCATATAATAAAAGAAGATACTTGCCATGATCGAAACAATAAAGATTGCGCAATACTGGAACAAAAGAAAGTAGGGCACACGCCCTACAATCCACATCAATAACTTGCATGCATGTGAGATAAGCATAGCCCTAGAATAATATAAACACAAAGGTGGCCAAGTACAAACTTGAAACCTGATAGAGAAAAGAATACTGCCAATCTCCCAAATATATAAAGTTGAGTATGGATTACTACCACACTCGAGTATAGAGAAGTGGTCTACTGCCACCCTCCAAAATAAACAATAGGGGATTACTGCCCCAAAACCAAAGTAATTTACACTACTCTAGTGCTACTGAATCACATAGCATGTAAAATGTCGAGGCAAGTAGAAAAGTTTAGTCAGAAGATGATACAAAGGTTGCCATCACACAATGGACAACACAAACATATAACATCCACTTCAAAGTAGCACATATCAATATAAGAGACCAACATGTATCAAGGCACAAGAAAAGATATCAAGAAAATATCCAAGTCCATAATATTCAAAATAGTTCACACGAACCATGATATCAAAAGATAAGACATATTGTGTAGGTCAAATCCAAGAGAATAAAAAGATAGGTGAATTGCTCATTATAGAGGAATAGGGGATACAACATACCTCTCTTACTGATATCAATTACTAACTCTCGCCACTTTAATTGAGTCCAAGTTCCACTTTGCCTCTAGGAAGGTGAGAAGTTTCAAATAGAAAGGATTCCCAGATTAGAAGGTCTTGGATGCTCCTATCCAAGCTCCTTTCTTGAGCAAAGATCACCTTCTCTACTTTAGAGGTGCAAACCTAGTTTTGGTCAAAATCACCAAGGATGAGCTTAACAAATCCTAAATAGAGAAATATGGAACCCTAGGAGCTTTCTTCACCAAGGTAGGTACCTTCTTTTACCTTGGGACAACATCTTTATGGCAAAACAGAGTAGGAATGATGCTCTAAGCTAGAGGAAATAGGGAGTGAGCAATGATTTCGAATTTGGATCTAGGAAGGGATATATATATATATATATATATATATATATATATATATATCTTCATGTATAGGAAAGGGTTCAAGCATGAGGTGTACATGTGTCAATATCCTAGACATTTTATGTCCATGCAACACCTCCCTTAGTTACTATCCATACTTTCTCTCTTTTATCCATATCCTTATCTTTATCTTTATCCTTATCTTCACCCTTATCCTTATCTTTATCTTTATCCTTATCTTCATCCTTATCCTTATCTTTATCTTTATCCTTATCTTTATCTTTATCCTTATCCTTATCTTCATCCTTATCCTTATCCTTATCTTTTAAAGAGGAAAACCCCTAAAATGTCCTTGAAGAGAAATACTTCCAAACCAAGTATAACTAGGAGCCCCAAAGCCCAAAAAAATCGAGAATGATAACCTCTAAATAGAGGACTTTAGTCAAATAAGAATCATTTTCAGGAATAATGGAGGAAACTTCATTGCTAGCAAAATATCTCTATAAGATAAATCATTAACTTGAGTAAGTAACCTAGCATTTTTAGGTTTAATCAATTGAAATTCTTTGAGATAAACATCTCTCTCATCTCTACGAGCATCACTAACAACCTTAAGTTCAACATTTTCAGTTTTAAGTAACTCAAGCTCATTAAGGTACTTTTGGTTATATTCCTTAAGAGATGCAATATTCTTAATATAGACACCACTCTCTAATTCAACTCCACTGTATTGGAGCTCAATGTCAAGAAATTGGCTTTGCAAGGAATCAATGCTCTCAAGATGAATTTTCTCATTTTGCTCAAGAATATCAAGCTTAGCATACAGATCATAAATAATTTTACCCAATCTCTTCTTTTTAGATTTACAATTGGGATAATAAGAACGGGTATCAATAAGCATGTAAATAAGAGTTTCTTTAGATAACTCATGCAAACTTACCTCACCAATGTCTTCTCTTGTAGAGGCCATGAGGGCAAGGTGGCATTCTCCATCTTCATCGGAGCTTGAGCCACTAGAGGATGATCATTCTCTTGTGGCATGAGATGCATATTTGTTCCTCCTCTCCTTCTTGTATTTACTATCTTTCTTGTAGTCTTCCTCATTCTTGGAGATGCTCTTGTGGTGTGACTTTCTAGCCTTAGAACATTCACTCTTGTAGTGTCCTTTTTGACAACACATGTAGCGTCTTAGAGTAGATGAGGAATATAGCTTCCCTTTGTAGTTCTTTCCCTTAGAGAAGTTGGCTTCATGCCCACTAGGGCCATCATCTCGCCAAAGGAGGAGGGAGAGGTCTGACAAGCAAGTTGTTGTTGAAGGATGAGAGCTTCCACTTGAGCTATGAAGCACTGTATTTGATCTTCCTTGATTCTTTTTCTTCTTGCTTGTCAAGTCTTGGCTCATGATCTTGTAGATTGCCAATAGTTGCTCGGTTGGAAGATCACCAAGACTTCTTACTACTTCTGTGTAGGTCACATTTGACTCCCATCTCTTTGGAAGAGACATTATGATCTTTGAGTTGATTGCTCCTATATCCAAAGTATGTCCCAAAGCAACTAGGTTGTTGATGATGATGTTGAGTCTTGAATACATCTCAGACACTCCTTCTTTCTTCCCCATCTTGAAGTTCTCTAGGAGACTATTCAACATGTAGATCTTTGCCTCTTTCACTTGCTTTGTGCCTTCATAAGTGATGCACAACTTGTCCCATATCTCATAGGCTATTTCCCATGAGGAGATGTTGTTGAACTCGGGTGGAGGAGGGCAGCATATAGAGGATGATAATTGCTTTGGCATTGAGCTGTGCCACCTTTATCACTACTTCATCCCAAGTACCTACAGCTCTAATCGGCTCCTTGTAGGGTGCAATCATCACTTTCCACATGTCAAAATTTATTCCTTGAATGTAGAACTGCATCTGCCACTTCCAATAAAGGAAGTTGGTATCGTCTAAGACATGCATGGAGAAGCCTCCCTCTAGGTTGAGGGAAGCAAGTATGTTCTCACCCATCTTCTCATCTCGTAGGAGAGTAGTTGAAGAAGATCCTTGCTTCGATACCACTTGTTGGTTCTAGGGCTCTAGAGGGGGGGTGAATAGAGCTTCAAAACTTGCACAAGAATAGTTAGAACTTCAAATTATATCAATTGAAACCAAATGATAAAAGTGAATTTAAAGTCCTATCTAAACAAGCATAGCAAGGATGAGAGAGATTGAGACAAACACTTGGACAAGGTGTTTAGAGTGGTTCCAATCTCCAAATTAGGAGACCGCCTGTCCACTACGTAGAGAGGTCAACCTCTAGGACTTTGTAACCCATGTATACTTATGTTACATTATAAGACATACAAGAAGACCACCTTCATATCCAAGGGCTTACCTATCTAAGTGCTAGTCTTCTACCTCACAGCAGGTCTTACCCACTCTTACATGCAACTCAATTCCTTCTCCTAGGACATCTCCTCCTTGCAACAAATCTTCAGCTTTGATGATTTACACACCACGCTCCTTGGATCTTATGCCTTGTCCTTCTACTTCACTTGGAGAAGATCTTCACACCATCTTTAGCCTTGAAGAAGAACAACAACTCATGCTTCACTCGAAGAAGATCACTTCAACCTTTGCTCATGGAGAAAGGGGATTTAGAAGTGGAGAGATGGAGAGATTTAAAAGGTAACAATGAGGTAGATCTCTTACAACATGCCTAACTCACTCATAATCACAAAATGCTTTGTAACTAAGAGAGAGAAAGGGGCTCAAAGGGGTTTTACACACTCAATTATAGTAAGGACCAAGGATAGCATGAACGAGCAACCTTGGGATGAACTCCAAGAGGTCTTATTTATAGCTGGGGGGTGTTCCTTTGAGTAGGGATGAGCATCAGGTCGGGCCGGCCCGATCCGACCCGCGACCCAGCGTGCATAACCCGATCCAGACCCAAACCCGATTTATAATATGGGTGGGTCGGGCCTAAAATTTAAACCCATATTTCATTTGGGTTGGGTATGGGCGGAGGTAAACCCAGGCCCGAAAATCCGAATACCCAGATTAGATTTTATGTACATTATAGATGTATACATCTATCTATCTGTTTTGAAAGAAAAACATAAAGATTTCTTGATGCAATATGTAGTATGTATCCAGCCAATGACAACATAGAAAATTTGTAATCAATCAACATGATTAGTGAATTGATACTAGTAAGATAACTATCATTAACATATATAGACATACTTGATTTCATTATTTTGATCTCACTCTGTCCACATGTAGGGGAAAAATGATCTTTTGCTCAATGCATAGTAGATTATGCTCATTTTTTTTCTCATATGCCCACATGTAGGAGACAAATGATCTCTTATCCTTCCAAAACCCATTTCGTTGTATATACATATAGGATGAGAAGCAAAAACCCACAACATCGTAGATTCCACTGATTTTTTAACATGTACGATAAAATGATTTGTTGCTCTTTCAATATCCATTCATTGTTGTAGGGGATCATACAACTAAGGTGTACATATTCCGGCTACATTTATCACAATATATATATTGTTCTGAAGGTTGATCACAAAATACATATCATACTAGTTTAGTTTCCATATTAGCAAGTTGGATCTAGCAAAATTTGATATGCTCATTCGATGTAATATGGGCAAACCCGAATCCGACCCGAAACCCAGCATTCTTATATGGGCCGGATATGGGCTGACATTTTTCATTTTTATCCGGGCCCAAACCCAGCCCGTGGTCCACTTTAAAATGTGGGTTTGGGTTTGGGACAGGCAAAACCCGGTATAACCCGACCCGATGCTCATCCTTACCTTTGAGTGTGGGATTACTTAAGAATGAGAAATAGCCGTTTTACAACTTGCAAAAGATAATTTTTTTATTCTAACAACTTTCCAACAGTTGGAATCACATTTTTCAGTGTTTTCCATACAGTGTATTTGGTCGAGTTTCAATAAAGGTAACTCGACCAATTTACTATCCGACAAAGCCATTTTTCAAATGATCGGTCGAGTTTTCCCTAGGGTAACTCGATCGATTCACCAAAATCTACTTTGGATAGAAAGTTGGTCAGTCAAGTTTTGTGAGTGTATAACTCGACCGATCAAATCATTTCCAAAAATCCATCACTGATCGGTCAAGATTCAAACTTGACCGATAAAGTTGTTGTTATGAATTTTTCAAAATGATTTTAAAGTGAGCAAACAATGGAACAAGTGTCCCTTATTTTTTCTCATCTCTGATACAAGTCATATCATCAATACAAATGATTACAAAAATATTCGAAGGTGGTTTGGAGTATTTTTCACAAAAGTGCATTTGCATTGCTTTTGATTTGAACTTGGACAAGCTAGGGATTGATGATTTTGATCCTTTTCATATACCTAATACCTGAAATCAATTTTAAACAAAGATATTAGATACATATGAATGGAATTTTTAAGTCATTATCAAAATATGGACTATGTGTAACTATCAAGTCAACATAAAGTTCTATAATTGGTAGAACTCTATATTCAGGAAATTATTGGATTGCATGAGATTCTTGTATGGATTGTATATGAACGTGATGCCAAGTTCACTTTCCATTTATGACGACAAGTTCAAGAAGAGATGGGAACTCGACTGAATTTTACCACTACCTATCAACCATAGATTGATGGTCAATCTGAATGGACAATTCAAGTGTTAGAAGATTTGCTGAGCTCGTGTGCACTTTGAGGGGTGGTTCATGGGACCACTATTGTCACACCGTAATTTTGGAACCTAGAAAGTACATGATTATTTTATTTATGAAATAAACATAGGATTGATTTATGGCTACAATAAGGTTCCATTCAATTTTTATGATATTTGGGTATAAGGGTAAAGCATGCAGAAAGGAATCTTTTGTCCAATTCGGCCAGTTTGATGTTTAAGAATCATTGAATCTAAATTTGAAAATTTTGGTATGATTAGTAAGACACAATAAGATCATGGTTCAAGTATGGTGAAGTTTGAGGTGAGTTTGGTCATTCAATTTGATGATATGAGGTGGTCACTAAAGTAGAATAATGAAAGATATATGATGATTGTAGTTAATGCTTTGAACTTTAGACTTGGTTTAAACCTTCATATGAAGCAAGTAAAGTAATGATGATCAAATGTATCTAGGGAGCTTCAATTGAGGAATTACATCACTCCACACTTTGACTTATTATAACTGAGAAGATAATTAAGATTATAGACCTTTAGAAGACCAAGGAGTGAGCCATGTGCCCTAGAACCCAATTCAAGCCCATTTAGGCCAATTAACATATGGTACTTGGAGAAAAATGGAAATCTAGTATTTCATGCTCATAATTAATACTCAAAATATTTTTGGTAGATAAATAACTAGAATATAAGGTTATGGGAGAAGTTTCATATGATTATTATTTATCTTGTGGCCAAGGTAATTAAATAAGTAATTAATAATAGTTTACCTACAAGACAAGTTAGGGGATATTATCTAATTGATATTGATCTAGTCCTTTCACCATGAAAGGATAATGGCAATTTGTAGTTAACATCAAAATTTGGGATTCAATGGGTCACAATATGTCCTAGAGAATTATTTGTAAAACTATATTTTTATCTAAAAGAAGAAAAAAATAAAATAATAAGGGGTGAATCTAGCCCAGGGCAGACTGGAGAGTGTCGCCCCTATTTACAAGACCCAAATGGAATCCCTTGAAGGGGGAACTCTGTCCAAGATCCAGAGCATGTGAGGCTATAAAAGCCTTAGCTTCGAGTAAGAGATCAACTAGCAAATTTGTATTAAGGTTTTACTGGCTTGTAAGAGAGAGAGAGAGCAAAGAACAAGGAAGAAGGGCATCTACGGAAACAAGGGCCACAAGTTAGGGATCTTCTCCCCTGGCTATGTTGCGCCTAGATACCATTCATCCCATAGGCTATGAGGCTCGTTTGAAGCATCTCGTGGCCACATCTTATGAAATAACGACCCCGATGCCAAGATTTGGGGCGTCAGAGAGGTTCCCATGTGGCGACAACACACACAGGGGAGAAACATGGGAGTTTTACCCAGGAAGGCGAGCGGGTGAAGAGGAAGGGATCTGATAGGTGTGCCTAGGTCAATGCAAGGCTAGCGGATCCATCCCACATTAGATCAAGTTTGAACTGTCATGATTGTTTCAACTTGGTAATTCTTGAAAATTTCAAATCTTCAGATAGAAAAATCTACTTTTAGCAAACAAGGTATCTGTAGAAAGCTAATGATATCTAATATCTTATAAAAATACAATTTGAAAGTGTTTTATATGTTTGATTATTGTTATAATTTTATTACTAAAATATGAGATTTCAATGTATTGGGTATTGAAAATAGAAAATGGCTTTATTAATTCATGAATATTTTATAGTTAGACTATTTTGATATTCTTAACATGATTCCAAAGTCTGATCATTCTAATTTAAAGTTCTACTAAGGTTTTTTATGTAAACCCTAATAAGGATATTTTAGGTATTTTACCTATTGATTGACAAAGAAATGATGTGAGGTTTTTATCTAAATCCCAATGCATAGTGTTCTTACTATTTCTAAAGTTTTAATAGAGATTTATATACTATTGTATTCGTATTTGATTATGGAACTAAGTGGTAATTCGACAAGTTAATTGATGATTATTCATGAGACAATGTAGGATATGCATGCATGTTTCGCTTGGAAGATGATTTGTAATTGTATTTTTCCTCTGATGTTACAACTGAGCTATTAAGATTATTATATGTGATTGTGTTTGATATTTATTATCATATACGATGTATATACTCGTAGTGCATACAATGATTTTGGCTTATTTAGTATACATATTATAATAGTTATATAATGTAAGTTTTGAAATGCGTTCAGTATTAAGACTTTATCATGGTATTATATCTTGCTCATTTTTAATCTAAACAAGAACCCTAACTTGATTAGGAGATTAGGGTGGTGGGGTTTGAGATTTAGACACAAAAAAGAGAACAATAAGCATGGACTTATAGAATTTTTTTGATGTCCAAGTGATTAGGTTATCAAAAAAGGAATTGAGAGAATGTTAAAGAAATCATCAGTATTAAAGATAAGTGGGCCATGTCCATTGAATTTCATTACTATTATGCTTCAACCTACACCTTCCTTACAAGTAATTTAGAGATTAAGTTACCTTTAGATGTTTCATTATTAATGTTCATCTCATCTCCAATAATGCTTTTAGTAATCAAACTTTATTCAGATGGAGTTATGTTCTAAGAATATTAGATTTTAGATATTTAAGTTACTTTCAGATACTTATTATTCATATATGTTGTTTAGTTTATTTTTCTCAAGCCTTTAAAATCAGGTGCCCTATATTCGATACCAGAATCTACTAAAGGCAGTAATCAATCTATTAAATCAAAGTTTTAGATTAATATTTATACATACAGATAATAAGAATAATAAATATAGATTCAGACTTAAATTATTCATTTTGTCAGTAGCCAGATATCGGATAAATATACATAATAAGAGTTGCAGACCCAATCTCAGTTATGTAGTAATCGAGATTCATATTCATATTAAGATTTAGATTTAATTTAGAATTTAAGAGCAGAGATTCAGATCAAGAATTAAGTTTACTGAGATTTCAATTTCTGATAAAATAATGTTAATGAATCAATTCAGTAAGATAAACTTTCCAAGATATTCAGATTAGATTTAGATTCAGATGTACATTCAAAATTTAGTACATATTAAGTTATCAGTATTCAGTTTCAGTATATGATAAGTTCAGATTCAGAATTAAATAAGTTTAGATTTAAGATAGTTAATTTAGAACATTCACATATGATATTATATGATAAGTCCTCATTCAATTGGTCTTGGGATGATTTAGAGGCATATTTTACCAATTCTTATGAGTGTTTACTCTTATTCACCAATTTCGTGTGTAGTCACGCCAACTCAGAGACACATCGGTGTCATTCAGAGGTATGTAGTGTCAATTTAGAGGCACTTCCATATCAACTCAGAGGCGTAGTCACGCCAATGCATGAGGACTTATTGTATAATAGTGGACACAAATTAGATAAAAGATATGAATAGAAGACACATTGATTCAGTATAAGTTTATAGTTTTCAGATATTAGTTCAACTTTTTGTTACAGTGTATTCATGTTATATTATTAGAAATTCAATGTCACTTAATATAACTGTAGTTTTCCCTATTTGTGCATGGTTGAGGATGAGATCTCCATAGGCAATAATCTTCACGAAGATCAGTCAAGAGCGAAGATAGATCAACAAGTATATGAGGTTGAAGATAGATCAACAAGTATATGAGGTTTGCCTAGTGGGGCGCCCTTGGAGTTGTGACCCAATCATAGATACAATCGCCTAAAGGATATCCTAATAATTACATGCCTCGATAGATTTCTAAGATAACTTTGGGGCATATGTGAGTCCTGAAGTTGTGGGCTATGGCTACCGATATTGATGGGCTTGCTCTTGTCTTGCCGGGTCTCTTGACGACAAAATTGTGATTGACAGGACCTGAGAAGGTATATATTTTCTGAAGGAATTGGCTTGGAAGATCCTCCCTTGTAATTTGTTTTGAGACGCGTTGTGGAATCAAATAGTCATTCCTCTTGCAAGTCAAATGTGACATACGCTATTACGTGACATATTAGGCTACTACGCATGATTGACCAAAAAGTGTTCTGGTCCACGTTTGGTTGGGCTCTGCATGCCAAGACGTATACTTCCCTAGGCCCATTTTTCAATTTCAAAGGTTTGGTTAGATGCCAACTCAAGGTGGAAAACGAATCCCACAAAACTACTCTGTTCTATACAAAAACATGGAAAATGTACCGTGTTTAACGGCTGCAGTCTGTTTTCTCAGTCCATTGAAGGGGAGACTGGTTCCCTCTTCTCCTTCCCCTCGCAATCTTCCTGAACGTTGAGCAAAGCTTTCTAGTACCCGCAGGAATGTTAATGATCAGTAGGATTTTATATGACGAGTGAGCAAATGGCAACAAAGGTGCAGACAGCAGAGTGGCAGCGGTGGTGCAGACCTGGGTGCGCAACCGGCTATGGTGCTATGAAAGTGGACAACCGGCGGCGGCAGTGCAGACGGGGGAGTGGGCAACCAGCGGTGGAGGTGCAGACAGTATCGGAATGGGCAACCGAGGTAGATATCCAGACGGCAGAATGGGCAACCACGGCCGAGGTACAGACGGTAGAGTGGAAGCCCCGGCAGAAGTGAATCAATAGGGCACGTTTGGTTTAATTTGTTAGGATGTATTGGATTGCAATCTTAGATCCAGCAGCAGAAAATTTAGGTTTGTTTATCTGGAGTAGTACAAGGGACGGAATCCTGCAGATTTCGGCGTGCAGGTGTTGCGGGATTATCGTTCCCTTTTCAAAACGGCCAGACTCCGAATTGCAGCAAGCGGGCGCTGCAATAACTGGCGGCGACTGCATGCTCTTTGGACCTCCCTGCCTTACTTAAGCTGCTAGTCACGATCCGATCCTACTAATCCAAACACAAAACTCTTTGTTGCTGCACTTCGCAAAATCAGCAATCATTTCTACCGGGACGGAACAAATTCAGGGCAAGTTTGGTTTGCCGGATTTTAAAAAATCCTGTATTTTGTCCATCCCGCATTATTAAAATGTTGCATTGTCAAAATCCCGCAAAATAAAATTTTATGTTTGGTTTGTTGGATTTTGTAAGTGCGGGATTTGTTTTTTTTCGTGTCCACGACGTTCGTCATGTTGGATTTGGCGTCCGGGAGAATTTTGATGGAGACCAAAATACGGAATTCCTATTATGTCTGAAAATCCCGGGATTAACCTCAATTTTCCAATCCTGCAAACCAAACTTAAAATTTGTTGAACTGGAGTCCAAAATACAATCCTCCAAGTAACCAAACATGCCCTCAGTATTCTTCCATATCCGGATGAATCCTGGAAATCAAACATGCCCTATATCACAGGAGGGATCGTGGATAACAACCCGGTTAACACAGTCCTCAGCGCACCACGGCGTACGTCCTCTAGAGCCTGGAGTTGGCCAAGATTCATATGCATGGAGCATCGGCCACGTCCATGCATACAAATACATGATATGCTAACTGTTCTAGCATTCACAAACCGCCCAGAACCAAACGAAAGCAAATTAAACTGACTAGTTGAATTTACCTTCAACCAAACAAAATAGTTGTTGTTCTAATTCAACGTTTGTAATTTCCTGTTTTTAAATGTTTGCTGTGTTTTGACTCTACACCCAACCAGAAGAGCCCTAAATGGGGACATGTAATAGTACTAACCGACCAGATGATGCTGCGAAGAGGCAATGAAAGGAGGTCAATGGAAATGTTGTGTTATACTATAAAAGCCAGTATTTGTGAAAACTGAGCCGAAACAGCTAGATTATGTTGGTGACTCTTGGACCAACGGGCTGTATCAAGAAACTTTTGTACTCACAATTTTACTAGCTTCACTTAATACGTGCGTCTATCTAGCTAGGTCATTTTGAAAATTTTGGTGGTAGTCGATAGTCACAGCCAGTCCTTGACGAAGATATGACAAACATCAATTGCGTTCATTAATGTCCTCCAGTATAATTTTTAATACGGGAGAAGCGGTAAGAAGACTGCAAAAGAAAGGCGCACTGACTACAATAGAAATGCGTAGCCGGCTCTCTTTTCGGAAAAGGTGACGTGACAAATTCAGGCATTCCCCCCTCGTTTCACGCTTCTTAAAAGTGCACACGTAACAGATGAACGGTTTAAAAAATGACAAAATGAACAAACAATGCGAACCACATGCAATAGACGTACCGATAGGTGAAGTAATTCTCAGCTCACAAAATGGAAACCATCATGAGCGTAACAACGATGGAACCTGTATACTACACCAGATGAATCAAGATTGGAATATGAAAGCAATGCTACTAGATGATTTTGAGACAGTTGAACAGCCAAAATTGGGAATATTACAAGTCGTAACTAGGACAGCAATGCAGCTACATTTCACTATTACTGTGAAAACAACATTTGGAGTCAAGGTGCTCTACATAAGAGCAACGAAGACTTGCTGCCCCATCACTTGTGTAGCATCTACGTGCCTCAATTGCCCTAATCCCCTATATCCTAATCGATGATCTCCGCTAACTAGACTGTCACAGGAGTATGCAACTCAATTAGCGGTGAATTTACATGTCAAAGTATGGAACACATTTTGCACGAACGCCACAATCATCTCCCTGTAGTGGACAACATGGAAGATCGTAGACTTAAGTTGGTACTGCCGTTACCTGTGAAACAAGCACTGGCTGTTAGACAACCACTTAAGCCTTCTGTAGATTAATGGGATACAAGATGGTTTATGCAGATTCAAAACGTACCAAATCCATCTTCTCGTGGTATATTCTCTCCACTTCCCTGCGGAGGCTCTCCATGTCCATAGCAAAATCTTTAATGTCAACGTCTGTCATCAATTTTGCAAGCTGCTTTTCAAGAGCAACCAAAACATCATCAAGTCCACAATATTCCTTGAAAACTTGAGCGTCAGTAGTTGTCAGTTGAAGGAGACTCCGGATTGCCAGCAAAGCCTAGTCGCCGCAAGTTAGGCATCCAAAAAATAACAACAAATTCAGCTTCAGCAACCTGATTCACACCTTGGATTTCTAAATTGAAATGACAAAATTTCATGCCACACCAGCAGTTGAGTGGTAAAAGCATAATGTGGATAACTCAGAAGCAAAATAAAAGCACTGGAGGGCTAGAAACCAGATTATCACCTTCTCTTGAAGATCAAGGTCGTTCGAAGAGATAAGATTGACAATGGACTTTAACAAGAGACGGTTTGTAAAAAATGGAAATGAAACACCGTCATTCTCCAATTGAGAGTCCGCAAGGTCTGCAACAAGAAACACCGCTTTCTTGCGAAGCCTTATGTCAATGCTGACATCGCCCATTAAATCCTGCAAAACAAATAATACAATCAGGTTACGTCAAAGTTACACCCACAGGTTTGCATCCAAATCCTGCGAACCTGTAAAATGACTCCTCCAGCCTCTGAATAGAAGATTTGTTGGCCATCTTCATTATTTCTAATTAATGCAGAGACTGCATACAATGCCTTTACTGCTTCCTCAATATGGTCAGACTTCACCATTTTCATTAATTTTGTTAGAGCTCCATAAGCAATAATCTGACACAGCAATCATGATTTCATTTAGATTTCTCTTATAATACTTCATACGACTTAAGAACCATGACCTTTTCCTGAATAGGCGTGATAAGTGTAAGATAAAAAATGGATAGGAGAATATTATAAAGCCACCGTGATCCCAATTATATTTACTCTATTTAAAATTCTACTAAGTGTAACGAAGCACTAGGTCTAGGACGTTAACTAAATTAGAAAGCACATGCTAATATGAATAGGATTCTCATATAAATTTGTTACTAGTTACCAAACTAACCTGCTGCTGAACAATTGGATTGTTCTGGCTTGCTTTTCCAAGAATCCATGCCGAAGCTGTCCGTAACTCAGGTTCTGGACTATTGAGCTCTTGAACAAGAACAACTAACCCTCCAAGTTTATCAAGATCTGGTACATTGCACACAGAAATACAGCACACTTAAAATAAGACAAACAAAACATTTCACTCATTAACATCTGTGCACACAATCATTTGGTGCTCTTTCAATGTTCAGAAGTTCACACTTCGAAAAAATAAGCCCTCATCCATGGAAATACAGACTCAAACTTAATTTAACTGAGTTCTATTGCAGTCTGGCAGATAAAATGGGCCAAAAAAGCTCGAGTTGAGATGGATATGCATACCATTTGCATTGTCAATTGGCTCAACAAGAATCAGAAGCTCGTCAAGAGCTCGTTTTCGGTCTTCAAAAGACAGGGAATCATTGTTCAGGTCAGATATTGCTATTTTCATCAGTTCACCATCTGAAGGCATCTTTAATTTGTCCATCAACTCCTGGTGCAGATTATGAATGAATAAAAACATAATTGTGTAACGTAGTGAAATTGTAGGCAATCTGCTAAAAGTACTAAAAAGAATGCAAGATAAAGCTTGATCTCCCCAAGTAGTAAGTTATGAAATATACCATAATGAATGGCTGGCAATGCTAGCAGCAACAGCACACGTCATCATCAACTAGTAAAACTCATCTTCGATATCACAAACATTTATATAACTTTTCAATATCAGATATTCATTATTACCAACAATTAATTTTTTTGCATATAGAGGTCACTATAGCTCCCTCGCCAACTCAACGTGGAGGCAAAGGCCCTATTTGGTTCACAGGATTCCGAGTAGGATCGGACTTAAGTTCCACTACTGATCACGATCCTATGTTTGTTTGCACAAAAGTAGAAGCATGGATAGTATTCAGATGGTAAGGCGAGTCCCAACCGGCAGGGATTCTAAGTTCCGCTCTGACCCTAGTATTTGCGTGGTACACACACCCGCTCTCCCTCTGCGTGCCCCCGACACCACTCCCAATGCCTGGGTTTCGTCTTCCACCTATCAACGCCTCTAACCCTCTGGCGGTCGATATGACCTGGTTGGTTAACAGGTCCATCTCGTCCTTGTCAACGGTGATGGAGGCTCGTTGTTCTCAGCCTGTAACTATTCAACTTACGCTTCTCCATTCATCTTGTTTCTGCTTCTGAAATTTCTTCCAGATTTTTCAGCCATGGCAGGTTCCGTCCATTTGCATAAGTCCCTCTCTTCGTTGACTCCACCGGACTGTCGGCGATCGCTGCTACACAGCGACTGTCAAAGCTAGACCAGGATAAACAAAGTTATCGATCACGATTTGTAATTATTATATTAAAATCATATTGCAACATCAGCACATCTGACAACAGAGTAGCATGAACAACGAATTAGGCGTCAATTTCAGAAGATTGCACAACTACTCATTGTCAGCTTCCGGCTTGAATTGCGCACAATATAATAACTGTGTTTCTCTTCACCAGTTACCTAAAAAGGCAATCCACGAGAGAGAATTACATCATGAAGCTAATAAAGCGCCAGAAGCACATGGTGAAGCAACAATAAAAGGAAAAAAATCAAAAGAGCACACTTTGAGGAAAATAATTCGAGTATAGCACCCCCGTAAAAATAATTCCCAAAATAGCCCACTTTAGAGAGAAAACGCCACCTGGATTGGCGTTTTTCGGGTCAAACTAGCGAAAACACCATTCAAATTGGAACTTTCAACCGGAATTGGAAAAAAAAGGCAAAAATGCCAAGTGGATTGGGTCTTTCACCTAACGGGTAGGTAAAAAACTCCAATTTATTTGGCGTTTTTGCATTTTTTTTATAAAAAAAAATCAATTCTGGTTGAATGCTCATATTTGAATGGCGTTTTTGTACTTTGACCGGAAAAAAACCAATCCATGTGACGTTTCCTCTCTAAAGTGGGCTACTTTGGGGATTATTTTCGGAGGGATGCTATACTCGGAATTATTTTCCTCAAAGTGTGCTATTTTAGTTTTTTTTCCACAATAAAATCCAGACAGGAATCCTCTCCCGTTGTTATCCAAACGTAAGATGGGAAATATAAGCTTCCTATCCCTTTCATGTACTATCCTTTCCTGTTCCATGATGCTTCCCGTTGTAATCCTTTCCCTTGAACCAAACGTGGCCAAAGAGGACTGAACCGAGTGTATTAACTTCTTATGAAAACGCAACAATCAATCTGAGCCCCAATCTCAACCATTTTGCATACGCAGAATCGATCCTTCTTTTCATCATAACTCTGTCTATATTTTTTTTTTTGATGACATGGGGAACCACTCCCGTACGAGCGCCACTTTGTGACCCCCGCAGGCAGCGTAAACCCCCCGGGGACCCTACCCGCCCCACAAGGCGGGCCCCCCAACTTAGCAGCATCGTTGGTCGGCCGATGCTGTGGGCAATTCACTTCGGAGGCTAGCTGGGAGTCGAACCCGTACCCCCTCGCAAGGGGCTTGCGAGCCGCACCACCCGAGCTAGACCCCCCCCGGCAACTCTGTCTATATTTTTATTCAGTTGTAACGAAACTAACCCTACCAATTCTCCCTATATATTTTGACTTCAGCTTTTTTGTTCTGGCTTCATCTGACTCAGTTATGTTACTCCTAACAGGTGCACTATCAGCCCACATGAACATGCTCAGACCACCTAATCCTGTTTGTACTTAATATTGCCTCTTCAGTTGTCTTCTATAGTCATTTCAGATATGATTCTTTTTAACTTGGGGTTTTAATCAAAATTTGTTTCAGTTGTAATTAAGTCAATCTGTTGTGTGTTTTGGGTCCAGCTTTTCCCTCTAGCTATGTAACTCAATTATGTTACTCCTAGTAGGTGCAGTATCGGACCACATTTACATGCTCAAATCATTTAACATGACGTATGGAGTTTATCGTTAATATTGGCCACTTTGATTACCTTCTAATCATTGAAAATATAGTTTCGTATTCTCACACATCTATCATAGCATTCACATTTACAATGAAGATACTCGTGAATACATTGTTTGTTCTGGTCCAACATTCACTTATCACTACTGTGCAACAGGATCATTAGCCTTTCTATACATCTTGTCATTCGATATGATTGGGCATACAATTACATTATATGTAGACGGGCTCCATATTATGTGTCTAAGTTCATCCAATGAAAAGTGTCAAATAAGAAAAGACGGCTAATCGTTGTATTAGATAAGAGAAACCTTGTTCCTATAAATAGGAGAACAGGGAAGCGTACAGGACATAAGATTAATAATATTACAGATAAAATTCATCAAAATTTTCTCTAGCCAGTCCAAGAAATTTGCAGCGGGCAGTAGTGGTGGGGGGCGTATGGAGCAGGAGCGGCGGAGGGGCAGGCGGTGGCGCAAGGATAGCATCAAGTAGTGCAGCAGCAGGCAGCAACAGACTCAGAGAGCAGCATAATGCATGGACAGCGGCAGCATGAGGGGGAACCAACAGTGTTGGTGGCACAACGGCAGCAAGGCTGCTTGGCGCCGGCAAGGGGCTATCATGCAACAGCAACATGGAGTGGCGGTGCCTGGCGCAAGGGGTGAAGCAGGCGGGTAGTAACAACGCGTCGCAGAGGGGCAGTCGCAGCGGCAGCTGTTGCGGAGGACCGCTGGCAGGGCGGTCGGCAGGGTAGCATAGAGCGGCAGTGATACAATGGCGGGGCACAAGGCGCACGAGTGCAGCAGTAGCGGCGGCGCATAGAACCAGGAAGGAATGTCGGTGGCCGGTACTAAGAGCGTAAAGGAACAAGGAAGAAGGCAGGGAACTAGGAAGGAATTCCCTGCGGCCAGCCAAGCACCGCCAAGGGCGGTGGCCGCCCGCAAGGGGGGGCGCTCCTTTGGTTCTTGCTCTCTCTCACGTAGGGTTTTTTGGCCCCTAGGACGGCTGCTCTGATACCATGTCAAATAAGAAAAGACGGCTAATCGTTGTATTAGATAAGAGAAACCTTGCTCCTATAAATAGGAGAACAGGGAAGCGTACAGGACATAAGACAACCCTAATGGGCCAAGACGTACTTGGGCCCATTATACAAAACACTTAACAACATAAATAAACAGACTCTCTAACAAAAAGCATGCTCGATAGTTAATATTCCATTTAAGTAAAATAGTGCCCAAATAACAAATATCATCACATTTGGGGTCTCACTTGCATCTAGCTCCACCATCAACTTCTATATTGATTGCAATTCATTTTCTCTGATTTAGTTTTATTAATCTATTACCAATGGCCGTGACTCCAATGCAATTCTCCTCTATTCTGTTTAAGAATTAGTCAATGTTTATCTATTGTTGTAATGTCATCAGCAACTAACACTACCACTGAATATCATCTCTGAACATCATTAGTTACTTCATAACTGGAGCAAATGTATGTGAATTTAACGTTAATCCATGGCGTACAGGAAGTGTTAGGGAATATATTTGAGTTGCCCCCTCCTATAGTCCGAGTTCGAGGACTATCAATTGAACTATGACTCAGCAGGGATTTTACATAGTCTGAACTCTGAAGCACCATCAAGTTGGGGAGGAGGGTGACCTTAAGAGTTATCTATGGTTGGGGATGCCAGAATCTACTAGGTTTTGACAGAATTGTCGGTCTGGACTCATTAATCTACTAAAAAAAGTGAAATAATCCCAAGCAAGATATGTATCATGAAAGATGGAATTTTTAAACAAGAGTGGCAGATAAATATGGCATCAGAATAATGCACAATAAACATTCCTAATTATCTGGTTGGATAGAAGCTAATCACACAAATGAAAATTATCCAAACAGAATGCTCAGCATGCTATGCCATCAAGTAACTTGCACAATAACTAATTGTCATGCAGTAGTTCTATCACGCATGGGTGGACATTGACTGCAAATAGGACGTCTGATTAATTATGGAAACAAGGATGTGGGCGAGAAAGCTAAGAAGCAATAGTAGTGGATGTCTCCGGTAAACTACAACAACAATCAGGCGTATGACAAGGCAGACAGACCTAAACGAGGGCATTGTAACAATCAGTGGATGTACACAACGTGCCAAGGTTGTCAAAACTAGACCAAACACGCCAATCCAACCAATTGAACTTGAAAGTGATGAGGGAATCGGTAAGGATTCCCTAATTACAACTGATTACAACTGTCATAGTCAGTAAATTTGGCCCATGGAACTGGGAACTGGTCTCTGTTTCACCAATCAGGCTGGTTTGTCAGTCATAAATAGAAAAATGATTTTCCTTCCAAAGTTATTATAGATGTTTGTGATTTGGTATGTACAGTGTGTCTTGCATTGAGCATAGTCGTGAAATAGAAATTGTAATAATTGATAGAAAAAAAATATTGTTATATGGCCTTTACATGTTTTTATTTAGTATATATTAGATTTTGTTCTTCATAGGTGCTACTATTTATTATCAATTCTAGTATTGATTGTTGTTTTTGTAGAGTATTATTCATAGTTTTAAATTTCATATATTATCTGCTTTTCCATATATCCAATGACGAGAAAATATTTATAATGTCACCGATTGGACTACTGGTGAAATGATTCCCAGCATAGTCACAAATTCAGTATTCGGGATACATTCTGTCGAGCGGAAAAATTAGGAATTCGGGAATTTGGCGAGATATTCAGATTAAAAAAGGTCAACCTATGGTAAAAATATGGTCAATGATTCAGCAAAAAATCGGAGAACATACAAAAATAATGTGTGGAACTATGTCGTGTTTTCTATATTCACAAAAGAGAAAACTCACTCCTATAAATAGGAGGCTATACAAGGAAGGAAACTGAAAACCCTAATGGGCCACTTCATACAAGGGCCCGTGTTACAGACTAAAGAAAGAACTTAAACAAAAATACACTTAAACGGTAAATACAGTGATATATCTCAATACTCCCCCTCAAGTTGGAGCATAGATGTCAATCATGCCCAACTTGCAACACAACTCCTCAACTCGCTTGCCAGAGAGAGGTTTAGTAAATATATCTGCAGTTTGCTCATGTGATGGCAGGAAAGGAGTAGTAATCTTCTTATCCAGTACAATATCTCGAAGAAAATGGCAGTCGACTTCAATATGCTTGGTCCTCTCATGGAATACATGATTGCTAGCAATGAAGGTAGCAACACGATCATCAAGATTGCGTAGGTGATAGGGAACCTAAAGTCTGCAAGAATAGATTTAATCCATAACAGTTCACAAGTAGTATGTGCCATTGCACGATACTCAGACTCAACACTAAATCTGGCAACTACATTTTGTTTCTTGCTCCTCCAAGTAACCAGATTACCTCCTACGAAGGTACAATAAGCAGAAGTAGATCTCCTGTCAGACTTACATCCATACTTGTTAAGTAGGCCTGTAAATGGATATCTGTAATCCGCATGTTCGATCCGCATTCGAATTCGAAAACTAAGGAAAAAAATCGAATTCGGATTTTTCGGATCGGATTCAGATATCGAATTTAATATTCGAATAATTTCGGATCGGATATTGGATATGTTAGTATCCGCTCCGAAAATATCCGAATTCGATACTTCTCTATTGATTCGTTATAGCATATATATATTTGTTGGTTTATATTAAAAAACTATCAAATACATTTGGCGGTTCGGTTCTCTGATCAGCCGGCTAAGGGAGCACCGGAGCGTCACTGCCCATTCACGCAGAACCATGGTGCCTTGTGAAATATATTTCTAATTTGTCTAGATATTTAATGTGATTTCGCTTTAGAATCTACCCTAGGTATAAAAGAACACGGCCAAACCACCTTGTTTACCCCTCAGTCCCGGCAAATGGCAAATAGAAAACCCTATTCCCAAATTGCCGAGCCCTAAGCTAGCAACCAGCGGTGAACTGGGATGTTCTCTCTACGTGATGGCGAGTAGCTCGCGTGTTCGTCAGAAGTTCAATGCGCCAAGGATCTGATTTTTGGCTGAAGACAGTAGGACAACGGGGCCATAGTTGACATTACCGGCCTCCTCGAACCAAGAGTCAAGGACGGCAAACAACATCAATACACAATTACGACATACGTGGAGTCGACGGCGAGGATCCTTGTTCGGAAAAAAGTCAAGGATAGTTCACATGGGCTTTCTCTGCCTGGGCATAGTTAATATTCTAGATAGCCTGTGTCGGAAGTACAAGTGTTCCTCTTCAAGGTAGGTTACATATCTATCGATTAAGTGTCTTTATCAAACTCCGATCACACTGTGACTCTTGTATATTTGTCACTATATTTAAAATATGTATGTCCTTGCGAAATTTCATAGCTATTCTTGTTATGCTTCGTATGTGTTAATGCAAATCAGTAAATAAATCGCAGCTGCGTTTTGGTTTTCTATTACTCTCATTACTATTTTGCCTCTTTTTATCATTCTTGCATCCGTTTAGTTCACTAGTCACGTACTTGTCTTTCAAATGTTGATAGAAAAATGCATTCGTTTAGCTCACTAGTTAATTTCACTAGTCTCCATTCTTTTGTTTTAAACCTGAATAAAAAATGCATCCACATTTGCTTCCTTCTTCTTTGTATAAAAATGTAATTAATACAATATATTATCAATGTTAGGTAAAATGGTTCAAGATAATGCTGAAAATCTGATTAGGAGTGATCCGAATGCTACTGGAATAACATTGGACGAAATTTCAGAAGCGAACCATGTAGATCAAGATGAAAATTGAAATTAAGGATGACTCCTTTGAATCGGATAAGGATAAACCAAAACGGAGAAAAATCACTTCACAAGTATGGGATCATTTTGATAAAATAATTAATGATGATTGCACCGTGATAGCTGTATGCAAGTATTGCAGGTTTGAGTCTGACAGATGTAGCAAAAAAGGAACAACTCACCTAAACAATCATTACAAAACTTGTAAAAGGAGACCAAAGGTTGATATTCGACAGAAGATTCTAGCAATACAAAACAAGGGCGTCGATAGTAAAGTAACAAAATACAAGTTTGAGCATGAGGTTGAGAGAATTTATTTTGCAAAAATGGTAATGAAACATGACTTCCCCTTTATGATCTCGGAGTATGAATATTTCAGAGAATGGGTGTCTTATCTTTGCCCAACTTATAAATTTAGGTCAAGGAATACATTGAGGTCTGATTGTATGAAAGTCTATAAAGAAGAAAAACAGAATCTTTATAATTTTCATGAGAAGCTTAGTTCTAGACTGAGTCTCACCACTGATTTGAGGACACCGGAACATCAAGATATTGGTTATAGTTGTGTTAATGCCATTATATTGATGATGAATGGACCTTAAACAAAAAAATAATTGCTTTTCAATATATCGAGTGTCCTCATACCGGTGAACTTTTAGGTGAGTGGTTGAAAAATAAAATCTTGGATTGGAATCTGGACAAAAAACTATGCACCATTGTTGCTGATAATGCTAGCAACAATGAACCAATGGTCAAAAGTATCAAGACTTGGTTAAATGGTAAAAATGCTCTCCATCTTCATGGTGAAATTTTACATGGGCGTTGTGCTGCCTGCCCATATTCTCAACGTAATTGTTAAGAACGGCCTAGATGTCATCGGTCCATTTTTTGAGAAAATCTGGAATAGTGTCAAGTATGTTGGCTCATCCCAATATAGGAACCAAAAATTTAGGACGGCATTAAATCAAACTCGTTTTCCCTCATCTAAAAGAATTGGTTTGGATGTTGAAACAAGGTGGAATTCTACATATCTCATGCTTCGAAATGCCTTGGAGTTGCAAAAAGCTTTTGAACGGTTGGCTGATTTGGATAGTGAATACACCTTGCTTCCTACTAATGAGGAATGGGAAAAGGGTAGAGTAATATGTGACTGTCTTAAGATATTCTATGATGCCACTGTTCGTTTTTCTGGATCAAAATACCCTACAGCCAACATCTGCTTCAATGGTATATGCGAAATACATTACAAGTTAAATCAATGGAAACAATCTAAACTTGACTGTGTGTGTGTCATGGCCACTTTGATGCACTCAAAGTTTGATAAGTATTGGACTACTTGCAGCTTGGCTTTAACTATTGCTCGTATTCTTGATCCCCGATTCAAGTTACAGTTTATAAAATTTGCCTATGATGATATCTATGGTTCTGAATCTAAAGTCTACATTGACATGGTTTCCGGAAAGTTGAATGACTTGTACGCTGAATATTGCGGTTCTAGTATGCCATACAACTTTCAAATACCCAATTATGCTTCTCTCAATATTGGGGATGAAGGGAGTCGAAGTGAGGACACAATCAGTGGAAAATTTGAGAAGTATATGAAAGAAAACTCTAGTAGCCAACCGGTGATTCCAAAATCTGATTTGAATCTGTATTTAGAAGTATCTTTGCATCCATTTGATTCACATGATGAGTTCTCTTTTGACCTCCTTCTTTGATGGAAACAAAATGGACCAAAGTTTCCAATTGTTGCAAAGATGGCTCGTGATATTCTTGCAATACCCGTATCTACGGTATCATCAGAGTCTGCTTTTAGTTGGGGTCGTAGGATCATTGATGACACACGCTCATCTTTAACATCGGATATTGTAGAGGCTCTACTGTGCAGTAAGGATTGGTTGCCTACCATTAAAGAAAAAGAAAGTATGTTGCTTACTCCTACATTTGAGTTTTCATTATTTATTTGTAATATGAAAAGCAGACAGTATTAATTTTTCTCCATTTCTTTCAGCCTATGTGAATGTCATTCATGACATTCAAGATCAGTAGAGGATCATATTTTTTGAGTAAGTTATTTATCTCATGTTCAATTTTGATGATACAAAATAAAATGTGATAAAGGTGATGGCATGATTTATTGGAAAGTTAATATTGCAGGGATTTTTTGGGACAGAATGGCCACAAATAGTGCTTTGTGAAGTGACAGAGTTATGACTCTGTGAAATAAAGATGATAAGCACTATATAATAGTGCTATTTTTGGGAGAGAATGGCCAAAAACAATATTTTTGGGGGATAGAATAGTCACAAATTGTGCTTTCAGTCTAAGTTGAAAAACTAGCCAGGCCTTGCTTTTTTGGTATCTTGTGAGTTCTTTACTTTCAATAATTGTAATAGTTTTCGTGCAATATTGAAACTAGTATAATTTAACAAATATTTTACTTCCCATGTGCAGAAATGTAACCAACATATGGTATATCTTGCAAATATAAATCACGGTTACAAAGCTGCATTTCCTTATTTACTTGAGCCTCTTGTAAGTTTCTGACTTCCAGTGAATTATATGCCTTGACCTCATTATAAAATGTGAATCTAACCATTATGTTCTATTTTTACCTTCCCAATAAGCAAAATTATAAAAATCTTGGTGGTGGTTGAAGTAGGCATGAAAAGGCATGAAAAGGTCAGTGTTCTATATAAACGCAAGGTTGATATTTTCCTTATTTCTATGTGCATATTTTATAGATTATTGCAACACTTCTGTTTGATTGGGTCTGTTGGCAGAGTACATCTCTTCTTTCATGTTCCAATATTCGAAAAAGAATCAATGGATGTGATTGGAAATGCATGGTGATGGTATGTATTTGCTCTAACTCCATTTTAATATTTCTTATTGTCAATCATGTTGTGAAAACCATCATTATGTATTGTTTAAATCAGGGATTAATCTTCCCATCAAGTATTACAGAAAATTGAAGGTCATCTAGAACTTGGGTGCATTCGACAAATGATGAAAATGTGAATAATTTCCACAGCAACTCGAAATAGGTATGATATTTTTATATATAATAAAAGCCTCCAAGAAAAAATGAATATTGAGCATTGTTTTAGATATGTTCCTTTTATTTTTAAGACAAACCAATATAGTACGTTTTTTCCTAAGACTGCTATTTTACTTGATATAGCACGTAAAAGCATAATACAAGCTTTTACTTTCCATCCATTGAAGTTCAATCCCTTGTATCTTTTGGCTAACATTGCCAATATATCATAGGTGGATGGAATGCTGCAATAGTATTTGACAGTTTGAAGAAGCTTTGTCACAAGATAAAAGGGCATCGTAGAAGTGTCCAGATCGTAGCTGAGTTGTTACCTATGCCTGATATCAAGTCCTTATCCACACGAACTATGCTATGAGCCTATGATGAACTGATGTGATGATATGTGCTATTTGGATACAACCTCAGCTTTGTCTATTTGTCCAGAATTCTGCAACAGTTTATTTTTACCTGTATGGGTTGGGATATACTCACTTTGCAAATCATCTAGGGTCTGCTCTAGTGGCTGTCAACTTATATTTCTACTGTCATTTGCTTACATGTAACTTAATTTATACTTGTGACTTTTAGTATGGGATGATCTGTACGAAAATTGTTGGAACTAAAAGTACTTCGATTCTCCTTAAAAGAGGTTTCTAGTGAAATGTTCAGCTGTTGTAGTATATTTCTATCGCTGTGTTGACATCCATCGATTACATGAAATTGATGTTGGGTTTATAATTTGCTGGAATCATAGCTTCATACTTGGGTATATGTGAGCTGCTGTGTTTAATGGCACCAATACATGTTTGCGTTTTTGTGTATCTATGAGGAAGGTCGTTAATGGCCATAGAAGGCAGCAGCTTTTGATTTGCCTTTTCAAAAAGTATGCAAAATGTTTGTATATCTCACGTGAGAATAAATGGTATGAGAAACGACACTCTTAATACTTAGTGCTCGTGGAATCCTTGTCTAAATAATGCATTGTGCGGGCATTCATATGTTCAAGCAACCGTATAATATTAAAAAAGGAATTGTCCCCTGCTGATTAGTGCTCAAGACTATGAGTTGTAAATTAATAAAAAAAATGTTAACTGTTTCTGTGGAATAACATTTCGGATTCGGATAAATATTCGAATTCGAATTTTTTAGAGTTCGGATTCAAATTCGGATAGGTTTTTCTAAATTCGACGGATACCGAATCGAATATCGGATATGAATAAAAATTTCGGAATTCGAATTTCGGATATACTAGTATCCGATTCGAATTCGATCCGTTTACAGGTCTATTGTTAAGGCGTCAAGGCGACACGGCGTTCCAGCTGAACGCCTTGTGACTAGGCGCAACTAGGCGCTACTAAGTGTTTCCTAGGCGACCTTTAAAAACTTTAATTTATGTATATGTTTTATGTATATATACATAATTACATATGTGTCACAGTTTTTATGAATATTCCCCACTCATATACATACATTGTATAGTTATATACATATTTATGGTCGATCTCCCTATATATACATATATATATTATCTATGACAAAATAACCAATTACATTTCTAATATATTACCATTAACAATAATGTCAAGAGCAAGAAAATAATTATTGTAAAGAATGGAAGAGAATGATCAACAAGTAAATATATATTTATTGTCACACATAGCTACAATTATTAAGCAATGTAATCACTTTCCTTCATAGAATAGCTACTGAATACAATCTGAACTGAAGGTGCAAAATAAGAAAAATCAAAAGATGTGTATTAATAGTATTAGATCCAAGTCAAAACAAAAAAGAGTATTAGATCCAATTAAAAGTGATATTTGGCACATAACATAGGCAACAATATTGATTTTGAACATTAGGATAGCCACATTAAACATTAAAATACATAAATATACAAGCAGATCCACAAAACTAGGTCAAAGTGGTATTATATTTATAGGCAAGGTGGCATTGCCTAAGCGCAGTCCTTGGACGCCTTGCCGCTTAGGCGGCCGCCTAGGCGCGCCTAGGCGAGCACCTTGACAAATATGCTTACATCCTGCATAGTCAGTATCAGAGTATCCAATAACATCAAGATGTCCATTTCTTTTATAAAATAACCCTTGTCCAGGTGCGTTCTTCAAATATTTCAGGACACGACAGGCATCCCAGTGACATTGTCGAGGGCAATCCATAAATTGACTAAGTACTCCTACAACAAAGCATATATCTAGTATGGTAACAGTGAGATACAGAAGTTTGCCAACTAGTCTCTTGTAACAATACTTATCTTCTAAGAGAACAGTGCACGCAACCCATAGATCATGTGCATGATCCATAGGTGAGACAGCAGGTCGACAGCCCAACATTCCAATTTCAGATAATAAGTCTAGAATATACTTCCTATATAATAGAGATACTCCATTTTTGTTATATGCTACATCAATGCCAACAAAGTATCGAAGACGTCCAAGTTCTTTGGTTATAAAATGTTTCATAAGATATTTCTTGGTATCAACAATCCTTGTGGTATCACTACCAGATATAATGATATCATCCACATATACAATAAGAATAATAATTCCAGAAGTGGTGGTCTTGATAAAAACAGAATGATCACACTGAGACCTTGTGAGATCAAATTGTTGTGGTATAAGAGAGAATTTTTCAAACCATGCTCGAGGGTTCTACTTAAGAGCATAAATAGCCTTCTTAAAAAGACAAACCTTCCCAGAATACTCCCCCTCAGCAACATAACCTGGAGGTTGGGACATGTCGATAGTTTCTACGAGTCACCATAGAGAAAGGCATTTTTGACAACTAGTTGATGCAAACGCCATCCTTGATTGACAACAACAGAAATAAGAATACGCACAGAATTAAGACGAGCAATAGGGGAAAAAGTTTCAAAATAAACAACTCCAAATTCATGTGTATCCTTTGGCAACCAATCTAGCTTTTAAGCGTTCAAACGTTTCATCTGAAAGATATTTAATAGTATATACCTAGCGAAAGCCAACAGGATTGCTACGTGGAGGAAGATCAACAAGGACCCATGTCCCACGGGATCGAAGAGCATCCATCCCTCATCCATAGCCTTTTTCCATCCAAGATGGAGAAGTGCTTCCCACACAGTGTTTGGAATAGAGATAGTAGATATCACAACAGTAAATTTAGCCATGGAGACATTTAGATGATCTATAGAAACATGTTTAGAAATGCAATATTGTGTACCAGACCATTGTCCCTTCCGTAAGGCAATAGGCATGTTCAACTCAGAAACATGACTAGAGCCAGTAGAATTACCATTAACTGGTGGTGGATCATCAGTCTCCGAAGGGGTCATAGCAGGGGATACTTCAGGTAGAGGTCTTTTGCTCCGCCGCTCATATACTTTCAGAAGTTGGTAGGGAATTTTCTTTTGTAGGATGGACGAAGGCATGCGGTTGATGAGGTAGTTGGCTAACATAATGGCATCAGGCCAATAGGATTTGGGAACCTTCATTTCAATTAGAAGAGTTCGAGCAACATCAAGAAGGTATTTGTTTTTCCTTTCAGCAGCACCATTTTGTTATGAACTATAGGCACATGAGGTTTGATGGACAATTCCTTTGGAGATACAAATTTTCTGAAAACCATGTTACACGTATGATGTAGGACACACTAGGCTTTATTCTATTATTTTTTTTGCTTTAATTTTGTATTTAGGGACCTAAGTGCAAATTATCTAGTTATTGTAATTAGTCATAAATGTTTTATGCTTTCTTTTATTTTAGGTTTTATTTAATTTCGAATTTTGTTATATAGGATTCTATTTCCATTACTTGAGGGTCAAGTCATGTAGTGTTATAAAAGCCAGCCTTGGGGCCTTTGTCCTGGCTATTGAATATTAATTGAATTTTGAGAATTTGTCATTTATCTTCTTCGTTCTTCTTCTTCAAGATGTGTTCCACATCAACGTACTCAGAAGCATTATCAGTGCAGAAAAATTTAGTAGTAGTAGAAAATTGAGTTTTTATTTCATTCAAGAACTTGGAGAGAACATTTAAAATTTCAGAGCGATCTTTCAAAAGATAAAGCCAAGTGGCACGAGACCAATCATCAATAAAGAATACAAAATATCGCACACCAGTACGCTTACCAATACGATGGGGTCCCCAAATATCGCGAATTAAATAAAACAAACTAGGACTCTTGTTATCACGAGGAGAATACACAGAGCGGTGATGTTTTCCAAGTTGACAAGATTGACATATAAATTTTCAAAAGACAAACTAGGAAATAAGGACTTCAACTTATTGGTTGAAGGATGACCAAGTCGCAGGTGCCATTGATACAAAGAGGTAGAGTGAGCCATAAGAGCAGTAGCAGGCAAATTTGACGAGGTATGTCGATAGTACAAACCATCTCCACCTTCATGTCCCCCACCAATCATCTTCTCGTCCTGAGATCCTAGATGGAGACAGTGGAAAGAAGGTTATTTTACTAACAGAGATCAAGTTCAAAGGAAATCTGGACACAAATAGGACAGATTTAAGGAGATTGTTGTTAACATCCCCTATTCCAGTGAGCGAAGAAGTAGATCCATCTACCAGACGCACCGGAGGATGATATGTAGATTTCTTTAGATGAGTGAAAATATTTTTATTACCAGTCATATGGGCCATGGCACCAGAATCAACAATCCAATCGTCTTTTTTCGAAGATGAGCAATGTTAAGCAATGTTCGTCTGAGGTGTGGTAGTAAGTGCAAAAGAGGCTTTGATTAGCTTGTCAAGGTCAGACGAACTTAGAGTTACCATCTGAGTAGCAGCACTAGATGTATATGGAGACTCTTCATCAGCTTCATTAGTGGAGACTTGGTTTACCCATTCGGGCTTTCTATGTTTCTTCCAACATTTGTCCTCGGTATGATTAGTCTGTTTACAGAAGTTGCAGTATCGAGGTTGAAGAGAAGACCCTCTTCCAGAAGACTGAGGAGGAGGAGGCCCTCTTCCCCCATTGTTAAAACCTATGCCTTGTCCACTCGCAGATTTACCACGTCCTCGTCCAGCAACAACCAGGGCAGCAGACTCTTCTTTGGTAGCAGAAGACATGGAGCGAGATATCCGAAGATAAACATCGTCCAACATGGGTAATGGTTCGGATGCAAGGATTTGTTGGCGGACAACTTCATAGCTGGGGGACAAGGATGCCAAAAACTGACATAAGTGGACTTCATCTTGTTGTTATTGTAGTTTATTAATATCAGTAGATAATGGATGGTGGAGTTTGAGTTCTCCCCAAATACCTTTGAAGGTATCAAAATGTGAAGCAAACGATGTAGCTTTGTCAAGTCTTAAGGAATGCAGGTGTTTATAGAGTTAAAAACTCGGGAGGCATTTCCCCTACTAGAATATAGATCTGAGCAATATGGTCACAGGCTTCCTTGGCAGTGTCAGTAAATAGGAGATTGGTGGATACATGGGATTCATAGCTATTTAGAATCCAAGACAAGACTTGAGAATCACATTCTGCCCATTTCTTATACTCGGCTTTCTTTTTGTCATTCGTTTCATCTTTAGGAGGAGGTAATTCAGTGAGATGCTCGATCTAGGCCGCAGAGTGAGCATAGATTTGAAAGGATCGTGTCCATAAAATGTAGTTGGATCCGTTGAACTTGACAGAAGTGACACATCTAGCATGTGTCTCCATGATCTCAAAAAAGATGAAGCCATAGAGCAATAGTAATAGCCAAAGAGTCTCATTAAGCAGCAACACGACGTGTCTAGAAAACGACACGCCATGTCAAGAGAGAACAGACTTCTTCAGAGGTAAGGGACACGACGTGTTAGATGATTCACCGATGTGAGACACGGCGTGTCAGGCAGCATAACGTGTCAAAGGTTGAGGTAGCAGCATATCAGGAGCAGGTGATTCGCTGGTTTGGGACACGGCGTGTCTGGCGGGGACACGGCGTGTCAAAGGTCGAGGCAGCAGTAGATGAGGAGCAGAAATGGCGAATCCAGCGGAATAAGGTCAAAAAGGACCCAGAATAAGTGGCAAATACGATGATTTACCAAGAAGAAGAAGGGTGATGTGTTGGATATACCCAATCATACCAATAATAGAGTGGATAGAGCCCTAGAATAGGTGGTCATGAATGACCCTAGATCTGTCGAACGATTCTTCCAAATAACAGTTCTTCAGGGCATAAGAACAATGGAAGGACCGTCGGCCATGTCCCTAGATCCTCTAGTTGGAAAAGAGGACAGGGCTAGAAGGAGAAGTAAATCCCCTTAGGTGTTGCCCAACAACGGCGGTGAAGATGGAGGATGCGACGGCGGTGACTGATGGAGGGAAAGAGAGAGAGGGAGAAGGCGGTGGCGGCTGGTGGAGATCAAGACTAAGTATCCTGCTCTGATACCATGTGGAAGTATGCCGTGTTTTCTATATTCACAAAAGAGAAAACTCACTCCTATAAATAGGAGGTTGTACACGAAAACGAACTGAGAACCCTAATGGGTCACTTTATACAAGGGCCCATGTTAGAGAATAAAGAAAGAACTTAAACAGAAATACACTTAAACAGTAAATACAGTAATATATCTCAATAATATGTATGGATGTATAAATTTGTATATATATTGCACATATATATATTGCACACACGCCAATATATGTATATACATAAATACACATATATTGCCCATATCTAAGTACATATCTATAAATCTATTACATACATATACTACATACATACATATATGTATTTACATTTACGGACACATTTATATACACTCAAACTAAGTCAGTCTTAAACTGGAAAAACCGGAAAATACGAGAAAATCTATAAAATGGGAAGAAAACGTAAAACGTGAATAATTCACAAATATACAAAATAAAATATAATATTCAGAAAATGGGAGTTATTTAGCCGTTTTGTACGTTTGGGGAAAATATCGTATTATAAACATGACTTTTTCAAAAAGTTAAGAGTATATTGTGACTATGATTCCCAGTGGGCCCTAGCCGATTCACTGATTGGTTGATCCTAACTGACTTGAATTGCATAATCAAACTTATGCTCAAGCATCGAGACATGGACATCACATCGAAGCTACCGCCATCAAAACCATAGTAACAAACATGAACAACGATATCACAAAAAGTCACAAATACGACTTTTTTCGGCGGACTTTTCTGGAAGATACTATTAATATATGTGCTTTACGCTTTATGTTTTATTTATGCTTTAGACTTGACTTTGCCATTAGCTTTTCTTTTATTCTATATTGCTTGCTTCTGTTTCTCACTCACTCTCCTATCCTATAAAAGAGAGTGTCTTGTAATTGTTTTAGACACATCAAATAAAGACTTTTCTTATACAATATGGTATCAGACATGTTAGATCCTTCTTAACCCTAATGCTTCCCTAAGTCGTCGTCTCCCCTACCGCCCCCCCTGCCCCATTCTAACCTGTTGCCAACAGCCCCCCACCCTCCACATACTCTTAGCCCACCACCTCCACCCTCCCCTACCCACATCCTCCCGACCGTTGCAACCCTCCCCTCTAAGCCACCATCCACCTCCCCTCCACACCCACTACCACAACCAACCCAATTGACCCATCCACCCATCAAACAACCCCTCCAATCGACCGATCCAACCCCCCAGTCGACACCCTCGATCGACCCTGTCGTCGAGCTATCCCAACCACCACACCTTCAACCACCCACCTCACGCCTTCCACCCACCATCTATTCGTCTTGCTCCTCTTCAATTCGCCCAAAAATAACACGTTCACAGACCTAAAAGTCCCACATTTTTTTTCTGCCTATGCCACATGGTGGAGTAAATCTTAAACTATGGCAACGTAGGTTTTTCTTCTTCTCTCTGCTGCCCCTATGCATGTTTCTCAGATTTGCTGATTCAGGTCTGCTACTGCTCTCTACTACCCCTATGCGGGTTTCTCAGATCTACCGATCCAAATATGTTGCTACTCTCTACTGCCCTATGTGGGTTTCTCAGATCTACTGATCTAAATCTACTACAACTGTTGTTGCTACCTTTTCTTCTTTGTACACGCCATTTCTCCGCCTCCTATAGCGACTACAGATCCTCCTCAGTCTTTGTGTGTTACGACGGTGAAGCTTCACAAATCAACCTATCATCTTTGGTCGGCGTCGTTTGAACTCTATTTCAAAGCCCAAGGGCGCAATTCACATATCTCTACTGTTGCTAAGGTCACTCTCCCTCATGATGACTCGACTGATGACAAAGTCAAGCAAGCCTACACTCAATGGTCCAAAGATGATTCCGGAGTGATGGATGGTGAATAGTGTCGAACCAAAGATCAGTTAGTCTCTCCTCCACCTTCAAAATGCCAAAGCCATGTGGGATTAACTATCCCATGTGTACTCCACCAACAAAATCCGAAGAAGGATTTCAAGATCTTCAAGAATCGGGCTACTGATGGATCTGTCGAAGACTACTACAACCAGTGCTCGACACTCTGGGATGAATATTAAGTATACCATCCTTTGTCCTCTGACATCAAAGAAGTTCAGTGGCAACACAATGAACTTTCGTTGGTTCAGTTCTTGGTTGGACTTCCTCATTCCTTCTATGGTGTTGTGGATTAGATCTTATCCAGCGATCCCTTACCGACACTAAGGGATGTTCTCAAGCGACGCCTTCCTTCTACGTCTTCCCTACCTGCTAGTTTTTCTTAGCACTCGGTCCTTGCGGTCCGCTCCAATGACTCTAGTTGAGGATGTGGATGTGGTCGCGGTCGTGGTGGTCATACTTCTGGTGCTTCTGAACGTGGTCCTCCTCCTGGATCTGGACAAGAACCTCTTACTGCCAACCGCTTTTGCAACTTCTTTGGGCGCATGAACCACAATGAGAACCGTTGTTGGAAAAAACATGGTGCACATGCATGGGCAGACCCAGTCACCTTTGATGCCTTTGAAGACTCCTTTGTTGCTGCCTCTGGTTCTGCCCAACCCACCGTTGAGTGGATCCACTCGGAGTTTAAGAAACTCCTTCATGCTCGTCTGTCCTCGCAGTCACCTTCTCAAGATGGAGGTCCTTCTGCTTTACTAATCTCCTACACCTTATGGTAAAAATAAATGGGTTTTTGACTCAGGTGTTTCTACTCATATCTCTGACATATCGGAAATGTTTTCAACTTTATCTAAAACCACTAGAGTTATACCAATTACAATGGTGGATGGAACTCAGTCATCAGTGCATAGCATCGACACTATATCTCTCTCCCATAACTTGCCATTAAAATATGTGCTATATGTTCCAAGATTTCCCCTTAAATCTTTTATCAGTCACTAAAATTGTTAAGAGCCTTCAGTGCTCGATCACATTTAATCCTGAGGGTTGTCTATTTCATGATCTCCACACGAAGATGAAGATCGGTTCGGGCCATGAGGAACTGGATGGACTGTACTACCTGGATCTAACGATTTGATGTTGCTCTGCTATCTTCTTCAGAAATTGGCCTACAATGGCACTACTATCTTGGGACATCCTTCTACTGCTAAATTGTGATGTTTATATTCTGAAATTTCTGATAAACATTTTTTGTGTGAATCATGTCAATTCGGCAAACAGACTCCGGTTGTGGTTCATAAGAAAAAAGAGATTAGTTCTAAAAATCAGTTTGATATTGTTCATGTTGATATATGGGGACCTTGTTCTGTTACTAGCCTACCCGGATTTTGCTTTTTTATGCCTTTTATTGATGACTATTCTCGGGCAACTTCGTTGTTTCTCTTAAAAGATCGCAGTAATATATTAAACACTATCACCACTTTTTCACTGAGATCCAGACCCAGTTCAATACAACTGTCTAAATCTTTCGAACTGATAATGCCTTAGAATTTATGCAAAAATCAGTAAACCTGCTTTATACTGCTCGAAATACCATTCATCAGACTTCCTGCTTTTACACACCACAACAAATATGGTGTGGCAGAGAGGAACAATCGTCACCGTCTTTAAGTAGCATGCATTATTCTTCTTCACTATCATGTTTCTACAAATTATGGCATGAAGTTGTATCTATTGCGTGCTACTTAATTAACCGCATGCCTTTTCTGTGATGCAAAATCAAGTCCTTTCTCTCTTTTGTATCCCGATGCACCTTTGTTTTATGTACCTCCGCGCATCTTTGGCAGCATTCAGTCTGTTAAGAATCTTCACCCTGGGATATCTAAACTTGACCCCCGCTCCATTAAGTGTGTTTTTCTTGAATATTTAAGAACTTAAAAGGATATAGGTGTTATGATCCTGCCAAAAGACAATGGTTTGTTAGTGTGGATGTCGTCTTTTTTTAACACATGTCGTACTACTCAAAAAAGGGGTCTGCTTTATCAAGTAATCTGTTGGATCCCACTCCCCTGCCTCAAGTGGTAGAAAATGATCCCACTGAAGTAATTGAAGTTTTTCCTCCTCTAAAGGTGTACCGTGTACAAGAGAAGACCCACGGTTACAGTCCCATCCATGGCCCCTCAACAACCAACTATTCCTTTGTCGGTAGATCACAACACCTCCCAGGTAACTTCTGGCCTACATCTTCCCATTAGTCAAAGTAAATGTGTTTGTTCCTGTACTCAGCATCTGATTAGTAATTTCTGCTCTACAACTAATCTTGGTGCTAGTTTTGCCTGTTTTGCTGCTGCGATCTTGATTGTTTTCATACTAAAGATTGCTACACAAGCTCTTAAGCCTCCTACCTGGCGTCAAGCTATGAAAATTGAAATGGCTGCTCTTTGCGATCGCAAGACTTGGGATCTAGTTGATCACCCTGAAAACTATTCTAGTGTTGGTTGTCATTGGATTAACACTATTAAACACCATCCAGATGCATTGATTGAACGGATGAAGGCTCATCTAGTAGAAAAAGGTTATACTCAAACCTATGGGGTAGACAATTTTGAAATCTTTTCCTTTGTTGCCAAACTTAGTTCTATACGGGTGCTTATATCTATTGTTGTGAACAATGATTGGCCTCGTTTTCGACTTGATGTTAAAAATGTTTTCGTATATGGTGATGTGCATGAGGAAGTCTACATGGAGTTGATTAGTGTAGTTGCAAACTACCACTGCATCATTTTGTAGCAAAATATATAAGTTGAGCTAATTAGTGTCATCATGCATAGTGGTTAAGGTGGCCATCTAGGCACCCTGGGTGTTTGAGAAGGGAGAAAAACCTCGGCGCCCAGGTTCTAATTGACTTGGGTAGGTGCATAGGGCTTTGTAGGCTCTTTAGGTCAGTTTAAGGCCTAATTAGTTAAATTTGGGTCTGAATTAGGCCATATGAGTTGAATTAGGAATTAAAACTGATTGATGTTGATGAGTTTTGATTTGGCCGTCGTAGACAGATTTGTTTAATTAAGGTGAAATCTAGGTCAGGTTTGGCCAAATTAGGGGCAATCATGTCTCATTTAGTTCATGTTATGTGTTGTTTAGGTCAACCTACGATACATTAAACTTGAAGAATACCAACATATATAGACTGAGTTATATTTGTGAATCTAACTATAGATTATAGTTGTATATTAAGAGTAAAACACCTAGGAACATCTAGGTGCCTCTTGGCTGAGGAGTCCACCCCCGCCTTGACAAGTACTGCATAGTGTGACTTTTTCTGCTTCCTCTAGAACTGACAAAGTTCATACGTTCACCTTCACTTCCCATAATAAGCATCAAACTACTGCCATTTTACATCGCTCAACTAGTGATTTCCATCACTTCAATTGCACTACAACCTTGCTCCACTCCATTGATAATCATCTCAACCATGTCGTGACATACAGCAAACAAGAAAAGCACTAGTCCTTTAACATTGCACCCCATAAAACACACATCTCAGAGTTACCGTCACGAAATGAATGAATATTACCTCAATGTCTAGCATCCTTAGAAACAGAAGTTGTTCCTTTACAGAGATTTGAAATAATTTTTGCCTTGGTCAAACTTTGAAGTTAAAACATAAAATGGAATCACATTTCCTCCATTAAATTCCTCAAACCTGGATATCTTAATCCTAATTGTTATTTCTACGAAACTCAAATGCACAGTCTACTGATGAATCCAGATAACGTGGCAAGTGTAAGTTACACTAAAAATGTGAAAAAGAATAAAAATCATCTCTGTGGTATGCTGGAAGACTGTTTGGCATTTGTTGGGGAACTTGTTTTGATAAGTGTAGAACTAAAAAAGTTTCCCTTACTATAAAAAAAACAGTATTTATGAGCTAATTATTACTGTTAATGCCGACAAGGAATAATTTACCAACCTTAATTTCCAACTGTCGCTTCTTAAGCTCATCCGTAGACAGACGTTTAGCTTCGTTAGCTTTTTCCTTGAGCTTTTCAGGATCGGAATGTCCTTTTATGCAAAGACGAGTCAGTCGATCATTTAGTAGCATAAATTAAGAGACAAAGCCAAAGATAATTTGCCAAAACATTCCAATTAAACGGCAAGAAAGGCTTCAGGCCCACACCTATTGCCCATTGCAACATGCCATCCAAGGAAGAGAAGCCTCCGTCAACGTTGTCCGATTCGGGAATCCCGTCATCTACCATGCCTTCACCGAGATCCACACCCCGCTTGGCGACCAGATCGGCCTCGTCCTTTCCAGTGGACCAGAAGAGGCTGCCCCATGAAGACTTGTTTGCGCGCTCATCGGCCGACGCGGCCGCGGCGGAGGAACAGTATGAGGCGATAAGAAGGGTCGACGATAAAAGCAGCAGGATAGAGACATACGGAAGAACGCAGGCGCCACTCGTCTTCATCTTTATCGCCGCGGTGGGCGGAGAGAGGTGCGGCATCGTCGATGCGTCGATGACCGGAGGAAGTGTGTAAGCTGGGCTGTAGCCGCTGTTACTACTGTTCAGGACCTTCCGGCGAATCGGCTCGTGTAATTTTAGTGGTGCCGTGGCTCGTGGGTCGAGTGAGTCCAGACTGCGGGTGATTAAACACGATCAAAAGGATATAACTATCTGACCCGGCCAGTGTGGCTCAGGTGGTTCGGCCCGGCTTGTCCTTTGAGGGATCCGGGTTCGAATCCCCTTGAGCGCACTGTATTTACCAACTTCTTGGGTCATCCGGACTCTGGTACCTGTTTGAGGAGGAGGGGGAGCGGGGTCTCCCTAAGACTTAAAAAAAAAAAAAAAAAACTATGTGATTAGGTGACGCTGTTCCCGACCTTTCCATTGGCTGGATGACTACTCAAGAATGTAACCATACATAGAGGCACTTTTATCTCCACTAGAGTATTCTCCCTGCACGCACACCCTACACGCGGCTACCGTGGCTAAAAAGGAGCAATAGTACAACTGGGATTCTAAGCCTATGACAACAGATTGGGGTTAAACTCTTGGGAGGGATATCCATAGTGCCGATCAGACTTGGTCTTCTTTTGATCGAAAAATAATTCCTCATTGAAATCATGAATTCACGTCACACTACGTGTCAGAAGAGAGAAAGGTTGAGAATCTTGAAATTGAATTTCTAATTCCAAAAATAACATTGTTAGAAAAAATGGAGTTCATATGGATGGGGACTGAAATTAAACAAAGGACCCGTTAATTTTCTTTTAACTCATTTACTGTCAAGACACCAAATGGACTAAAACACAGTCAAATCACTATATTTATTAACAAACGAGAAACGCCAGTCCACTTTAGAATTAAGTTTAGCCCATTGCCAAACGGGATCTAAATGTAAACATAAATAAGTTGTTTCGTACTTAATAATGACTAACAAATTGTTGAGCGAGTTCCGCCTGCTCCATTACCTAGGTCTCGTGGATCAAAATTGTATTTCCAAATTGTTTTTCTTTCGAGTTTCTTTTGCTACAATAATCTTAAACAAGGTGAACCTTTATCTTTATTCTTTTACTAAGATAAGATGTGTGGAACCACTCCCGGAAGGAGTTACTTTGGTGTGTAAACCTCCTACTCCTCTAGAGAGCTCATGCTTTTACACCTTGCTTTTTTCATACTCACAAAATGTCTACATAATTTTCTTAAATAATTTTACAAGTAATCTTATAGACCACTTCGTGGACGCACCCTTTAACATCCCATATATTCTCAAGTTGTTAATGACACACTAAACTTCATCAAACCCAACCTAATGAACTCAACTACCATTAAGTGTATTTCACATACGTATAAATCAAGTCTTCCAACTAAATTCATCTCTAATATTAAATCATGCACCATTACTCACTTTCTAAAGTGCTCCATCATAGACATTGCTACCATATATCTGACCCTTCATGTATCATATCCTCCTTTACAAACTAGTCTTGGAACCCTATTATTAAAAAAATGATTAACTGCTTTGTTGGCTAGAAAATGTCTCACTAGTACATTCCTTGCCATTTCTATTGTAAATTTGTAAAAAAAATGGCACAACAACTTAGTGGCATAATATAAAAAAGCAAGTCCCATTGTACGCCGAAATTTGCCCTTCAGGAAAAAAAAATTGGGTGTGCGCTTCACTTGTAACATCAGTTTGACACCGAAATCGACACCATTAGTACCCAGGAAAAAATTAGTTTTTCAAAAAAAAATTGTGAAAGGAACAATAGTGTCAGTTTTGTTGACTCTAGGTCTAAATTGACCAAACCCTTGTATTGATGATGACTTAATCATTCCACTTAATTGTGCTTAATGCTTCTACTTGAGTGGTTTCACATTAGGTATAGACACACTTCAAATTCCCTAACTTGCACATCTCAACTTGGAGAAAAGACAATTTAAAATCAATGTAAGTGTACTTTTGTGGAAAATGATGTAAATCCATTAGAAACATATTGTAAATCACTTGTAATATTGTATGACTTGGAATTAAGCTTAAAAAAATCAAGAGTACTTAATCGAATATTTAACCACTTAAATGATATATTTTTTAATTCATTATAGGTTGTTTGTCGGTCGAGTTAATGGATCTTAAAAATGTCATGGTTCAGTCGAGTTGCACACTCACAAAATTGATTTAAGTGACCAGTTGATTTTCATCCAGGATAAACTCGATCGATTGGTCAAATATGATTAGCCATATAGTGTAATCGGTCAAGTTACCTTTATTAAAACTCGACCGATCGCATTGTACTGAAAGTGTAGAAAAATACTTCTAGCCGTTGGAATGTTGCAAAACTAAAAAAAATGTTGCAACATCCCAAACGGCTATTATTCGTCCTTAAGTGTTCCCAAAGGCTTTTAGGCATCCTCAATTATAAATAGGACCCCTTGGGCTTCATCCCATGGTTAGCCAAGTACTATGAAGGTCCATATTCTATATTTGAGTGCATCCTACAACCTCATCTCTCTCTAAGCTTAATCATTTGCTACATCCATTAGAGTGAGTAGGAGATTTATAAGAGAACTAGTCTTACATGTATATCTTGTAAGGATCTCACTTCCACCACCTCCCAAACTCTCATTTCTACCATAAAAATGAAGATGAAGGTTCTCTCTCTTGGCTAAGACAGGTGAAGAAGAACAAGGGAAGCCATCCCTTGGTGAAAGCTTCTCCTTCATGAAGGTGAAGTCAAAGGTAGAAGATCCAAGAAGAGTGGATAATTCCTCAAAGGCTGAAGAATTGTACATGAGTGGCTAAGTCTTTGGTGAAGGTCGAAGAATTATTGCAAAGTGGGTAAGTCTTAGGTGAGGTAGGAGACTCTTGGTTGGATAGGTAAGTCACGTGGTAGGTTGTTAGATCCCTTGCCTTCAAAGGAAAAGTTGGGTATCCTTGTCCCGAAAAAAGAAGGTCATATGTTATAACTCTTATAAGTGAATATAAGGAGCAGACATGGTTAAGAAATCCTAGAGGTTGACCTCTCTAGGTAATGAACTGACTATATCCTAGTTTGGAGAGTGGAACCACTCTAAACAGCTTGTTCAAGTGTTTGTTTCAATCTCTCTCATCCTTGTTGTGTATGTTTAGTTGTACATCAAATTTTTCACATTTGCAACCTTATCTTATGAAATATCTTAAGCCTGTGTTTGGCACGGGACCGAAACCCAGTTTCGTGCTGTCTTTTAGTGCCAACCCTGCCAAACATCTGCCGGTTCACGGCTGGTTCGCGTTTGGTTCAAAATCCCGAAATTCGTCCGTTATGGGATAACGGAACCCCCAAATCGGGGTTGTCCCAGTCCCACGAGGGGCGGGATTCCGGTTCACAACCCGGTTTACGCGATCCTCTCCTCCCCTCGCGCGACACCCATCCCGATATTCGTCTCGTTTCCCCTCTTCCCTCCCGATACCTCCTCTCCCGAGACCTCGAGACGATTTGTCTGTCCTCGCCATTACTATTCTCTCCAGCAATAAAGCGGCAGCCATGGCAGGTGACTGGCGTGCCCTAAGCCCTGCCCAGTGGAGTAGGCGGCGTAGCAGGTCAATCAAGCGGCAAAGCTGTGGTGGCTCGTCTGCAAGCTCGTCTGCAAACGTCGAGCTACTTCCGAGTTGTCTACTCGCATCAAATCGCCGTGCAGTAAACCCTACGAAGGGCAACCAGTGTCCCGCCTGCTATATACTTCTGCATTTCATCATCGATCTGGTCGCATTTCACCTTCGGAGCCTCCATACACTCTTCTATTCCGCCGTTGCCGCCGCTGCCGAGCCGCTGTTGTGGGAAGTCGTCGAGCTGCTTGCAAGGTAGGTATCTTCCGCCCCTTTTCATCGATCTCGTCAGTAACCTTCAGCCACGAGTGTAAAAAATGGTATGATCTTGCTATTATCTGCCGCCCCTTTCCAATGCTAGCTTCAGCCACGAGTGCTTGGTGGTTGATAGGAAACAAGTTATTGATCGCAGTAATCATGTGATGCCCATTTTCTCAATGTTATAATCATCACTTCAACGTGTTTATTCGTAGATCTTATTGCTGGATGGAATGCCCAGTACTTGCTCGATAGAATGTAGTAGAAAGAAATGTATTAGCCACATCCTTGTTGCTCTTTTGAAATGTGTTTTGTACTATGGGCATTATCTATAGATTGTATTAAGTTCTGTCTTCTAACGATGATTGTGTAACAATATGTTAGCCACATCCTTGTTGCTCTCGAAATGTGTAACCAAACGCAGGCTAAATTTTTCTTGAAGCTTCTCTGTATATTAGCCACATCCTTGTTGCTCTTTTGAAATGTGTTAGTTGCTGATGATTGTGTAACACTGATTTTAGTAACGATGTTAGTTGCTGATGATTGTGTAACACTGATTTTAGTAACAATGTAGTTGCATCATGTCTATGCCTACATTCCAAAACTTCAATTTTCACAAACAATAGTAGTTCAATTTTTGGTTGTTGATCCTGCAGTGATGGTCATAAGAGGTTTTTCATTACTACATGGCACTCGCATTGCTGATCATCAATTTGTTTATGGCTAGTTGCTTGATAGGAACTCTGGATGACTTCAAAAGTTGGTATAGAGTTGGATGACTTCAAATCTGTTTTGTATATTAGTGGAACCTCAAATACCCATTATTGCCACATTTATGTCTATGCATACATGTATATCTTTCAAAATTATGTATATATCTATGTATGCAACAATACAACTGTATATATTGAGGTTTAGTTGTGTTTAAATGTATATATGTATGTATAAAACAATAAAATATTTATCTTCCTGTAAGACATGTATATCAGTGGATTAACCATAATTTTTTGGATTGACCTACATTTATGTATCTGAAATATAACATATATATGAAAGGGGAAATGATATAAAGATCATAAGATATGCATTGATATAGGTAAAAATAACATATACATGAAGGGGGATGTTATAAAATTCATAACACATGTATAGACATAAGTAAATTGTACAAAACTTTAATTTTTCTCGAAGCTTCTCTGTATATTACCTTCTATATTTCAGGACCCATGCTCCTGATTAGCTAATTTGTGATATTTTTTCACTGTATGAGCAGAACAACTCAATGTTATACTGGAATCCATGTATATATCAGGCTTATATATATTGTCGGTTGTATTACATATGAATATGTAAGTAAAAGGTTATTAGATTATGACTGAAATAAAAAATTGTTGATCAAAATGTGACCCTTACTCGATGATTGAGCTTCTTCTAATTTGGATAGGTAGTATGGGCAAGATTGGACTAAAATTTCTAAATCAACCAGAGATTTTAATGAGTGTCTGCATTGTTAGTAAACATGCTTTTAACATACTGCAAATTGTGGTTGTTGTGCTAGGGTTGTGATACATCAGACATATACCAATATTTTTACAATGTTACTATTTTACACACAAATTCTGTTGATTACATTGAATTCTACAATATTATTAGATATTTGTTCATGTGTCTAAATGAGAAGCCCCTGAAACTTTCTCAATCCGTATTATGACCTGATGAACCACCAAACAACTACTCAAAATAAAATACAACAAAATCAAACTACTCAACTCATTTTTTCCCTTTTCAGAATTGTTACACACATAATTTTTGCTTTACAATGATGATCTTCTACCCATGAGGGAAATGACTAGCTTTTGGATCTTATGACTGGTCCGGCCAATGGATCTTGTCTTGGAACATTCCCTTATTTCTATATCGGTCCGGCTAATGGATGTTGTTCTGGTTTGCAACCATGGATTGGGATAAAGTAATTGTCTATCACCTAATATGCTTCATATTCTTCAGGTTTGTAGAAACACAATAAACTAAAACATCATTATGTTAGGAAGCTAAATGGTCAACTAAATGGGATGACAAATGTGGTTGTATCCCTCTTTCTCGCACTTGAAACTAGTCTATATCCATCATGTTTATATTTTTCCCTTCTTGCTTATTTTAGGAAGCTTCAAGCAGGCATATTAGCTGCAACAGCTCTGTATATAAGCTGAATATAACCCTAAACTAATGAAAATTTTCTACTGAAATACAAAATTATCTACTGCTGCTATTTAAGCACTGCTATACTTAAGTCCAAAACTGCTGTGTAGTGGATTACAGAATTTATATAAATCTGTTGCTTTTGTCTTCTGCCTTCTATACAACCATTGCATATTCATCCATCTACCACCTATACAGTAAACAAATGGTTGGAAGGTTAAAAGTTCCATTTTTTAAAAGTAAAGAATAAGGTTTTGATAGAAAAATACAAACTGAAATATGATTCATCTTCTTGATCTGAGACATGTTTGGAAACATTAATTTGATACTTCAAATAACTTCAAAGTCTGTCCCTGTATTATTGAAATGTGACAGTGATACATGCTTATGGGGGCATAAAACTTAAAGCAAATATATAAATTTAATAAATTATTGGTTGATAATGTAAAATTGGTTAATTCAATATTTTAATTCTAAATTCTAATTGATATAAACTAAAATAGTTAATTTTTAAATATATCTACAGTTGAATTTCTTTTCTTAATTCTATCTTACTAGTTTTATTGTTTCATTAATAAAATGAATTCAAAATTCCTCTGAATGAAGAAAACTATACAAATGATCAAGATTAAACATTGACAAGAAGTCTTTGGATTAAGAACAGATTTGACTCAATGAAAAGCTCGGTTAATTGCTATTAAAAGACCATACAACTGCAGTACGGATGCTCTTGAATTGTTGAGAAATGATTTACAATCTTGTGGTACTCCATATCCTAGTTTAGATTATAATGATAACACACAATAACCATGTGATGATTATAAATATTCAGTAGAAGATGGTAGCACACAGTCAAGTTCTATGGTATTGTTTACTGATTAACACATTTTCTATTTGGTTTATTGATTATGCTCCCTATTGCTTGTTTTTATTGAATTTTTATGTTCAGTGATGTATAGGAGAAATATGAATTCATATATAGAGAAGAGTGTAAACTTGAATAAATTGAAAAGGTTGTTGACATGGACCTAAAATTGAAGGACAATCTTTTAAATATTTCAAAACGTTGTTGACATGGACCTAAAATTGAGACACTGTATTACAATTTCAAAAACAGCCTCCAAAACTGCTGCTATATAGTGGATTACAGAATTTATATAAATTTGTTTTGTATATTAGTGGAACCTCAAATACTAATTATTTCCACATTTACATCTATACATACAAGTATAACTTTCAAAATTATGTATGTAACTTTCATTATTGCCACATTTACGTGGATGCCACATGTACATCTGCTGATTATATTGCAAATAACATCACTATTTCGGCTATCACTGTGTAGTCTCAAACTATATTCGTATGACGGTTTCGTTTAAACACCAACACTAAAATTGATATATCGCAGTGTCATTGCTACTTTGGCTGCACCCGACCCGAGGTTCCATATTGTATGGTCGAAAGAGTTGGATGAGGCTCTGGTTGCAGCATTGAGGAGACAATATGACATGGGTAGGTGCGTCGATGGAATATTTACTAGGGACACGTGGAGGAAGACGCTACGCGATTGGCATATCAGGATGGGGAGGAATGAGGGTACATTGGATCAGTTAAAAACTCGGTGGAAGAACCTCAGGAGAGACTATGCAAAGATAAAACTGGTAACCAATAAAAGTGGTGTTGGATGGGATGACAATAGGCACAAGCCAATATTGCCTGACACCCCGGAGTGGAGGGAGGCACTTGCGGTATGTATAATAATATATACTCCCCTGACTATTATATATTCAATTAAACTTCTTACTTTTGACCTAATCAGTAGTTGTCCCCTATTTTAGGCAAACAGGGAACTAGCGAGACTGATCAACAGACCATTCTACCACTACCACGACGTCGAGCTGATGGGGGGGAGGAACATAGCTAGGGGCCATCATGCAATGTCCTCAACCGATAGACAACCTCCTTCCGATGTTGCATCTGAAGATGATGTTGCTGTTGACCTAGATGCATCTGATTCATTTGTCAGCCCAGAACCAACCGGTCCAGCCGGTTTCCCTGAAGACGTGGTTAATTCAGGGACACAAAGTGAGGACACCAATGGCGGATCACACAACCAAGGTGTTGGTGCAACGACTCCCACCACGATGAGGCGTAGGAAGCGAGCGTCAAGCTCACAGGACAGTTGTGTCCTGTCTAATGATGTTGTGTCCGAATTCACAAAGGTGTTTTCCAAGGTACATGAGATGGGCAGCGGAATTGCTGGTAGGTGTAATGATAAAACCGAATACCAAACCATTTTGCACCACTTTCATGCAACCTACCCTGACGCCCCTGTCCCAGTTTTTACCACTCTTGTGCACGCCATAAAAGATCCATCTAACCGTAACATTTACCTAAGCCTTATGGACACCCCACACAAAATTACCATTTGGTTGCAAGACTTGTGGGAAATGAAGAACCCAGCTTCTGCAGCTTCTGCATCACAGTCACCCTTCCCATCACAATCTACACCTTACTTTTGAGGTTGACTTGTTTAATAAGTATATCAGTATCCTGCCTTTTATTTGATGAACTTTATCAGAAGTTGTTATTGTACTATTTTATTCAGTTGTTGTTGTACTATTTTATTATGTTGGGAACAAGCTCTGAACTTTAGTACTATGTAATGGTTTTAATGGAACAAGCCCTAATTTCATTTCTGCAATATCTCGATATTTCCCTGATGCGGATAATCGCTTTTAATTTTAGACGTGATGGCTGGTATGCATCCATATGAAACAACTGATGACATTCTACAAGTACTGCATGTTATGTCTGCTCTGGCTTATGACATTGCTAACGCAATATCCTACCAAATAGCCGACCAAATTTCCCACAATATCATGGGAAATTCAGACGCCTCAACCACACACCAACCAATACCGAGATCGGTTAGTATTAGGAGCGGCCATCAAAAGGTTTTAGAAATAATAACCGGCCATGAAAGGAGGGCGTACGATCTGTACCGTATGCTACCCAACTCGGTTTTAGCCTTTGTTGACAAACTTGAGGGCCGAGGTTTGTTGAAAAGTACAAGAGGTGTGTCATCAGTGGAGGCAGTTTGCTACTTCCTTCAGATGGTTGGCCATGGCCATACCAACCGTGTTCTTGCTAAGGACTACATTCACAGTGGTGAGAACATAAGTAGAAAGTTTAACGAGGTGTTAGATGCAGTGTGTGCTTTGTGCAGTGAATATATTGTCATGCCAACTGCATCCACAACTCCGCACCGCCGCATCGGCGAGAGTCCAAGATTTTTCCCTTACTTCATGGTATGACCATCACTTAGTTGACCATTGTCCATTCCACCACTATCGTCATCGTTGAGTTTGGTATTTACTTGAGTATTTCTTATATACTTGTCTTAGGATGCCATTGGGGCAATTGACGGGACACACATTCCCGTTTTGGTGAAGCGCGAAAAGCAGAACCAATATAGAAATAGAAAAGGGAATGTTTCCATGAATGTCATGGCTGCAGTCGACTTCTCAATGGAGTTTACATATATCATGACTGGTTGGGAGGGATCTGCTGCTGACCAAAGGGTACTTCAGGCAGCTACAACCACAGGCGGGTTCAAAGTACCCGCTGGGAAGTACTATCTTGTTGATGCAGGGTACGCCAACACCAGGCGATTTCTTGCACCATATAGAAACGTTGCTTACCATATAGCAGAGTATCGGGGCAACAGATGCTCATACACAAGCAAAAAGGAAATGTTCAACCACCGACATTCTCAACTACGTAACGTTGTCGAGCGAGCCTTTGGTGTGTTGAAGAAGAGGTTTTCCTACTTTTGTAAAGGAGCAACTTTTCCCGTGCAGTCTCAGTCTCGGATTGTAATGGCTTGTTGTATCGTTCACAATTTTATCCGGCGCCAAAATGATGGCGATCCTATGATGGACGAAAACTTGGATGAGCCTCATACTACCACTGACATCTCCAACGAATTGAGTTCTCTGCAACAAACAAGCCAGGTCGATGCTAGAGAGGGAGATGTCTTGCGCGAAACTGTTGCCAATTCTATGTGGGCAAATCAGTGATTTATACATTTCTTTTGTAACTTGCATACATTGAGACATGTTCTACAACATGTTTCACTTACTCATTTATTTGTGTAACCTAACGGACAACTATTGTTCTCAAACTGTATTGTTCACCGTTTTATTTTCCCACTTATGAACAATGTGAAATTATGTCTCATTAGGTTTTCTGTCTAAAAATGGACAAAGACATGCCGTCGTGCCCATGTGGTCTGCAGTGCACCGTACGAGTGTATATGGATGCAACAGATGCGGCAAATGGACGGTTTGAAGACAACAATCCCCACAGGCCATATTTTACATGTGGTAGGGGTCTTGTACAAACCAGATGCCATATGAGGTTGCCCGCGCAGCAAGTACCACCTACAGTGGCTACGCTGACTGCAATTAGGGATGCAATGGTATCACAACTCGCATATGCACGTAGCGAACAAAAGTTCTGGTCAGAACATGTTGCCTTTGTCTGTTCAACCAGAGCAGACACAGATAGGTTACAAGAAGAAATTAAAAATATGTTGGAGAGGTGTCGATATCTTCTCCACTGACTTCAAATTATGAGCGATAATGACTCTTCATCAGAAGAAGATGGATACAATACGCCATAGATATACCATATTATGATGTCTAAATGATCTCCACTTGTCTGTTGCAACAATTACCTACTCGGTCTTCATATTATCTTTTAAAACTATGTCATGAACCCGATATTTTTCTATTAATCGTCATTTCTGTTTTATTTAGATGTCGATGATTCCATCTGAGGTTCCGAGGTGTGATTGTGGGATAAATGCAGCCTTACGGCTTAACACAGAGGATGCAGGGTTAAATGACTTTGCCATTCTGAGTCAAAGGCCGGGCGAAATGTATTACATATGCCCTACTCGTGAGGTGTCATAGTACATCAATAATTAATATACTGTCCTTGTCGAGGCTCCGCATTCTTTGCCATTAACTTGTACCTCGTACTACATTTTAGGGAAAAGACCGATGCAAATACTTCCATTGGGCAGTCGATCTCCCCCCAACAATTGATTCATTGAAAGCGGAGATTATGTTACTAACTGTTGAGTGCAAGTCAGTGTGGGGTCAGGCGATGAACATGAAGGACTTCGTTGAAATGCATTACAACTACGATGAATTATACTCTAACAAAAAGTATGAGCATGAGGTTTTAGAACGCAACGTTGCCAGTCTGGAGGAAGATTGTCGTCTGCTTCTGGACATCCCTTCACCTCAAATGACTCCATAACGTTGAATGGCAAATGCATTTATATTGTGTTCTCTGTTTAGAATGACTATCAATGGATGTTATGAACATCATACACTCATTTATTTTAGGCACTTTTATAAACGTCATATTACATTTTAAGTGGTCAGAAAATTTTCTTCATGTTGATGAGTGTTTTATTAATGATGTATGTTATTATTCGAATTTTTTCTTAACGTTAGCTAAAACTAAATCATACAATTAATTGTGACATACACCCTTACTTTTGAAAAATATATTACTTACAGAATCTGATATATGGCTGGCCAACCGCCGACACCGTCTTTTATCTGGTCATACGAGCTTGATATGGTTCTCAGGGGTTTGATGAGAACCCAATATCACGTGGGTAGATGTGTGAATGGAGTCTACTCTACACAAGCTTGGATGGAGGCATGGCACCAGTTCGTATACATAACAGAAAGCCCTTACATTACATTGCCCGAGTTGCAAAGGTGATGGCAATACATCAAGAGAGAGTTTGTAAGGGATAATATGTTCATATTGGCAGATTTATTGCCTCCCCCCACATTGGCCGCGCAACAAGGCATTCAACGCAACTTCTTGACGACGCGTCGCACTTACCCACCAGGGATTTTGTTTAGCACTGACAATTGAAATAAACAAATGAACTTGTAACATTTGTGCTAAATGTAGTTGTGTTTTTGCGTCAAAACAATTTATATTGTCTGCTTATGTGTTGCATTATTATATGTTGCTACCATAATGCGATCAAATTTCCTACTTCATTATTATCTTATTGCCACAGTTACTTTACGAAATCTTTTATTTGTTCATACCTTTGTTTTTATTAATTTTAGATGTCGACATCGCGTGCTAAGGCAAAGGCAAGGGCAAAATTTGAAAAAATGTTGATGTCACCGTCAAAAATTCATAAATTTGTTGAAGATAACCTTGTATGCAAAAAACCATGTTGCGAGCCTCCACGCGACGAGGGCCCAAATGAGAGAGACGAAAAAGCCAAAGGAACAAGCCAAATGAGGGCCCAAATGTTGTAAGCCTTGTTTCCTCCTACTCACCATCTGTCGTTGTTGTTCGACTGGCCAAAAGACGCCAACAAACAGGAAACAAATCAGGTGTTGGACGAACCCTGTCCTGTGTCGTGGGAAGAGTACGACGAGGCCATGAAGAACGACAAGGCATGAAGTTGCCTGCTTGATCACCAGCTTATATTGTGTCACTATGTCGTTGTCTAGGTCCAGGGCAGACCTCTCGTTTCATTTTCTATGTTACATATGTATTTGTCTGAGAACCAAAAATATATTATCTTTTAATTTATGTGGTATTACGTTCTGCTACAGACATGCTACGCACCTTTTCTACTATTTCATTTAAATACATTAATTATATTATGTATTTTTTATTTAGTATATAATACACTTCAGCCAACTTCTGCTTAAGCGGCAACACAACTACACATACCTTATTATTTGAAGATAACCTTGTATTCATAAATATACAAAATAATACCTACACAACACAAATAAAATATATTTTTAATATATTCTAAACTTACGTTGAAATGACATCACAAATACACATTCTGCGTACTTGTTCAAACAGTGATGCGAGAACATGACAGAATAAGCAGATACTAGCAGAATCAGACATCCAGCCAAACAGAATCAGACTTCCAGCCAAACAGATTCAGACTACAGTCAGGCTGTAATCAGACCAGCTGACCAGAATCAGACTGTGTTGCCAAACAAAGTCAGTCTGCATCCTGACTGCCCCAGCACCGGAATCCAGACTAACCCTGACTAACCCAGTCCAGATTTCAGAATCCCAGTCCTGTGCCAAACGCAGGCTAAAGGTCTAATGAATTTTGTTTAAGTACATTCAACTCTATTCACCCCCCCTCTAGAGCAAATCGCCCATCCTAGGATCCAACAAGTCTCACAGTAACCAACATTATAGGCTTCATGTGATATTGTCCACTAAATAAATATTCTCTCCCAAAGAACCTATTGTGCCCTTTTTGATAGATCTAGTACTATAGTTTTGACTATAAGTAGTAAATTTTAACACTATATAACAGTAGTTTTGTGATTATAACCAACATTATAGATTGCTTGCAATGTTATCCATAAAAAAATGATCCTTCTAAAAGTATTATTGTACTAGTCTATTGCTAGAAACCGCAGTAACATGGAGGCTATACCAATTGTTTCTATAGAGTTTTGATGTCAATTTATCTTGTGAAATTCATGTAACATGATTGGTTTTTATTAAATGTTGCCTAGGATTCACTTGCTTCATTGATTTAACAACTAAATTCAGGTGTCAATTTGTTAAAGCATTAGTTTCCCTTATGAAACCAACACTACAACCTAACTAATATCCCATACCAAAGATTTTTTTTACCATTCCTCTATGTTGTGAAATTCCAGTCTCCTCTACTCTCAAATTTGACCTTTGTTGCTATCCCCGATCCTAGTTGGTGCCGCCATGCTCGTTGTAGATGCCGCCACCAGATGTTGTTGAGGTCCTCATTTCTGTCCTCACAGCCGTCGGCTACTGTATTTCTCCTCACAACCGACTATTGCTAAGCTTCATTTGTCTTGGTCACTGCTAGGTTGCTGGTCTTGATTTACTCCTCATCATCGTCAGTTGTTGCTACTAGCTCGTCACCAGTTGCTCTCTTCTCCTTGCCCTTGTTGTTCCTTATCCTTTGTCACAATCCCTTCTTATATCATGTTTGCAACACTCTATTATCAACTTGGTCTTGAAGTTCAACATTTCCCTCTACTTTACTTATATTATCTACTATGTGGTTGATATGCTTGCATGATTTCATTTATCATTCATATTCAAATGAAACAATACTTGTTGGGTTTATTATATATCTTAAGTATATTTAGTTTGTGTATTATGATGTGTGTTGCTTGTTGTTAGTAATATGAATGTTTAATGGATGAACAATCACATCTAGAACCTACAAAAGAGAGATAGAGCAAAACCTAAGGATATGAATGATTACTCTTGGGATCCAATTGAAGTTGACATGAAGTTAACCTAAGTAACTTAATTTAGGCTTAAATTATGGGATATAACCCAAATTATAATGTATTTTGATAATTAACTATGTATTTATTGGCCTAAAAACCCATTTGAGTTTACTTATTAGGAGTAAAACTTCGAAAGTCACCTATTTGGGACTATTCTTGATTACTCAGTCTCACTTGGAATATGAGTGTATATTGTTACATTGATTCTCAAGATATTTTGACAATTGGTTTCCATATTTGTTCTTTGAGTATATATACACATGTGGGTATTTTCCCAGCTAATAGGTATATTTGAAATTTTTTAGGAAATGTTGTTGTTATGTTTTTGAAATCGAACATCCATTGTACACATACTAATGAGATTAAGTGTTCAAGAGTTTGATAGTTCGTATATCTTCATCGATATGCATAGGAAATACATGTATTATGCTTTCCTAGAAACCCATCCAAAATTTACTCACTGGGAGTAAATCTTGGATAATCCTCAGCTTTGGACTATTCTTGAACACTTAATCTCACTTAGAATGTGAGTGTATAATGCATGTTATGTTTTCAAGATACTTAGATAGTTGTTTTCCCATTTGTTCTTTGAGTACATATGCAGGTGGATATTGGCCATCTACATCAATGTACTTAGAGAACTATGGAGAAGTGCTCTAAAATATTTTTGAAAATCGAACACACATTACACACTTACTAATGAGATTTAAGTGTTCATGAATTGGTTAGGTGGTACACATTCACCGATATGCATTCGAAATGCATGTATTCCGTTGGTCGAGAAACCCATACACAAATGTCTAATTAGGATTAAATATTAGATAGTCCTCATTTTAACACTAATCTTGAACACTTAATCTCACTTAGGATTTGAATATATAATGCATTTTTGGTTTTCAAGTTATTTCAATAGTTGTTTCCTTGTTTTTACTCTAAGTACATAATATTCACCCATCTACATCGATACACTTGGAAAATTGTTGGGAAATACTTTTTGAAATATTTTTAAAATTTGAACACACATTATACACTTACTAATGATATTAAGTGTTAAAGAATGGGATAGGTGGCACACATCTGTTGACATACATGTATTCTATTGGCCTAGAAACCCATCCAAAATTTACTCACCAGGAGTAAATCTTGGATGATCTCTAGTTTGGGATTGTTCATCAATAGTTAGTCTCACTTAGAATGTGAGTTCATAATGCACTTTCAGTTTTTAAGATATTTTGACAATCATTTCTCATTTATTGTTTGAGTACATATTTAGGTGTTTATTTGCTCGTCTACTTCGTTGTACTTAGAGAACTATGGGAATGTTGTTGATGTATTTTTTGAAAATCAAACGAGCGTCCAAGTGAATTAAGTGAGTGAAGCCTTCCCCCTGGGGATTATCCCTTCTATTATAAACCTTCTATGGTTGGGGGGTTTGGGGGATTAATTGATTGGATACCCAAGAACTATAATCTTTCAAAGACACAACTTCTACGGTAATAGGCATAAAGGCATGATTAGTTCCACATATCTCACTTCATGACCACAGTAAACTCCTTCTTGTTGTACCAAAATGGAGGTCTGATTTAAGTGACTAGGTACATCATCACATTTGAAATATGCATTCTATACATTGTTTGTGAAAATATTCAACTTTGGTCGATATACAAACATACTTTTTTCTAAATTATTTTATAGAATAGATCGATGTTGGATAATCATTTCAAACCACTGCACTCTGGAGTTTACAAGTGGTCTTGATGAGTTTATAAGATTTGTGGAGGAACATAGGAGACGACCTGGAGATAGGTTCTATTGATGATGTAGGAATTTTGGTAACACCTTAATAGTTAACACTATTGAGGGAATAAAATATCATTTCATGTGGCATGGGATTGTATAGGGCTATATAAAATGGCACTAGCAATGGGGATATTCCTACATTGAGATCAGTAAATGTCAACAGTGGTAGTTGTATGGAAGAAGAAATGGTGAACGATATTGATGTAAACAAACTAATTCATATTGATATAGTTGATGGGATACATGACTATACATATTCATTCTAAATACATGTATTATATTTGACTTGAAGGGGGTATTGTTGAGGGCTACGTGGGTGGGGAGGCAAATGAAATTTTGTAATGATTTTCTGAATTGTAATGAAACTCATGTCAATCTAGAGTCTCTTTACAATAATACATATTGTGGCAAGGGGAGTTTAGGAGCATGAGTGAAAGGGATTAGTCAGGATTTATTAGAACAATCACACTTGAACATTTTACATAACATCGACAAAGTGGGTTTATGTGTCGCTGATCACACCGATTTTGTTAATATAAGTATCCTCGATCTAGTTCAATATGGATTTTTAGAAAGCATAATTTGAACATTTTGACTAGAAGCTTATGCCTCTACATCACAATCATCTTTATATCAAAGTTACTTACATGGAAAACTAGTCTCGAACTTACTCGGGTCCACACACATTCCTTGGTCATCTCCTCTAGGTCTATAGGGTGCCGACACTTTTAGGGTCATCCCTCTTCCCTTATGCATCCAGAGAGTTCCCTACTCATCTGCCCTTTGGGTCCCATGAGTCCATGAAGGTGATCAATCTCCTAACCCATGGCCCCCAGACAATGACAGCTATTACCTCCCGACCCTATGGTCATGTGCAACTAGGGAATTCAGCAACTCTTACTTCCATCGGTCTTATCCCTACCTGACCCTAGGATAGACGTAGGATTCTATTATAGTACATTTCTATCTTAGAACCTTACCCAAGCCTTCATCATCTCTCTTTCTGCATTCATGGGCTGACTTTCATCCTTTCATAGGGGTCATGGCAACCTACCTATCTTGGTCAGGCCCCATACCAGTTACCTTCATGGTAACACATCCACATGCACATAGAGATGGTTATCTATGGGTATACAGGTTCATCCTCATACGATGTACTTAGCATCTCAAGATCTTATGAGACCCCTTTAGGTTTCCTCAAAACCCACAAAACTAGTATACACCCTACCAAAGGGTCCCTCTCCCAGGATGGGAGGAAACTACACCTTAACAACAAGGTCACAAACGCCCTTATGTTCAGGGTTTACATCCACATGAGCATGCTTAACCCTAGCAAGCTACTAAGGCACAAGCAGACCATCTACTAAACCATGCTAGGTCACACTTGTTCTCATCGTCAACATTGAGTCCAGATCAAACCTTCTCATGTCACCACCTTGGCTGTGTGGGATTCATCAAACATACCTTAAACTTAAGGGGTTTCCCTTTCCTCTAACCATGAGAAGTACCATGCTCGCATCTATAGAGACTCAAATCTCATTAAGAGTATTAGGTAAACCACTTCCCCTCTTAGGCCTAAGAACCCTAGGTTCACTTTTTGGGTGTCCCACTGCATTCTCAACCTTTAACCACGAACCAAGCATGTGACACCCCGCCATCACACAGACAACGAGACGACACGCAAAAATGTGCGGAACCTCACATTACTGAAAACACGAGTTAGTTAAAACTGATTGCAGAAAGCATGAGGGAATGCATTCGAGATCCTGCTGAAAGACATGTTATATAAACATTCACAAGCCATGTTATAGGTCCACAGCTTATCGGAACCAGCTGTACTGTCAGCACCAGAGTTCAACACCTGTTTATACATTCATAACGGCCACGTACGACCAGCAGCAGGATATACAAAAATTACAACAGCTAGAATCGTGAAACGTCATCAAACACCTCCGAGGACTTGAGTGTACAGGGATGACTCTAGGACTCTACTACAAAACCCCAAAACAGCATCATGTCCATCTCTTGCCTTCTACTGCTCTTCTTGCTGCTCGACCGCGACCTCACGACCACCACCACGTCTAGAGCGATCACCTAAAAAGGGTGTAAACCAGCGGGGTGAGACACACAGTCCCAGCGAGAAACATAACTCCCCCCCCGAAACTATAAAACCTCAAAAGGTTAAAGCAGATAACAACAGATAACTGATAAAGCGTATAGCAAGAGCAGCATACTGAGCAAAGTGATTATTACCATCAAGCTTACCAAGATATTCGGGAGGCATATAACCAAGTATTTCTTTATGGAACATGTTTGACAAGATAAGCTTTATAAGAACTTATCACAAGATATAAGGATTTTACACACAACTGCATAGTACAACTACATCATCTATATAAGTAAGGCATCAATCAATGTTCCATATTTTGCCCTAAGCAAGATATACTTATTCGGATGGATTACGTTTTATTATGCCCTGAGGAAGTGAGCCTTACCTGTTCAAATCCAACCATTGGCTGTGAAGCCCAATCCGGTGCCACACAAGGTCTAAGGAGATCCGGACTCCATGACCTCACCTTCTCGTGGTCAGTACACGAATCATCAAACAAGACAGCGGTCTTATGCTTATAGGGCCTCAGCCTCTGGGTCAGCTCTGCAAGCTACCCATATCTTTAGCTCACCTCATCATAGGTGCTAGTGCATACATCCACGCCATGAACACATCATGCTCATCATCACGTATTCTGAGCCATGGGTCTGTTCACCATGCTCCATATATCTCGAGTCTGCAACCACAGTTGCACTCAAACCCTCCTATTTTAGGCTAGGGGAAACCTCGCGTATTAAAAAATATGCGCTCCAGGTAATCCCGCAGGATAAACCTATTTCACCATCACCAAATACTGACGGTAATGGATCTATGGCCAGGGCAAACTACATGATATGTTCATCTATAATTGATTAGTATATTTTAAGCCAATTGTTGAGGCAACCAAAGTATAAACATAGCCTTATAGGATTACATCATTATTGACATCATCATACTGTCCTGGGACCTCAACCCCTCATGATATCAACCACTGCCTCTCAAGGCATCATAATCATGCATCAGTAATCTGGGAACGCATCCCTTATCTCATCATCAGAGGATAACACCTCAACCAGGCACTCAGCCTTATATCAGGTCCTCAGACCCATCAACTTGTTATCTCATTATTACATGGTGCCACTCAAGCACATACATCTCATAAAATAACTGCATGGTTAGTATACACATCCATAGAGATATCTGAAGCCATCATGGATTAACAAAATTGTCATGTTATCAAGTATAAAGCAACATCCATGAGTATATTACACATAAGATGTAGAAGTCATAGTTTTATCATTAATCATAAACATATATCATGCCCCATACTTGTGATCATAGGCATGCATCACACCATCATGTGAAGCAACATCGTATGCTTCCAAGATTCCTGGTTCACAACCTATCATTTTAACTCATCATCATATATATAGGATGCAAGGTGATTACGCCATATCACTTGTGTTATCATTATAAGCCATACACATTCTGAGTTATCAGAACCCTCACCAAAACTCCTACAACCCTCACTATAGGTAGCATCGGGCAGGGTGACTACCCTCACCCAAGCCTATCAGCCAAGATCAACGACCAACCCTTATCACCTGCAACGCCTTAGTGTAACGCTGCGTCAGGCAACACCTACCCGGGCAATGCTCAAACCGTGACGCTCAGCGTCCTTAGGCGAGCGACGATGCATCGTGCAACCAGGGCTAGTGCTATATCGTGCATGCCCCTACAGGGTGGTATCGCCCAAGACCCTATCACCCACGTAGGGTTAGGCAACTACCAAGATCGTAACGCCCAACCACCAAACCATAACGTCCATGGGCAGAGCGACTATAAGGATTCATATCGGCTAACTCAACTGAGGGTGTGTCATGCAAACACAAAACCCCAAGCCCGACACAGGGTTACCCATCTTACCCATAATGTTCAAGGGAGGCTAGGGTGTCACCCACTTCATAACAAACAAGACCTAGGCACCACAAGAAGGCCTATCGCCCAACTAGGTCAAGCATCTTATATCGCCCACCACTAAGGCATCTTCTAGGGTTCTTGTACAACCATCATATCGGGCACCAAGCCACCAAGCTCATCATAGCATATGGGCCAAGATCATCACAAGATGTACCGTTCAGAGCACAAGATATAAGGTGTGTCGCCCAAGCTTTATCTCAAGCCAAGAGAACCATACTGGGCATCAAACCAACCATCTCAACTAGGGGTATCGGCCAAGGGTACAACCCAAGACAAGGCTATCGGGAAGCACTTACTCCAAGGTCATATCGTGCAAGGCATAACCCAACAAGGTCATCTTCAACCTCAAGCACAAGGGCACCAAACCCTAATTGATCAAGAAGATCGGCTCACCTCTCAACAACCAAGAGAGAGGGGTTTTACACAACCTCTATCACAAATAGGCAACCACAAGGATCCACCTCAACATAGGTCATCATCTATTCAAAAGCTCACCTCTCAAGTCCATGGTGAGAGGAGGGTGTCGCCCAAACAACTAGAATGTAGACTCACCTCTCAACTAAAATGAGAGAGGGGTATTGCCTACGTCACTATGGCAACACATCCCACTATCACACAGACAACGAGGTGTTACGCGAAAATGCACGGAAATCACCATAACCACAGATCATCAAAAATACGGGTTAATTAAAACCGATTGGGAAAGCAGGTAAACTGAGAAAACTATTACATTCAGGTCCACATCCTGCAAGGAAACATGTTATAAAAACATTTACAAGCCTTGATACGTGTCCACAGCTTAGAGGAACATATGTCTAGCCATCACATGAGTTCATCACCTATTTATATGTACATAAAGGCCCACATCCGGCCAGCAGCAGGATATACAAAGGATCAACAGCTATACATCGTGAACAAAGTCAAAACGCTCCCAAGGACCTGAGAGTACAGAGATGACTCTAGACTCTACTACAAAACATCCAAAACAGCAGCATATCCATCGCTTGCCTTCTACTGCTCGTCTTGCTGCTCGGCCGCAACTCCGCGACCACCACCACATCTAGCTTGAACACCTAAAAAGGTTATAAACCAGCGGGGTGAGACACACAGTCCCAACGAGAAACATAACTCCCCACCGAAATTATAAAACCAAAGGAAGATAAAGCAGATAACTGATAAGAGGTATAACAAGAGCAGTCTATAAAGAAAAGCTGTTCATACTAGCAAGATTACCAGATGTACGGAAAGCATAAACCCAACTATTTCCTTATGGAACATGATTACAAGATAAGATTTATAAGGTCTTACTACATAACATAACGAACGTATAAGTAACTGCAAGGTATAACAAGATTAACTAGACAAGCAAGGCCTCAACCAATGTTCCGTATTTTGCCTTAAGCAGTAACTACTATTTGGCTGGATTACATATTATTATGCCCTGAGGAAGTGAGCCGTACTGCTCAAATCCAACCTTCAGTTACGAAACCCAAGCCGGTACCATACAAGGTCAATGGAAGAGCCGGACTCCACGACCTCTCCGACTCGTGGTTAGTGCACGAGTACAACACAAGCAGGACCGCAGTCTCTTGCTTAAGTGGCCTCAGCCACAGGGTCAGGCTACCCTCTGCCTAGCCCGCCTTGGTACAGGTCTCGACACTAGTGAAACTAAGACTCGGGCCTGTTCACCGTGCTCTGATCCATGAACGCATTCATGCTCCCATATCACATATCCTGAGCCATGGGCCTGTTCACCATGCTCTTCACATACTGAGCTACAGGCCTGAATCCGCACTCTAGAGTCTACAACCGAAGTTGCACTCATACCTCCTCATTTTCGGCTAGGAGAAACCACAAATATTCAATAATATGCGCTTCCAGGTTAACCCGCAGGAGAACCTGTTTCACCATCACCAGCTCCTGACGATGATGGATCTATGGCCAGGGCAAACTACATGATATGTTCCACTGTGATCAGTTAGTATACTTTAAGTGGATTGTAAGATTCAGCCAAGTTATATAATCATGCAAACTATAACAAGAATAAACAGTAAGAAACTTAATATTATGCTTTTATTGTAATCAACATCATCCTGATCCATCACAAGGATCCAACATTACATGTTACCACTTGGCCTCTTGCCAATCATCTAGATCCATTTCAAGGATCACCACATTGCCATGGGATCTCAATCCCTTATCACATAATGCCACTGCCTCTCAAGGCATTCTCATCGACTTAGGCACTTTAGCCAAACTCAGGTCTTCAGACCAAGACACATCATGTATGTCATCTCATCATCAAGAGTAACTATCAAAGCAATGTTACTCATCATTTTTACCTGGCTATGCATCACCTGCATGGTTACTACAATCGTCATGGATTAACAGCAAGATCATATTATCAACATAGGGCAACATTGATTGATTATATATGATATCATTCATGCCTCCACCTGTAATCATTAGCATAGGTCATATCATTAAGCAAGCATCTTACATGCTTATCATTTCTCAGCATTATACATATGATTCAAGATGATCATAAACACGGGTACTATCAAGGTGTGATACATAGATGTGAACTTACTATAGCAATTACCATTCAAGCATATCAATGATCACTACCATAAAAAAACATGGTTATAGGAACAAGTTCCAGCGTATAGAAGGAACATAACCCTCATTAAAAGTACCCACTACCCTCACCAAAGGTGTGTCGGGTAGGGCACCCTCACTAGAAGCGTTCACTTTCCTCACCAAAGGTGGTATCGGGCAGGGTATTGTCCCCTATCGCCCAACTCTAAATGCATAACAGAAAGTAGACCAGCGCATGTCGGCCAAACTCTAGGGTGTCGGGCATCCAAGGCATGACGGGCAACATCATATAGTGCAGCTAGGCTCAAGGGCATATCGGGCAACGCAACGTCGTGCAACACAAGGTATCAGGTGCAACGCGGTGTCGTGCACTACTGGTAACGGGCACCCAGGTGCGTAGCTCAGCCAAAGGAGCAAGTCTGGCGATGACGCGTCGTGCAACGGTGTGTCATGTATCGTGCGCCTAAGCATATCGGGAAACCCCATGTATTGGGCACTAAGGTGTCGTGCAACGCCCATCAGGTGTTGTGCTTTCGGCTGACACACACAGGGCTAAGGCTAAAGGGGTGACGCCCACCACAGACTAGCTAGCAACGCTCCACCACAACAAGGCATAACGATACCAAACCATCACCTAGGTTAAGTGTATCGGGCAGGTTACTCATCCAAGTGTGATGCCCGACACACACCAAGCAGGGACCAAGGGTGACGCCCGACTCAACCACAGCATGTGTCGTCCAAAGCTCAAGGTCAAGAGGGATATCGGGCATCACCTCCCCCAAGATCATAACGGTCAAGGTGCAACTCCACAAGGTCATCATTAAACTCAAGCACAAGGGTACCAAACCCTAACAGATCAAAAAGATGGCTCACCTCTCAACAACTAAGAGAGAGGGGTCTTGCACATCTTCTATCACCAAACGGGAAACACAAGGAACAACCCTAGCAAGGTTCACAACCACCACAAAGCTCACCTTTCAAGTTCATGGTGAGAGGAGGGTGTTGCTCAAGCAACTAGAGCACAAGCTCACCTCTCAACTTAAACGAGAGAGGGGTATTGCCCATGCTATTAGAACTCAAGCTCACTCCTCTAGACCAAGGAGAGAAAGGAGTGTTGCTCACCAAGAAACCCTAGAACATAGGTTCGGCCAACAAGGTACAACTAAGCAAGAAACTAAACTAACATCATACCTAGCTGATCATAAGAAACATATAAACAAGAACATAGAAGACGGTAATGTAGTTAGGGTTAGGAGTTATGTAACCCGCCTTAAGCAAGCTCCAAGCTCCAAGCACCACCACAAGAAGGAGAGCAAGACACTCTAGGGTTCGGCCACCACTAGAGGAAGAAGGAGACTCCAAGGAGGATCGACAACCAAGCTTGCAAAAGAAGAGGGTGTCGTGCACCAAGGAGAGGAAGACTAAGGAACTAAAGGGATCCTTAGCAAGGGAAAGGAAACACATAAATAGAAGGGGATGGAGGTGAAACCAAGGGAAGGTAAGGCAAGGTGTCGCCCACCTAGGGACACTTGTCCATGACCAAACCCAGATGCCCTAAACACATGTCCAAGGCCATTGCCACATGCAAGCACCAAGCACAAAGTGTCCACTAGTGGTGACACAAACAAAGTCAAAGAAGGTCAAAGGGGTCCATGGGCGACACACCTCCATGCCATGGCCGACACTGTTGGCTAAATGGACATCTATAAATCCCTTTGTTTTGATAATGACAAACATTTCATTCTTATTAATCTAACGAGCTACTTGAGTGTGCAGGATTTAGGTGGATGACAAAGCAACTAGGGAAATCCATATGCTTACATGTTTATATTTTCATGAAATGTAATCGCTTTGTAAAAACTTGTACAAATATATAATGTACAAGTACTTAGATTTCATGTAAATCAAGCGTTAGATTCTCCCTAGCTAAACACCACATTTAGACAAGTCATCCCCTTCAAATAGGATCACAAATGCACACTCATACATATAATTAGTGCCTAAATTGAAACATTGAAACAGGGTCAATCTCGGTCGACCAACTCCTCGACCGAGACACTCTCGGTCGACAATCTTCTCGACCGAGAAAGATCCAAAGTAGCCGTTAGACACAACTGACAAGGTAGTTGGCAGTTGGAGATAGACGTTGCAAATCACTTGATCCAGAGAGCCTGTCGGTCGACAAAACTTCGACCGAGTAGGTATCTCGGTCGACCATTCCTCGACCGAGATGAACTCTGACAGCAACTGCAGAGTAAATTAATTAGCCGTTGCTAAAGCAACAAACTTGTACCTAACGGCTAGTTAAGCACTTAGAAACCCCTAGAAGTTGTCTAGAACGTCCTTAAGCATCCTTAGGCCATTCCTATAAATAGGACAAGCCATAGGACACTCAAACTTACTTGTTACACTTGAGAAACTCTTGAGCATACTTTGAGCAATCTGTTTTGTGAGCAAATTGAGCATTGTGACAATTGGCCTACTTTCTCCTTAGCTCAAATTCGTGTCCTATAGGCTAGTATCTCCTACCCACTGAAATCACAAGTCCACAGACTTGGTTAGGAGATCTATACGCTTGATCTAGGCAAATCAAGCCTTGGGCTACAAAAGGATAAGTTGTAATTTCCTTTTTCTTTCTTGTTCCCTATTATTGTTTGTACTCTCCTTGCTACTCCTAGGTTGGAGGCTGCGGATTGGAGAGGGTGCACTACTACAGAAGTGGCCTTTGGCGTCGGTCGTTTAACCCCATTTGGCGTCGGTTTTCGACCGATGCCTATGTGGGCGCCGCTAAAGGTCGAACACTTCGGCGTCGGTTGTTTAACCGACGCCTATTTAACCTATCGGTGTCGGTCGTTTAGTCGATAACCGACGCCAAAGGGGTTCGCACCACATAAAACGGCGTCAGCTAGGGCACTTTCTGCGTCGGTTATTTACTAACGGATCGACGCCTATACTACTTATAGCGTCGGTCTTTTAGTAGATAACCGACGCATAAAGTGTCCTAAATGACGCCATTTTTTGTGGCGCGAACACTTTTGGCGTCGGTTATATACCAAAAGACCGACGCCTCTAATTTAAATAGGCGTCAGTTTGATACGTATATCCGACGCCATTTCGAGGACTGCTTTGGCCACATAAGGCGTCGGTTATCTATAAATAACCGACGCTGTAGATCTTTGCTGACGGTTTTTATAAATAACCGACGCCTATTTTTTTTTTTCATATCAGTTTGCAGGCCTACTGTGGCTGGTCAGCAGGATGAGAACCTGCAGTTCAGTAACTGAACTGCAGGTTTACGACATCCATTGATATCAGCCTACAAACAGGCCGCAAACCTGCAAAAGTCATAAGCAAAATTTCACACAAGTACATACATTCAGACATCAATTCAATTCTCACATTCACACATATAGAAACATTCAAATACATGTATTAACATTCAGAAATATTCATTTACAAAGTATCATTCATTATCGCTATCAACATCCCAATTATATCTTATAGTTGCCACTGCTTGTATGGCTTTTGCCCATTCTTCTCTTACTTCATTTAATGCTTCCATCGTATATGGAGCATGTATATTTTTTAAGTGTTTACCTGTAGTGTTGTCAGTTTTAAACACCTGCAAAGAGAATGATGTATATATATAAGTAATAATATAAAAATAAGATAAGATTGATATATTGCATACTAACTAATGAGAGTATATATAATACCTCATGTATGGTATCGATGTCCAATGCGGCATATTTGATAATCATCTGCATAAATCGCATCACATAGTATGCGCATGCCCAGCCATTGTCTTGTGTAGCACACTATAAATTGAAACATACAAAATAATACAACTAAGCACAATTCACATCAATAATATATATATTCGAGTCGGGAACTTACTTGTACGTTCTGCCAATTTATTGGCTGGTTCTTTTTCCTTGGGACCGTTCCTCCAGCCTTTTTGAATGCATCTAAACCCCTACATGTTAATATAACACAATAAATTGCATAAGTAAATAGTAATGTAATAAAAGATGTTAACGGATATAAAAATGAAATATTTCTCACCAGAATAATGGCATTCTCATTACGTGTCCAATTTTAGTGTTCAATGTACTCCCCGCAGGATCTAGATAATAAACAGTGAATGTCCCGGGGACAATAACTAGTAACTCCCAATGTCTACCGCTAGAAGTAAGAAGTTAACAATTAATAACTCAAAATGCAAAATAAAAATGGAATTTTCTTAAGTCCAAATTATAAATAAAGTAAACTTACTTGACATTGAATGGAGCTATTATTATCGTCTTCTTTTGCTGACCAAAAATTGTAAAAGCATCTATACAGTATTGTTGAACATTATCAGGGTCTTTAACTACCAAACTAATCAATGATGGAATCAAAAATCCCACATGATCAAATGCAAATTGTTTGCAATGATCTTCGACTAGGTAGCTGCAAAACATATAGGCGTATGCATTAATATATAAGAAACCAGATCACCGGATCTTACACAAGGTATATGGATGTATAAACAAGATCTCACCTTATCCATGTCTCTATCATTGATGTATTCAGCCAATCATACATAAACAGCTCAATAATATCTTGTATAAATAAAGAGCTATCGTATGATTGACCTGCATAATCTGCATCTAAAGAAATAATTATAGGGCAATGTACATTATGTGCCCGTAGCCAACATGCCATTCCCCTACAAGCAGGACCTAACGGGTATGTTAGGTCAGTTGGAACCCAATCGGGTAATGCGGGAAGTGGAAGTGGAGGCCTAGGTGCTCCTGGTGTCTTCTTTTTAACCTGTACATATAATTTCAGATCAGTTGACATCATATATACACATTAACAGTCTAAATCAATGTAAATTTATCTTACAATTTCAATCGTGTAGACGACATCTGCTTTGGGCCACAATATCACCCCGCCTTCTGCCTCACCAAGTGTATCAATATCTGGGTGGGCATATGGCAACGCAACTTCCCTCCAATCGGGTAATACACGTAATGGGCCCACACGAACATAGCCCTGTGGCATTGGAGTCCCGTGAAACCTTTCCCCAGGAAGGGACGGGTAAGCTTGCGCCTCTGCAACAACGTAGTCTTGCATTCTTAAGCGGCATGGCTTCAATGCCTACAAATTTACGTAAAGAATATTATACATATATACATATCATCTTGAAAACATAACAACTTGAAAAGACTAACTACAATGCCATAAACAATACTTACAGCAGACGTGCTAGGCGATGGGTCTCCAGGATTACTCGCAGTCTGTGCATCAGGAGAAGAGTGGGTCGCCATAGGCGTATTGGATATTTAATAGAGTACCAATGATGCTATCACAGACATTTAATAGAGTACCAATGATGCATTGTCTGGATTTTATCCCATCTTTAGTCTTACCTGGTATATTTAATAGAGTACCAATGATGCTATCACAGACATTTTTCTCAACGTGCATTACATCGATACAATGCCTGACTGTCAAAGAACTCCAATAAGGAAGATCCCAAAATATTGACTTCTTCTTGAATGAAGAATTGTCACTCCGTGTGGCCATACTACATTGTGATTTCTTACCAAATTCATTGACAATGTCTTTTACTCTTTCATAAACAACATCCCCTGGTATAGGTTTAGGTGCACTCCGTTCATCATTCCATCCATTGAATGCTTTGCGCTTCCTACGATACGGATGGAATTTTGAAAGAAACCTTCGATGACCAAGATATACAGTCTTGCCGCCATGTTTTAGTCTTATTGAATCAGTGTTTTCTTCACATATAGGACACGCTTTAGCTCCTTTGACACTATATCCAGACAAATTCCCATATGCTGGAAAGTCATTAATAGTGCAAAACAACATAGCGTGCAAATGAAATGTCTCTCTTGTTGAAGCATCATAGGTCATCACACCTTCAGCCCAAAGTTTCTTTAAGTCATCAATCAAAGGTTCAAGATAAACATCGATATCATTTCCGGGTTGTTTAGGGCCCGATATCAACAATGACAACATAACGTACTTATTTTTCATACACATCTAGGGAGGAAGATTGTATATAACAAGCATGACTGGCCAAGTGCTATGTTGGCTGCTCAATGTCCCGTACGGATTCATCCCATCTGTACAAAGCCCAAGTCTTAGATTCCTATCTTCTTCACCAAATTTAGGGTACAATAGATCAATCTTCTTCCACTGTGGGGAATCAGACGCATGTCGTAGGATCCCATCATTATTTTTCTTAACATCTGCATGCCACCTCAAATTCTTCGCATCTTTCGGATTTGCAAACAAGCGTTGAAACCGTGATATTATAGGTAGATACCACAACACCTTGGCAGGAGAACCAGTTTTGGACTCCCCCGAAGTCATCAATTTATACCGTGACGCACCACATTTTAGACAATCTTTCAAATCTACATAGTCCTTTTGAAATAATACACAATCATTCGGGCATGCGTGTATCTTCTTGGCCTCCATTCCCATTGGGCACAACATTTTCTTTACCTGGTATGTTGAGATTGGAAGCTCGTTTCCTTCAAGAAGAATTTCTTTCAACAAAGTCAACAATGAAGTGAAGCTTTTGTCGCTCCATCTATTGTTAGCTTTCAACTTATACAATCTCAACAATAGATGGAGCGACAAAAGCTTCACTTCATTGTTGAGATTGTATAACTTGAGATGCAGATATTTCTGTAAAGGATGGTCATTGACATCAGCCAAGTTATGGTGTGGAACGAGGAGATGAGACTATTACTGAATGGAAAGAATGGCAGAGGAAGGGCTTGATGCTAGTACCTTGTGAGCAACGGAGTTAGGGCGTGATCAAGGAGACGCAGAGCAGAGCAGCAACAAGGAGGAAGGAGCAAGCGGCGGCGGCGAGCAGGAGTGGTGGCGAGCAGGCGGCGAGCAGGCGGCGAGCAGGGCGGCGAGCAGGAGCGGCGGCGAGCAGGCGGCGGCGACGCAGAGCAGCAGGATCTTCGGCGAGCAGGAGCGGCGGCTAGCAGGTGTCCAACGGCGGCAGGAGCGGCGGCGAGCAGGAGTGGTGGCGGAGAAAGGGGCGCCGGAGAAGGGGGCGCCGGAGAAGGGGAGCTGGAGAAGAAATCACCGGAGAGAAATTGGCGGCAGTAGAGAAGAAATCGCTCACAATGAAACAGAAGAAAGGGGAAGAGTCGGGCGATCGAGGGTAATGAAGTTCCCAAATAGCGTCGGTTGTTTTAAACAACCGACGCCTAAACTCTTTAGCGTCGGTTGTTTGAAAAAATCGACATCCAATTGGACGATATTTTCATGAAATTGTTTGGCGGGAACCACCTTCAGCGTCGGTTATCCTTGAATAACCGACGCTGAAGGTGACACTTTTCGCACAAATTTTCATCGCACATAGGCGTCGGTTTCTACCTTAATAACCGACGCTGAAAATGACACTATTTTTTTTGATCGAAATTAGGATTTCGCGGGCGACTTTAAGCGTCGGTTTGTTATAAACAACCGACGCTGAAGACAAAGCGGTACCCGTGTCTGGCTGGTCTTCGAATATAGACGTCGGTTTTCGTAAACAACCGACGCCTAACATAGAAGGCGTCGGTTTTCCTTAATAACCAAAGCCCAGAAAAGTGTCACTGAATGCTATTTCTGTAGTAGTGGTGAAGATCTTCTTGGTGAAGAAGGCGACTTTGAGCTACTTCAGAAGGCTGGTGCAATGGGAGGTTACTTCTAGAGAGGAAGGCTACTTCAAGGGGGAGCTTGGAGTTACTTCAATAAGGCTACCTCAAGTTGGTGCACCTACTTCAAGTGAAGGTTGTTCAAAGGGTGTAAAGGAAAGTATTGTATTTTGTATAAATCCTTGAGAAGGTAATAAAATAAATACTTTCAAAATCCCGGTTGGGTAAGCAACCGGGTAGTGGACTGACAACTTTAGTATTTGCTAAAGTTGGAACCACTCTAAACGCCTGTCTCCTTCTTCTAATCTCAATTGTGGTTGTTTGAGTTAAATAATTATTAAAATTGTTTTAAAACTCTATTCACCCTCCTCTAGTGTTTTTCAATTGGTATCAGAGTAGGCTTCAAGGAACCCTAACCAGGTCTTGAAGAATGGAGGGTAATGGTGATTACAATCACAACAAAAGGTGCTGCTTGGACAAAACCACAACATGCTGCAATTGGTGCTTAGGAACAAGCCACACAACAACTAGATGCCCATATAGATCAAAGAAGGAAGATAAGCACAAAGAATGTCTTATTGCTACAACTAGTGAAGAAAAAGAAGAGGTAAGTCTTTATGATTTATCTAAAGAAGAACTAGTTGCTAGTCTTGAAGAAACACATATTAAATATGTTGAGTGCAAGAAGAAATTAAAGAAATCTAATAAAGCAAATGATGAATTACATGCTAAGCTTCTTGCTATGACATCCGAAAATGAAGATATTAAAAATATCATTGAAGATCATGATAGTAAGATAAAATCCATAGAGGCAAATTGCAATCTACTTTCTTTAGAAAAGATCAATTTGCAGACTCAAGTGAACGATCTTCAAAAACAACCCATATTGTGCACCCACATAGATTATGACACTATTGTTAAAGAAAGAAATTCATTGTCATCTAATCTAGATCAAGCAAAACTAGATATCAAGAAAAGAATGGATGAGATTGCCAAGTTACAACAACAAGTTCGTAGTTTAAATAATAATGGCATTCTTGATCAAATCCTAGATAATCCCTATCATCAAATTGGGAGAAGAGGACTAGGTTACAAGCCTAAAGGGAAATCCTATCAACAACCTAGTTGGAGAAAGTTACAAACTCATCACTCTATATATGTACCTAAAGGAACATCTTCACCCAAGGACAACACAGAACACAACCAGAGAAAAAGATATGAGGTTGACTCAATATGTTGTCATTATTGTTTACGCCTTGGTCACTATTCTTTTTCATTCCCTCACAAGAGAAAAGATGTCGAGTTAGTTTGGGTTCCAAAACCTCCAAACTAAATAAATAGAATTAAGTTGAGATATGACCAAGGACCTTAGTTGCATATTTCTATGTCTATCTCAACTCAACATAATGAGATTACAAATAAATTTAAGTATTTAAATATTTAACTTGCATAATTATGTTTTATTTAGAAACAATTAACAGTTTCAGGAATCTTGTCGGTCGAAAAGACTGTCGACCGAGAGCCCATCGGTCGAGAAATTGTCGACCGAGTATGTCACTGATCTCCAGTCTACTGCAAAATTGCCGAATCTCTTTTAAATTGATGAAATTGCTATCTATTTGTGATTGATGACTGGATATATTTTGAAAATCATCCCTACAAATTTAAATGAGATTAAAATTAGTTTATTTCCTAAATGATTTAAGTTTAAACTGAAATTCTGCTTAGTTCAATGAAAAGGAAATTTCTAATTTCACATGATTTTTCCTAAAAGTAGTTTCTGGTCTATCCATATACAAATCATGTGATGGAATTATCATTATATGTTGTTATTGTTCTATCATTACATCATGGATATGCTTTCATTATTTGGTACGCATAGATAATGATAATTGTATGCATGGATCCGTGATGATATATATCGGCAAGCAAAATGATTTATTGGTTATATGTTATTGCTTGCAACACATAAGATAAAAACTCTAAATTAGTATCTTTGAAGACTTGAGATATCAATTGTGCCTTCATTTAAGAATCATATTCAGTAGTATGCTTCAACTTGATACTTAATCAAATTTCATGCAGATATTATACTCTATATATTCAATTTGAAAATCTGCAAATTTGCCTCTTGGTTAAAATAAAATTTGACCAAGGGGCGCTATGGTCGTAGTCAAATTCGACCTAAAATAAGTTTGACACAATAACTATTTGAATATCATTTTTATTGTGATTAAAAGCACAATTAATTTATGATCACAAAATTGTCCCAATATTGTCAATAATAAAAAAAAATAAAAAAGAATGCAACCTTTAAAATTGTGGCTAAATTGACTATCTATTGCAAAGAAGTCAAACTTTTATTTGGGATATCTATCTAACAGGAGCATCGTATAAAATTAAGGGGGAGAAATACTATAAAATATTTAACTTGGATATCTTTTTGAAATGACAAAGGGGGAGAAAAGAATATAAAATAAAATCAAAAATATAAATGAGTTTCATGACATCTTGTCCAACACTTACTTGCAAAACAAAAATGGCTACAAAAGGAAATCTTCAGGTATGAAACTCATATGTTTTATATTTCCTTTATTTATATTTTGGAAATGTTTGTCATCTTCAAAAAGGGGGAGATTGTTGGCTAAATGGACATCTATAAATCCCTTTGTTTTGATAATGACAAACATTTCATTCTTATTAATCTAACGAGCTACTTGAGTGTGCAGGATTTAGGTGGATGACAAAGCAACTAGGGAAATCCATATGCTTACATGTTTATATTTTCATGAAATGTATTCGCTTTGTAAAAACTTGTACAAATATGTAATGTACAAGTACTTAGATTTCATGTAAATCAAGCGTTAGATTCTCCCTAGCTAAACACCACATTTAGACAAGTCATCCCCTTCAAATAGGATCACAAATGTACACTCATACATATAATTAGTGCCTAAATTGAAACATTGAAACAGGGTCAATCTCGGTCGACCAACTCCTCGACCAAGACACTCTCGGTCGACAAACTTCTCGACCGAGAAAGATCCAAAGTAGCCGTTAGACACAACTGACAAGGTAGTTGGCAGTTGGAGATAGACGTTGCAAATCACTTGATCCAGAGAGCCTGTCGGTCGACAAAACTTCGACCGAGTAGGTATCTCGGTCGACCATTCCTCGACCGAGATGAACTCTGACAGCAACTGCAGAGTAAATTAATTAGCCGTTGCTAAAGCAACAAACTTGTACCTAACGGCTAGTTAAGCACTCAGAAACCCCTAGAAGTTGTCTAGAACGTCCTTAAGCATCCTTAGGCCATTCCTATAAATAGGATAAGCCATAGGACACTCAAACTTACTTGTTATACTTGAGAAACTCTTGAGCATACTTTGAGAAATCTGTTTTGTGAGCAAATTGAGCATTGTGACAATTGGCCTACTTTCTCCTTAGCTCAAATTCATGTCCTATAGGCTAGTATCTCCTACCCACTGCAATCACAAGTCCACACACTTGGTTAGGAGATCTATACGCTTGATCTAGGCAAATCAAGCCTTGGGCTACAAAAGGATAAGTTGTAATTTCCTTTTTCTTTCTTGTTCCCTATTATTGTTTGTACTCTCCTTGCTACTCCTAGGTTGGAGGCTGTGGATTGGAGAGGGTGAAGATCTTTTTGGTGAAGAAGGCGACTTTGAGCTACTTCAGAAGGCTGGTGCAACGGGAGGTTACTTCTAGAGAGGAAGGCTACTTCAAGGGGGAGCTTGGAGTTACTTCAAGAAGGCTACCTCAAGTTGGTGCACCTACTTCAAGTGAAGGCTGTTCAAAGGGTGTAAAGGAAAGTATTGTATTTTGTATAAATCCTTGAGAAGGTAATAAAATAAATACTTTCAAAATCCCGGTTGGGTAAGCAACCGGGTAGTGGACTGACAACTTTAGTATTTGCTAAAGTTGGAACCACTCTAAACGCCTGTCTCCTTCTTCTAATCTCAATTGTGGTTGTTTGAGTTAAATAATTATTAAAATTGTTTGAAAACTCTATTCACCCCCCCTCTAGTGTTTTTCAGACACAACCCTGGGCGATACACCACCAGGGCGACACACAACCTGGGCAACACACCTAGGCCGACACAGGGCACTCTTGCCCGACACAGGGTCCAAAGAAACAAAGGCAACACACCTAAGGCCCAACAAGCTCAACCAAGCCCAAAGGAACTCAAGCAACGAGCCCAACCCTTCCTCTCAACACTAGAGGAAGCAAGGAGAGGGAGGAACACCACACAAGGTGACAGACTTGCCCACAAACCCCAGACTTGGGTTAATTGCAAGTAGCACCTCCAACTCTCAACAAAGCACCAACAAACCCCAGACTTGGGTTAATTGCAAGTAGAACCTCCAACTCTCAACAAAGCACCAACAAACCCTAATCACCACAGAAGGTGATTAGCAAGCAACAAAGCATCAGGGTTAAGCAAAGCACACAGGGTAAACCCTAAACGGAGGTCAGGGTCCTTACAAGCTAACCCCCTACAAAGGGATTTCTTCCCCGAAATCCGAAGAGAAAAGCAAGGGATACTTCCTCCTCATCTCTTCCTCAAGCTCCCACGTGGCTTCCTTAACGCCACGATGATGCCAAAGAACCTTCACAAGAACCAGATACTTCCTCTTCAGCTTCTTAACTCTTATGTCAAGGATCATCATAGGACCTTCCTCGTAGGTCACATCTTCATCAAGCACAACTTCGTCTGGCTGTATCACTGTCCCTGTATCCAGATGACTTTTCTTTAGCATACTAACATGGAACACTGGATGTAACATGTGCAACTCTGGCGGCAGCTCTAACTCGTAAGCTACTCTGCCAACACGTGCTATGACCGAGTATGGCCCCATATACTTGGGTGCTAACTTACCCTTCCGGCCAAACCTTAGCACACCTTTCCATGGCGAGACTTTAAGATACACTTTGTCTCCTGCCTGAAACTCCAAAGGTCGTCGGCGATTGTCTACATAATACTTCTGTCTGTCCTGTGCCGCTTTCAACTGTTGTTGTATCACCTTAATTTTTTCTATCGTCTGCTGTACTAACTCAGGACCCAAAAGCTGATATTCACCAGACTCATACCAACACAAAGGAGATCTGTACTTCCTGCCATACAAAGCCTCATAAGGAGCCATGTCAATGCTCCGCTGATAACTGTTGTTGTAGGCAAACTCTATCAAACTGAGGTGTACGTCCCAACTGCCTAGGAACTGCAAGACACAAGCTCGAAGGAGATCTTCCAGAATCTGAATAGTCCTCTCAGACTGTCCATCTGTCTGTGGGTGAAAGGCGGTACTGAACCTCAATTGTGTTCCCAACACTCTGTGCAACTGCTCCCAGAAACGACTCGTGAACTGAGGACCTCTGTCAGAAACTATCGTTGCTGGCACACCGTGCAAACACACTATCTCATCCACATATACTCGAGCGAGCTTCTCGGCTGTATACGTTGTCTTCACATGTATGAAATGGGCAGACTTCGTCAATCGGTCCACTATAACCCAAATGGAATCATGATTCTTAGTTGTCCTGGGTAGACCAACTACGAAATCCATGGTTATATGATCCCATTTCCACTGCGGTATGGGAAGGGGCTGCAACGTACCTGCCGGCTTTTGATGTTCAGCCTTGACTTGCTGACATACCGCACACCTAGCCACGAACTCAGCTACATCTTTCTTCAAGTCGGGCCACCAATACAAGTCCTTTAGACTATGATACATCTTGGTGACTCTTGGATGCATATCATACATCGACGTGTGTGCTTCCTCGAGCACTAACTTCCTCAGATCATCAGCATGGGGGACCCCTTCCTATCACGATAGCAAACTAGCGCATCCTCAGACTCATGGAACCCATCACGCTTTTCGCTGCCGAACTCTGATTTGATCAACTGTATTGTATCATCTACTTGATGTGCATCTTTGATCTGTTGTCTCAGTGTAGGATTGACTTGCATCTGTGCTAAAAGTCCAGCTAATAGGGAAACTTCCATCTGTACATTCATCTTCCGCAAGGAGACAAGCATATCCCGTCTATGGCATACCATGTAACTCAACTGTGCCTTCTTTGAAGGAAAAGAAGAAGACTTTCGGCTAAGCGCATCGGCTACCACATTCGCCTTACCCAGATGATACTCGATGGTGCAGTCATAATCATTGATTAGCTCTATCCATCGATGTTGTCGCATGTTCAACTCATGCTGCGAAAAGATGTACTTCGGATTCTTATGATCCGTAAAGATCTGACACACTTCCCCGTAAAGATAGTGTCTCCAAATCTTTAACGCATGAACCACTGCTACCAACTCCAAATCATGAGTCGGAGAGTTCTCCTCGTGTTTCTTAAGCTATCACGAAGCAAAAGAAACCACATGATCTTCCTGCATCAGCACACAACCTAAGCCTTTCTTGGAAGCATCACACAAAACAACACAGCCCTTCCCAGGCTCTGGAAGCACTAGCACTAGAGCACTGGTCAACTTCTCCTTCAAACTCTAGAAAGCTTGCTGGCAACGATTATCCCAGACGAAAGGCACATCCTTTCTGGTCAGCTTCGTCATCAGCAACACAATCACACTGAAGTCCTTGATAAACCTATGGTAGTAATCTGCTAAACCAAGGAAACTACAAACTTCTGTCGGCATCTTCGGCTGTTCCCATTCTGCAACGGACTCCACCTTCTTTGGATCCACTTTGACTCCTTCTGCAGATATCACATGACCCAAGAAAGTTACTTCTTCCAACCAGAACTCACACTTACTGAACTTGGCATACAACTGATGTTGGCAAAGAAGAGTCAACGCTAGACGAAGATGTCGCTCATGCTCTTGCCCGTCCTGACTGTCGATCAGGATGTCATCTATAAATACTACAACAAACTGATCTAGGAACGGACGGAACACTCTGTTCATTAAGTCCATGAAAGCAGCAGGTGCATTGGTTAGCCCAAACGGCATAACCACAAACTCGAAGTGACCATACCTCATCCTAAAAGCTGACTTTGCTATGTCATCCGCCTTTATCCTCAACTGATGATATCCGGACCGTAGACCAATCTTTGAAAACACTGTAGCACCACACAACTGATCGAACAGATCATCTATCCTTGGTAATTGGTACTTGCTCTTGATCTTGACCTTGTTCAACTGTCGGTAATCTATACACATCCGCGTCGATCTGCCCTTCTTCTTAACGAACAACACCGGAGCACCCCAAGGCGACATACTCGATCGGATGAAACCTTTCTCCAACAACTCTTGCAACTACTTATTAAGCTCTGCCATCTCTACTAGAGCCATCCTATACGGTGTCTGTGCAACTGGTTGCGTACCTGGGACCAGATTGATCTCGAAATCAATCTCTCGGGGTGGAGGAACACCAGGGAACTCGTCAGGAAACACATCCACAAACTCTCGGACAACAGACACCTCTTCAAGGCTAGGACCTTTTGCCTTGGTATCCACAACGGTATCCACAACGTGAGCTAAGAACGCCTCACATCCTTGCCGTAACAACTTATCTGCCACCATAGCTGATACCAGACACGTCGAAAGAATCTTCCTATCTCCTTGGAAGATCCACTTCTCTCCATCAACATCAAACACATCCTGTTTGGAACCACAGTCCAAAACAACCTTATACTTCTTTAAGGTATCCATCCCAAGGATAACATCAAACCCATGCATATCAAGTGGTATAAGATCCACTTGTATGGTGTGTCCCGAAAAAGATAAGACACAAGATGGACACTCTTCTCGAAGCATCGAGGAACCATCAAGAGGGGTTTCTAACAACAAGCTATCCTTCTTACAACTAATAGGTAAACGACAGTTTTCAAGCATACTATAGGTGATAAAAGAGTGTGTAGCACCCGGGTCAACCAGAATAGATATAAAGCAAGAAGAAGACATATCAGAATCAAATAACTCTATCTGACCTGTCACCACTCGCGGGTTGACCATCGCCTCCGGCTGACTCATAGCATAGGATTGAGCCGTTACTTGCTGTCCACGTGTAACATACTCGATTCTAGACACATATGCTAATTTCCCATTCTTCTAGGCCCCTAATTGATTAGATGGATATCCAAAATCCCTTGTCCCTTTTCTTTACTTGGCTACCTTTCAATGTCTACATTTCATTTTAATAGCATAGACCAAACCATATTAGGATCTGATAACCCTAATTGACTCTTTTGAATCACATGAACATGAAATCTTTGTATGTGATAACCCTAATACTTGAAGGATGAGAATTTGTAGATACTAATATTAAACTATAGCCTCAACCATTATTTAACATCCTAGAATGACTATAAAATATTAGAGTGAGGAAAAGTGGAGGCTTCACCATAATTAATCATTAGGCTATGATCATTACATTAAGTGAATGATTAATGCACAATGTTAAAATTATAGCTAAAGTGACCTCAAAGCCCAAATATAAGCCCATAATTGAGTTCCCCATAGCTTAATTAGTTAACCATCAAAATTTGGGGTCATTTGGACATCAAATGCACCCTCAAAAAGATCCTAATAAATCATGTATACACTTAACATAAAGTTTGATCGATTTCTTTTGTCACAGTCTGACTCTAGTCGTTGGGCCGCTTCTGTTCCTGTGTGTGGCCCAATCCGGGTAGCGAGACTCAGTCGTCCCCTACCTCCGTCTTCCGTACGGTTCAGAAGGCAGCTGTGCGCGCCTACCACCCGGTCACCTAGTGATCGTACCCGTCGTTGATTCATCGTGTTTTCTTCACCAATAGAATCCTCTTGCTCCCCCGAGTTTAGCAAGCCCTCATACACTACTTGTGGTGCCCTAAAATCGAAATGCCTATTTCTACCTTTCCAGCAGCCGCCGCTGCCTTTTTCCCAAAATCACAAAACCCTCACTCTAGTGCCTCCATCTCGCATCACCTGTGCTGGATTCGACCACCGTCACCCCCTCCTGCATCCTCTCCCATCAATTGCTTGTGTTGGCGCCTTGGAGCTGCTGCCAGTGTTAGTCTCCTTCTCTGGCGAGGTCGGCGGATAGATGCTAGGATCGCTCTCCTCGGCTCAATTACTTGCGAGGTAACCATCTATGACCCCCGCTCCTTCTACACATGTGCTCAGTATATCGTTAGATCGCCTCGTCTGCTCAGTCGACAAAATGCCGCTGTATTCCCCTGTTTCGTGCCGCGTGAGAAGACCTAGAGGTCCCTGACCCCATGCCATAATCTCTCTAGCAGATACACACCTATGAAACCCTTCCTCTTCTTTACCCAGCTCTTATTTTGCCTCCGTTTTCTCTGGTTTACTCAAACGTATAGCGCCACCGGTCTCCCTGTTTTGCCGCACCGTGGAGAAGTTTCTATAGGTTCTTGGCCCCGGTAATCCATCCAAACCAGTCGTGGATGATTGGCAGAGCAAGTGGTATCACAATCCACTTTTGATGTCTCCCCCACAGGATGCTTCTCGCCTTTTTCCCCCACCGGAGTCACTGTCAGGTTCATCCCTGGCCGTCTCCACCACGAGCTCATCTCGGCTCCTGTCTACCTCATCACCAGAGCAGTAGCTCGTCAGGTCCGAGGTGAAGAGGCAGAGCCAGTGAGCTATGTGCCCACTCAACTGGAGGCATGGATCGAAGGTATTCACTGACCCCAAGCTCAATTAGAGCAGCCATGGCACGGGACACAGGGAGCTCAATCCCTGGGACGGAAGTCCAGCCTCGCCCGTGGAGATGAAATCAATTGTGTCCACCAGGGGCATTTTAGTAATTTGCATAAATTTGACCATCTTTGATCGTGAATATGTATTACTATAGTATTGGGTAACGCTCCGCTTGATATTTTCATTTCATTCGAGGGCATTTTGGTCAATTCACAAGTGTATTTTCCCATTTAATCAGAAAATGACTTAAATTGTAAAATTCATAAGTAATTATTGGCTTATCCAAATAATACAGATAAATATGTTTTAGAAATCAGAAAAATACGACTAATTTATTGGGACAAGTATCACACCCAAATTTGCAACCTAATGTAGGGTCAATTTCTAAGCAAAGATTTAATGCATATTATATTAATCGAATGCACACATATTATGACTAGGTTGAGACAACCCTGACCCTGTGCGTAGGAGGTGTTACGGAATATCTAGGTTTGATCATAAGGTATGTACATCCTCTATTTTATTTTGGGCATTATTTGACTAAAATCTATATTCTTTTAATGAGGCATCTCTTGAACTGTTATTCTACTTAAAAATCACTTGCTTGGACATTTATTATTTTTCCTTCTCTCAATTCATGATATTCAATTGGTTATTGTGATACCTTGTTTATAATGGGTTTTTGGACCCCTTCTGCTATATTGTCTTTTTTATTTGAAATTGACTAAAATGCCAGTCTTGTCACTCTATTTTATGCATGCTACATGTTTGACTAGAATATCTAGAATAGTGGTACTTATGTACAACCATATTTATATAGGGCGTGCGTATTCCGCCCGGGGTGTGCGTTTCCACCCTTGTTTATTTTTAGGCCATGATCCTATGGTGTTATGGCCCTATTTTAGGTATATTTAGTCTACATTGTTATGCATGCAAATATTCTTGTTTTAAAAAGAATATGTGGATGAATGTTATGGCAAGACACTCTTTTATTATCATGCTTGTAATCTGAGTTTAATATGTCTCATTTCTTTTGCTTCATTTCTTTTGTTACTTTTCTCTTGAACATACCTAATTGCAAATAGCCTCTTTTTGTTATGGGAACATCTCTTTTGTACTTGTAATCCTATAAAATGCCCAGAATGTTTTATATATGTACATACTTAGCCTTGCTGGCCTCTTTATTGTTTCCTATGTTCTGGGTGATGTTCCTTTCCACCCAGGTTTAGGTGCATAAAAGATCAAGGATGCTCGAAGATCATATAAAGAGAATTGTACCTAAGGATAGCTTGGAATGGCTAGGTTACCCTCTGCTGCTGGGCTTAATTGTAGCTAGTTCAAGTTTTTGTAATATCACCTTTTATGGTGATGAGCAATTGTATAATGATACCCATTGTAACTTTGTAATAGTTTTGATTCCGCTGCTTTATTATCACATGGCTCTTGTATTATATCATTTTGAGTGGATCCCCTTTCGGGTCCCACTCCTTACAAAATGGTATCAGAGCCTAAGAAGTCGGTAACTTGACTATTTCAAGTTATCCTTGGTTGACCCTTAATTAGATAGGTGACCCTTAGAGGTCATTGATAAACATATTTCCCAGTAGTCAATACCAATTAGGGTTTAACCCATGATTAAATTGGTCACTTTCGTTTTCCAAACCACTAATTGGTGAGACATTGATTTTTAGAACAGTAATTCACCCAACACCCCATATGGATAAATAAATTTCCCTAAATAGGGGTAGACTCTTCTGGTTATTAAACTTAATTTTCCCACCATATGGAAATATAGTTTAGTATTAAGATGTAGGTGGAATCGAACACTAGTATATAGGCTTAACCCTAATTCCCTTTTGAGCCCTATTCTAGTTGTTTGTCTAGCATGTCTCAGATATGCCAACTAGGAGAACTTGGTATGTACGGAAGCATGTATCAATGACATGTTTGTTATTACATGGATAGTAGGTGATTGAATTAATTAGCTATATTATACTTAGGAATGTCTTGCCTTCGATATGGAGTATGTCACACATAGATCTACCTAAATCCATGTAAGAATTGGATACGTTTTTCATTGAGCTTGTCATGCCTCATATTTAAAGTTTACTAAGAAAGCTACAAGTTTTAGTAGATACCCATGAGTAATCATCTCTCTCATATCACATAGTGTGATTTGTTTATTTAATGATCGAAGATGAATAGCTTGGTTGCGTAGGGTTACATTATCTTCAGAAGGCACTATAAATGTAAACCAACTAGTATTGGGAAAATCTCAATTTTCTCCCTATAATGGTTGGATGACCTTATGACTCCCTTAGGTCTTATGATGAGGTTGGTTCTATTATGCTTAAGAATGACATGGGGAATGGGGGAATGTCATGCTCTCATAGATTTTGTTTGGGGTTAACCGTGAGTAATAAGAAACCCTTCTCTCTCTCACGCTTACATATTAGAGAATGGTCGTATGATCTTTTTGAAGATAGGAGGATCAGACGCTTTTGGAGGAGGAAGTGATGATAGGATAGTAGTGTATGTCTCAGGTTGTGATAGGTGGTTGACTTGGTTCCCCGATTGTTTTTGGCGCCAATTTTGGATTTTTCACCGCAAGTTTTGCATCGTCAAACTTATTTTCATTATCAATTTATATGTACAAAAGAAAAGTTTACAGATTTTATCGATGGTTTTTGGAACCAAGTCGCCATCCCAAGGAAATTGAGATAGAGGATCTCTTTAGTGAAGTACCCTTGGTTGGTATGTTCAACCCTAATACCCTAGGCCTAAGACTGACATAGTTAGTTCATATGTATATATCGGACATAGTGGATCCACCCTTTTTCCGTTCTAGATTATGTACCAAGTGATAGTTTGAACCTTTTAAGGGGTGGAGTTTCATACAGTTTATTCATTAGGAATCAAACTAACTGTAGACATGAACATGATTAATAGTGGTTACAATAAGTAAAACCTGGATAAATCCTAGTATTAATGTCAAACATATATGGAGGCTACCAAACTGAGAATTCCAGACAAGCCTTGCTAATCTTACCATCATAAGAATTACCTCGACAATTAAAATAGATTTTTTAAAATTTTATCTTAGGTTATCCTTGATAGATGCATGCATGTTAAAAAAAATTCCTTTAAAAGCTCAAGTCAATATTCTGTACACCAAACTGCTAATAATTTAATGGTAGGGATAACTATATAGTATAGGCCGGGATGAAGATACTCAGGATGGTGGAATTTCTGAGCTTTTCCCACGTGACCCTTTTAGATAATAAGATGTTCATGATGTTTATGACGATAATGAGAATTAGGTGATGATATCAATGATAATAATGATACTAATGTTGTTGTTTATGATGATGATGATGATGATGATGATGGTGATGATAATGTTGATAAGGAATTCCTCCTTAGTAGTAATAATGATAGGAATCATGGTACTTGAGGATTGATGTTTATACGCAAAAGTAGTACACCAAGTTAGCGGTCTCAATCTAAATGGTTCTATTGGGAAATTTGTAAATGAAGATTGGTTATTCATGCTTAAGTGATGGAAGATGAGGATCTTTATAACAAACTAGCACTCATGTCTAGCGGTGGATGGATTTCGGGGACGAAATCCGCTTTAAGGGGTGGAGTGTTGTAACATACTCGATTCTAGACACATATGCTAGTTTCCCATTCTTCTAGGCCCCTAATTGATTAGATGGATATCCAAATACCCTTGTCCCTTTTCTTTACTTGGCTACCTTTCAATGTATACATTTCGTTTTAATAGCATAGACCAAACCATATTAGGATCTGATAACCCTAATTGACTCTTTTGAATCACATGAACATGAAATCTTTGTATGTGATAACCCTAATACTTGAAGGATGAGAATTTGTAGATACTAATATTAAACTATAGCCTCAACCATTATTTAACATCCTAGAATGACTATAAAATATTAGAGTGAGGAAAAGTGGAAGGCTTCACCATAATTAATCATTAGGCTATGATCATTACATTAAGTGAATGATTAATGCACAATGGTAAAATTATAGCTAAAGCGACCTCAAAGCCCAAATATAAGCCCATAATCAAGTTCCCCATAGCCTAATTAGTTAACCCTCAAAATTTGGGGTCATTTGGACATCAAATGCACCCTCAAATAGATCCTAATAAATTGTGTATACACTTAACATTAAGTTTGATCGATATATTTTGTCACGGTCTGACTCTAGTCGTTGGGCCGCTTCTGTTCCTGTGTGCGGCCCAGTCCGGGTAGCATGACTCAGTCGTCCCCTACCTCCGTCTTCTGTGCAGTTCAGAAGGCAGTTGTGTGCGCCTACCACCCGGTCGCCTAGTGATCATACCAGTCGCCGATTCATCGCGTTTTCTTCGCCAACATAATCCTCTTGCTCCCCCGAGTTTAGCAAGCCCTCATACACTACTTGCGGTGCCCTAAAATTGAAATGCCTATTTCTACCTTTCCAGCAGCCGCCGCTGCCTTTTTCCCAAAATCACAGAACCCTCACTTCAGTGCCTCCATCTCGCATCACCTGCGCTGGATTCGACCACCGTCACCCCCTCCTGCATCCTCTCCCATCAATTGCTGGTGTTGGCGCCTTGGAGCTGCTGCCAGTGTTAGTCTCCTTCTCCGGCGAGGTGGGCGGATAGATGCTAGGATCGCTCTCCTCGGCTCAATTACTCGCGAGGTAACCATCTATGACCCCCGCTCCTTCTACACATGTGCTCACTATATCGTTAGATCGCCTCGTTTGCTCAGTCGACAAAACGCCGCTGTGTTCCCCTGTTTCGTGCCGCGTGAGCAGACCTAGAGGTCCCTGACCCCATGCCATACTCTCTCTAGCAGATACACACCTATGAAACCCTTCCTCTTCTTTACCCAGCTCTTATTTTGCCTCCGTTTTCTCTGGTTTACTCAAACGTATAGTGCCGCCGGTCTCCCTATTTTGCCGCACCGTGGAGAAGTTTCTATAGGTTCTTGGCCCCGGTAATCCATCCAAACCAATCGTGGATGATTGGCGGAGCAAGTGGTATCACAATCCACTTTTGATGTCTCCCCCACAGGATGCTTCTCGCCTTTTTCCCCCACCGGAGTCACTGTCAGGTTCATCCCTGGCCGTCTCCACCACGAGCTCATCTCGGCTCCTGTCTACCTCATCACCAGAGCAGTAGCTCGTCAGGTCCGAGGTGAAGAGGCGGAGCCAGTGAGCTATGTGCCCACTCAACTGGAGGCCTGGATCGAAGGTATTCACTGACCCCAAGCTCAATTAGAGCAGCCATGGCACGGGACACAGGGAGCTCAATCCCTGGGACGGAAGTCCAGCCTCGCCCGTGGAGATAAAATCAATTGTGTCCACCAGGGGAATTTTAGTAATTTGCATAAATTTGACCATCTTTGATCGTGAATATGTATTACTATACTACTGGGTAACGCTCCACTTGATATTTGCATTTCATTCGAGGGCATTTTGGTCAATTCACAAGTGTATTTTCCCATTAAATCACAAAATGACTTAAACTTGTAAAATTCATAAGTAATTATTGGCTTATCCAAATAACACAGATAAATATGTTTTAGAAATCAGAAAAATTCGACTAATTTATTGGGATAGGTATCACACCCAGATTTGCAACCTAATGTAGGGTCAATTTCTAATCAAAGATTCAATGCATATTATATTAATCGAATGCACACATATTATGACTAGGTTGAGACAACCCTGACCCTGTGCGTAGGAGGTGTTACGGAATATCTAGGTTTGATCATAAGGTATGTACATCCTCTATTTTATTTTGGGCATCATTTGACTAAAATCTACATTCTTTTAATGAGGCATCTCTTGTACTGTTATTCTACTTAAAAATCACTTGCTTGGATATTTATTATTTTTCCTTCTCTCAATTCATGATATTCAATTAGTTATTGTGATACCTTGTTTATAATGGGTTTTTGGACCCCTTCTGCTATATTGTCTTTTTTATTTGAAATTGACTAAAATTCCAGTCTTGTCACTCTATTTTATGCATGCTACATGTTTGACTAGAATATCTAGAATAGTGGTACTTATGTACAACCATATTTATATAGGGCGTGCGTATTCCGCCCGGGGTGTGCGTTTCCACCCTTGTTTATTTTAGGCCATGATCCTATGGTGTTATGGCCCTGTTTTAGGTATATTTAGTCTACATTGTTATGCATGCAAATATTCTTGTTTTAAAAAGAATATGTGGATGAATGTTATGGCAAGACACTCTTTTATTATCATGCTTGTAATCTGAATTTAATATGTCTCATTTCTTTTGCTTCATTTCTTTTGTTACTTTTCTCTTGAACATACCTAATTGCAAATAGCCCCCTTTTGTTATGGGAACATCTCTTTTGTACTTGTAATCCTATAAAATGCCCAGAATGTTTTATATATGTACATACTCAGCCTTGCTGACCTCTTTATTGTTTCCTATGTTCTGGGTGATGTTCCTTTCCACCCAGGTTTAGGTGCATAAAAGATCAAGGATGCTCGAAGATCATATAAAGAGAATTGTACCTAAGGATAGCTTGGAATGGCTAGGTTACCCTCTGCTGCTGGGCTTAATTGTAGCTAGTTCAAGTTTTTGTAATATCACCTTTTATGGTGATGAGCAATTGTATAATGATACCCATTGTAACTTTGTAATAGTTTTGATTCCGCTGCTTTATTATCACATGGCTCTTGTTTTATATCATTTTGAGTGGATCCCCTTTCGGGTCCCACTCCTTACAAAATAGTATCAGAGCCTAAGAAGTAGGTAACTTGACTATTTCAAGTTATCCTTGGTTGACCCTTAATTAGATAGGTGACCCTTAGAGGTCATTGATAAACATATTTCCCAGTAGTCAATACCAATTAGGGTTTAACCCATGATTAAATTGGTCACTTTCGTTCCCCAAACCACTAATTGGTGAGACATTGATTTTTAGAACAGTAGTCCACCCAACACCCCATATGGATAAATAAATTTCCCTAAATAGGGGTAGACTCTTCTGGTTATTAAACTTAATTTTCCCACCGTATGGAAATATAGTTTAGTATTAAGATGTAGGTGGAATCGAACACTAGTATATAGGCTTAACCCTAATTCCCTTGTGAGCCCTATTCTAGTTGTTTGTCTAGCATGTCTCAGATATGCCAACTAGGAGAACTTGGTATGTACGGAAGCATGTATCGATGACATGTTTGTGATTACATGGATAGTAGGTGATTGAATTAATTAGCTATATTATACTTAGGAATGTCTTGCCTTCGATATGGAGTATGTCACACATAGATCTACCTAAATCCATGTAAGAATTGGATACCTTTTTCATTGAGCTTGTCATGCCTCATATTTAAAGTTTACTAAGAAAGCTACAATTTTTAGTAGATACCCATGAGTAATCATCTCTCTCATATCACATAGTGTGATTTGTTTATTTAATGATTGAAGATGAATAGCTTGGTTGCGTAGGGTTACATTATCTTTAGAAGGCACTATAAATGTAAACCAACTAGTATTGGGAAAATCTCAATTTTCTCCCTATAATGGTTGGATGACCTTATGACTCCCTTAGGTCTTGTGATGAGGTTGTATCAATTATGCTTAAGAATGACATGGGGAATGGGGGAATGTCATGCTTTCATAGATTTTGTTTGGGGTTGACCGTGAGTAATAAGACACCCTTCTCTCTCTCACGCTTACATATTAGAGAATAGTCGTATGATCTTTTTGAAGATAGGAGGATCAGACGCTTTTGGAGGAGGAAGTGATGATAGGATAGTAGTGTATGTGTCAGGTTGTGATAGGTGGTTGACTTGGTTCCCCGATTGTTTTTGGCACCAATTTTGGATTTTTCACCGCAAGTTTTGCATCGTCAAACTTATTTTCATTATCAATTTATATGTACAAAAGAAAAGTTTACAGATTTTATCGATGGTTTTTGGAACCAAGTCACCATCCCAAGGAAATTGAGATAGAGGATCTCTTTAGTGAAGTACCCTTGGTTGGTATGTTCAACCCTAATACCCTAGGCCTAAGACTGACATAGTTAGTTCATATGTATATATCGGACATAGTGGATCCACCCTTTTGCCGCTCTAGATTATGTACCAAGTGATAGTTTGAACCTTTTAAGGGGTGGAGTTTCATACGGTTTATTCATTAGGAATCAAACTAACTATAGACATGAACATGATTAATAGTGGTTACAATAAGTAAAACCTGGATAAATCCTAGTATTAATGTCAAACATATATGGAGGCTACCAAACTGAGAATTCCAGACAAGCCTTGCTAATCTTACCATCATAAGAATTACCTCGACAACTAAAATAGATTTTTTAAACTTTTATCTTAGGTTATCCTTGATAGATGCATGCATGTTAAAAAAAATTCCTTTAGAAGCTCAAGTCAATATTCTGTACACCAAACTTCTAATAATTTAATGGTAGGGATAACTATATAGTATAGGTCGGGATGAACATACTCAGGATGGTGGAGTTTCTGAGCTTTTCCCACACGACCCTTTTAGATAATAAGATGTTCATGATGTTTATGACGATGATGAGAATTAGGTGATGATATGGATGATAATAATGATACTGATGTTGTTGTTTATGATGATGATGATGATGATGATGATGATGATGATGATGATGATGATGATGATGATGATGGTGATGATAACGTTGATAAGGAATTCCTCCTTAGTAGTAATAATGATAGGAATCATGGTACTTGAGGATTGATGTTTATACGCAAAAGTAGTACACCAAGTTAGCGGTCTCAATCTAAATGGTTCTATTGGGAAATTTGTAAATGAAGATTGGTTATTCATGCTTAAGTGATGGAAGATGAGGATCTTTATAACAAACTAGCACTCATGTCTAGCGGTGGATGGATTTTGGGGACGAAATCCGCTTTAAGGGGTGGAGTGTTGTAACATACTCGATTCTAGACACATATGCTAGTTTCCCATTCTTCTAGGCCCCTAATTGATTAGATGGATATCCAAATACCCTTGTCCCTTTTCTTTACTTGGCTACCTTTCAATGTATACATTTCGTTTTAATAGCATAGACCAAACCATATTAGGATCTGATAACCCTAATTGACTCTTTTGAATCACATGAACATGAAATCTTTGTATGTGATAACCCTAATACTTGAAGGATGAGAATTTGTAGATACTAATATTAAACTATAGCCTCAACCATTATTTAACATCCTAGAATGACTATAAAATATTAGAGTGAGGAAAAGTGGAAGGCTTCACCATAATTAATCATTAGGCTATGATCATTACATTAAGTGAATGATTAATGCACAATGGTAAAATTATAGCTAAAGCGACCTCAAAGCCCAAATATAAGCCCATAATCGAGTTCCCCATAGCCTAATTAGTTAACCCTCAAAATTTGGGGTCATTTGGACATCAAATGCACCCTCAAATAGATCCTAATAAATTATGTATACACTTAACATAAAGTTTGATCGATATCTTTTGTCACGGTCTGACTCTAGTCGTTGGGCCGCTTTTGTTCCTGTGTGCGGCCCAGTCCGGGTAGCATGACTCAGTCGTCCCCTACCTCCGTCTTCCGTGCAGTTCAGAAGGCAGTTGTGCGCGCCTACCACCCGGTCGCCTAGTGATCATACCAGTCGCCGATTCATCGCGTTTTCTTCGCCAACAGAATCCTCTTGCTCCCCCGAGTTTAGCAAGCCCTCATACACTACTTGCGGTGCCCTAAAATCAAAATGCCTATTTCTACCTTTCCAGCAGCCGCCGCTGCCTTTTTCCCAAAATCACAGAACCCTCACTCCAGTGCCTCCATCTCGCATCACCTGCGCTGGATTCGACCACCGTCACCCCCTCCTGCATCCTCTCCCATCAATTGCTGGTGTTGGCGCCTTGGAGCTGCTGCCAGTGTTAGTCTCCTTCTCCGGCGAGGTGGGCGGATAGATGCTAGGATCGCTCTCCTCGGCTCAATTACTCGCGAGGTAACCATCTATGACCCCCGCTCCTTCTACACATGTGCTCACTATATCGTTAGATCGCCTCGTTTGCTCAGTCGACAAAACGCCGATGTGTTCCCCTGTTTCGTGCCGCGTGAGCAGACCTAGAGGTCCCTGACCCCATGCCATACTCTCTCTAGCAGATACACACCTATGAAACCCTTCCTCTTCTTTACCCAGCTCTTATTTTGCCTCCGTTTTCTCTGGTTTACTCAAACGTATAGTGCCGCCGGTCTCCCTGTTTTGCCGCACCGTGGAGAAGTTTCTATAGGTTCTTGGCCCCGGTAATCCATCCAAACCAATCGTGGATGATTGGCGGAGCAAGTGGTATCACAATCCACTTTTGATGTCTCCCCCACAGGATGCTTCTCGCCTTTTTCCCCCACCGGAGTCACTGTCAGGTTCATCCCTGGCCGTCTCCACCACGAGCTCATCTCGGCTCCTGTCTACCTCATCACCAGAGCAGTAGCTCGTCAGGTCCGAGGTGAAGAGGCGGAGCCAGTGAGCTATGTGCCCACTCAACTGGAGGCCTGGATCGAAGGTATTCACTGACCCCAAGCTCAATTAGAGCAGCCATGGCACGGGACACAGGGAGCTCAATCCCTGGGACGGAAGTCCAGCCTCGCCCGTGGAGATGAAATCAATTGTGTCCACCAGGGGCATTTTAGTAATTTGCATAAATTTGACCATCTTTGATCGTGAATATGTATTACTATACTACTGGGTAACGCTCCACTTGATATTTGCATTTCATTCGAGGGCATTTTGGTCAATTCACAAGTGTATTTTCCCATTAAATCACAAAATGACTTAAACTTGTAAAATTCATAAGTAATTATTGGCTTATCCAAATAACACAGATAAATATGTTTTAGATATCAGAAAAATACGACTAATTTATTGGGACAGGTATCACACCCAGATTTGCAACCTAATGTAGGGTCAATTTCTAAGCAAAGATTTAATGCATATTATATTAATCGAATGCACACATATTATGACTAGGTTGAGACAACCCTGACCCTGTGCGTAGGAGGTGTTACGGAATATCTAGGTTTCATCATAAGGTATGTACATCCTCTATTTTATTTTGGGCATCATTTGACTAAAATTTACATTCTTTTAATGAGGCATCTCTTGTACTGTTATTCTACTTAAAAATCACTTGCTTGGACATTTATTATTTTTCCTTCTCTCAATTCATGATATTCAATTAGTTATTGTGATACCTTGTTTATAATGGGTTTTTGGACCCCTTCTGCTATATTGTCTTTTTTATTTGAAATTGACTAAAATGCCAGTCTTGTCACTCTATTTTATGCATGCTACATGTTTGACTAGAATATCTAGAATAGTGGTACTTATGTACAACCATATTTATATAGGGCGTGCGTATTCCGCCCGGGGTGTGCGTTTCCACCCTTGTTTATTTTAGTCCATGATCCTATGGTGTTATGGCCCTATTTTAGGTATATTTAGTCTACATTGTTATGCATGCAAATATTCTTGTTTTAAAAAGAATATGTGGATGAATGTTATGGCAAGACACTCTTTTATTATCAAGCTTGTAATCTGAATTTAATATGTCTCATTTCTTTTGCTTCATTTCTTTTGTTACTTTTCTCTTGAACATACCTAATTGCAAATAGCCCCCTTTTGTTATGGGAACATCTCTTTTGTACTTGTAATCCTATAAAATGCCCAGAATGTTTTATATATGTACATGCTCAGCGTTGCTGACCTCTTTATTGTTTCCTATGTTCTGGGTGATGTTCCTTTCCTCCCAGGTTTAGGTGCATAAAAGATCAAGGATGCTCGAAGATCATATAAAGAGAATTGTACCTAAGGATAGCTTGGAATGGCTAGGTTACCCTCTGCTGCTGGGCTTAATTGTAGCTAGTTCAAGTTTTTTTAATATCACCTTTTATGGCGATGAGCAATTGTATAATGATACCCATTGTAACTTTGTAATAGTTTTGATTCCGCTGCTTTATTATCACATGGCTCTTGTTTTATATCATTTTGAGTGGATCCCTTTTCGGGTCCCACTCCTTACAAAATAGTATCAGAGCCTAAGCAGTAGGTAACTTGACTATTTCAAGTTATCCTTGGTTGACCCTTAATTAGATAGGTGACCCTTAGAGGTCATTGATAAACATATTTCCCAGTAGTCAATACCAATTAGGGTTTAACCCATGATTAAATTGGTCACTTTCGTTCCCCAAACCACTAATTGGTGAGACATTGATTTTTAGAACAGTAGTCCACCCAACACCCCATATGGATAAATAAATTTCCCTAAATAGGGGTAGACTCTTCTGGTTATTAAACTTAATTTTTCCACCGTATGGAAATATAGTTTAGTATTAAGATGTAGGTGGAATCGAACACTAGTATATAGGCTTAACCCTAATTCCCTTGTGAGCCCTATTCTAGTTGTTTGTCTAGCATGTCTCAGATATGCCAACTAGGAGAACTTGGTATGTACGGAAGCATGTATTGATGACATGTTTGTGATTACATGGATAGTAGGTGATTGAATTGATTAGCTATATTATACTTAGGAATGTCTTGCCTTCGATATGGAGTATGTCACACATAGATCTACCTAAATCCATGTAAGAATTGGATACCTTTTTCATTGAGCTTGTCATGCCTCATATTTAAAGTTTACTAAGAAAGCTACAAGTTTTAGTAGATACCCATGAGTAATCATCTCTCTCATATCACATAGTGTGATTTGTTTATTTAATGATCGAAGATGAATAGCTTGGTTGCGTAGGGTTACATTATCTTCAGAAGGCACTATAAATGTAAACCAACTAGTATTGGGAAAATCTCAATTTTCTCCCTATAATGGTTGGATGACCTTATGACTCCCTTAGGTCTTGTGATGAGGTTGTGTCAAGTATGCTTAAGAATGACATGGGGAATGGGGGAATGTCATGCTTTCATAGATTTTGTTTGGGGTTGACCGTGAGTAATAAGACACCCTTCTCTCTCTCACGCTTACATATTAGAGAATAGTCGTATGATCTTTTTGAAGATAGGAGGATCAGACGCTTTTGGAGGAGGAAGTGATGATAGGATAGTAGTGTATGTGTCAGGTTGTGATAGGTGGTTGACTTGGTTCCCCGATTGTTTTTGGCGCCAATTTTGGATTTTTCACCGCAAGTTTTGCATCGTCAAACTTATTTTCATTATCAATTTATATGTACAAAAGAAAAGTTTACAGATTTTATCAATGGTTTTAGGAACCAAGTCACCATCCCAAGGAAATTGAGATAGAGGATCTCTTTAGTGAAGTACCCTTGGTTGGTATGTTCAACCCTAATACCCTAGGCCTAAGACTGACATAGTTAGTTCATATGTATATATCGGACATAGTGGATCCACCCTTTTGCCGCTCTAGATTATGTACCAAGTGATAGTTTGAACCTTTTAAGGGGTGGAGTTTCATACAGTTTATTCATTAGGAATCAAACTAACTATAGACATGAACATGATTAATAGTGGTTACAATAAGTAAAACCTGGATAAATCCTAGTATTAATGTCAAACATATATGGAGGCTACCAAACTGAGAATTCCAGACAAGCCTTGCTAATCTTACCATCATAAGAATTACCTCGACAACTAAAATAGATTTTTTAAACTTTTATCTTAGGTTATCCTTGATAGATGCATGCATGTTAAAAAAAAATCCTTTAGAAGCTCAAGTCAATATTCTGTACACCAAACTGCTAATAATTTAATGGTAGGGATAACTATATAGTATAGGCTGGGATGAACATACTCAGGATGGTGGAGTTTCTGAGCTTTTCCCACGTGACCCTTTTAGATAATAAGATGTTCATGATGTTTATGACGATGATGAGAATTAGGTGATGATATCGATGATAATAATGATACTGATGTTGTTGTTTATGATGATGATGATGATGATGATGATGATGATGATGATGATGATGATGATGATGATGATGATGATGATGATGATGATGATGATGATGATGATGATGATGATGATGATGATAACGTTGATAAGGAATTCCTCCTTAGTAGTAATAATGATAGGAATCATGGTACTTGAGGATTGATGTTTATACGCAAAAGTAGTACACCAAGTTAGCGGTCTCAATCTAAATGGTTCTATTGGGAAAGTTGTAAATGAAGATTGGTTATTCATGCTTAAGTGATGGAAGATGAGGATCTTTATAACAAACTAGCACTCATGTCTAGCGTTGGATGGATTTCGGGGACGAAATCCGCTTTAAGGGGTGGAGTGTTGTAACATACTCGATTCTAGACACATATGCTAATTTCCCATTTTTCTAGGCCCCTAATTGATTAGATGGATATCCAAAATCCCTTGTCCCTTTTCTTTACTTGGATACCTTTCAATGTCTACATTTCGTTTTAATAGCATAGACCAAACCATATTAGGATCTGATAACCCTAATTGACTCTTTTGAATCACATGAACATGAAATCTTTGTATGTGATAACCCTAATACTTGAAGGATGAGAATTTGTAGATACTAATATTAAACTATAGCCTCAAACATTATTTAACATCCTAGAATGACTATAAAATATTAGAGTGAGGAAAAGTGGAAGGCTTAACCATAATTAATCATTAGGCTATGATCATTGCATTATGTGAATGATTAATGCAAAATGGTAAAATTATAGCTAAAGCGACCTCAAAGCCCAAATATAAGCCCATAATCGAGTTCCCCATAGTTTAATTAGTTAACCCTCAAAATTTGGGGTCATTTGGACATCAAATGCACCCTCAAATAGATCCTAATAAATTATGTATACACTTAACATAAAGTTTGATCGATATCTTTTGTCACGGTTTAACTCTAGTCGTTGGGCCGATTCTGTTCCTGTGTGTGGCCCAGTCCGGGTAGCGGGACTCAGTCGTCCCCTACCTCCGTCTTCCGTGCAGTTCAGAAGGCAGTTGTGCGCGCCTACCACCCGTTCGCCTAGTGATCATACCAGTCGCCGATTCATCGCGTTTTCTTCGCCAATAGAATCCTCTTGCTCCCCCGAGTTTAGCAAGCCCTCATACACTACTTGCGGTGCCCTAAAATTGAAATGCCAATTTCTACCTTTCCAGCAGCCCCCGCTGCCTTTTTCCCAAAATCACAGAACCCTCACTCCAGTACCTCCACCTCGCATCACCTGCACTGGATTTGACCACCGTCACCCCCTCCTGCATCCTCTCCCATCAATTGCTGGTGTTGGCGCCTTGGAGCTGCTGCCAGTGTTAGTCTCCTTCTCCGGCGAGGTCGGCGGATAGATGCTAGGATCGCTCTCCTCGGCTCAATTACTCACGAGGTAACCATCTATGACCCCCGCTCCTTCTGCACATGTGCTTAGTATATCGTTAGATGGCCTCGTCTGCTCAGTCGACAAAACGCCGCTGTGTTCCCCTGTTTCGTGCCGCGTGAGCAGACCTAGAGGTCCCTGACCCCGTGCCATACTCTCTCTAGCAGATACACACCTATGAAACCCTTCCTCTTCTTTACCCAACTCTTATTTTTCCTCCGTTTTCTCTCGTTTACTCAAACGTATAGCGCCCCCGGTCTCCCTGTTTTGCCGCACCGTGGAGAAGTTTCTATAGGTTCTTGGCCCCGGTAATCCATCCAAACCAGTCGTGGATGATTGGCGGAGCAAGTGGTATCACAATCCACTTCTAATGTTTCCCCCACAGGATGCTTCTCGCCTTTTTCCCCCACCGGAGTCACTATCAGGTTCATCCGTGGCCGTCTCCACCACGAGCTCATCTCGGCTCCTGTCTACCTCATCACCAGAGCAGTAGCTCGTCAGGTCCGAGGTGAAGAGGCGGAGCCAGTGAGCTATGTACCCACTCAACTGGAGGCCTGGATCGAAGGTATTCACTGACCCCAAGCTCAATTAGAGCAGCCATGGCACGGGACACAGGGAGCTCAATCCCTGGGACGGAAGTCCAGCCTCGCCCGTGGAGATGAAATCAATTGTGTCCACCAGGGGAATTTTAGTAATTTGCATAAATTTGACCATATTTGATCGTGAATATGTATTACTATAGTACTGGGTAACACTCCGCTTGATATTTGCATTTCATTCGAGGGCATTTTGGTCAATTCACAAGTGTATTTTCCCATTTAATCAGAAAATGACTTAAACTTGTAAAATTCATAAGTAATTATTGGCTTATCCAAATAATATAGATAAATATGTTTTAGAAATTAGAAAAATACGACTAATTTATTGGGACAGGTATCACACCCAGATTTGCAACCTAATGTAGGGTCAATTTCTAAGCAAAGATTTAATGCATATTATATTAATCGAATGCACACATATTATGACTAGGTTGAGACAACCCTGACCCTGTGCGTAGGAGGTGTTACGGAATATCTAGGTTTGATCATAAGGTATGTACATCCTCTATTTTATTTTGGGAATTATTTGACTAAAATCTACATTCTTTTAATGAGGCATCTCTTGAACTGTTATTCTACTTAAAAATCACTTGCTTGGACATTTATTATTTTTCCTTCTCTCAATTCATGATATTAAATTGGTTATTGTGATACCTTGTTTATAATGGGTTTTTGGACCCCTTCTGCTATATTGTCTTTCTTATTTGAAATTGACTAAAATTCCAGTCTTGTCACTATGTTTTATGCATGCTACATGTTTGACTAGAATATCTAGAATAGTGGTACTTATGTACAACCATATTTATATAGGCGTGCGTATTCCGCCCGGGGTGTGCGTTTCCACCCTTGTTTATTTTAGGCCATGATCCTATGGTGTTATGGCCCTGTTTTAGGTATATTTAGTCTACATTGTTATGCATGCAAATATTCTTGTTTTAAAAAGAATCTGTGGATGAATGTTATGGCAAGACACTCTTTTATTATCATGCTTGTAATCTGAATTTAATATGTCTCATTTCTTTTGCTTCATTTCTTTTGTTACTTTTCTCTTGAACATATCTAATTGCAAATAGCCCCCTTTTGTTATGGGAACATCTCTTTTGTACTTGTAATCCTATAAAATGCCCAGAATGTTTTATATATGTACATACTCAGCCTTGCTGGCCTCTTTATTGTTTCCTATGTTCTGGGTGATGTTCCTTTCCACCCAGGTTTAGGTGCATAAAAGATCAAGGATGCTCAAAGATCATATAAAGAGAATTATACCTAAGGATAGCTTGGAATGGCTAGGTTACCCTCTGCTGCTGGGCTTAATTGTAGCTAGTTCAAGTTTTTGTAATATCACCTTTTATGGTGATGAGCAATTGTATAATGATACCCATTGTAACTTTGTAATAGTTTTGATTCCGCTGCTTTATTATCACATGGCTCTTGTTTTATATCATTTTGAGTGGATCCCCTTTCGGGTCCCACTCCTTACAAAATAGTATCAGAGCCTAAGCAGTAGGTAACTTGACTATTTCAAGTTATCCTTGGTTGACCCTTAATTAGATAGGTGACCCTTAGAGGTCATTGATAAACATATTTCCCAGTAGTCAATACCAATTAGGGTTTAACCCATGATTAAATTGGTCACTTTCGTTCCCCAAACCACTAATTGGTGAGACATTGATTTTTAGAACAGTAGTCCACCCAACACCCCATATGGATAAATAAATTTCCCTAAATAGGGGTAGACTCTTCTGGTTATTAAACTTAATTTTCCCACCGTATGGAAATATAGTTTAGTATTAAGATGTAGGTGGAATCGAACACTAGTATATAGGCTTAACCCTAATTCCCTTGTGAGCCCTATTCTAGTTGTTTGTCTAGCATGTCTCAGATATGCCAACTAGGAGAACTTGGTATGTACGGAAGCATGTATCGATGACATGTTTGTGATTACATGGATAGTAGGTGATTGAATTAATTAGCTATATTATACTTAGGAATGTCTTGCCTTCGATATGGAGTATGTCACACATAGATCTACCTAAATCCATGTAAGAATTGGATACCTTTTTCATTGAGCTTGTCATGCCTCATATTTAAAGTTTACTAAGAAAGCTACAAGTTTTAGTAGATACCCATGAGTAATCATCTCTCTCATATCACATAGTGTGATTTGTTTATTTAATGATCGAAGATGAATAGCTTGGTTGCGTAGGGTTACATTATCTTCAGAAGGCACTATAAATGTAAACCAACTAGTATTGGGAAAATCTCAATTTTCTCCCTATAATGGTTGGATGACCTTATGACTCCCTTAGGTCTTGTGATGAGGTTGTGTCAATTATGCTTAAGAATGACATGGGGAATGGGGGAATGTCATGCTTTCATAGATTTTGTTTGGGGTTGACCGTGAGTAATAAGAAACCCTTCTCTCTCTCACGCTTACATATTAGAGAATAATCGTATGATCTTTTTGAAGATAGGAGGATCAGACGCTTTTGGAGGAGGAAGTGATGATAGGATAGTAGTGTATGTGTCAGGTTGTGATAGGTGGTTGACTTGGTTCCCCGATTGTTTTTGGCGCCAATTTTGGATTTTTCACCGCAAGTTTTGCATCGTCAAACTTATTTTCATTATCAATTTATATGTACAAAAGAAAAGTTTTCAGATTTTATCGATGGTTTTTGGAACCAAGTCGCCATCCCAAGGAAATTGAGATAGGTGATCTCTTTAGTGAAGTACCCTTGGTTGGTATGTTCAACCCTAATACCCTAGGCCTAAGACTGACATAGTTAGTTCATATGTATATATCAGACATAGTGGATCCTCTGCTTCCTTGAGCAGACGATCCCGCTTGCGATGCTTGACCACATCCTCACCCTCTTCTATCACTGGGCTGCTATCTATCTGACCTTTGATGATTCTGCCTCAGCTGTTGCGTCACTTTAACATCTCTACTTGGGCAGTTCGACTTGAAATGCCCTGTCTAACCGCAGATATAGCATGTCTTATCTTCAAACCGTGGTCTAGATGGCCCTGTCACTGTCACAGAAGTTGTACTATGTGCCTTTGACGGTAAGAAACATAACCTCTTCCCTTACTTGGGGACCATTGCGACGGTGCACTGGAACCTCTCATCACTGACGGTGTTGCAAACCTTGGCTTCTTGAAGCCACCAAACCTCTGTCCCTGAAACTGAGCAGGCCTCTTCTTAGACATGGATTCTCTTTTCTCCCTTACTGAGTGTTCAATCCTCTGGACAGATTCCACAAACGTAGCAAACCGCTCACGATTCTCCAATGCAGAACCAGGTGTTGTCAGCTCAGCACTCAGACCCTTCTTAAAACGTCTGATTTGCTCTTCATCTGTTGCTGCCATGTGAGGACAAAACCTCAACATATCCATGAACTCGGCCTCGTACTCGGTGATGCTCATCGTCCCTTGGTGTAAGCGCTCAAACTGACTGATCTTCTCATCCAGATACGTCTTCGGAAAGTATCTGCTGACGAACTCGCGCCGGAAAACTTCCCAACCGATCACCTCACCAGGTCGCTTCTCTTCCTCGATTGTCCACCAGTGACCAGCACTACCTTTCAGAAGGTAGACAACGTGCTTTACTTTGTCTGCTTCGGGGATGTCAAGGATCCGGAAAGCCTTATCAAGACTTGTCAGCCACATATCTGCATCCGCTGGATCAGTTGTCCCACCATAATCTGAAGCTCCGACTCGACGAAGCTGCTCAAAGGTCTTCCCAATACCCTATGTTTCACCATGGGGAGTCTGTGCTCTCGGCGGAGGCACTGGCAATCTCTCTACCATGAGATTCATCATAGCCATGATCTGCCCCATAAGTTGTTGCTATGCATGATCTGCCCCATAAGCTGTTGATAGGCACGATGTTCAAGAATGGCTGGGTTAGGTTGGGGGACCTCAGGCACTCGATCTTCATGTGCCTGTCCTATAGCTCCATCAACTGATGCAGCATCCCTGTGCTCAGCAGCATGTTCTTCATGGTTTCCAGACATCTTGGCTTTTCTTCCGCTGAGGGCAGAAGATGATTGTAAGAAAATATGGAAAACTCACAAGAACAGACACAACCTAGTCCTAAATCTATGTAGACTCAGCGAACCTAGAGCTCTGGTACCAAAAATTATGGCAACACATCCCACTATCACACAGACAACGAGGTGTTACGTGAAAACGTGCGGAAATCACCATAACCACAGATCATCAAAAACACGGGTTAATTAAAACCGATTGCGGAAAGCAAGTAAACTGAGAAAACTATTACATTCAGGTCTACATCCTACAAGGAAACAAGTTATACAAACATTTACAAGCCTTGATACGTGTCCACAACTTAGAGGAACAGCTGTCTAGCCATCACATGAGTTCATCACCTGTTTATATGTACATAAAGGCCCACATCCGGCCAGCAACAGGATATACAAAGGATCAACAACTATACATCGTGAACAACGTCAAAATGCTCCCAAGGACATGAGAGTACAGGGATGACTCTAGACTCTACTACAAAACAACCAAAACAGCAGCATATCCATCACTTGCCTTCTACTGCTCGTCTTGCTGCTCGGCCGCAACTCCCCGCCGAAATTATAAAACCAAAGGAAGATAAAGCAGATAACTGATAAGAGGTATAACAAGAGCAGTCTATAAAGAAAAGCTGTTCATACTAGCAAGCTTACCAGATGTACGGGAAGCATAAACTCATGTATTTCCTTATGGAACATGATTACAAGATAAGATTTATAAGGTCTTACTACATAACATAACGAACGTATAAGTAACTGCAAGGTATAACAAGATTAACTACACAAGCAAGGCCTCAACCAATGTTCTGTATTTTTCCTTAAGCAGTAACTACTATTCGGATGGATTACATATTATTATGCCTTGAGGAAGTGAGCCGTACCGCTCAAATCCAACCTTCAGTTACGAAACCCAAGTCGGTTCCATACAAGGTCAATGGAAGAGCCGGACTCCCCGACCTCTCCGACTCGTGGTCAGTGCATGAGTACAACACAAGCAGGACCGCAGTCTCTTGCTTAAGTGGCCTCAGCCACAGGGTCAGGCTACCCTCTGCCTAGCCCACCTTGGTACATGTCTCGGCGCTAGTGAAACTGAGCCACGGGCCTGTTCAGCGTGCTCTGAGCCATGAACGCATTCATGCTCCCATATCACATATCCTGAGCCATGGGCCTGTTCACCATGCTCTTCACATACTGAGCTACAGGCCTGAATCCGCACTCTGGAGTCTACAACCGAAGTTGCACTCATACCTCCTCATTTTTGGCTAGGAGAAACCACACATATTCAATAATATGCGCTTCCAGGTTAACCCGTAGGAGAACCTGTTTCACCATCACCAGCTCCTGACGATGATGGATCTATGGCCAGGGCAAACTACATGATATGTTCAACTGTGATTAGTTAGTATATTTTAAGTGGATTGTAAGATTCAGCCAAGTTATATAATCATGCAAACTATAACAAGAATAAACAGTATGAAACTTAATATTATGCTTTTATTGTAATCAACATCATCCTGATCCATCACAAGGATCCAACATTACATGTTACCACTTGGCCTCTTGCCAATCATCTAGATCCATTTCAAGATCACCACATTGCCATGGGATCTCAATCCCTTATCACATAATTCCACTGCCTCTCAAGGCATTCTCATCGACTTAGGCACTTTAGCCAAACTCAGGTCTTTAGACCAAGACACATCATGTATGTCATCTCATCATCAAGAGTAACTATCAAAGCAATGTTACTCATCATTTTTACCTGGCTATGCATCACTTGCATGGTTACTACAATCATCATGGATTAACAGCAAGATCATATTATCAACATAGGGCAACATTGATTGATTATATATGATATCATTCATGCCTTCACCTGTAATCATTAGCATAGGTCATATCATTAAGCAAGCATCTTACATGCTTATCATTTCTCAGCATTATACATATGATTCAAGATGATCATAAACACAGGTAATATCAAGGTGTGATACATAGATGTGAACTTACTATAGCAATTACCATTCAAGCATCTCAAGGATCACTACCATAAAAAAAACATGGTTATAGGAACAAGATACAACGTATAGAAGGAACATAACCCTCATTAAAAGTACCCACTACCCTCACCAAAGGTGTGTCAGGTAGGGCACCCTCACTAGAAGCATTCACTTTCCTCACAAAAGGTGGTATCGGGCAGGGTACTGTCCAAGGCATGACGGGCAACATCATATAGTGCAGCTAGGCTCAAGGGCATATCGGGCAACGCAACGTCGTGCACACAAGGTATCAGGTGCAACGCGGTGTCGTGCACTACTGGTAACGGGCACCCAGGTGCGCACCTCAGCCAAAGGAGCAAGTCTGGTGATGGCACGTCGTGCAACGGTACATCATGTATCGTGCGCCCAAGCATATCGGGCAACCCCATGTATTGGGAACTAAGGTGTCGTGCAACGCCCATCAAGTGTTGTGCTGTCGGCTGACACACACAGGGCTAAGGCTAAAGGGGTGACGCCCACCACAGACTATCTAGCAACGCTCCACCACAACAAGGCATAACGATACCAAATTATCACCTAGGTTAAGTGTATCGGGCAGGTTACTCATCCAAGTGTGATGCCCAACACACACCAAGCAGGGACCAAGGGTGACGCCCGACTCAACCACAACATGTGTCGTCCAAAGTTCAAGGTCAAGAGGGATATCGGGCAACACCTCCCCCAAGATCATAACGGTCAAGGTGCAACTCCACAAGGTCGTCATCAAATTCAAGCACAAGGGTACCAAACCCTAACGGATCAAGAAGATGGCTCACCTCTCAACAACTAAGAGAGGGGTCTTGCACATCTCCTATCACCAAACGAGAAACACAAGGAACAACCCTAGCAAGGTTCACAACCACCACAAAGCTCACCTTTCAAGTCCATGGTGAGAGGAGGGTGTTGCTCAAGCAACTAGAGCACAAGCTCACCTCTCAACTTAAATGAGAGAGGGGTATTGCCCATGATACTAGAACTCAAGCTCACTCCTCTAGACCAAGGAGAGAAAGGAGTGTTGCTCACCAAGAAAACCTAGAACATAGGTTCGGCCAACAAGGTACAACTAAGCAAGAAACTAAACTAACATCATACCTAGCCGATCATAAGCAACATATTAACAAGAACATATAAGATGGTAATGTAGTTAGGGTTAGGAGTTATGTAACCCGCCTTAAGCAAGATCCAAGCTCCAAGCACCACCACAAGAAGGAGAGCAAGGCACTCTAGGGTTCTGCCACCACTAGAGGAAGAAGGAGACTTCAAGGAGGATCGGCCACCAAGCTTGCAAAAGAAGAGGGTGTCGTGCACCAAGGAGAGGAAGACTAAGGAACTAAAGGGATCCTTAGCAAGGGAAAGGAAACACATAAATAGAAGGGGATGGAGGAGAAACCAAGGGAAGGTAAGGCAAGGTGTCGCCCACCTAGGGACACTTGTCCATGAGCAAACCCACATGCCCTAAACACATGTCCAAGGCCATTGCCACATGCAAGCACCAAGCACCAAGTGTCCACTAATGGTGACACAAACAAGGTCAAAGAAGGTCAAAGGGGTCCATGGGTGAAACACCTCCATGCCATGGCCGACACAACCCTGGGCGACACACCACCAGGGCGACACACCTAGGCCGACACAGGGCACTCTTGCCCGACACAGGGTCCAAAGAAACAAAGGCAACACACCATAAGGCCCAACAAGCTCAACCAAGCCTAAAGGAACTCAAGCAATGAGCCCAACCCTTCCTCTCAACACTAGAGGAAGCAAGGAGGGAGGAACACCACACAAGGTGACAAACTTGCCCACGAACCCCAGACTTGGGTTAATTGCAAGTAGCACCTCCATCTCTCAACAAAGCACCAACAAACCCTAATCACCACAGAAGGTGATTAGCAAGCAACAAAGCATCAGGGTTAAGCAACGCAAACAGGGTAAACCCTAAACGAAGGTCAGGGTCCTTACAGTCACTAGAGCTCAAACTCACTTCTCTAGACCAAGGAGAGAAAAAGGGGTATTGCTCAATAAGGAAACCCTAAACCATGGTTCGGCCAATTAGGTGTAAAGGCATATAAACCATCAACAACATCAACAACATCAACAACATCAGCAACATCATGCTCACTATATCCATAAGATCAACAACATGTACTAGAGAAAGAAACATAACATGCAATGGCCAATCATCCACATATATGAATCATGCAACAAAGAGAAGGTAGTATAGCTAGGGTTATAAGTTATGTAACCCGCCTTAAGCAAACTCTTCAAGCTCCAAAGCTCCAAGCTTCAAGCTCCTACCTGCAAGCTTACCACTTTCGGCCACCTCAAGAAAAGGAACAAGGATCATAACCACCATGGCCAAAGGGTAGGCAAGATGGAGAAGAAGATGCTAAGGAGAGAGGGAAGATGCTTACCAAAGAACAATACCCACCTAGGGTTCGGCCACCAAGCTAGAGGAAGGAGAAGAGATCTCCACCAAGGGGAAATGATCGTCCACCAAGCTCTCCAAGGAAGGTGTGTCATGCACACAAGGAGGGAAGAGCAACAAAAGAGCTAAAGGGTTCCCAAGGAAGATAAAGGCAAGGCATATATAGATGAGGGTCAAGGTTAAACCAAGACAAGGTGTCACATTACCAAGGGAAACTTGTCCACACATTTTACCACCTTGCAAAACACATGCACATGCCATGCCACCACTCAACCAAGGTTCGGCCACATGTCCAAGCTAGGGTGACACAACCAAAGCAAGGGGGTCAAACAAGGTCAAAGGCCGACACACCACCTCCTATGGCCGACACACCACCATGGACGATACCCCATGGCTGAAACAAAGCATCCTTGCCCGATACATGGCTCAACCAAGCAAGGAAAGGCCCAAACAAGGGAAAACAAAGCCCAAAAAAGCTCAACCAAGCCCAAGACAGTTCAAGGCACGAGCCCAACCCTTCCTCTCAACCCTAGAGGAAGCAAAAAGAGAGAAAGACATCTCTCAAGGTGACAAACTTGCTCTCCAACCCTATCTTAAGTTATTTTGCAAGTAGAACCTCCAGCTCTCAACTAAACACAAGCAAACCCTAATCATCACTAAAGATGATCAGCAAGCAACCAAGCACAAGGTTTAGGCAAAACAAACAGGGTAAGCCCAAAACAAAGGTCAGGGTCCTTACAAGCCATAAACCTCTACAAAGGGATTTTGTCCTCAAAATATGAAGAGAAAAGCAAGGGATACTTCTGCCGCATCTCTTCCTCAAGATCCCACGTGGCTTCCTCAACACCACAATGATGCCAAAGAACCTTCACAAAAACCAAGTCCTTCCTTTTTAGCTTCTTTACTCTTCTGTCAAGGATATCCACCGGACCCTCCTCATAGGTCACGTTTTCATAAAGCTCAACCTCAGCTGGCTGTATCACTGTCCCTGTGTCTGGATGACTTTTCTTCAACATGTTGACATGGAACACCGGATGTAACCTGTGTAACTCTGGCGGCAGCTCTAACTTGTAAGCTACCTTGCCAACACGTGCTATTATCGGGTATGGCCCCATATACCTGGATGCCAATTTGCCTTTCCGACCAAACCTCAGCACGCCTTTCCAAGGTGAGACCTTGAGATACACTTTGTCTCCCACCTAGAACTCTAAAGGTCATCGGCGATTGTCTGCATAAGACTTCTGTCTGTCCTGTGCCATTTTCAACTGTTGTTGTATCACTCTAACCTTTTTTGTTGTCTGCTACACTAACTCAGGACCCAAAAGTTGATACTCTCCAGACTCATACCAGCATAAAGGAGATCTGCATTTCCTTCCATATAGAGCCTCATAAGGAGCCATGTCAATGCTCCGCTGATAACTATTATTGTAAGCAAACTCTATCAAACTGAGATGCACGTCCCAACTGCCTAGGAACTGCAAAACACATGCTCAGAGAAGATCTTCCAAAGTCGGAATAGTCCTTTCAGACTGTCCATCTGTATGGGGGTGGAAGGCAGTACTGAACCTCAATTGTGTTCCCAACGCTTTACGCAACTATTCGTAGAAACGACTTGTGAATTGAGGACCTCTGTCGGAAACTATCGTTGTTGGTACACCATGCAAACATAATATCTCGTCTACATACAAATGAGCAAGCTTCTCTGTTGTATACATTGTCCTTACATGTATGAAATGAGAAGATTTTGTCAGCCTGTCCACTACTATCCAAATGGAATCATGATTCTTAGCTGTCTTTGGTAGACCAACTATGAAATCCATGGTTATATGATCCCATTTCCATTGCGGTATTGGCATGGGTTACAACATACCTGCCGGCTTCTGATGCTTAGCTTTAACTTGCTGACATACTGCACACTTAGCCACAAACTCAACTACATCCTTCTTCAAGCCAGACCACCAATACAGGTCCTTCAGATTATGATACATCTTGGTGACTCCTGGATGCATAGCATACATTGATGTGTGTGCTTCCTCAACCACTAGCTTTCTTATATTATCACCATCGGGGACCACCATTCTACCATGATAGCAAACTAGTCCATCCTCAGACTCATGGATCACGCTTTTTGCTGCCAAGCTCTGACCTGATCAACTACACTACATCATCTGCCTGTTGTGCATCTTTGATCTGTTGTCTCAGCGTAGGCTTGACTTGCATCTGTGCCAACAGTCTTGCCAACAAGGAAACTTCCAACTGTATTGAGACGTCCGACTCGTAAATTATGAGGTAAACTCAACGGAAGCAGTCGATTAGCAGCGGAATATGAAAACTTACTAAAAATTTAAAACTTTTTGGAAAGAGATCTTTAAATCATAAAACTCTTTTATAATAAAACAAGATAAATTGTTTACATCATGTTTTCACATTACATCTCTGTTCAATCACCTCTTGAGTGATTACATACATCCATTGCCTTATTATTTGTACAAGGCGAGATACAACAAAATCTCGATGCTTAAAGCCAAAAACCTCAAACCTACTGAGTCCTAGGACCTGAGAGTACAGAGACAACATAAGACATACTATCTACAAGATTTGACAGTCAATATCTCCACCTGAGATTCACTGCTTCCCCTGATGCTGTTGCTGCTGTTGTTGCTCATTCTTAGATGGATTCCTTCGTCCTCGGCGTCTACCTAAAAAGTAGAATCCCACGGGGATAAGACAATTGAATAATTGTCCCAGCGAGAGTTATAACTCTCTGTCGGAAGCTTTGTTATTGCAATAAGGAATAACAGTAAGCAGTATAATTATTAACATTTAACAGCAGGTTTAATGTCAAGTAAAGCAACATTACAATTATAACCTAATTGGATATCAAAGCATATCTCATTAAAGAATATGAAGAACATGTATAAACAATGTAACATCAAACGTTGTTTCTCGTAGTTCAACCTAAGGAGTTATGCTACACGGCTGATTATGTTTTTCAAACATTATTATGCCCTGCAGAGATGAGGTATACCGCTCATACTCCAACCGACCATTACGAAATCGCGTCGGTACCATACATAGGTCATCAAAAGAGCCGAATTCTTATAACCTCATCTTCCTTAGTCAGTAAGAGGATTTACTTGCAGGACATCTTGTGTCTCTGCTATGATAGCTATCCAGGGTATTTTGGAAACTTTGCTATAGAGTCACAGTGGCATTCTGTACTCTCTTCGTCATCGAGGGATCTCTTATTTATCTCTCATCGATGCGGCATTGTTGATTCCCTCGGGAGATTGGTGGTACATTACCCTGGCATAAACATATAATGAAGGATTGATAGGGTAAAGATACATCCTACATCAAATCCTACATTAGGACGTAAGGATATTCACGTCCATAATCCCCCATATACTCAAAAGTATATGATCCAGGAGTTCCCTTAAGAAAACCTATTTCACCATCATTTGGTCTCTGACAATGATGGATCTATGGTCAAGGCCCTACATGATATTATTATACTTGATTATTTAAGTACATTTCAGTATTCTTTTAGCATCAAGCATGTTTTCAATCATTAATCATTAAAACAATTGCTATGAAAGAAGAATACTAAATATATCAAGTTTAACTCACATCAGTTATCGTATAGATATCATTTCTTAATCATCTCATCACTATGATTTAAGAACAGGAGTATTCAAATCTTTAGAACATCATAAGTCATTTAACAACATGACCTTGATTGTAACAACATAGATATTGTTCATGGCTCTTACAGCCCATCAATCTCATATGTTACCTCTCAGACCAGGCAACATAGTATAACATTATTCATAAAGCTTGTAACATACTTTCAATGAATAAAACTTCATAACCCTTACCTGGCTATGGTTACATCTTGCTAACAATCTGCATGACTAATATAATTGAAGACATGCATATGTAACCGTATCAACACAATACCAATTCTTTTCAATTTATTGATAGAATGCCACGGCCGTGCTACCTTGCACGGTCGTGCAAGGAGAGGCTACCACGGCCGTGCTCCATAGCATGGTCGTGCTATCAACAACATACCATGACCATGTTACATCACCATGATTGATTTCTAGGGTTAGGGTTTATTCAACTCAATTAGGGTTAATAAACATTTTTGACTTACAAGACATAAGGATTTCCTATATTGTAATTCGTTCACAGGTTTTCATGCGTGAAGGCATAACCCATGATTAGGGTTAATGTACCCCACCTTTCAATAATTAGAGTTTCCTATTCATGTTATCAGTCCAACCCTAACATACTACTCCACCACTCTTGGGAGCATACAAGGACATTATAAATGTTTACTTTCGATTACTATACTCATCATATAACGTTTAATGATAATCAATTCTAAGTATTAGCTCATTTCACACTCATATCATGGTATGATTACATCATACTTATTGATTTGGCTTACTCCCTTCCCAAGATGTGTTACTTTCTTCTTATTACCTTCTTACTTAAGATAATTAATTAACTCAGTATTAATATATTTTCTCTTTTAATACTTTATCCACTAACTTGTTACTTTCCTCATATGGTGCATGTATCATAGATCAGAATTATCTAATTATATTTAATGATGTAGGTTTAAATATTGTTGATGTAGGATAAACCATCCTCAACTATTCTAGGTATCTCCATATTCAGGGTGTTATCTACATCATGCTTTGGTACACATCATTTCTAAGAGTTTCATGCTCATCCTTATTGTAAGGTGCAAAAGCAATTACTCATTCTTAGAGAGGTTTGGATCTAGGCATCATCTTACCTTTTAAATCCTTATTTATTGAAATTACTACATTTTTCATTCACAGGGTTCATTAACCCTAATCTATATGCTTATGACATAATCATCTTATTTAATTGATTTAGCTACACCTCACTTTGCTGTACTATCTAGTAAACCATCTCCAGGATTTCATAACTAATAAGTCGTAATTCAGGCTTACTATTCATCCTATTAGGGGTTTCTTATGACATCACCTCTGATTAGGGTTTCTATTCATATCACATCTCCCCTATATTAGGTTTATGATTAATATCCCATCATTAGGGACTATTATTTCACATCATGTTAATCCCCTAGAATTAGGATTTACTATTCACATTACATGATTTACCCTAAAATTAGGGTTTACTATTCACATTCTTGTAAATGGATATCATACCATCATTATGAATGAAGATTACTTCTATTGACACCTTCAAATTAAGTTAAGATTCATAAATCTCCATAATTAGGGTTTCATGATCTCCTTATGAAGGATCATACCCTAAAGGTGTGTATTCATGCAAATTGAAGGTAATTTATTTGATTTTCATCCATATTAGGAGTCTTCTCTTTCCTCTCACTATTAGATGATGTTTACATCACTCTATATTAGATTAGGTCAAGTCAACTTTGATTAACATAAGTCAAGTCATCACCATTGTGGTCATTAGGGTTTGCTTGATCAAGGGGAGTCATCTGCTTGAACCCTTAAAGGGTACCATGGTAATGTTCACCATTGATTATAACATACATCAATCAACTAATTAGTTGTTACCTTAATGTCTTAGGTATCATTAGGGTTTAGGTTAATCAACCATTGAACCATCTAAGCCTTCAGAGCATTAAGCATTCTTGACCTTAAAAGACCCCAAACGGTTTTGAACTTTCAACCTCCAAACGGTTTTGAAACCGCATGGAAGGGTTGACCGTTTGGTACCTTTGACCTTCAAGACCGCATGGACAAGATCACACTCAAGACCATTATCCCTTAAATGGTTTTGAAACCATTTGGTCACTTTGACCGTTTAGCCAAGTTTGACTTTGAAACCGTTTGAGAAAATCAGCCTTGAAACCGCATGAATCTAAACGGTTTTGAAACCGTATGAATCCAAACGGTTTTGAAACCGTTTGGTCCCAAAAGATCTTGAGACCATTTGCCCCCAAACGGTCTTGAGACCGTTTGTATTCAAACAGTCTTGAGACCGTTTGATCCAAAGACCTCAAAACCGCATGGACCTAAAAAGTGTATCAACACTTGCAATTGATTAGGGTTTTCAATGTTGAACCCTTCAATCGATCTCATACTTGTTAGCCACTTATCAATTAAGGTAATTAGGTTAATCATTAACCAATTGGACACTTAATTGATCCTTAATTGGTCACCAATTAGGGTTGGAACCAATGGAATTAGGGTTTGAAATCGATCAACCTTCAACATCCATCAACATGAGTCTAATTGAAGTTGAACCTTTTGAACCATCACCCAATTGGGCCATGACCTGACCCCAAACGGTCTTGGGATCGTTTGGACATCCTCCAAATGGTATTGATACCGTTTTCCCAAAGTCTCATAAAAAACTAAGTCAATTTGTTAAGGGTTGAACCCTAATTAGGTCACAAATTCAGCACTTTGATTATTTCAACAACCTATTATGATTGGACCTTCAATTGATCAAATTCCCTTAACCCTAGACCTCCAAACGGTCTTGGGTGATCACCAAACGGTCTTGAGACCGTTTGGGTGATCCCCAAACGGGTTTGAAACCGTTTGGGCCACTCAACCCAAACTTCAACATGATTGGTCCTTGAAATCAGCAAATGAACCCGATTAGGGTTTAGGTGATTAAATTGCCTTCAACTTGAGATTTATTTGCAATTAGTTAATGATTCTTTGTAGGTGATTAATTCATAATGTGTCCAGAAGACCCTCAAATGGTCAACGCCTGGTCAAACCTCCCAAACGGTCTTGGAGACCGTTTGAATCTAAACGGTCTTGCAAATCGCATGAATCCAAACAGTTTTGAAACTGTTTGGTTCCAAACGGTCTTGCAAACCGTTTAGACCAAAGGTGGGAGACCGTTTGATAAAGTGTCATTGGTATTCACGCCCATCATCATCTACCTCAAGATGGAGTTATGTTCTTCACAGTTTTGCTTGCAAGATTGCAAGGAAGGATGGGGGAAAGAAGAACAAGCTATTTTTGCAAGAAAGAAAGGTACATAACAAAGTTTAAAGGTTTAGAGTTATAAAACCCGCCTTAAAGTCGGTCCTAGAGCTCCAAGAAAAACTCATCTTAAACCCAAGGTCTAAAGGTAGAGAAAGCCAACTTCTTACTAAGTTGCACATATAGAAGGGTCTTTTTGCATACTACTTGATTATTGTATTTTCAAGAATTATCCTTCTTATCTGTTTATTCAAATGACGTGTTCTTTTCATAATTTTATTCTAAATGATGTTAAGAGTCATAAAATATACTCTAGAAGATATATTTTTACAAGTTGCATCCTTGGTTTTGGGTAAATTGCACTTTACACCAAAACTAGGGTTTTAAGCACAAGGATTGCTCCACAAGCTGCATCTTGATGCCCAAGCTTGGAGAATCCGTCATACTTCATCATATTCATACTTATGATGTCTCATCATCAGAGGAACATCTTAACATGTGAAATTTGCAAGTTAACCCCTCTAGTTGGGTAATTTGCACATATGTCCCTATTAAATGAAACAATATTACAACATTGTTCAAAAAGGGCAGAAAATGAGATACATGTTCCTCAGAAGCTTTAATTACATATTAAAAGATAACTACAAACATATAATCTCATATTTAGGCAAAACACCTAGGGTTAGTTCATAACCCAGGTCAGGGATGTTACATGTACATTCATCTGTCGCAAGGAGACAAACATATCTCACCTATGACATACCAAGGAACTCAGTTGTGCCTTCTTTGTGTAGAGAGAAGAAGACTTTCTGCTAAGCGCATCAGCTACCACATTTGCCTTACCAGGATGATACTCAATGATGCAATCATAATCATTGATTAGTTCCATCCAACGACGTTGTCACATATTCAACTCACTTTGCAAAAATATATACTTCGAGTTCTTGTGATCGGTAAAGATCTGACACACCTCCCCATAAAGATAGTGTCTCCAAACCTTTAACACATGGACCACCGCTACCAACTCCAAAATCATGTGTCAGATAGTTCTCCTCATGTTTCTTAAGTTGTTGCAAAGCAAAAGAAACCACATGATCCTCCTGCATCAACATGCAACCTAAGCCTTTCTTGGAAGCATTGCAGAAAACAACATAGCCCTTCCCAGGCTCTGGCAGCACTAGCACTGGAGCACTTGTCAGCTTCTCCTTCAAACTTTGGAAACCCTACTGACAATGATCATCCCAGATAAAAGGTACACCCTTCCTGGTCAACTTTTCATCGGCAACACAATCACACTGAAGTCCTTTACAAACCTCCGGTAGTATCATGCCAAACCCAGAAAACTACAAACTTTGGTCGGCGTCTTTGGTTGTTCCCAATCTGCCACTGATTCTACCTTCTTGGGGTCCACTCTGACTCCTTCTGTAGATATCACATGACCCAAGAAAGTCACTTCTTTTAACCAAAACTCGCATTTACTAAACTTGGCGTATAACTGGTGTTGACGAAGAAGAGTCAATGCTTGTCGAAGATGTTGTTCATGCTCTTGACTATCCTGACTGTAGATCAAGATGTCATCTATGAAAACTACAACAAACTGATCTAGAAACGGACGGAACACTTGGTTCGACAGTTCATCAGATCCATGAAAGTAGTAGGTTCATTGGTTAGCCCAAATGGCATAACCACAAACTCAAAGTGACCATACCTCATCCTAAACGCAGACTTAGGTATGTCATCCATCTTAATCCTCAACTGGTGATATCTAGACCGTAAATTGATCTTTGAGAACACTATAGAGCCGCACAACTGATCGAACAAATTGTCTATCCTCGGCAACGGGTACTTATTCTTGATCGTGACTTTGTTCAACTGTCGGTAATCTATGCATAGCCGCATCGACCCGTCCTTCTTCTTAATGAACAACACTGGAGCACTCCAAGGAGACGTGCTCGGTCGGATGAAACCTTTCTCCAACAACTCATGTAATTACTTCTTCAACTCTGCCATCTTTGCTGGAGCCATCCTGTACGGCGTCTGTGCAACTGGTTGTGTTCCTAGTACCAGATTGATCTCAAAATCAATCTCTCGGGGTGGGGGTACACCGGGGAACTCATCAGGAAACACATCTACAAACTCTCAGACAACCGTCACCTCCTCAAGGCTAGGACCTTTCGCCTTGGTGTCCACAACGTGAGCTAAGAATGGTTTAAAACTGTGCCGCAGTAACTTTTCTGCCACCATTGCTGACACTAGACATGTCAGAAGAATCTTCCTATCTCCTTGGAAGATCCACTTCTCTCCACCCTCATCAAACACTGCCTGCTTGGAACCACAATCCAATACAACCTTATACTTCTCTAAGGTATCCATCCCAAGGATCACATCGAATGCATGCATATCAAATGGTATAAGATCCACTTGTATACTGTGTCCTGATAAAGATAGAACACAAGACAAACACTCTTCTCGAAGCATCAAGGAACCATCGAGAGGGGTTTCTAATAACAGGCTATCTTTCTTACAACTAACAGGTAAAGGACAGCTATCAAGCAGACTACGTGCGATAAAACAGTGCGTAGCACCTGGGTCAACCAAAATAGATATAAAGTAAGAAGAAGACAAATCAGAATGAAATAACTCCATCTGACCTGTCACTACTAGCGGGTTGACTATCGCCTCCGGTTGACTCATAGCATAGAATTGAGTCGTTGCTTGTTGTCCACGTCCTCTGCTTCCTTGAGCAGACGATCCTGCTTGCGACGCTTGACCGCATCCTCGCCCTTTGCTACCACTGGGCTGCTGTCTGTCTGACCCTTGTTGATTCTGTCTCAGCTGTGGTGTTACTTCAACGTCTCTTTTTGGGCAATTTGACCTCAAGTGCCCAGTCTGTCCACAGTGATAACATGACATGCCTTCTGTCTGCGGCCTAGATGGCCCTGTTACTGCCACAAAGGTTGTACTATGTGCCTTCAATGGTGAAGAAACATAACCTCTTCCCTCACTCGGAGACCATTGTGATGGTGTACTGGAACCTCTCATCATGGAAGGTGATGAAAACCTTGGCTTCTTGAAGCCTCCAAATCTCTGTCCCTAGAACCAAGCAGGCCTTTTCCTGGTCATGGACTCCCTTTTCCCCCTGACAGACCGTTACTCCACGAATGTGGCAAACCGCTCATGATTCTCTAAAGCACCAGCAGGTGTCGACAGCTCTGCACTCAAACCTTTCTCAAACCGCCTGATCCTCTCATCATTTGTCGCCGCCATGTGAGGACAAAACCTCAACAAGTCCATGAACTTGGCTTCATACTCGGTGATGCTCATCGATCCTTGGCGTAGACGCTCAAACTGGTTGATCTTCTCATCCAGATATGTCTTTGGGAAGTATCTACTGACGAACTCTCGCTGAAAAACCTCCCAACCGATCTCCTCACCGGGTAGCTTCTCCTCCTCAATGGCCCACCAGTGGCCAACACTACCCTTCAGAAGGTAGACAAGGTGCTTGACTTTGTCCGCTCCGGGAATGTCGAGGATCCGGAAGGCCTTCTCAAGACCTGTCAGCCACATATCAGCCGGATCAATCGTTCCAGCATAATCCGAAGCTCCAACTCAGTGAAGCCTCTCAAAGGTCTTCCGAATACACGATGCTTCACCATGGGGAGCCTATGCTCTTGACTGAGGCACTGGCACTCGTTCTACCATGTGATTCATCGTAGCCATCAACTGCCCTATAAGCTGTTGGTAGGCAGGATTTTCGAGAATGGCTAGGTTAAGTTGGGGGACCTCAGGCACCCGATCTTCATGTGCCTGCCCTCCTGCTCCATCAACTGATGCAACATCGCTACTCTCGGCAGCATGTTCTTTATGGTTTCCATACATCTTTAAGCTTTATCTTCTGCTGAGAGCAGAAGGTTATTGTAATAAAATCTGGATAACTCACAAGAACAGACGAAAACCTAGTCCTAGATCCCTATAGACTCAACAAACCTAGAGCTATGATATCAAACCAACTGTGACACCCCGCCATTACACAGACAACGAGATGACACGTGAAAACATGTGGAACCTCACATTACCGAAAACACGGGTTAATTAAAACCGATTGCGGAAAGCATGAGGGAACTTTTGCATTCAGATCCTGCAAAAAGACATGTTATATAAACATTCACAAGCCATGTTATAGGTCCACAACTTATCGAAACTAGCTGTACTATCACCACCAGAGTTCAACACCTGTTTATACATTCATAACGGCCACATACAACCAGCAGCAGGATATGCAAAAATTACAACAGCTAGAATCGTGAAACGTCATCAAACACCTCCGAGGACTTGAGTGTACTGGGATGACTCTAGGACTCTACTACAAAACCACCAAAACAGCAACATGTCCATCTCTTGCCTTCTACTGCTCTTCTTACTGCTCGGTCGCGACCTCACGACCACCACCACGTCTAGAGCGATCACCTAAAAAGGGTGTAAACCAGCAGGGTGAGACACACAGTCCCAGAGAGAAACATAACTCACCGCCGAAACTATAAAACCTCAAAAAGGTTAAAGCAGATAACTTTAGATAACTGATAAAGCATATAGCAAGAGCAGCATACTGAGTAAAGCTATTATTACCATCAAGCTTACCAAGATATTCGGGAGGCATATAACAAAGTATTTCTTTATGGAACATGATTGACGAGATAAGCTTTATAAGAACTTATCACAATATATAAGGATCATACACACAACTGCACATTACAACTAGATTATCTATATAAGCAAGGCATCAATCAATGTTCCATATTTTTCCCTAAGAAAGATATACTTATTAGGCTGGATTACGTTTTATTATGCCCTGAGGAAGTGAGCCTTCCCTGCTCAAATCCAACCATTGGCTACGAAGCCCAATCCAGTGCCACACAAGGTCTAAGGAGATCTGGACTCCATGACCTCACCTTCTCGTGGTCAGTACATGAATCATCAAACAAGACCACAGTCTTATGCTTATAGGGCCTCAGCCTCTGGGTCATCTCTGCAAGCTACCGATATCTTTAGCTCACCTCATCATAGGTGCTAGTGCATACATCCGAGCCATTAACATATCATGCTCATCATCACGTATCCTGAGCCATGGGTCTGTTCACCATGCTCCATATGCCGAGTCTACAACCACAATTGCACTCAAACCCTCCTATTTTAGGCTAGGGGAAACCTCACATATTCAACAATATGCGCTCCAAGTAATCCCGCAGGATAAACCTATTTTACCATCACCAAATACTGACGGTAATGGATCTATGGCCAGGGCAAACTACATGATATGTTCATCTATAATTGATTAGCATATTTTAAGCCAATTGTTGAGGCAACCAAAGTATAAACATAGCCTTATAGGATTACATCATTATTGCCATCATCATACTGTCCTGGGACCTCAATCCCTCATGATATCAACCACTGCTCTCAAGGCATCATATCATGCATCAGCATTCTGGGAACGCATCCCTTATCTCATCATCAGAGGATAACACCTCAACCAGGCACTCAGCCTTATATCATGTCCTCAGACCCATCAAATTGTTATCTCATTATTACATGGTGCCACTCAAGCACATACATCTTATAAAATACCTACATGGTTAGTATACACATCCATAGAGATAACTGAAGCCATAATGGATTAACAGAATTGTCATGTTATCAAGTATAAAGCAACATCCATGAGTATATTACACATAAGCTGTAGAAGTCATAGTTTTATCATTAATCATAAACATATATCATGCCCCATACTTGTGATCATAGGCATGCGTCACACCATCATGTGAAGCAACATCATATGCTTCCAAGCTTCCTGGTTCACAACCTATCATTTTAACTCATCATCATATATACAGGATGCAAGGTGATTACGCCATATCACTTGTGTTATCATTATAAGCCATACACATTCTGAGTTATCAGAACCCTCACCAAAACTCCTACAACCCTCACTATAGGTAGCATCGGGCAGGGTGACTACCCTCACCCAAGTCTATCGGCCAAGATCAACGAACAACCCTTATCACATGCAACGCCTCAGCGTAACGCTGTGTCGGGCAACACCTACCCGGGCAACACGCAAACCGTGACGCTCAACGTCCTTAGGCGAGCGACGATGCATCGTGCAACCAGGGCTAGTGCTATATCGTGCACGCCCCTATAGGGTGGTATCGCCCAAGACCCTATCACACACGTAGGGTTAAGCAACTACCAAGATCGCAACGCCCAACCACCAAACCATACCGTCCATGGGCAGAGCGACTATAAGGATTCATATCGGCTAACTCAACGGAGGGTGTGTCGTGCAAACAGAAAACCCCAAGCCTAACACAGGGTTACCCATCTTACCCATAACGTTCAAGGGAGGCTAGGGTGTCGCCCACTTCATAACAAACAAGACCTAGGCACCACAAGAAGGCCTATCACCCAACTAGATCAAGCATCTTATATCGGCCACCACTAAGGCATCATCTAAGGTTCTGGTACAACCATCATATTGGGAACCAAGCCACCAAGCTCATCATAGCATATCGACTAAGATCATCACAAGATGTACCGTTCAGAGCATAAGATATAAGGTGTGTCACCCAAGATCTATCTCAAGCCAAGAGAACCATACTGGGCGTCAAACCAACCATCTCAACTAGGGGTATCAACCAAGGGTACAACCCAAGACAAGGCTATCAGGAAACACTTACTCCAAGGTCATATCATGCAAGGCACAACCCAACAAGGTCATCTTCAACCTCAAGCACAAGTGAACCAAACCCTAATTGATCAAGATGATCGGCTCACCTCTCAACAACCAAGAGAGAGGGGTTTTAAACAACCTCTATCACAAATCGGGCAACCACAAGGATCCACCTCAACATAGGTCATCATCTATTCAAAAGCTCACCTCTCAAGTCCATGGTGAGAGGAGGGTGTTGCCCAAACAACTAGGATGTAGACTCACCTCTCAACTAAAATGAGAGAGAGGTATTGCCTACATCACTAGAGCTCAAACTCACTTCTCTAGACCAAGGAGAGAAAAAGGGGTATTGCTCAACAAGGAAACCCTAAACCATGGTTCGGCCAATTAGGTGTAAAGGCATATAAACCATCAACAACATCAACAACATCATGCTCAATATATCCATAGGATCAACAACATGTACTAGAGAAAGAAACATAACATGCAATGGCCCATCATCCACATATATGAATCATGCAACATAGAGAAGGTAGTATAGCTAGGGTTAGAAGTTATGTAACCCGCCTTAAGAAAACTCTTCAAGCTTCAAAGCTCTAAGCTTCAAGCTCCTAGCTCCAAACTCATCACTTTCAGCCCCCTCAAGAAAAGGAACAAGGATCATAACCACCATGGCTGAAGGGTAGGCAAGATGGAGAAGAAGATGCTAAAGAGAGAGGGAAGATGCTTACCAAAGAACAAGCCCACCTAGGGTTCAACCACTAAGCTAGAGGAAGAAGAAGAGATCTCCACCAAGGGGAAAGGATCATCCACCAAGCTCTCCAAGGAAGGTGTGTCGTGTACACAAGGAGGGGAGAGCAACAAAAGAGCTAAAGGGTTCCCAAGGAAGAGAAAGGCAAGGCATATATAGATGAGGGTCAAGGTTAAACCAAGGCAAGGTGTCACCTTACCAAGGGACACTCGTCCACACTTTTTCCACCTTGCAAAACACATGCACATGCCATGCCACCACTCAACCAAGGTTCGACCACATGTCCAAGCTAGGGTGACACAACCAAAGCAAGGGGGTAAAACAAGGTCAAAGGGCGACACACCACCTCCCATGGCCGACACACCACCATGGGAGATACCCCATGGCCGACATAGAGCATCCTTGCCCGATACAGGGCTCAACCAAGCAAGGCAAGGCCAAACAAGGGAAAATAAGGCCCAAAAGAGCTCAACCAAGCCCAAGACAACTCAAGGCACGAGCCCAACCCTTCCTCTCAACTCTAGAGGAAGTAAAGAGAGAGAAAGACATCTCTCAAGGTGACAAACTTGCTCTCCAACCCTATCTTAGGTTATTTTACAAGTAGCACCTCCAGCTCTCAACTAAACACAAGCAAACCCTAATCATCACTAAAGATGATCATCAAGCAACCAAGCACAAGGTTTAGGCAAAAAAAACAGGGTAAGCTCAAAATGAAGGTCAAGGTCCTTACAAAGCATGTCCAAGGTATGTCATGCGCTTCCCACGATCCTTTTGTTTGAACAACACTTCAGAGTGGAGTCCTCCTCAAGGGCAACCAACTAGGTATAAAGCCTCCTCAGGGTCTAAGGCACTCTTCTGCTTAACTCCAAAGGTAAATGCCTATACCATAGGCACGTAGGTACCAGGAACCTCATCCTCTCTTGAGGGTTTGGTTCCTATAAAGGCAACCACGATACCATTAGCCTCCAGGGATTATGCATGAGGCAAGAATAACCATTCACTTAGGTCGCATCATCCTCAACTCTTATTGTTCCTCATATTGTTGGCTAAATGGACAACATTTAAATCCCTTTGTTTTGATAATGACAAACATTTCATTCTTGTCGATCTAACGTGCTACTTGAGTGTTGCAGGAATAAAGTGGGTGACAAATATTTGGAAGATCTATATGCTAAATTACTTTAAGTTCATGAATGTAATCAATTGTAAAACTTGTACAAATATATAATGTACAAGTACTTAGACATCATGTAAATAAAGCGTTAGATCTTCCCTAGCCAATCACAACACTTAGATAGGTCATCCCCTACAATAGTGTCACAAATGCACACTCATACATACACTTAGTACTTAGTTTAAAACATTGAAACGGGGTTAATCTCGATCGACAATATTCTCAACTGAGACACTCTCGGTCGACAAACTCTTCGACCGAGAATGACCCAGGTAGCCGTTAGACACAACAGACAAGGTAGTTGGCAGTTGGAGAACGCTGTACACACTTGCTCCAGAAAGTCCCTCGGTCGACAAGACTTCGACCGAGAAGGACTCTCGGTCGATAATTCTTCGACCAAGAAGTGTTCTGTCTGCAATTTTCAGAGTTAATTAACTAGCTGTTACTAAAGCAACTAATGTGTACCTAATGGCTAGTTAAGCACTTAGAACCCCCTAGAAAGTGTCTAGAACGTCCTTAAGCACTTGTAGGTCATTCCTATAAATAGGACAAGTCTTAGGACACTCCAATACACACTTGTGCAATACTTGAGCTTACACTAGCAATTGGCAATCTGTTTTGTGCGATTGAGCAAAACTAGCATTGGCTACTCATTTCCTTGCTCCAAATTCGTGTCCTATAGGCTAGCATCTCCTATCCACTAAACCTACACTTCAATACTCATTGGTTAGGAGATCTATATGCATGATATAGGCAAATCAAGCCTTGTGCTTCAAAGTGGTAATTGCAATTTCCATTTCCTTTCTTGTTCATTCTTATTGCTTGTACTCTCCTTGCTACTCCTAGGGTTGGAGGCTGCGGATTGGAGAGGATTTGATATTCTTGGTGAAGAAGGAGATCTTTGGACTACTTCTAGAAGGATGTTGCAACGGGAAGCTACTTCAGGAGGAAGGCTACTTCAAGGGGGAGTTTGAAGTTACTTCAAGAAGGCTGCTTCAAGGTTGGTGCAACTACTTCAAGGTGAAGGTTGTCCAAAGGGTGTCGAAAATATTGTAATTTTATGTAAAGTCCTTGAGAGGTAATAAAATTTAATACTTTCAAAATCCTGGTTGGGTAAGCAACCGGATAGTGGATTGAGTGCCTTAGTATTTGCTAAGTTTGGAACCACTCTAAACACCTTGTCTCCTTCTTATTATTTCAATTGTGGTTGTTTGAGTTAAATTATTTTAAAATATCCATAAAACCTTATTCACCCCCTCTAGTGTTTTTTCAATTGGTATCAGAGCAGGCTTCAAGGATCTCTAATCGAGTCTTGAAGAATGAAGGGTGATGGTGTCTACAACCGCAAGCAAAAGAAAAGTATGGACCAATCTTCAACAAGTTGCAATTGGTGCTTAGGAACAAGCCACACAACAATTGGTTGCCCATGAAGAGAAAAGAAGGAAGAGGTGCACAAAAATTGTCTCATTGCTACAACCAATGAAGAAGAAGAAGAGGTAAGCCTTCTTGATTTATCAAAAGAAGAGCTAATTGCTAGTCTTGAAGAAACACATAATAAGTACATTGAGTGCAAGAAGAAATTAAAGAAATCTAATAAGGCAAATGATGAGTTACATGCTAAACTACTTGCTCTCACTTCTGAAAATGAAGATCTCAAAAAAGCTATTGAAGATCATAATATTAAGCTAAAATCAATAGAAGCAGATTGCAATCTTCTTTCCCTAGAAAAGACAAACTTGCAAACTCAAGTAAATGATCTTCAAAAACAACATGTCTTGTGTACACATCTAGATTATGATACTATTGTGAAAGAAAGAGATTCCTTGTTATCTAATCTAGATCAAGCAAAGTTAGACATAAATAAAAGAATGGATGAGATTGTTAAGCTGCAACAAAAAGTTAGTAGGTTGAGTAACAATGACACCCTTGATAAAAATTTAAATGATTCTTATCGTCAAATTGGAAGGAGAGGACTAGGTTATAATCCTAAAGGAAAATCTTATCAAAAACCTAGTTGGAGAAAGACACAAGCGCTAGAAAATCAATATTTGTATGTACCTAAAGGAACATATACATATGTACCCAAGAACAACCTAGAACAAAACCATAGAAAGATATGAGGTTGATTCCATATGTTGTCATTATTGTTTGCATCTTGGACATTATTCTTTCTCATGTCCCTACAAGAAAAAGGATGTTGAGTTAGTATGGGTTCCAAAACCCCCAAACTAAATGAATAAAATTAAGTTGAGATATGACCAAAGACTCTAAGTTGTATATCTCTATGTCTATCTCAACTTAACATAATAGGACACCAAGGTAATCTAAGAAATTAAAATTTCTAAATATACATCTTCAACTGACTTGTTTTAGTTTGAATTCTAAAAACCTAGCAAATTGCATATGATTAGTTAAGAATTAACCTAAATGTTACTTTGATATTTAAATGTGTAATCTCAACTAAACTGAGTTTTCAAACTGCATGATTGAATTAAAAATAACCTATGTTTTACTTAGAAACAATTGCTGAAAACAGTTCTGAAACAGTACAAAAACATTCTCGGTCGAGAAACTGTTCGAGCGAGAGCATTTTTGGTCACAAAATAGTCGACCGAGTAGGTTACTATTTTCAAATCTGCAACAAATATGCTGAACCTGCTTTCAATTAATCTAATATGCTATCAATATTTGTTATTAATGATTGATTTAACTTGCAAATCAAGAATAAATCATGGAGGCTATCTTTGAAACAAGACATAGTAATCTTTTAAGGTATAGCATCATGGATAAGAAATCTTTAAACATATTGAAAAAGTGTTACAAACCTTATTCATTGATTGAAACAGTTTATTAGGAATTTTCAGTTACATAGTTTGTCTTAAAATTGAAAACTTATGAACCTGAATGAGATTATTTTGGTTTATTCTCCAAATGGTTTGACTTAAAACTGAAATTATGAACCATGTTGTTTTAAATCAAGGAAATTACTGTTTTATCATAATCCACATGGTTTATCCCAAGTATTCCCTAGTCTATCTATATAGGAACCATGTGTATTAAAATTTAGTTTAAATGATCATGATCATTGTATTTCATGAAATTATATGCTCGTATCTTGATCACTGTATTGTGGATATGCTTCTATTGTTCTATCAAAATCATTGCACCATGATCATTGTGTTTCATGTTTAATTGGTTTGTCTAAAATGATTTTTGATCTATATATACAAAAAATAAATGGACAATCATTGTGATTCAACACGTTACAAATATGGATGATGCTATCGTTGAAAGTACCATTTTGCATAACAGTAAAATTCTATGGCATAAATGCATCTTGACATAATAGATAATTGTGTGAATGGCTTGAAATAAATGAATGATGATGCTATGACAAGCCAAACAGTGTCTCTTAGAACAAAAATATTAATGCTTTATCTATTTGTTTGTTCTAATAAATCAAAAGAAAAATCTTGACTTTAAGATATTAATCTTGCTTTCAAGGATATATGTCTCTAAAGAATCGTATGAGTAATATAAAAATGAGGGTACAAGAAGAAATGGGAATTGATATTTATGTACCTATAGCAAAGCTTTGGAGACATCATTCAAAATGAATGTAAAACATATAGTCGAGGAAAATCAAGGACACTGACTTCATTGTGATGCCTATATTAAGTTTTCAATTGACAAAACTTCTTCATAATAGGTATAACTCAAAGTGCTTCAAATTGATATTTATTTAATCAAGTTACCTGCAGACATTATACTTCACATATGAGTGTTCAAATTGGAAATCTGCAGAAATTACCTCTTGGTTGAAATCAAGTTTGACCAAGGGGCGCTATGGTCGAAGTCAAGGTTGACCTAAAATAAGCTTGACAAAATGCTTATTTGAACATCATTTTACTATACTCAATCTTAGTATCTTGATTCAAAATGTGCTTTTGATAAAAGGTCAAAATCAAATCTTAAAGACTAATTATGACCTTAGAATTGCTCAAATATTAACGACACTGATTACATTATCACTCCCTTAGAAGATGTTTTCTTTGATATCTGTGCCTCTTAAAAACAGTTTTAAATCATGTTATTTTTGGCTTTCAAATGGACATCTTTTTCGAAAGATTTGATGGCTATCTTTTTATGGGAGATATCAATTAAGGGGGAGTTTTTCTACTTTTAACAGATATCTTTATGAAATGACAAAGGGGGGGAAATAAATGTAAATCTTAAAATGATAACTTTGAAAAACTCAATCAATGAGTTTCATAATCTCTTGGCTTTACATTAAAATTTGCTATATTCCCTAAAGAATTGGATTTTATGTTCCATACTTCTTTGGGAATAATAAGCACACATTTCATAAACAAGAGAAGAAATTCACAAAGTAAATCTCAGGTATGAAACTCAACTCATTTTAAAGACTAGTTGATTTATATTTTGGAAATGTTTGTCATCTTCAAAAAGGGGGAGATTGTTGGCTAAATGGACATCATTTAAATCCCTTTGTTTTGATAATGACAAACATTTCATTCTTGTCGATCTAACGTGCTACTTGAGTGTTGTAGGAATAAAGTGGGTGACAAATATTTGGAAGATCTATATGCTAAATTGCTTTAATTTCATGAATGTAATCAATTGTAAAACTTGTACAAATATATAATGTACAAGTACTTAGACATCATGTAAATAAAGCGTTAGATCTTCCCTAGCTAATCACAACACTTAGATAGGTCATCCCCTACAATAGTGTCACAAATGCACACTCATACATACACTTAGTACTTAGTTTAAAACATTGAAACAGGGTTAATCTCGGTTTACAATATTCTCGACCGAGACACTCTCGTTTGACAAACTCTTCGACCGAGAATGACCCAGGTAGCCATTAGACACATCAGACAAGGTAGTTGGCAGTTGGAGTAGAAGATTGTACACACTTGCTCCAGACAGTCCCTCGGTCGACAAGACTTCGACCGAGAAGGACTCTCGGTCGACAATTCTTCGATCGAGAAGTGTTCTGTCTGCAATTTTTAGAGTTAATTAACTAGTCGTTGCTAAAGCAACTAATGTGTACCTAACAACTAGTTAAGCACTTAGAACCCCCTAGAAAGTGTCTAGAATGTCTTTAAGCACTTGTAGGTCATTCCTATAAATAGGACAAGCCTTAGGACACTCCAATACACACTTGTGCAATACTTGAGCTTACACTAGCAATTGGCAATCCATTTTGAGCAATTGAGCAACAATAGCATTGGTTACTCATTTCCTTGCTCCAAATTTGTGTCCTATAGGCTAGCATCTCCTATCCACTAAACCTACACTTCAATACTCATTGGTTAGGAGATCTATACGCTTGATATAGGCAAATCAAGCCTTGTGCTTCAAAGTGGTAATTGCAATTTCCATTTCCTTTCTTGTTCATTCTTATTACTTGTACTCTCCTTGCTACTTCTAGGGTTGGAGGCTGCGGATTGGAGAGGATTTGATCTTCTTGGTGAAGAAGGCGATCTTTGGGCTACTTCTAGAAGGTTGTTGCAACGGGAAGCTACTTCAGAAGGAAGGATACTTCAAGGGGGAGCTTGAAGTTACTTCAAGAAGGCTGCTTCAAGGTTGGTGCAACTACTTCAAGGTGAAGGATGTCCAAAGGGTGTAGAAAGTATTGTAATTTTATGTAAAGTCCTTGAGCGGTAATAAAATTTAATACTTTCAAAATCCTGGTTGGGTAAGCAACCGGGTAGTGGATTGACTGCCTTAGTATTTGCTAAGGTTGGAACCACTCTAAACACCTTGTCTCCTTCTTATTATTTCAATTGTGGTTGTTTGAGTTAAATTATTTTAAAATATCCATAAAACCCTATTCACCCCCCTCTAGTGGGTTTTCAATCTCGGAGTCTAAGCTTCCAACCTTCTTGCTTGGTCTCTCTCTCTCTCTCTCTCTCTAGAGCTAATCCTACAACCAGCCTCACTATTAGGGGTCCTCTCTCCATGAAGATGGATCAAGCTCACAAGCATACCCCTACCTGGGTGAATCCTATGCTCAACTTATTTTTGATCAAGATTATTGATTATCTTGTAAGCTATCCATCATACTCTACTGGATAGGGTTTTAGCCTACTGCTTGCACCACTGATGTATCCCAGGTGCATACTATGCCCTACTTGCATAAGCCCATAGGGTTTCTATAGGTCCTTTTCTAACCTCATCAATGAAGAAACTATCCTTCTCTCTAACATGCACGACCCTTTCCCAGGGTTGGGTTTCTAAAGGTGCTAGGTCATCCAACCTCTCATGGCTCATACAGGCATCCAAAAGCATGTTCACCCATCTGGTCTATCATGACATCATGTCATCATACCATCTCTATCTCTAATCACCGCTTAGGGTTAGGGTTAGCATCATCCTCAAAGGATGTGCCAGGTCTCTACTTATGATGGAGGTCTCTACCTCCAAGACTAACTTTCTCTACGCATCCTCCTGACAAAAAGGTCTAGCCTCATGTCTCTCCTGAGGGCATGGCAACATATGTCATATGACCTAAGCATGTATCTATTCTTTAGTTTGCGCTTAACCATACCTCAAGAGGGTGAGGAAAAGAGAGAAAACCATATTACTTAAGGTCCTTAATAGCATTTGAGTTGAGAAGGGATGAACAAGATGAGAGAGTCCTAAAGGTATCTTATTTCGAGTTAGATCCTAAGACGTCGGCCAGGCAATCACACTAATCCGAGAGTCCTCATATTCCGACTAGCGGTGCGGAGGAAAATCTTGCCAGCCCCCGGATGTGATCCTTTTCTAGACACCTCTGTCTTTCGGAAAATCCTCTAATAACTCCCTTGGGTTCTACAAAGTTTGTAAAAATGTAATAATTATTACAAATTAAATGAGGAACCTATGCTCTGATACAAAATGTAACGACCCCACCTCCTGGTAACCTCCAATTAAGGGAGACCAAGAGGTCAGAGCCATTATCCCAATTATAGGATCAAAGGTTTGACAAATAATCAATAATAATTATAAAATTCTACCAAGACTATATTGAAAGCTGGAATAAAATAAAACTTTGCATACCTTTTTCAAAAACTTGGATATCTACTTCTATCCACATCTGGAGTCTATTCTAACTAATCCTCCTTTGTACTTTAACTCTTATTTAATTCTACATATGCCACTTTACTATTTGTCCTTTTCATTCTTGTTCCTAAAACGCCGACAAACAAAACGTCAGCCAGCATATTGAAATATGCCAGTATGTGGGGACAACCAAAATTTTGCAAATATGGCTAACAATCTAAATATCACAATCAAATTAATTAACAAGCCAAATTATGATTTCAATGTGACATTCTCCACCGCTTTTGCCCTAACCCTGGCATGCCCACCTTAGGGGTTCTCTTTTGCCATTGACTTAAGGCCACCTTCTCAATCCCGAGCTTGGTGCCTAGGGTCACCCTTCATGGTGCCCTTCAGTCATGCAATATTATAGGCCACCTTCTCAATCCCGAGCGTGGTGCCTCGGGTCACCACTCATGGTGCCCATTGGTCTTCCCTCTTGGGCTTGACCTTTTTGCATCATCCATCAAGGTCGCATGTAGGTGTGAGAATACACACTTATTTTTTAATTGTGATAATCATATTGACTTTATAATTTGCAAGTATAAACATCCAACTGATAAGTTGCATTCAATGCAATGAATCATCCGAGAAATTTTTTTGGGAAACTAATGCAATTAACCATAATTAACCACATACCTGTCAAGCTGACTTGATTGCAGAAATAATTAAGAAACCAAGCAAGCACACATCAAGTTGATCCTGAAATAGGCATCCAATTTTCCTATCATTGATCATGCCATCAAGATCTATTAAACTTAGCTCGCTTCCTAGGGTTTCCATTGCAGTTATGGTTTCCTTCATCTTTTTACTATTTTAAACCCTAATTTTAGAAAAAGCACAATTGACCATCAATTAAGCCCATTAAGCCTCTTTTACATTAAAGCTACCATTTTTATCTTTTAATCCATGACAAGATTCACTATGCTCATTTATCATCAATTCATAGTTCATTATGGTCTAAAACACACATGAACTCTATTTGTCACTAAATCTACCTTTATCCATTAGAAAACCCTAATTACTACATTAAGGGTATTTATCCACAAATAGGAACTTTTATACTTGAAATAGCTTGGAATTATCATATCTCAACTTTATTCATGACTTTGAATAATTAAAACCATTATGAGTCACATTTACTAATATTAGGGTTTCAAGGCCCATTAAAGCATATTTATGCACATGAATTTCTAAATTAAACTAGTTACATGCAAAGTTCATCCTTTATATTCTTAATGCTCCCTTTTACAGTAAACAGGTTAATATCAACTTTAATCATCCATTAAACTCTACAAAATACATTAATCATCTCAAAATAGGGTTTCTTAATCTTTATTTCGTTGAAGTTGATAACTTACACTACTTTTCAAATTGCAAGAGGAATTAGCCTCTAAAACCATTTTTAATGAACTCCTCTCATTTTTTGAGCAAAATACATATATTATATGTACCCATCCAAGTTACCATTTTTTAAATATGAATTTTACAAGAATAACTTACTTGAGCCAATCAGTGCGCACCACGTCACTCATGGCATGCAACGTTGTTTGCAGATTTGGAAACATTTTGAAAACACCCATCTTCCCATGGTTAAGTGGTCGGCGCTATGTAGCACGAAGGGGCAAAAGCGTCATAAGGGCCTGGTTCATCTTCTTCCTTGCGACCCTTGCTGGATCGCCCGCTGCAGCTGTCCGCGATCCGCTCCTCCCCTCCCCTATGGCTCGAGGGTCGCCGCCCATGGCCGCCCCAGCCTCACAGCACCTTGGCGCACGCAAGGCGCCCCCAGGTCACGACCAATATGGCCATTCTCGAGTGAAAACAAGCCGCGTTTGTTGCTGCGTTTGCAGAACTACAGATGGAGTTGCTTGAAGATAGGAGCGCAGGTTTGATATCCGATCCCTCCTAGGTTGTCGTGGAGGATTCCTTCCTCCATCAAGACCACCAAACGAACCTCAGTTGCTCCAGGGATAGATCCCTACTTTTGACTAGGGTTTGCACAAGGAGGAGAGCGTGTTATCTCTCTCTCTTGGGCTCGAACCAGGGCTCTACCCTTTATATAAGGGTGGGTATTCGCACCCCAAGATGTACATCCACGAGGACTCAAGTCCTTTTCCCAAAAGGAAACATATTTTCCTTAGTTAAGAAGTAACTTCTCTCTCTTCATTATCTCTTTAAATATACTTTGTTCTTTAGATATTAGGAATTTGAAATTCCTCTCACTTATTCTCTTTATTGCTTGACTTTTAACCTATTGGCACAAAATTCTATTTTCATTTAGTAGAAAATACTTCCTTTTTAGCAATGCCACCAAAATCATTAATAATGTATCACATTATCCTCTTATTTTGTATTTTTGATATTTTCTCTTTCTTTCTTCTCTATTGGGGCTCCTTGGACCCCAAGAAATTCTAAGATTTTGAAATTCTTTTTTAAGGATACTTATTATCCTTCTAGATACATTTATATTCCTTATTTTACATTATCTTATTTATTTCTTATTAAAATATCTCTTTTTGAGGATTTCTCTATATCTTTCTTTTTATTTTTCTCATTGGTACTCCTTTTATCGTTAGGAATCCTTGGGATACGAAAATCCACCAAGGATAACTCAATTATACCTCTTTTCACTTATTTCCCACATTTTATCATTGTTTTCAATTTCTTTCTTAATAAAGAAATATTTAATTGTTCTTTTCTTTTCTTATTGCTTTCTCTTTGCAACTTTGGACTCCTTGAAACCCAAGGAACCCAAGAGGCACGAAATTCAACTTTGGATTATATTCTTTTGCCTTCTAGAGGTTTCTACATCTTTCTTTTCTCCATTTCTTATTAATAATGGAGTTCCTTTTGTCTTTTCCTTGTTATTGGTCCCAATAGCCAATAAAACCCACAAAACAGCCAACAAGGCTATTGTAAACGAAACTCATTTATTCAAGACAATTATATAATTACTTGTTCCAATATCTTTAATATGAGAAATTACATTTCTCACCAAATGAACCCAAAAGTTGGGGTTGTAACAAGGACAAATCCCATCTACATCACTCACAATCATCCCCATGTGTCACAGTGCACTCAAACACCACCTTTATGACAACCCTTATTCAGGATCATGGTGGATGATGTCAAAGCACACCAAATGACGTGTGATGAGTGTAGTGATTTTAGGTCTAAGAACCACAATCACCACCATCACTATGAGAGATGACTCTGACTACCATTCATGGTTCCATGTGTCACTCTCAAGGTGGGTCTATCCAATGCACTATTCTCTAACAAGTATCTATGTGTTTGGTTTGATATCACATATCATGACTAATGAGATTCTATTATCAACCAACACATACTCTAGTCTTAAGTGTTATTGCTGTCTATCATCCTTCCACAATAACATCCGACTAAGGACATAACAAAAATGCATATACTGTTGACATCCGTATGATCTCATCGTTCAGGTCCTCATCCTAAAGACTCATTGAGTAATATCATTCTTTAGACATTTATTATGTTACATAATTGTCTCATAACTAAATAACAGATTTAATTGGAAGTTTGCTTATTATTAATCAAATCATTTACAAGATGTGCCATTACAATCATCATATGACTGGCTTTATGGGCATACATACCAACACAACGGTCATTGTTTCAGAGAGATTTTTGACATATCGAATGGACTGACCATCATCCTCCATAATGAGAGTGTAAGGAAGAGTCTTGCAACGCTAGCACATTGCCAATGGAAAGGCTACTCCATACACACTGGCTATTAGAGCACAACATGGAGTTTTTTTTATCATCTGGGTGAAAAATATAGAGATATCAATGATTTAGTGGCTACATTGGGGAATCAAGTTTGGCATACCTTCTTCCTTGTATAATCTTGTGAGATCTGTGCCAGATCTACTATGCGATAAAATAACTTGGTGGTCAATTCATATATGGATATAAAAGTTTAAATTCTTCAACAACAAACATGTGACTAGTTGTCAGACAACTAGTGTGTGTAAAGATATAATATTTATCCCTTCTACATATTTTATTCACCGATATTTTAAATGGGTAGGAAGTTTTTGTTCTTCCACTGCGCCAGCTTCCTGAAAAACCTTACAGTACATGGATAGAAGGAGTCGAGCACTCAGAGTTCTTAATACTGATTGTTGAAGATTAGCAAAGGAGCAATGGCCATGAGTTTTCTCCACTTTTAATATTTTATTATGCAACTCTTTTTGTACTCAAGACTTTCTATCTTATATTTAACACCTAGAAAATAATGCTCACGTCTTTACATTGTTGATGAATGAACTACTTATTCTCAAATAATGTAAGCGTGATTGTGCTAAAACTATGTCATCACCAAAACACTAGGGCAATGATTGACTAGTTGGCCGAACACTCACTTAGAGTTCAATTCGCCAGTGGATTTATAACCTTGGTATTGATTGATACAAAGTTTAGTTACTTTTAAGGAGGACATTGCTACATGTTCGAGCTTGCCAACTACCCTTTTTTTTCTTGAGATTTCCAAATCAAATCCTAAGGCACACATACCTAAATATGTATAGTTCCAATCAATCCATGTTTTCGATGCATTTCATAGATAATGGAGAACTGGATACACTGCCAAAATCAAAACGTTCACTTGAGCTCTTATAGAACACTAGACCTTCTCTTGTTTTCTAGATAATGAAGAAAAAAAAGCAACTAGTGAAACCTCGTTCACCTTTTAGGTTGATCTCCCTTAAATAGGACAACTTTGACTTGCACTCATCCACCACAAAGATAATTTATTTCAACATTTACACATGGCAATTTTTAGCTAAGTGTGTCATTGCGGTTTCCTTTGTATGCGTCATTTTCTCATCCACTCACATGTGTTGTATTTGGCATCCTTGATTCTAATATGAATGGATAAGTAAGTTGATGTTTTAGTTTTGCTTTTGCATGTCGAAGTGATGGTTCTATACATAAAATGATAACATTGAATGAAACAACAACATTGAGGTCACATACGTGTGTTACATTTTTATTCAGATAAAAACGTTGTTACACATAGCATCAACAACACGGAATAATTGCATGTTTCTATGGTAGATAATTGCATGCTTTTATGGGAGAAAACTACTTGTCATGGTATTTCACGGATTAAATGTTACTTAGGTTTGTTAATGACTTTTGCAATAATTAAAACGACAATCAACTAATTATGCCATCGGTTTCATCCTTCTTATGTCCATTATATCTTGAGAGATGAACTACAGAAAAAGATGACAGGGTTAGGGCTTGGCTAGCTGAAGACTTGAGCTCAACAAGTCTTCGCCGGACTTGAAGCTCGCAATCATAAAGTCTATACTTGCATTTGAAGACAAGTCCGCACTGGGTCCCACTCCCCACGTCCACGGCACCGAAGACTCCAGAAATCGAAATCCCAGATCCAGCCATCGACCCGCAAATTGGATTCGTGCGTGCGTCGCCCGTCCCGGCCAACCCGAGACCGTGACTGTGAGCCGCGTAGTCCAGCAACCAGAGAGAGGAGCCACTCCACGTCAAGGCCGAACGAGGAGCCCAATGGCAGCACTCCACGTCCCCAGCCCCCGTTGGCACCCGTCGGATGCTCCATGTCAGCTCTCAGTCCGGAGCCCCGGGTCTGGCCCGCGCGCCCCCGCTTCTATATAAGCCTTGTGGAGCTATATCCCGTTCTGCTTCCGTAGAACCCTCCAACACACTGATCCGAGAAGGCAATCGCCGGCCATGGCGAGGAAATGGGCGATCCACTGCGCGCTGGTGCTGGCGCTGCTTCTCGTGTCACTCCCCGACCAAGGTAGGCACTTTTGCTTCATTTAAACGGGGAGGAGTTGGTCTAGTTTGATTCGATCTATCTGCTTGGGCTGCTGCTGCTGCTGCTTGACTGCGATAATGATGCGTTCGATTCATTCGAATTCTGTCTCCGATCCGGTCCTTCAGGTCACCGGCTGCAGGCCAATGCGGAGGAGAGCAGCGCCGCCGAAGGAGTCGTGGACCCGCCCAAGATTGAGGAGAAGATCGGGGGAATTCCCAGCGGGCTGTCGACCGACTCCGACGTTGTAAAGAGGTACATCGCTGTGTCAGATAGTGCCCGTGCTCGCCGATCTGGCCGTTGTATGTGTACTCTATGAGTATCCTTAAAGAAAAAAAAAGGTTGCTGATGAGTCTCCGATGGCATGCGATTTCAGGGAGTCCGAGTCAATCTCGCGGAAGAGCCTGCGCAGCAGCGCCGAGAAGTTCGAATTCCAGGCGGAGGTCTCCCGGCTGATGGACATTATCATCAACTCTCTCTACAGCAACAAGGATATCTTCCTTAGGGAGCTCATCTCCAACGCCTCCGATGTGAGCACCTGATCTCTTAAACCCTCCCTGTGCCTTCCATACCCCCATCGTGTCCTCGTATAGCATACTAACTCCTGCCGATGATTGGTTGACTTCTTCAAATAACTGAGGCTTTTAAATCTTATGTTTGTTCCAATGTCGCTGTTTCCCTCAGGCTTTGGATAAGATCAGATTCCTTGCACTCACTGACAAGGAGGTTTTAGGCGAAGGGGACAACACCAAGCTTGAAATCCAGGTTTTTGATCTAAACTCTCGATTGGATCTGAGTTAGCTTCTTTTTCTATCTAAGTGCTGCCAGTAAGTAATTTACTTTGAAAATCTATGTCCAGATCAAACTGGACAAAGAGAAGAAGACGCTCTCTATCCGTGACCGTGGTGTTGGAATGACAAAGGAAGACCTCATTAAGAACTTGGGAACTATCGCAAAGTCAGGAACTTCAGGTAAATAAAGATAGTCAGTCCACTTTTCCTGCTACCAGTTTAAAAGTACACCCCTGTGCTTACTAGTCTAGCTTTATCTGTAAACCAGCTTTTGTCGAGAAGATGCAAACAGGAGGCGACTTGAATCTGATTGGGCAATTTGGAGTGGGTTTCTATTCCGTTTACCTTGTTGCCGACTACGTTGAGGTTATTAGCAAGCACAATGATGACAAACAGTAAGGATTTGACGGTCAATGGTATTTACTTGCTGCTTGGTGTACCGTTTTGCTGATTCAGTTTGTGTTCTTTATAATCAGGTACGTATGGGAATCCAAGGCTGATGGTGCTTTTGCCATCTCTGAGGATACTTGGAACGAGCCACTTGGACGTGGTACTGAGATCAGGTTGCACCTACGCGATGAAGCCCAAGAATATCTCGAAGAATCCAAGCTGAAGGTCAGGACTAGATCTTAGTTGTTTCTCTTTGCCTTAATGACTATTATAGGGAACTTCTGTTTCCAATTGAAAGCTGCTAAAGATTACCTTTTCAATCACAGTTGCCTGAACTCTGTTGCTTTTAACTAGTGTTCTAGGATATAAACCGATCAAGCTTCAGACATTCTTGAATCAGTTTTCTAAAATTTCAATAAGAACTGACACAAGCAACCCTGTTTGTAGGGACTTCTTTATAATCAATGGTTAATGTCTTAACAGTTAATGCATTTATATATTTTTCTTTCTGAAAGAAGTAGAAGCTGTTTGTTTTTTCAAGTCAGAAGTATAGTAATGTATGTATGACGGTTATGATGTCTTACAAGATTGTGAAGAATGAGATGTCAGCATGACCGGTTTATCAGAGTTGTTTCATGACTAGATGTGAAACAATACACAACACTATCTATGACTCCCTTCAGAAATTAAGGGGTTGAAGGGAGTCATCAGTAGCGTATGCAACTTTTTTATTACCCTACTAAAGTATAAATGGATATGGAACCTTTAATACTATATTTCCCCAATTCATAAAGAAAATCACCATGTTTTGACTTCATTAGTGGAATTCATTTTCATCAACACTTGGTATCTTGATTTATTTTTGTGATGAAACTATGCCGTTTTCATCTTGATCCAAGAGAACCACCGCATCACTCCGGTGCTATAAAGTTGGTCTGATAGTTAGATTATAGGGATTATTGCGTTAAGTATATGATGCACGTCTAATCTGTCACTATTTTTATTTCTTTGCCTGTTTAAATCAATGCATCAGTCTAGATACCCATATTTGCAACACCTATTAATTAGTGGCAGACGTTGACCTGTCTACTATGCTGTAGTTATGAGTTTCTATGAAATGAAAGGTAAGTGTTGGGTAGACAATTGGCAACTCCAGCAATTGAATCCTTAATATTGAAATCCAACTGTTTTATCTGTTCAATTTAGAATATCCTAAAGACTAGCTTTTTACAGATTTCTGAACAGATATCTACATAAAGAGAACCGTAATTGCCTTGCTACCTTCTTGTCTAATAAATCTGCTACTACATATGTATATATGTATATAGGTTGCACTTTAGCTGTTCTGATACGTATGGGAAATTTTCTAAAAGACAAGAACAACCTGAAAACGATTACTATATATTAAAGATTGTTCCTTGAAGAAGATATCAAACTCTTGTACCACTTCAGTTAAAGAGTATAAGGACAAACAGCCATCCCTTTCAAGTCTCAGTTGATTTCTTTTCATGGCTCATGTAGAATTGATTTGTTTATTAAATACATATTCCTACGACGGCTTAGTTTTGCTATGTAATCTAGTAAATACTTGATTTAACAAAAGCCTTTATTAACAATCAAAGTTTCCAGATTTTAAAAGATAAAAATAAGTCTATAACTAAGTCTACTGAAAACAAGAAGTCCACTGACTGAGTACTTGCCAATATTGGTTATTTTACACTTTTAATAGGACTTGGTCAGTCTATTTGAGCTGATTTTGTAATAGGATTGGAGGCGTACCGTATATGATCATTCAATTGTTGTTGATTTTCCAAAAGGAGGCAAGGGTGCAATCCAAACTTACACGAAAATTTCATCCGATTACAGTTTATATATTAAAGAAATAATTTGTTAAATTAGTTATTGAAAATGTATTTTAATACGCTGTTTTGTGTGTACTTTAACCAGGCTTTATATGGAACCAATTTTTGTTAAAATGGCTGCATAAGAAATTAAGAATGCCAGCTTATTGTGGGCATTAAATATGCTTACCTTTTTTTTCTTCTGATTGCAGGACCTTGTACAGAAGTATTCTGAATTTATTAACTTCCCGATCTATCTTTGGACAACCAAGGAGGTTGATGTAGAAGTCCCCGCTGATGACGATGAATCTAGTGACGAGGAGGATTCCGGTAAGTGTGTTCTCATGGAGCTTGTTCTATTTGGCCTTGTTCCCATTCTGGATGACTATTATACTTCCATAGTGTTAGCTGATATACCTTTTCTGTTCACTTGGACTAGCTGAAAGTAGCTCATCGGACGAAGAGGAATCTGAGGGAGATGAGGAGAAAAAGCCTAAAACAAAGACTGTGAAAGAAACAACCAGTGAATGGGAAGTACTTAATGACGTTAAGGCCATATGGCTCCGCACTCCAAAGGAAGTTACTGAAGAAGAATATACTAAGTTCTATCACTCTCTCGCGAAGGTAGTGCCTTATTTGAGGAGAATATCTTAAGTTTAAGAACTCTCATGATGATACATCATGTAAGGGTCTTGAGTTTTTGACACGAAGGACCAACTTGCTTGTTTTGTGACTCCAGGATTTCACGGAAGACAAGCCAATGGCTTGGAGTCATTTTACTGCTGAAGGAGATGTGGAGTTTAAGGCGCTCCTCTTCGTTCCTCCTAAGGCTCCTCATGATCTCTATGAAAGCTACTACAACGCTAATAAGTCAAATATCAAACTCTACGTCAGAAGAGTTTTCATTTCTGATGAATTCAACGAGCTTCTTCCAAAGTACTTGAACTTTTTGAAGGTAAGAACAATACATGACATTTTGGCCGTGTTAAATTCTTATATGGCGATTGAAGCTGTTTACTGCCTTCCTTACTACTCTCCCATCTCAGTGACACGTAAACATCTTTATTTGATACCTTCAGGGTCTAGTCGACTCCGACACTCTTCCACTCAATGTCTCAAGAGAGATGTTGCAACAGCACAACAGTTTGAAGACAATAAAGAAGAAACTCATCCGCAAGGCCCTAGATATGATTCGTAAACTTGCAGAGGAGGATCCAGATGAGTTCAAAGGAAAAGATGCAGCTGAAGGTAAAAACTATACGCTGGTGAATTCGAATTTTAGTTGATAGATGACTAACAACCGTTAGGAGTTATCACCCGCGAATGAGTGTACCACTTTTACTGTTTTTTTTAAAACTCAATTAATTATTCAAGTTAATCACTCATACAGAGAAGAGCAACGAAAATGATGAGAAGAAGGGCCAGTATGCTAAGTTCTGGAATGAATTTGGCAAGTCCATTAAGCTTGGTATTGTTGAAGATGCAGACAACAGAAACCGTCTTGCGAAGCTTCTCAGATTTGAAAGGTAATTCTGCTTATCCATTTAGCCTTTTTGATATTCCTCTGGCATTGTCTGTTTGCTCACAAACTAAGTGTCCTTCTTTACAATGTCTGCTTTCTCATTGTCACTCTTCTGAAATTCCAGTACCAAATCCGAGGGTAAGCTGGCTTCTTTGGATCAGTACATCTCTAGGATGAAGGAAGGTCAAAAGAACTTCTTCTACATCACTGGAACCAACAAGGAACAGTTGGAGAAGTCTCCATTCCTTGAGAGGCTTACCAAAAAGGGCTATGAGGTCATATTCTTCACGGACCCAGTGGATGAGTATCTGATGCAGTACCTCATGGACTATGAGGACAAGCAGTTCCAGAATGTGTCCAAGGAGGGCCTGAAGCTCGGGAAAGATGGGAAAAACAAGGACCTCAACGAGTCTTTCAAGGAGCTCACCAAGTGGTGGAAGACTGCTCTGTCCACTGAGAACGTCGACAGTGTTAAGATCAGCAACCGCCTGGATCAGACACCCTGCGTGGTCGTTACCTCCAAGTATGGCTGGAGCGCCAACATGGAGAGGATCATGCAGTCCCAGACTCTCTCTGATTCAAACAAGCAGGCCTACATGAAGGGGAAGAGGGTCCTGGAGATCAACCCCAGGCACCCCATCATTAAAGAGCTCCGTGATAGGGTAGTTAAAGATCCCGAGGTATGAATTCTACGTTTGCTGGGTTACCATTTGCCTACCACCGTTGTCACTATTAATGCCCTCAACATTAAACATTTAGCGCATCGCCACATCATAATTGCACTTAATCTAAACTTTTAAACTTCTAACAGGACGCAAGCGTGAAGCAGACAGCACAGCTCATATACCAGACAGCGTTGATGGAGAGTGGTTTCATGCTCCCTGATCCTCAGGACTTCGCCTCTAAGATCTACAGCGCCGTGAAGTCCAGCCTGGACATTAGCCCGGATGCCACAGTGGAGGAGGAAGTTGAGAGTGAAGAAGCCGAGGTAGAAGAGAAAGATTCCACTTCTTCAAAGGGTGCAGCAGAAGATGATGCCGCTATCAAGGAGGAAGTTGAATCAGAGTCTTCCTTTAAAGATGAGTTGTAATTGTTATATTGTAGGCTAGAACACCTTAACCGATTCTGGAAGCTTCTTACCCCACTTTGTTTAGGCGTGTAGGAGTAAAAGAGTTTCGTTTTTGTCGTCTTAATTGATGCGTTTCAGCATGGAAAACAATCATGTATGAATAGAAGAATTTTCTTACTACGTGTGCTTTTCTCCCTGCAACCCCTTCCCTCGTTTCACATAAGCGTGAGGATTTCTAATGAGTGAAAAAAAAGTCCCAATTGATTCAAAGGTAATATGCAATATAATCGAACTAGTCTAAGGGCCCGTAAGGGCCCGTTTGGTTGGGCAACAAACGAACACATGCAGCTCCAAATCAGTGTGGCTTCCAATTCCTTACGTTTGGTTTCAGGTAGATGCAACCCATAGTGTGGAAACCAGCTACACGACTATTCCATATTGCACACAAAAACTGGAAAAGTAACTGCGCCCAAAATAGGCGCGGTTTCATTTCCATGACCACTCAAAGCGGCGTTGCTGCATACTCGGGAGAAGAGCATGCTGCTGTAAACTGCCCACTACCAAACAGATAACAAATCAAATAAATACATTGGAGTTACGTCAAACCAAACCAAGGAAATGCAGTTCGATTTCGTCATGTTCATTTTCCTGTTTTCCAATTCACAATGCGGGTTGGTAGTACTCCTAACCAGACGGGCCCTAAGGGCTAGGTTCCTTGTAAAATGAAGCCACAGTAGGAATTTCAACACGTGAAAGGAAACGAACCACGAGAACTAATACTGCTTCCGTACTACGTGACATTACAACACGCTTTAGATTTTTATCATCACCATTATGGCTATGCAGAACAAATAGATTTGTGAACCAGTGGGAAGGGTTGATGCCTTCGCCAGCTGGATACACATGAAATGCTGATACGCGGAAAGACTGCTGCAGTTCCTAGTCACTCCATTTCCTAGTCGCTCCATTTTAAACGTGACTCAGAATCCAGCTGTTTGCATTAAATTTTGTGTATCATGGTGATGGAAATTACACACAGCTATAACATTTATTTTTCACATAAACTATTGGGATTGGAAAAGGGAGCGACAAGTCATAAATATGGCTGGCACTGTGGTTTAGTAAATTTTGTACGAAAGACGTATGGTTAAGCTGTTAAGTTGGTAACTTTGTTGGGAAGTGAAAAAAAAAACTGTAACAGATAACTTGTCAATGTTTCTGAATTTGGAGTGATTTGTAAGTGGAATACATTTCCTAAGATCAAACCCTATCGATCTCGTCGGCCCGTCATTCAAATTAATATACACGATTAGCAAGTCAGGTAAATGGTTATAACATTTGGGCTCCGTTTGTTCCACCGGCGCAACAGCGGCACGGCAGATAAACTACTAGCGGCAGATGCAGATAAACTACTAGCGGCAGATTAACTGCTGTTTGTTACTCTGTTTAGAAGAATCTGCCGTGGGTGTTTATTTCCCACGAGAACTCTAATAAAATTTTTAAATATGTAATTATATTTATGTGTTGGGCATAATAGACTTTGTACAAATATAAGACGATTACTTAATCATGTACCAAACAAAAAACATCTTACCATCGGGTTATCGTTGCTTGCTTCAAACAACGGTTATCTTACACAAGATTTAGATACCATGAGATAGTTTGTCCGCGACAATTAAACTTATCCCAACAGTGTCCAAACGCAGCCTTGATCTGGTATTTCTACCATAAGAAAACGTAGAATTCTAAATTATGTCGTGGCCCTAGATTCTAAGAGGAGCATCATTACACATTCCATAAATAATATTTGAAAATTATGAAAGTTATTTACTGTTATTTATTATTTGTCAACCAGAAAAAGATCGAAACGGTAAATCTTCAAACCAGCGTTGACAGGACAACCGAAAGTATATTTTCATGTGGAGCTGCCGGTGGCATATCTACCAACAGGCAGGTGTCAAGGAAAACTAATGTTCTCCTACGGTAAAAAAGATGAACACGAGTATGCATGTTATACTTACAACTTATTTTTATGAATGTTTTTTGTGCTCTTCCGTTATTTCTATATGCAATGTTAAGCGGCATCATTAGATAGACCATATCTTCTAAACCAATTCTATACTTAGATTTCGATATATATATATATATATATATATATATATAGTCAGGCTAGAATACACTCGAGTGTATCCGGGGCGGAATACACTCAAGTAGTTTTTCATGATGCAATATTTTTTTTGAAAATCTAATCCGTTGATCTTCTTAAACATCTTGTGAACAACTCATATGAAAAATTTGAGCACATTTGGATATGTATAGCTCATGTTATGAAGACCGCAAAAATTATGCATTTCAAATTAGTTTCGCGCGTCGATTTTGTTGCCCTTGGATGAGTGACTTACACTCATCCAAATGGGCTCAAAATTTGTATGTAGCCTAGTTATAGTATGACGGTGAAGATCAACGGTTTACATTTTGTAAAAAACAGTCTTGATATGCAAACACACTTGAGTGTATCCGTGTGATCCGTACACTCGAGTGTATTCTAGCCTGACTCTATATATATATATATTTATTTATATATATATACATATATACATATACATATACATATACATATACATATATATACATATACATATATATACATATACACACACACACACACACACACACACACACACACATATATATATATATATATATATATATATATATATATATATAGGCAGGCTAGAATACACTCGAGTGTACAGATCACACGAATACACTCTAAGTGTGTTTGCATATTAAGACTATTTTTTGCAAAATGTAAACCGTTGATCTTCCCCGTCATACTATAACTAGGCTACATACAAATTTTGAGCCTATTTGGATGAGTGTAAGTCACTCATCCAAGGGAAACAAAATCGACGTGCGAAACTAATTTGAAATGCATAATTTTTGCGGTCTTCATAGCATCAGCTATACAAATCCAAATGTGCTCAAATTTTGCGTATGAGTTGTTCAAAAGATGTTTAAGAAGATCAACGGATTAGATTTTCAAAAAAAATATTACATCATGGAAAACTACTTGAGTGTATTCCGCTCCGAATACACTCGAGTGTATTCTAGCCTGACACTCTCTCTCTCTCTCTCTCTCTCTCTATATATATATATATATATATATATATATATATATATATATACTTCGTACAACATGAAAAGTTGTCTACACATGCGATCAATTAAAAAATTTTCAGGTGGGAAATATAATATAATAATATATAAGTACTTACTATTTATTGATAAAAGTCATTAAGAATATTGTATATTTTCAATGAAACAATATGTATTCGATGCATGAATAATCAAATTTGCCCTCATAAAAGAAGACAATAAACAAAAGATGTGTACAAACATCCTTTGATTAGTGGGCGACCGTTCCTTTGAAAAAGTGATTGGCGATGATTAAGACAGCGTTTGGTACACAGTTCTCATAAGATAACTTGCCGTGGGTAAATTGACCAGTGGCACATTAATCTTGTGTAAGTTGGCTGTTGTTTGGAACAACGATAAATATACTTGATGGTAAGATGTCCTTTGTTTGGTACACATGTAACTAAATTTTCATTATATGGACAAAGTCCATTTTGCCCTACACATAAATGAAGTCGCATGTATTCAACAGTCGTTTAGAGGGGTTATATGGAAAATAAACAACCACGGCAAATAAACATGTCTCGTGCCGCAAGGATTTTAAGCGGCAGATGATAAAGGGTTTTTCCGGTTAAGATATCTTGTGCGGCATCTTATTTGCTATTCAAACTGCACAGCAAACATCAGTTTAAATGCCGGTTCATATTTATTTGTCGTGCCGGTGGTGGGACGGCATCCCAAACGCAGCCTAAATGACGTTGTGCTTTGCGATTTCATAGCTGTCCAATAACTTTGTCAAACATTAGTCTTCTGTATAGCTTCGAGCAATCATAATTAGGCAAACATATCATATCATTTTTATGGGCTAAAAATAAAAATGTCACATTTTCCTACTTATATTATCTATTTGTCACATTTGGCACATTAATTATATTAATGTGGCATTTAGGAAGCAATGCGTTCTCACGACCAAGATATGCATTACTCTCTCTGAGCCCAATATGTCACAATATCAGACGTATGAAAATATGCTTTTGATTGTGCTGTCAGCTCTGGTTTGAAGATCAACCGTTTTGGTCTTTTTCTGCTTGAAGAACGCAACATGAACCATCGAATCAGCTGGCAACAAGCACCCTGTCACTGCTGCCCCCACATGTGTGCAAACGTCACTGGCTGAGGCAGCAGCCACGGGCACAACACACACCCCTAACATCCATCTACGAAATAATTTTCTCTCTACTCCCACTATGATTTTTGCCAAACACCACCGAGATTAAAGAGGCTAAAAATTGGGCAAAAATCTCAAGTATGAGTTTCACAGCTCGTGGAAAGCAACAGACGAAGCTGGAGTGATCAAGGAATATCTTAAAAGTTGACTTGCGGAATTCAAGTCTAGCTGTAGGTTAAAATAATTATCAATTCTTCCACAACAGTTGACGGAACTGCCCCAATTGTTATGTGTTCTATTGCTGCTGCTTGACTGCTTTAATCAGATGTCGCCAACATTTATATCTTAATCCCAAGGTGGTGAGGCATCAGAAAAGCTAGTTGGCGTGTATGATCATACATGTAGACATCAAAAGCACTGCAGCTGCAACAGCTAATCCACACCAGAGATGGTGGGCTCTTTATAACGAAATAGGTTTAGAACTACGAAAAAAGAAAGCATTTCCAATACCCATCCATACACATGTTATTATTATTTTTAGTCCTTTACGTTCTCGTTACCATCCAATCCCATACTTGTTTAAATTCGGTTGATTGCTTATTCGACAAACCAAAAGCGGCCTATACGCATAGCGTCAGAAAATGTTTTTGCTACAAATTTATGTTTTCTTTATAACTTTATGAAGTGCATTTTTGAGTTTTCTTTATGGTGTTTGTCGACTAGCACACATTGTAGTCACAATGTCATGGCTTCAATAGATTGTGGCCTTCTTTTCTTTGTTATGTTACTTTAGTTTAGTAAGTGTATTTTTGAGTCGGGCAATAATATCACCACATCAACAACATATTGTACGAAAATAGAAAATATTATGTTGATTGACACATAATAGGAGATAAGAAAAAAATACTAGAATTTGAAAAATTACATCCATGAAGAAAGTGTTAGTTATGTAATCTGATCTAAGTTTCTTCTTGTATGAATATTGCAATCACTTGTTCTTTATGTAAGATTCTCGGGAGCGGAAATAGGTCGCACAATAAAATTTTCCCGAGTATCCTTCGAGCATGATCATATAATGTACAAGATAAGATTATAGTTTACAAATCAATACCTTGTTGTGGAAGCAGTTCTAACAATACAACTTGTAACACTATAGATCTAGACCATCCAATCTACACTTTACTTGAATTTCGTTGGATCAACAATGTAAACTCCTTTTTGGGATTTCTGGCACGCTGAGAGTTGCCTCCGAATGCATATAAAAAACTATTTTTTGCTGTCTAATCCCCGCAATCTGCCGGTGATTGTCAATAGCAGTTTGTGGGAATCCTTCGACATTTTGCATAGATCCCAATGTCATAGAGATGGCTCTGTTGACCTAAGATCTGACCTCGAAGTCACCTAAAGTAGATCACACTATTCCGTCATGCACATGTGCGGAAGATCACATTGTTCTGCCATAAAGGTTCTCTATCTGATCTGCGTGCCCTAGGTGGCAGATCACAACACTATTGGGGAGACCCTTCCTCGATTGACGTGCCTAGTGGATCATGTCATTCTGCCGTCCACACATATGTCTCAAGATAGCACCGTTCTACCATCACCTTAATCCGATCTTCGTCCAAAATGAATCCACTGTGCAAACTCATCTCCATGGCATGCATGCAAGCACTCAAAGATGGCCGAAACTTCTAGTCTCTACCTCTCCCTCTTTTCTCTCCAAATTGCTCTAGGGGTTTCTCAAACCTTGAAGGCAACAATGAGAGAATTTGAGAGCATGCACTAAAGGCCTCCTCTTATATCATATATATATATATATATATATATATATATATATATATATATATATAGAGAGAGAGAGAGAGAGAGAGAGAGGAGTGGAGAGTTAGGGGTTCCTAATCCATGTCTGGCCAGGCTATGGATTCCATGACTTATGAACACTTATTTTTTAAGTACGGATTCATATTTTATTTACATCCTCAAAACTTAATTTTAGGTCCCTAAATTTATTATAACAATTATAGTAAGGTCCCATTCAACCTTTCTTCAAGCTATCTCTATGTGTGTGACATTTAGACACCATACTACGTTGGCAATGGATTCACTAATCAATATTAGGATCTATAAGCAATGAGCACTGTCTAGCCACACATCACTGCTATCTAAGACGAAATTAACAACGATCAGTGTTACTATTTTGTATAATCCTTTTGTCATAGATATCCGGATTGAACTAGAGGCATGGACACACATCCTCGTTGCTTTCAATCTAAGTCTTTTATCTTCAAGTAGACTAGAAAGATACATTTGAGATCAATATCATATACTGACTCACATGAGTATGGCTGTAAAGACCAAGTCTCTACTATTAAACATGATAAACAAAAACACCAATGGTGTGGCAGCGGAAGAATTAAATCTTGACTTTATTCAAAATGTATAAAGAGTACATTATAAAATTTTCCCAATTGGGAGTACAACTTTATACAAACAACTAGGATCTAGGTAGAGGAAGACTTAACTAATACAACATTGTCTCCAAGCAAACAACTATATAACATAAAAGCAAACATGATCACTCAAGCTATATATTCCTTTCTTCTTATCCTATCCTTAGCTTTAGGTCCACCAAGCTTCCACTGCGCACTCTGATCCTAACCTGGATGGTTGGGGTCATCCAGCAAGAGAGGGATAAAACAAGGTATGTGTTAAAAAGAAAGTATAGGACAAATAATAATAAAAAGCTTTACAATATAAAAGATTCTCCACAATAAGAGATTTCAAAAGAAATGAAGCAAATATATAAATATGAGAGAGAGAAACTGCCACATTTAAATATCAACAATTATCACATTTGCATGAATATAAATTATGACTCAACATCCTCTCAATGTAGGGTGAGGCACCTACCGGACCTCACCAATGGCAGGGGGACTAAAACCCCAGTGTCTAAAAAGTGGCAGGGGGAATAAAACCCCAGTGCCTAATATATAAAATGGCAGGGGGACTAAAACCCCAGTGCCCGGCAGGGGGACTAAAACCCCAGTGTCTAATATATAAAATGGCAGGGGGACTAAAACCCCAGTGCCCGGCAGGGGGACTAAAACCCCAGTACCCTGTGGGTGGTTTGTACTCATGTACACTACATTGTCAATTGGCCAATAACTATATCATGCATAAACATTCACTTGGCAGCATAGTGAAAAGTAAAACAAGATGCAACATAGCATTGGGAATAAGACCCAAATAAATAATCTCAATCAACAGGCCATCATAGGCAACATCATTATACAAGAATTCCAACAAGTAAAGGAGCCAACAAGCATCAACATTATACAATGTTCCAAATATTTCAAAGGGATAAGCCAACATAGGCAACAACAAGATTACAACATTTCCATGTAAAGGAGGCAACATATGTAGTAGCATGATTCAAATGATTAAGCCACAATGGCATTAGAAGCATAAAATAAGTAAAGAGCCAATAAATGAAATTAGAAGGATTAAAAGGCTAGCACAATAATGAGTGGGGTTGGATAAAAGCCCAACTGAGAGTAGGTGTATTGCACATTTATCATCACATATATGAATAGAGTCCACATACTAGAATAGGATGCACATACCAAAAAATAGGCATCACATACAAAATAGGGCTCACATACCTGTTCTAGATTCATTATCATTACTTTCACCAAGTTGATTGTATCTCCATTCCATTTTTCCCTAGTTGCAAACAGTACACATGTATTAGGTTACTTAAAGGTACTTTAAGTGTAAAATATCCATATTTATAAACCATGGGTAAAGGCTTTGGATTTTGGTTCTGGAAATAGGTCCAAACGATCCCTAATAATTTTCTACTCGAGAAAACATATTTTATTGTCAAAAACGGAGTTAAAACACTATTATTATCATTTTACATCACTTTATACATTTAAATTAAGGTTTGAATGAATTATCAGTCTTATGATGTAAAACAGCGTTCAAAACTTAAAAATTCGGATTCTACATGTTTTTAGCTTTCCAACGAGTATTTGTTTATAATTTTTTGACAACCGAGTGATTTACTATGAATTAAACAAGATTGGCTAGTTAAATGCTAAATAGGTAAAAATCTGATTTGAGGTTGACGGATCTGCCCTCGGCTAAAGAACTAGGGAGTAGGGGCGCGCGAGGGCAAAACGGTCATTTGGCCGTCGTCTTCAACCTCAGGCTGCGCCCAGCCTTACCGTGGGGTGCAAACTTGCCCATTTGGGTGATTTTGCTATACTTAACCAAATTCGACGTTCAGGTACTCGAAACGAAGGTATTCGAACAAGGAACGCAACTAACCGATCACTTTAGGCGTTGGTTCCTCCTAGCTCTGTGGAGAAGCTCCGCAAGCACAGCAGCAAAAACTCCACGTCGTCGACCACACGTGCTCCCTTTGGCGAAATTGATGGTTTGGGAGAGTTGCTAAGGGACCGAAGGAGGAGTGTAGGTGGTATTTTATAGGTGGGCGAGCCTATTGAGCCGAGATGGACGTGGCCGTGAGAGGCTAGGGCCGGCGCCGCCTGGCGTTTGGGCTACGCTGTGCCTCGCTAGGCGAGTGATAGCTTAAATGATTCGGGAGATCACCACGAACGTGTGGGTGAAGAAATTTCTAGAAAAGGTGGAGAATCGAGGGAGAACCGAGGGGACGAGTGGGCTACTGTTGCTTGCGTTCGTTTTCAGTTGAACTGGAGGTGGGAGACGATCCGTCGACCGTTGGATCGTGGTCAGAATTAACAAGAGCCGATGGATCTGAGTCCACCATGGGCCGGGCGTGTCTACAGTGCGCGTGACATGCATTTAAGCCAAACTTTGGTTTAAATGACGTGCATAGCTATTAAATCGATGGCTATAATGTCACATTTTAATGAAAACTTGTTTATTGCATTTGGAAGGTCAAATGAACTCCAAATGACCCCAAATTTTAACCCTAGGTTTCTAATGACGTATAGATTCATGATATATAATTATATTTGCGGTTTACCTACCCTTTGGCATCCAAAAAATTATTTTTATCATTAAAGCATATTTTAATATAATGCTAGAGAAATAAATTATGTGTTGCTTTTATAAGCAACCCTTGGTTCCCAAATTCGAGATTTGGAGTCCAAGAGTCCTCCTCTCACTTATTACATGTATTTTCAATCTTAATTAGTCCATAATATGAGTGAGGTGTGAAGGTGGGTTATTTATTCACCATTTTAATTTACACTTTATTAAAAGTATATAAAATCATTTTGAGGGGTCAAATGAATTCTAAAAATCACCAAATTTGGACCACATGCTCATATTAACATTTATAACGAATTATATTTCGCATTTATATCCAATAAGGCCCTTAATTAATATATTGTTCATTAAAGTGTATTTTAACACATTAAAAGGTGTGCATTATTATGAAATAATTATATTAATGCAATTAGTGAGTCAAATTCGAAGTGATACTTATATATGAGTATTAAGAGCAAAATATCAACCTTTAAATATATTTTCACACATTTATCATTAAATTGGAGGAGAGAGAAAGTAAAGAGGTTAATATGCTCATAATTAATTAAAATGCTTATTATTAATATATTTATCCAAAAAAACTCGAAATTAATATTATCTAGTTATATTCTCACATAAAATTCCATCTCGCATTATTAGCCCTTAATTATTACCTTAAGTGGGTTATTTGTGCAAACACCCCTCCATTATCATAAATGAGGGTAAATAGGTGATTTCAACATCAAATTGTGCTCAAATTGCACAAGGAGTCCAAAAATGATTAAAAAGGATGGGAAATTTATGGAAAAGGTCCAAATGGACTAAAAGGCAAAGAAAAGCTCAAAAGTGGGTAAATTGCAGGGAAGACCCTGAGTTTCAGTATGTTACAGCACACCACCCCTTAAAGAGGATTTCGTCCCCGAAATCATAACAAGAGGAAAGAGAGGGTGAGTGTGCAACAACCCAACCTTAAACACTAGGTTATAACCCTTAATCTAGGGTACCACATAAATCTACATAAGTCAGGTGTTACTAAGGTTTCCACAAAGCCCACAACCTTTTATTAAACTTAAACTAACATTTTTTCCTTATTAATATAATCTACATCATGAAGAGGTAACATATCTATTATACTATCACTTGTGCCACATTTTATTCAAACCATTATATCTCAATATGTGTATTTCCCTCACCAAGGGTTTTAGGCACAATTAGGGTTTACAAAGCCATTACAACATATATTAATGTATTAGGTCAAAAACCTTAATAACATGAATTAATTTTCCATTATCCTTTTAAAACTATCATGTAGAATTATCACAAATTATTTTGTAGAAAAGGTTAATATTATCCAACAAGTTATTCAGCCTATAGTAATTCCAAATAATGTTCATATTACACCTTTCATACCATCTTTTTATACTCATCTTAATGACATCATTAATCATTTTCGTCCATTACACTTCATATTATGAATTATACATATTTTACATCACATAAGGCATTTATGAATATTTATGTGAATCTGATTATTCATTATCATATTTGAGTCATTATATTCATTTTAGTGAATATGATGTAACACATTAAATATTAATGAATTAATTCATATATCAAATAATGATGAGGTGTTCATTAGAGAACAAGGTGATGTACCTTATATATATATATATATTGGTAACTTAGTGACTAAAATCCATTTACATGCATTAAGGTATATTATGTGATGATGACACCTAATGTCATTAATGTATCATGAAATGCATTAAGGGTATATATATGCATATGTTGTCAAGGCTAGATGATTACATATTAGGGTTTAGGTCAACATGATCATTACATGTTAAAGCATACTTAGGGTGTATTATCCATACACATTTTACCATTAGGGTGACATATTCAAAACTATGTATATTCACTTATTAATAATTAATGATTATGTGCATCAAGAGTATATTAAGGTTCAAGCATATGGATTATATGACTTATTCATTATTTATAATCAAACAAGATGAATTACAAGCATATTAGGTTTGTTCAACACTAAACATATAAGCTCACTAATCCCATATCTAAGGAGTTAGAGTTTCTTGATTCCAAGGCATTGAGGGACTCCAACCCCCTTAAAGAGGATTTCGTCCTCGAAATCAAAAACCCCAAAACCTATCAAGGTACTAGCACTACCTTTCCACTCAAAGGGTGACTAAGTCAAACTATTTTAAGGGTATAAGATCCAACATTAAAAGTCTTACCAAAATCTATCTTCCAACTCAAGGTATAGCATAGGGTTCACTAAACCTTAAACATGGAAATCTAAGGCTCATATAAGATACTTAGGGATTACAAGATGATTTTTGTTTGAGAAAAGAAATCAAATCATCATATAAGGGTCATAAAGGTTACTCAACAATAAGGTAATGTCTAAAGGTAGACTATTTTGAGCTGTCCGTTTCAGATCAAGCCAGGCCAGGTCATATGAGCTCAGGAGTCCTCGTGACCAAGCTAGTGGGGCGGAGGAAAATATTGCCAGCCCCTAAGCTCTGACCCTTTCTAGACACCATCACTTCAACTTCTTGCTCTAATAGTTACTCAATTAGACAATTCACCAAAAAGTTGACAACTTTTATTTTTAATTAATTATTATTAGGATACTAAATCTAACTTTCATGCTAGGTCAACTCTAAGGTGAAAAACTAACTAAAGGGAAACTATATCCTCTAGGGAGACAATTTTGAACTAGTCAAGAATCCGACTACCTTGATGCTCTGATACCATGCTGTAAAGACCAAGTCTCTACTATTAAACATGATAAACAAAAACACCAATGGTGTGGCAGCGGAAGAATTAAATCTTGACTTTATTCAAAATGTATAAAGAGTACATTATAAAATTTTCCCAATTGGGAGTACAACTTTATACAAACAACTAGGATCTAGGTAGAGGAAGACTTAACTAATACAACATTGTCTCCAAGCAAACAACTATATAACATAAAAGCAAACATGATCACTCAAGCTATATATTCCTTTCTTCTTATCCTATCCTTAGCTTTAGGTCCACCAAGCTTCCACTGCGCACTCTGATCCTAACCTGGATGGTTGGGGTCATCCAGCAAGAGAGGGATAAAACAAGGTATGTGTTAAAAAGAAAGTATAGGACAAATAATAATAAAAAGCTTTACAATATAAAAGATTCTCCACAATAAGAGATTTCAAAAGAAATGAAGCAAATATATGAATATGAGAGAGAGAAACTGCCACATTTAAATATCAACAATTATCACATTTGCATGAATATAAATTATGACTCAACATCCTCTCAATGTAGGGTGAGGCACCTACCGGACCTCACCAATGGCAGGGGGACTAAAACCCCAGTGCCTAAAAAGTGGCAGGGGGAATAAAACCCCAGTGCCTAATATATAAAATGGCAGGGGGACTAAAACCCCAGTGCCCGGCAGGGGGACTAAAACCCCAGTGCCTAATATATAAAATGGCAGGGGGACTAAAACCCCAATGCCCGGCAGGGGGACTAAAACCCCAGTACCCTGTGGGTGGTTTGTACTCATGTACACTACATTGTCAATTGGCCAATAACTATATCATGCATAAACATTCACTTGGCAGCATAGTGAAAAGTAAAACAAGATGCAACATAGCATTGGGAATAAGACCCAAATAAATAATCTCAATCAACAGGCCATCATAGGCAACATCATTATACAAGAATTCCAACAAGTAAAGGAGCCAACAAGCATCAACATTATACAATGTTCCAAATATTTCAAAGGGATAAGCCAACATAGGCAACAACAAGATTACAACATTTCCATGTAAAGGAGGCAACATATGTAGTAGCATGATTCAAATGATTAAGCCACAATGGCATTAGAAGCATAAAATAAGTAAAGAGCCAATAAATGAAATTAGAAGGATTAAAAGGCTAGCACAATAATGAGTGGGGTTGGATAAAAGCCCAACTGAGAGTAGGTGTATTGCACATTTATCATCACATATATGAATAGAGTCCACATACTAGAATAGGATGCACATACCCAAAAATAGGCATCACATACAAAATAGGGCTCACATACCTGTTCTAGATTCATTATCATTACTTTCACCAAGTTGATTGTATCTCCATTCCATTTTTCCCTAGTTGCAAACAGTACACATGTATTAGGTTACTTAAAGGTACTTTAAGTGTAAAATATCCATATTTATAAACCATGGGTAAAGGCTTTGGATTTTGGTTCTGGAAATAGGTCCAAACGATCCCTAATAATTTTCTACTCGAGAAAACATATTTTATTGTCAAAAACGGAGTTAAAACACTATTATTATCATTTTACATCACTTTATACATTTAAATTAAGGTTTGAATGAATTATCAGTCTTATGATGTAAAACAGCGTTCAAAACTTAAAAATTCGGATTCTACATGTTTTTAGCTTTCCAACGAGTATTTGTTTATAATTTTTTGACAACCGATTGATTTACTATGAATTAAACAAGATTGGCTAGTTAAATGCTAAATAGGTAAAAATCTGATTTGAGGTTGACGGATCTGCCCTCGGCTAAAGAACTAGGGAGTAGGGGCGCGTGAGGGCAAAACGGTCATTTGGCCGTCGTCTTCAACCTCAGGCTGCGCCCAGCCTTACCGTGGGGTGCAAACTTGCCCATTTGGGCGATTTTGCTATACTTAACCAAATTCGACGTTCAGGTACTCGAAACGAAGGTATTCGAACAAGGAACGCAACTAACCGATCACTTTAGGCGCTGGTTCCTCCTAGCTCTGTGGAGAAGCTCCGCAAGCACAGCAGCAAAAACTCCACGTCGTCGACCACACGTGCTCCCTTTGGCGAAATTGATGGTTTGGGAGAGTTGCTAAGGGACCGAAGGAGGAATGTAGGTGGTATTTTATAGGTGGGCGAGCCTATTGAGCCGAGATGGACGTGGCCGTGAGAGGCTAGGGCCGGCGCCGCCTGGCGTTTGGGCTACGCTGTGCCTCGCTAGGAGAGTGATAGCTTAAACGATTCGGGAGATCGCCACGAACGTGTGGGTAAAGAAATTTCTAGAAAAGGTGGAGAATCGAGGGAGAACCGAGGGGACGAGTGGGCTACTGTTGCTTGCGTTCGTTTTCAGTTGAACTGGAGGTGGGAGACGATCCGTCGACCGTTGGATCGTGGTCAGAATTAACAAGAGCCGATGGATCTGAGTCCACCATGGGCCGGGCGTGTCTACAGTGCGCGTGACATGCATTTAAGCCAAACTTTGGTTTAAATGACGTGCATAGCTATTAAATCGATGGCTATAATGTCACATTTTAATGAAAACTTGTTTATTGCATTTGGAAGGTCAAATGAACTCCAAATGACCCCAAATTTTAACCCTAGGTTTCTAATGACGTATAGATTCATGATATATAATTATATTTGCGGTTTACCTACCCTTTGGCATCCAAAAAGTTATTTTTATCATTAAAGCATATTTTAATATAATGCTAGAGAAATAAATTATGTGTTGCTTTTATAAGCAACCCTTGGTTCCCAAATTCGAGATTTGGAGTCCAAGAGTCCTCCTCTCACTTATTACATGTATTTTCAATCTTAATTAGTCCATAATATGAGTGAGGTGTGAAGGTGGGTTATTTATTCACCATTTTAATTTACACTTTATTAAAAGTATATAAAATCATTTTGAGGGGTCAAATGAATTCTAAAAATCACCAAATTTGGACCACATGCTCATATTAACATTTATAACGAATTATATTTCGCATTTATATCCAATAAGGCCCTTAATTAATATATTGTTCATTAAAGTGTATTTTAACACATTAAAAGGTGTGCATTATTATGAAATAATTATATTAATGCAATTAGTGAGTCAAATTCGAAGTGATACTTACATATGAGTATTAAGAGCAAAATATCAACCTTTAAATATATTTTCACACATTTATCATTAAATTGGAGGAGAGAGAAAGTAAAGAGGTTAATATGCTCATAATTAATTAAAATGCTTATTATTATTAATATATTTATCCAAAAAAACTCGAAATTAATATTATCTAGTTATATTCTCACATAAAATTCCATCTCGCATTATTAGCCCTTAATTATTACCTTAAGTGGGTTATTTGTGCAAACACCCCTCCATTATCATAAATGAGGGTAAATAGGTGATTTCAACATCAAATTGTGCTCAAATTGCACAAGGAGTCCAAAAATGATTAAAAAGGATGGGAAATTTATGGAAAAGGTCCAAATGGACTAAAAGGCAAAGAAAAGCTCAAAAGTGGGTAAATTGCAGGGAAGACCCTGAGTTTCAGTATGTTACAATGGCCATGTGTTTCTCTAGCCTCACTTATCAAGAGGCCTTGGATATCACTCTCTAAATATAGGAGGGACAAATTCCTTCTACATCACTCACAATGTGCATCATGATTCTCATCACACCCAATCACTGCCTTTATGGAAACCTTCTTCAAGATCACATTCGGTAGTGTCAAAACATGATGATTGTCATATCACCATTGTAGTGACTTTAGGTCGAAGGACCACAATACACCATCACATTTGAGAGCTGATTATGGATATCATATAATGGTCCATGAATCACTCTCAAGATGGTTCTTTCCAATACACTTGTTCTATAACAAGTAACTATGTGTCTGATTTGGTGTTTAATACCTATAACCCATGAGGCATATCATCAGTCACCACAGCTACAAGTCTCATATGTATTATTGTTGTCGAGTCCTCAATAATATTGAGTATGGGCATTAAATAATATTGTTCTTAGCATCCATTTAGATCTCATGTTCCTGTCACATACTTGAAGTTCTATGGATTTGAACCAACCATTCTAAGGAAATCTATTATGTATATTAATATCACAATTTTCAAATATACACCAATAAATTGGAATTTCCTTTATTAATTAAATCAAAAGTACATAATATCCCTATATCCATCATCTAATGATTGGATTCTAGGGCATATACACCAACAATCTTTGACTTGCACTAAAACCAATCACTCACATATCTAATACCAAGCGATCTAACATGACCATCATGCTTTTGCTATGATAACTCCATTGTCAAGGGATCAACAATATTGCTCTTTGTTGGTACCCTGCTTATCACCACATCACCACGATCATGATCTCTCATATGAGATGGAAGTGCCAAAGAATATGCTTGGAACATTGATGCAATCTAGGCTCCTTGGCTTGCACGATAGCCTCATTGTTGTCACAATACAACTCTATGCCCCAACAATGTTGGGAACAACTTCAAGTTTGCCAATGACTTCTTTATCCACACAACTTCCTTTAGAGCATCTGATGCATTGATATATTCATCTTATGTTGTAGAGTCAACTACTATCACTAGTTTGGAACTTTTCCAACTAGCAACACCACCATTAATACAAAATACATAACTGTGCAATCGAGAATCATATTTGTTAGTATGAAATTTACTCACGTCCCTTTCTATAAAAGATTTGGGATAATTTCTCTTAGAAATACTACCCCATGAGACATGGGTAAGTTCTCTTTCTTAGACTCTTACATGTTGAAATATTTTAACACTTCGTCAATGTATGTACATTGGCTTAACCCAATAAGCCTTCTAGATCTGTCTCTGTAGATCTTGATACCTAGAATATAGGTGGATTCTCCTAAGTCTTTCATTGAGATACTATTTTCCAACCACGTCTTCACCATTTGTAGAGTTGAAACATCATTTTATGTGAGTAGTATATCATACAAATATACTACAATGCTCTCACTAACCTTCTTGTATACACAAGGTCCATCTTCATTCTTGATGAAGAAAAACTCTTTGACTAATTCATCAAAATGAAGATTCCAACTTATGAATTCTTGCTTCAAACCATAGACTGACCTTTGCAGCTACATACCTTTCCAACATCCTTTGGAGATTCAAAATCCCCAGGCTGTGTCATGTACACATCCTCAAGAAGATTCACGTTAAGAGATGTGGTTTTGACATACATATACCATATCTCATAGTCATAGTATGCTGTAATGGAAAGCACGATCCTAATGATTGACCATGATGATTGGTGAGAAAGTTTCATAATAGTCAACACCTTGAACTTGTTTGAAACCTTTAGCCACTAGTCACCCTTCATAGGTTTGGACATTTCCATCCATGTCCGTCTTCTTGTTGAAGGCCCACTTACACCCAATGGGTTTTACCCATTCAGCTGGTTCCACTAATATCCATACCTTGTTGGTATACATGGAGTCCATTTCAAATCTCATGGCCTCAAGCCATTTACTATATTATGATCCCTCCATAGCTTCCTTGTAGGTGTTTGGCTTATCTTGATCCGTGACCAAAACCTCACCAACTTGAGTCATAAGAAATCTAAATCTCTTTGGCTCATGGGAAGTCCTACTGGATCTATGAGGTTCTTGATTCTATTGAGGGAGTAGTAGGTCCATAATAATTTTTGGTGCCTCCTCATGTTCCTCTTCAGGTTCATTGTCATTTGTGTATCTCAAACTTCTTCAAGTTCTATTTACATCCCAGTAGTATTCTAGATATGAACTCCTTTTATAAGAAGGTACCAGTTCTAGCAACAAACACTTTGTTCTGAGAAAGTATACAACTTAGTATCCTTTGGTTTCCCTAGGATACCCCACAAAATAACACTTGTCAGATTTGCATCCCAATTCCTTATGAAATGAACACTTTACATAAGCTTCACAACCCCAAACCTTCATGAAAGACATGTTGGGACACTTCCCAATACATATCTCATATGGTGTCATTAGAACCTATTTAAAGGGAACACGATTAAGTGTAAACACGGCAATCTCTAGAGCATGTCCCCAAAAGGAATTAAGAAGTCTGGCTTGGCTCATCATGGACCGCACCATGTCCAATAATGTGTGGTTCCTTCTCTATGAAATACTATTATGCCATGGCATTCTTGGTAGAGTCAATTTTGATACAATACCACACTCCCTAAGAGGGTCCCCAAACTCTTGGCTCAAATATGTGCCACATCGATCAGATTGAATCATCTCTTTTTTCTTTCCAAGTTGGTTCTCTACTTCATTTTTTGAAGACCTTGAACTTTAAAAGGATTTTGATTTGTGTTTCATGAGATACACATATCCATATCTACTGAAATCATCAGTAAATAAATGAATTATTGATACCCTCCTCAAACTGTTGTAGTAAAAGGACCACACAAATCGATATGTAGGAGTTCTCAAAGTTTAGCTGCCCTCTCAATGTTTCTAGAAAGGGTTGCCTTTGCCATATTGAGTAACAAACATGATTCACATGTCTTGAGAAACTCAAAATCAAACAAGTATAAGTATCCATTCTTATGGAGTTTAGAAATGAGCTTCTTGTCTATATACGTTGGTAGTGCCCAGAGACCTAATCATACAATGATTTTAATGGGGAATTGGATACCAAATTTTATCATTATAGAGGTAATTCCGTCTATTAAGTTTTTCTCAATCATGAGATGATGACACATACATAAGAATGTCTAAACAATGATGCTACTTGATGACATATATTTTCATGTTGAGGACCAGAACAATGAGATCACATGTATGATAAGAGTACATACATTCTTGTTATGCCCCTAATTAGATATTATTATGGAAGCAAAATAGACAAAAATGATACATAAGACTAGAGTGTGTGTTGGTTAATGACAAAATCTCATCAGTCATGATATGTGATATCAAACCAATCACATAGGTACATGATAGAGTACCCTATACTGGATATACTCTCCTTGATAGTGATACATGGAGACCATGGAATGATAGTTAGAACTAGCTCTCATAGTGATGGTGATGATTGTGGTTCTTAGATCTAAAATCACTAAACTCATGACATGCCGTTTGATGTACTTTGACATCATCCAATGTGACCTTGAATAAGAGTTATTATAAAGGTGATGCTCAGATGCATTATGACACACGGGGATGACTGTGAGTGATGTAGATGGGATTTGTCCCTCATATAGGAGTTTGATATCCATTCCACTTGATAAGAAAGACTGAGAAATGTGTAGTCATACTCATGTGAATCAATATATGACATGTGAGCTCACATGCATCTCACATAGTATGCTCTAGTTCAAGGAGCATGGATTTAATGTTGAGGAGGATGACAATTTCATGCCTCGAGTTAAATCCGGATATTAGAGATAAAGGAACTATATGATCACAATAACATTGATTATATAATGTAAGTTGAAGTTGTTCTTACTTGGGTAGCAATGATGTGTTGCTAGATACTGCTCATGGGTTGTGATGTCATAAGTTTGTTATGGACATTCACTGCCAATGTAATTTGGGACCTATGGGGTCACACACATAGGATCTACCTGGAATAGGAGTTTACTCATGAATAAGGTTTAACTTGAGTACTAAAGTGTTTAGGTATTCAATTTAAACAATATTTGTTGTACATTGGTTGAACTAGAAAATGAAATGACCAATGAAAAGTGAAACGACCATTTCAATAATGGAACAACCGTTTCATGAAATGGAAATGACTGATTCATTATCTGGATCCTCCGGTTCAATGATCAATATGATAGGATCAATGATTGATGCTGACTTCATGTTTTGCATTAATTGAATATTGAAAGCCAATGTGATTAAAAATAGGAAAGCAAGTGAATCGAACGACTCAAGTGTTGAACCAATTGTTTAATGTGTGAACCAATCAGTTCATGAGTAAACTGACCATTTCATGGTTCACAACTTCCAAAAAATTCACGAGAATCCATTTCTTTGACTCCCAGTTGATTGGTAAATCCTGACCCTAGCCCTCCTGTAAATGGAGGAGTAGCCAAGGTTTTCATAGATCATCCCAAAAAGTGTTGTCCTCCCTAGTTGTAGTAACTAGAGAGCCCAAGAAAGTCCTACCCATAAAAGGGAGGGACAACAAGGGAAAGACAACATGGGAGAGCGAATCAACCCTAGCAGGTTGACGTTTAAAGGAAAACTCCTTCCCGTTGGCTCTGGTAGTGCAACTTGGAGTTCTCGATGGTTTACATGGACTACTATAGAGGCTAGGAGGCCTTTGCCACCTGCTAAGAGGATGTTGTCAACCGCCATCCATGGTGATCAACTATGAGGCCGATACCGACATCTCTCTAGGTACAACGTGAGAAAGAAGCACACTACAACAAGGGATAGTCACTGGACTTGCTCTAGGATCAGGTATATACCTAGCAACCCTCATTCCAATTACATAGTTCTTGACACAATCTACTGTCTAAGAAAAATATGGTATTTAAATTTGTGTTTCCGCTGCCTTATCTGTTTACCCAATTTCCCAACAGTGGTATCAAAGCCACATCAATTTACTATATTTTGGGATTTAATCGATATGATCAAATTTCAGTTTTATCACTTATTTATTAAATGCGATGTGAGTATTTAAATGATTAATTTACATATCCAACCAAATACCACATATGACCCCTATATATGATATAATATATATACATGTATGCAATTTAAAAGTGTCACCCTAAAATTGGTTTTTATGGTGGATGTTAGCATGATTATGGCCAATAACCGTACATCTTTGTGCTTGGTTGGATGAATGTGATTCCAATTTTATATCTCAATTTGCATGCCGAGCCACTCTCTCCTTTTCATTATGTAAAAATATTAAATATTTCTTCCTATGCTCCCCTTAAATGTAACTCGAGGTTTCCCTATTACCATGTAATATGTTGAATAGGATTAGGATAGTTTTATTTTTTATTATGGAAAAGAAGATATTTTTCTCCAGACCAATCATCCATTTCAGAATAGCAACTGATTGGGTGGAGGACCGAGGAGGCCAGATGATAGGAGGATCTGATCGATCAACTGGTGGCCCAACCGATCAGATGAAGGTGTCCAAACCTCGCTTGGACCGGAGACCAGGAGACCGATCTGAGAGATCAACTAACCAACTAAGAGGCGAATCGATCATTTCAAGAGTTGAATTGATTGACACAGTTGGGTTCCAACATAGATCTTCATAAATAATAGGTTTCTACATATGATGTAGACCTTAGGTGGTAGTGATTCCTTATGACTCCAAGGAATTACATTAGTATGGCTATAACCATTGCTCGTATATTTCTGATTGTATGTTTCTCGTTTGTTGTTATAAAATGTGTATGATACATATTATAAGTATGTGGTGATTGGATATGTATATGCATTTATATATAAAATCGCTCAATCAAATTTTAAGTCTTAGATGATTTCCATAAGTAACACACATGAAAAGCTTGATCGATTAAGTGTGGGCACGCCAACCATAGTGCGTTGTCCATCTCCTGGAAGTGTGATGGTAATCTTGTGGGCTTGCCAAGCTGGGTGCATTACTATTATGTTTGCTTTTGGGTCATACTTAACTAGGTAATCTTAATAAGATTAAGTACCTAGAAGCATGCAAATGACTATGGCAAAGAGTTGCACATACCATCTATCTAAGAATTGCATAAGATGCAATTGACAAAAGTTGCTTACCTTAATAATTGGTTATGGAGGCTGGCGTTGGTCGGGCAATAACTCAATTTTTTTGGGTCTTGGCTCACTAGAAGGTTGTACACTATAATATTCTAAATTGGTAGTTAGGGATATCAATTTGAAAAAAATAGTGGGAGTGATATAAAGGCCTAATTAATATAATCAAAAGCATCAAACCAAATTAATCAAAAGTCCTTTGAAAAATATTACAGTTTTTATTTTGTAGAATCTAATGGCAAACACAAACACATTATCTTTATGATAGGTCCTTGAGAAGGATGAGTTGAATGGGAACAAAATCCATGACTGGTTCAAGATATTGAGAATCATTCTCACTCAAGAGCACAAGTTCTATGTCTTGGAGACACCAGAGCCAGATGAACCTCTTTCCACTATGCCTAAGGCTGATAGGGATGCGTACAAAAATCACTCTGATGATGCCATGGATGTCAAGTGCCTAATGCTATGCTCAACAGACTATGAGTTGTAGAGACAACATGAGAACATGGATGTTATTGAGATGGTAACACATCTTAAGAACATGTGCCAAGATCAGACAAAATAAGAGAGATATGATATCTCTTAGGCATTGTTCAAGTACAACATGGCAGAAGGACATCTAGTAGGTCCTCATGTACTCAAGTTGATTGGGTATGTGGAGAACCTTGCTAGACTAGGATTTTCATTGGGTCAAGAGTTGGCCACATATGCTATTCTATAGTCACTTTCAGAATCATACAACCAGTTTGTCATGAACTATAACATGAATGATTTTATTAAGTTGTTTTCAGAATTACTTGGCATGTTGTGGATAACTAAAGTACAAATGAAGAAGGAAAAACACAAATTTGTGATGATGATCAACAGAGGGAAGTCCAAAGGCCAAGGAAAATCTAAGAAGAGTTCTAAATCTAGCCACAAAAAAAAGTCATCTGCATTGAAAGCTAAGGGAGGAGTGAATAAGGAAGAAAAGTGCCACCATTTTCACCAGTTTGGACACTGAAGGAACTATCCTCTTTATATAGAGGATCTCAGAAAGAAGAAGGAGATAGAGATCTCCATTTCAGACCTGAAAATAAGTAAGCTAGATCTACACGAGAAAGAGTTGCTTCCACTACAATTTAAATTTGTAATTCATATAAACGAGATATAATAGAATTAGTGAATTACTATTATGTACTTGCCATTAATGAAAAACATCATGTATCTTGTATGGACAAGAATATTACAAATATATTTGATGTTCTTCTTTTAAAGATACGATCTTTTATGGAAGTATCCCCAATGTCCCATAGTTTATATTTGATAGTCCTAGAGACAATTATATATACTGAATAACTCGACGACTCAAACAATTGATACCTATATCATTATCATCTAGAGCACATAAATAGTAAATGCATTTCTAGAATCCATAATGGTGGTTGTCTCGGCTCTTTTGGTTATTGAACCAATAGATACATGCAAGTCTTATTTATTGAGCAATATGAAAAAATCACCTTTCACTATATATAGTGGGAGAGCAAGTATTCTATTAGGGTTCATACATACTAATGTATACCTTTTAGAATACATGCCAAATATAGTCACAAAGTGCCTCATTATATTTATTGATGATCTCATCAGATATAGAAGATTGTATATTATGAAATATAAATCTAAATCTCTTGAAGTGTTCAAAAAGATCATGAATAAAGTATTAAGACACTTCGATATGATCGATGTTGAAATATTTTAAACTAAGAGTTTGAGGACCTTCCAGGAGACCATGATATTATATCATGATGAACTCCACCTGAAACACAATGATAGTATAAAAAATAAGGAACCAAACCCTATTTATCATGGTTCAATTATCAAATCTAACTAATCTTCCAATTTTCTTCTGGGCACATGCTTTACACTAAACAATGTACCTTCTAAAATGGTTCAAAAGACACCATATGAGATATGACATAGGAGGTATCCTGATACATCTTTATAAATATTGGGATTGAGAGCTTATATAAGAAAATAGTTTCTTGAAAATCTTTGTCGACAAATCACATAAATATTATTTTGTTGAATACTACTTTTATGTTCCAGTCCAACAACAAAATTGTTTGTTGTAGGACGGCTGAATTGTTAAAAGGAATTTAGTTCCAAAGTAATCAATGGGGAAAAGGTAGAACTTAGAAAGTTCGAGGCCAACAAGAAAATATTGAACTTAAAGAGGTACACTATGAACAAGGAGAATCATAAATTATTGTGGAAACTCAATTTCCTTATGTAACACAAAACCTCATAGATCTCGTAGAACATGCCTTGAGTTTAAAAGATTATGATATCTTATAACTCAGAAAGGCGATGAGTTGATCATAGATGTTGACCAACAATCTACCTAGAAGCTATCGAGGGATCAAAGTCTAAGTAATGGCTTGAATCCATTGTATCCAAGATGGAATCCTTGTACACTAAGGTAGACCTTGTTGGATACACCTGAAGGGATAAAACCCATAGGGTGTAATTGGGTTTTCAATAAAAAGACCAACATGGATGGTAGTGTACAAACCTATGAGGGCATATTAATTGAAAATGATTTCAAATAAGTTCAAGGTGTTGAACAAGACAAAATGTTTTCACCTGTTGGCATGGTTAAATCCATTAGGATAATGCTCACCATTGCAACTTATTATGACTATGAGATTTGTCATATGGATGTTAAAACCACATTCCTTAATAGGAATAATTAAGAGGATGTGTACTTTACACAACCTAAAGGTTTTATAAATCCAGTTATTGTAAATAAAGTCTATAAGCTACAAATGTCAATCTATAGATTGAAGCAATCATCTTAGGGTTGGAACCTTCAATTTGACAAGATAATAAAATAGTTAGAATTTAGTCTAAATGAGGATGGAATCTATGATTACAATACATTGAGTGGGATCATATTTATATTCCGCATAATGATGGGAATAACATCCTTATACTACACATGTTAAAACTTGGAAAGGAAAGTACCCTTTCTTTGAAGGGTTTAGACAAAGAATCCTATGTGATAGGAATTGAGATCTACATAGATAGATCTAAAAAGCTTCTTGACCTAAGAAAGATCACTTGCATGCCAACGACTTGTCAAAGTTGTTCATGTTGTAGTTCATGACAAATTGACTATATGACTCTGGTAGATACTGCAGAATCACGTCAGTGGCCAACTCTTGACCCAAAGGGAATCCCAGTCTGACAAGGTTATCCACATACCCAATTATCTTGAGCACATGATGACCTACTAGATCTTCTTCTACCATGGTACATTTTAATAGTGCCTTGGAGGTATCATATCTCTCTTTTCTTGCCTGATCTTGGTACACGTTCTTGAGATGTGTAACCATCTCAATCACACCCATATTCTCATACTGCCTCTACAACTCATAATTCATGAAGCATAACATCAAACATTTGACATCCACAACATCTTCAGTATGCTTCTTGTAAGCATCCCTGTCATCCCTTGGAGCATTTTGAGTTGGTTCCTCTGGCTGTCATTTCAAAGACATAGAGCTTGCACTCCTATGTGAGAATGATTCTCAGTGTCCTGAACCATCCATGGAGGTTGTTCTCAACTAATTTGTCATTCTCAAGGACCGATCATAGAGAAAAGTGATTGTTTGTTGTTTCCATTTGGTTCTACAAAAGAATTTGCAATTTTGTCAAAAACTCATTTGTGATTTGATTAAATTTGGGCGATAATAATTAGCTCTTTAATTAATAACCATTCTCATTATTTTGTTCAAATTGACAACCCTCAAGTATCAATTTGGAAAATTGCAACAGAAAATTTTCTGATGAGCCAAGATCCATATTTTGTCAAATCACGAGTCGGCTTTTGTCGATCGCCCGCAACTTTATTATTTTGGTAGACCATCATGCCATTTTCATCACATGCAACTCTTAGATATATGATATGCACAACTCTTTGCCATGATCATATGCATGCATCTGGGCTTGGGCTCTCCAAGTCACCAGTTAAGCTTGACCAAATAGCCAATATTATAGATACACACCATGCTTTGTGCAATTGTACATATCTACCATCACACTTCCATGAGATAGAAGACACACCATACTTTTTGCAAATCTATTTTTGGTCGATCAAGCTTTTCATGTGTATTGCTACTAGAAAGCATCTTAGACTTAATATGTTTTATTTGAGGGGTTATATATATTATATGTATAATATATATATATATATATATATATATATATATATATATATATATATATATATATATATTATACATATACTGCATCCAATCACCACATATATAGTATGAATCATATACATGCTATATCCCACAATGCAAACATGCAATATAAACAAAAATGCGATGGTTATGACCATGTCTACTGTAATTCTATGGTGCCACAAGGAATTACTACCACCTAGTTCAATCATCACATCACATGTATGAAACCGCTTTTGGTGTAGACATGTGCTTGTCAATCTGGGTAGATCGGTTCAACCTTTGAACCGATCATCTTGCCTCTTGGTCAGTTGGTTTGTCCTCCTAGACGGCCTCCTACCCAACCTATGTTTGGAATCCTTCCAAAGTGTTAGTTAAGCCCATCAGGCGTTTGTCTGTTTTGATTTCTCTATCCTTCTTGATCCTCCAGACGGTCGGCTTGTCTCGCAAACTAGTCATCTCACCCGGCGGTGAACATCCTCAATGTCATTGCAAGAAAAGAAACTATCTTATTGCTACTTTATTAAATTGAATAAGGGAAACATCAAGTTACATTCGAGGGGAGAAAAAGTAGGAAATGATTAACTTTACATTGGGAGGATGGAGGTAGAGGCTCGATACACAAACCAAGATAACTAGGAACCAAATCATCCAACCACACACAAATATCAGGCATTGGCCACAACCACACTACAATCCACCATCAAAACCACTTTTAAGGCAACACATCTAAATTTCATATATATCATATCATATATATATATTAGTTTTGAGATTATGAGGTCTTTTATTGAGATTATGAGATCTTTGATCGAATACGCATATGAGAGAAGTTTAAATATTTGCATGTATGCAATAAATAAAGATTAAACCAAAATACAATCATATCAATTATCCTAAAACACAGTAAATTGACATGGCTCTAATACCATTATTGGGAAGTACAGGAACACAGTATAGCAGTGAAAACAAAATTTTTATCTCTCTATATTCCCATAATAGTAAGATGTAAGATCGTGTCAAATACTATGAAATACGAAGGATGGTTTTAGCGAGTTATACCTGGTCCTGGAGCAAGTCCAATGACAAAACTCACTTCTTTGCAACTACTGACTAGTTTCTCTTGGACGGTGGATGTGCAGCTCCTGGTCTTCACCATCAAAAAATGTCTACACAACCTCTGTAACGACTCTGGTAGTCTCACCATAGACTACATGTTGGATTTTCTCTCTGAGCAGTATCCAAAGGACTCTTGCATCTAGATTAGTCCACACAGACCAACTATAACTCATGTCGTTCACCAAGAACGGATCGGAAGGAGTTCTCCCTCCCATTGGTGTACTAGTCACCAATGTTCTCTCCCACAAAAACAACCTCTCAGTTGTTCTCTCCCGTTGGCTATCCCTCCCTATCGGGTAGGACTTGCCTGGGCTCTCTTGTTTACCACAACCAGAGATGATAGCAGTTGTTAGAGGAACTGATTCTCAATTGTTTGTCTTGTTCTCTAGGAAGCCCTCAGTACCCCTCCTTTTATAGGCAGGGTTTGTATAGGGTTCCAATATGTATAAGATTGTCCAGTAGTGGAAGGGACCAGAAGATCTTGAGTTTTCACAACCTGTAAGACACCAAATGCTCATCTAGAACACCCAGACATATGGTGTGCGATACAGTTGTCTCACACTGCCAAACAACCATTTGGAAGTTTCTCAATCACACACAAATTTGGTAATTTTGATTCCAATTAATATCACATATTAATTTTCTTGTACCCCAAGTAAAGTCAAATTTAAACTATTTAGGAAACATCCCAAACCTTCATTCAGCCCAACCAATCCATCTCACCTAGGAGAGATGCCTGTCTTGCTCACCCAGATGCCCTTCTGGTGAGTCAAGATGAGTCGGTCGGTTCAATCACATTAAACCAGTCGGTTCAAGGGCATAACTTAACCAATTCAAACTTTGATCATCCTGACAACCAAATGACCGTATCAACACTTGAGACCTTGTCTGGATGCCCAAATGGCCATCCCACTCAGTGAGATGGACGTTTGGTAGACCAGTCAGCCAATAAGTCGATCTGCTGTGTGAATTGAATACCTAAATACTTCAGTAATCAATCAAATTATCATGAAAGATCAAACTCCTCTTCTAGATGAGTTCCTATGTGTGTGACCCTATAAGTCCCATATCACATTGACATTGAATGCCCATAAATATCTTATGACATCACAAGCAAAGAGTGGTGCCTAGTCGCACATCAGTTTTACCCAAGTGAATGGACACTTGGAGAACAACTTCAACATACAATCTGTATAAGGTGTTACAATGATTGTATAATTCCTTTTTCACTGATACCCAGGATGAACTCAAGGCATGGAAAGTCATCCTCCCAAACTTCAATCCATGTTCCTTGAACTAAGAGCAGACTGTATGAGATAATGTGACCTCAATATCATATATTTATTCACATGTGCATGCACATGCATTTCTCAATCTCGCTTATCAAGTGGCCATGATATCATACTCTAGTAGGAGGGAAAAATCACATATCTATCACTCACAATCTATCCCCATGTGTTAAAGTCACCCAATCATCATCATTATAACAACCCATGTTTCAGGACTATGTTTGATGATGTCATAGCATACCCAACAACATGTGACAAGTGCAATGATTTCAGTTCTAAGAATCACAATTACCACCTTTACTATGAGGGATGATTGTGACCACCACAACCATGTGTCACTCTCAAGGTGGGTCAGTTCGATACACTATTACCTAACATGTATCTATTTTCTTGGTTTGATATTATTGTATCATGACTTAGTCAGACTTAGTCATCAACCAACTCACACTGTAGTTTTATGTATTACTGGTGTCTATCTACCTTCCACAGTAACAACCAACTAGGGACATAATGAGAATATGTATATGTCCTCTTAACATCTGTATGATATCATTTCCCCAATGCTAATACTTGAAGACATACATCATTGAGTAATATTATTCTCCAGACATTCATAATGTTTCCTCATTATCTCATAATTGAATGAAACATAATGAATTGGAAGCTTGCCTTTATAAGCATTGATCAAATCCTTTTAGGGTATATTCCATGTCAATCATCACATGATTGGATCTATGGGAATAACTTATCAACAACAGGGCCATCAAGGGCATGGTACGAGGCTAAGACCTATTACAAGTTTGGACAGACCAGGCATTAAAAGTTGTTTTTTCCATATGAAGGATGAGGAAGTGATACAACAATTGAGACAAAGTCAGTGTGATTTCCAGGAGCAACTGTTCAACAGTGTTGGTGGCAGAGGATGCATGTCATGCATCACATGAAAGATCCTCTGGAAAGGCTAGCAGAGGACATGGATGGCGACATGAGATGGCTCGACTCTACGCTATGAGTAAGTCGAAGGGAGTAGTCAATGCACGAGTCATGACAGGTTAGGTGGAACTCTTTCATTCTGATTTGTTTACTTCTTCTTTTGTATCTATTTTGATTGACTCAGGTACGATGCACTCTTTTATCACCCATGAGATGATAGACAATTCTTGTCTTGATGTTGTTAGTATATCTAATAGTCTCTTGTTAGAAACCCCTCTTGTTGGTTCTGTCAAGTTGTGGGAGGTGTGTCCTTCTTGTGTTCTTTCTTTATTGGGATGCAACATTCAAGTGGATCTTATACCACTTGACATACATGTGTTTTATGTGATCCTTGGGATTGATACATTTGAGAAGTATAGAGTTTTTTGGACTGTGGTTCTAAGGTGGTGACGTTTCATGATGGTGTTTTTTATTGGATCTTCTAAGGAGATAGGAAGATTCTTACGACGTGTTTGGTGTCAGCTATGATGATAGAGAGGTTAATGAGACAAGGTTGTGAGGGTTTCTTGGCACATGTTGTGGATACTAAGAGAAGGAATCCTTGTATCTAGGAGGTGCCTATGGTGTAAGAGTTTGAGGATGTTTCCCCTAAGGATTTTCCAGGTGTTCCCCCTCCTAGAAAGATTTATTTTCAGATTAGACTTGTTCCTCAAATGCAACATATAGAGTAGTCACCCTACAAGATGGCACCAACAGATATGAAAGAGTTGAAGAATTGGTTGTAGGAGTTGTTAGAGAAGGGCTTCATCAGGCTAACCACTTCCCCTTGGGGTGATCCTATGTTGTTCATAAAGAAGAAGGACGAATCTATGAGGTTGTGTATAGACTACAAACAGTTCAACAAGGTTACAATAAACAAGAAGTACTTGTTGCTGAGGATAGATGATCTATTTGACCAGTTATGAGGTTCCATGGTGTTTTAGAATATAGATCTAAGGTCAGGATACCATCGACTGAGGATTAAGGTGGATAACATACCCAAGTCTGCTTTTAGGACTAGGTGTGGTCACTACAAGTTCGTGGTTTTTCCATTTGGGTTTATGAATGTGCCAACATATTTCATGGATCTGATGAACAGAGTGTTCAGGCCGTATGTTGATCAATTTTTGGTTGTGTTCATCGATGACATCTTGATATATTCTAGGGACAGTCAAAAGCATGAGTAACATCTACACTTGGCATTGACATTGTCAAGGAAACACAAGTTGTATGCCAAGTTTAGCAAGTGTGAGTTATGGTTGACAGAGGTATCTTTTCTAGGTCACATCCTATCAACCAAGGGTGTTTGTGTGGATCCAAAGAAGGTTTAGTTAGTGTTGGAGTGCGAAACAACCCAAGACTCTTATGGAGGTTGAAAGTTTCCTAGGCTTGACAAACTACTACAGGAGGTTCATTAAGAACTTTATTGTTGTGGCATTACCCCTAACAAAGTTGATGATGGAATGTGTACCTTTTATCTAGGATGACAAGTGTCAACATTCTTTCTAGTTGTTGAAGGAAAAGCTGACCGGTGCATTGGTGTTAGTTTTGCTAGAGCAAGGGAAGGGCTACATCATTTTCTATGATGCATCAAAGAACGACTTGGGATGTGTGCTGATGTAGGACAAGAACATGATTTCTTTTGCTTCATGATAGCTTAAGAAACACGAGGAGAACTACCCAACACATGATGTAGAGCTTGCAGTTGTTGTCCATGCATTGAAGATTTGAAGACACTACCTTTATGGAGAGAAGTGTCAGATCTTCACCGACCACAAGAACCTTCAATATATCTTCTCAAAGCAAGAGTTGAATATGTGACAAAGGATATGGATGAAGTTGATCAAGGACTACAATTGCACGATAGAATACCATCCAAGCAAGGCAAACATGGTGGTTGATTCTTTGAGTAGGAAGTCATATTTTTCATCATCGGATGGCAAGGCACAATTACATTCTTTGGTGTGTTAAAAGAGACACATGTTGATGTCTCTTCGTCAGATGAATGCATAGTTGGAGGTTTCTCCATTGGCAAGCATGTTGGTTTAGTTTTAGGTGAAGCCTACCTTGATGCAGAGGATCAGAGATGTGTAGTGGGATGATACCGTGAAACATAAATTCAAGGTAGAGTTTGACAACAAGAAGTATGATGGTTTCCATGAGACAGATGGTGGGACAGTTTACTTCCATAATAGGAAAATGGTTCTAGATGTTGATGGTCTAAGGAAGATGGTTCTTGAGGAAGCTCATTCCTCAATGTATGTGATGCATCTAGGAAGTACCAAGATGTACCATAATTTGAAGGATATGTACTGGTGGCCTAGTTTGAAGCATGATGTGGTAGAGTGTTTAGCTAGATGTCCACTTTGTTATAAGGTCAAGGCAGAGCATCAGAAGCCTGTAGGGACTTTGCAACCATTTTTGATGTCGTAGTGGAAATGGGATCATGTTACTATAAACTTTGTAATTGGTCTTCCTAGGACAACCAATGGTCATGATTCCATTTGGGTGATAGTTTATAGTTTGACCAAGTTAGCTCACTTCTTTCTAGCAAGACGATGTATACAACAGAGAAGTTGCACATATATATGCTGATGTGATAGTTTTTCTACATGGTATCCCAATTACCATAGGGTCTAACAGAGGTCCTCAGTTTACCAGTCACTTTTATAACATCTGCATACAGCCATGGGGACACAATTGACTTTCAGTACAAATTTTCATCCACAAACAGATGTCCAGTCAGAGAGGACCATTCAGATTTTGGAGGATCTGTTGAGGGTTTGTGTTCTAAAGTTTCTTGGTATTTGGGATGTGCACCTGAGTCTAATAGAGTTTACCTACAAAAACATCTATTAGAGGAGTATACATATGGCACCATATGAAGCACTATATGAGAGACGTTTTCAGTCACCACTTTGTTGGTATGAGAATTGCGAGTATCAACTTTTAGGTCTTGAGCTTGTACAACAGACTATAGAGAAGATCACAGTGATACATAAACAATTGAAAGCATCTCAGGACAGACAAAAGTCTTATGTTGATAACCATCACAGACCTTTGGAGTTCCAAGTGGGATAGGTGCATCTCAATGTCTCTCCTTGGAAAGGTGTGTTGAGTTTTTAGAAAGAAGGGTAAGTTGGCTCCCAAGTTTATGGGGCCTTACCTTGTTGTGTCTTGTGTTGTGAAGGTGGCTTACAAGTTAGAGTTGTCTCTAGAGTTGCACAGGCTACACCCAGTCTTTCATCTTTCTTTGTTGATGAAGTGTCACCCAGACACAGAGTTGGTGTAGCAGCCTATGGAGGTTGAGTTGGAAGATGATGTGTCGTATGTTGAGGGTCATGCGTTAATCCTGGATAGGAGGTTGGAGAAATTGAATAAAAAAGATATAGTCTTAGTTAAGGTTTTTTGGCTTCACTGTGGCATGGGGGAATCCATCTGGCAGTTAGAGGGAAATGCATAGGAAGTACCCATCTTTGTTCGTGTAGGATTTTGGGGTCGAAATCCTTGTTAGGGGTTATTAATTTTAAGACCCCTGACCTTGCTTTTTGGTTGATCTTGATTTCTTAGCATAATTAGATGCTTTAGACCTTAATATAACCTCATGATGTGTTTTGATAACATGTGATAGGCTTATGTTTCCAGTTTGGTCCAGTTTGAATGTTGTTTGAGCTAGTTATGCTTATATGTGCTTATTGTGGACCTAATTGCAATTTACCCATGTTTAGGGTTTTTCTTTCAATTTGTCACATGATTTTTGTGCCTCACATGTTTTGGCATCATGTTGGAGAGATTGGCACCCCAAAGCTTTGTTGTATCTTGGGTTGATGAGGTGACATGTTGGGTTGAGGGTTAGGGTTTGCTTGGATGCCCTAGTTTGAATACTGACCTTGTTGAGTGTTGACCGATGATCACCTTGGCCTTAGAGACGTCCAAGTTGTTCCCTTGACAGTGTTATCAATGGTCAATGGGGTTAGTGTATGCCTAGTGATTTTGGCAGTCGATGAGCCCATGACCCTCTTTGGTCGCCAAGAAACCCTAGTGTTTAGTCCATGTGACCAATGAGTTTTGATCATGTTTTGGTCGCTAAAAATCTCTTTTATCGATGGCTTTTCTTGGAGTTAGTAGGTCTTTTGCATGTGCGAGTGTCATGCTTTCATGGATAAGTTTTAGTGGACACATGACATGTGTTTGCATGACACGTAACCTCTCTTCTCTCTCCAACCCTTGACTATATAAACCCCTCTCTTAGAATGAAACTAAAGCCTTTGCACCCTTTCTTTGTCTATTCTCTCCCTTGGATCTCTTCCCTCTTGTATTGGTTGTGAAAGATGGAGCTCAACATGGAGAAGTGACTGAACCTCAGCTAGGGTTTTGGAGCAACCCTTTTTGGTGACCGTTTGGTGATCTTTTCTTATCTTCTTTATCTTGGTAAGTGATATACCTCTCTTATATTTGTTTTCCTTCTCTACCCTCTTCTTCTTTCTCTTCTTGGCCCAAACCATGGAGATTCCATCATAGTGCTTGAAGAATTTATCTTCTTGACCTTTGCACCTAGGGTTTTTGCTATATCTTGTGCTTCCTTTGACCTAGGGTTTGGTTTCCTTTCATGGTGGAGGTGCTAGCTTGGCCAAAGTGGTGATCAAGCTAGGGTTTTCTATCTCTTCTTGGAGCTTCCTTTCTGTTGGAGTTGATCCATCTTTGATAAGGTGAGTTATATAACTTTCTCTTTGATTATTGTTACACTTACCTTGCATGCAAGTAATCTACCCTCAAAATGTATCTACAAATAGTATGACGATGACAACTTGATTTAGGGTTTATTTTTTGATGCATTGGATATTTGTCATTCTTACAAGATATTTTATATTGATTTTTTGCATTTTTTGTTCATATTCATATTAATTTGTGCTTGATTTATTATCATTAGTCTGTGATACTTAATTGAATCAAATAAATGTAATTTTAATGTTTTCAAATGATTTAATTTATTTCAACAGCTTATGTTTGAATTTTGGTGAAAATTAGGTAATTTTTACAAGAACCTACACGGCTTGATAATATCGACTTTGGATTCGGTGGTACTGAAACTTGCCATGAGATGAAAAGAAGAAATTGAGAATTATCGGTAGTACCAACTTTGGGAGTCGATACTCGATACTATCAACTTACAGCTCGGTAGCACTGATGAGGTCACAGACGCCACATTCATTGGGGGGAGTCGGTAGTAGCGACACCCAGGTGGTAGTACCGACATTTCAAGATCAGGAAGATCTGAAGATACTGTTTAATCCAATGGTTGAGGATTTATTTCACCCTAAGTCACTTCTATGACTTACGGGGATTTTGACCAACCAAATGGATCACCTTCTATTCCATTGGACGATAACAGAGAGCAAGGAGAGGAGAAAGCGGAGAACAAGACCACGTTTAAGGCAATCTAGGCACTTTCAGTGGAGACATTCACAGTTGAAAGGTAGCAAATCAGCACGTGTACGAGAGGGAATCCTTTGGACCATCTTCTTTAGGGGTTCTTTTAGTTTTCTAAATGTTTCCCACATTTTTCTTCTTCTCTCCCATGTTTTTGACCATGGAAACCATGCAGGGCTAAACCCCTTATTTCTTAAGACCCGGGAGTAGCCCGGTTATGCATTGTAGTTGACTTTTATGCAATAATATATAAATTTCTCTTAATTTTTGGACTTATTTCTATGAGATTTTCATGAACTATCCATGCTTGATCACCATAGGTTGTAGATTAGACCTTTAATTGCTTTGGAAGAGGAAATTAATGGTCATAAATTCATAGAAATACATGTTTTATATCACCCTTTGAGAAAGGTGACTTACAAATGTGAAGAGATTACCCAGAGTTTGTAATAAAGCACCTAACTAATAACACAATCGATACAAGAGTGGGATTGGTATTAGATTAGGCAGTGAACTACACCGTGACAGTGGGTAATTCTTGCTACATGCTCTTAGTCTAGGGTTAGGAGAGATAATGGTTAATGTTATGATTGCTAATTGTAGTGTAAACCGAGGTGAAACCCTAATCCTAAGAAATTCTGTTCAACTACAATCAATCACCAATAATTTTAGATTCACTTTCTGCATTCTTAGTTAATATATTCTAATCAAAGTTTTCTCCAGTCTAGCTGATCGTATTGCAGTTAGTAATAGTGTCTGGATTTACATTCCCCCATGTTCGATATCCGAACCTCATTGGCCTATATTACTTTGATAGCATGCACTTGCATTTCAGTGCGTGTAGTAAATCCCTATCATGTTTCATGGTGATTCTTGAGTAAATATCTTCCCTTTGATAAACCCTAACCTTGGTGCATGAATTCTATCTTAGATGGTGAAGTTTTATGCATACATGTATGTGGAAATTGTGGTTTTCTCTCTCTAAATCGTGGTTTATTTTTCTCTCAATTTGATGATCAAAATTAGGGTTGTGAGGCTGCTTTTCTTCATGCGTTTTACTGCTCGGAGGATTTCAGTTTCATGTGATGCTCGAACTATTTGATCTTGGGTTTTATGAGGTTTTCTCTCTCTTAATGATTCCAAGATGTAATCTATGCAGTTGATGAAGGTTTTCATTTCCTTGAAGTGGTCGCTAAGTTTGACTTTTTTCTATGCGGTCAATGATGATTTCATGTTTCTCTTCACTTGCTAAACCTTAGACCTTAATGGTCGATGATGCTTTGGTTTCCCTTTTGTATATGAAGGTGATGTCCTACCCTAGTGTCTTCGGTCACCAAGGGATTCAAGTCCCTTAAGTTGATTAGAGGTTCGTGTTTTCTTTAGTCTCTATGTGTTGACTCATGTGGTCACTGATGGTGCTTCATCTCTTTGACTGATGAATATGCAGAGTCCCAATCTCTTTAGTCAATGAAGATTCTTGGACTCTATGTTTGTCTCATGTGGTTAGTCTTGTGATGATGGTGATTGACTTGATTGTTTGCAAAGATATGGGATATAACAATAACTAGGGTTTATATCTATTGCTGACTTCAAACCTAATTCGAATTGCCTTGATGAACCCTAATCGTAATTTGAGTACATAGTGATAATGCTTAGCTTGCTTGAGTAATTGGCATGTTGATGGAGTAATTTTATTTCTCCTAAACTGTTTTAACCCTAATATTCTATCTTGTGAAAACCATGGTTCTTAAATGCATCGTTATGCCAAAATTATGTAACATATGTATGGTGGTTAATGAACCTTGATGAGGCATCGAGAGATAATGATGTTCTTGAAGGGAATGATGTGGTGTGTCTATGACCTTGAGTACGGTCTAGTTCCCTAATTGAGGTGATATCCTCTATGTGATATGAGAAGGTATTGGTTTCACATGGTGATGTGATAAAGGTGATGGTCTCATGAGTGTCAATGAATAGTACCATGTGGTGATGTGACAAGTTTTATGTTTAATATGTTTTATATCTTCTGAAGTTGCACTCTACATGTGTTTTGCAGAATTATTTTTGGTGTTGCTTGTAACTTTATTTATGCACTAAAAGACACCCAATTAGATTAACTAATCAAGTGGAACCCTAATCATGTAGTTGCCCTATGCCATAGATCCATTCTAGTGTCAGGACTTGCTGGATGGTGAAACGAGTGTTCCTAAGTGAAAGTTAGAGCACATATTATTAAGTCTCTAAGGTGCAAGTAACTTTGTTTCCATGTCATCTTGATCTTCAATGTTTTGGAGGATGGCTACGATCATGCCTCGGTGTGAGAATGGCTACGGTCATTCTCAGATATTTATATATGTAATATTGTCAAGGCAACAATGGTTGTACCTCGATGATAGGGTTTTGTACCCTAGTGTCTGGTGTCGTGACCTATATACCAAGGCGAGCTAGGTGTTTTGTAGTTTGACTTTATACATCACCGCAGTGGACTCATACTGACCGAGGGTGGGGGAGATCATAAGATTCTGGCTCTTCTAGATCTTGCATGTCACTGATTTTGACTTAACAATGGTCAGCTGGAATTGAGTGGTATACCTCAATTTCTCAGGGCATTAATAAAGACATAACACAGTTGGGTAGCATATGTGTTTAGGATTAACATACTTTACATTGTATATTTACCCTTGCCTTATTTCACATACTTCTTAGTTGTCATATAACGCTGTAAGAAAAATTAATTATTTTACAAGTTCTTCATATTCCTTGTAAGACATATATGTTGCTATACCTATCTAACTAGTTTTCTTAACTTGCTTAACATGTGTAACCAATTTAAAATATTCATTTAGCTTAATCTGCTCATCAAATTTAATAATGAAATATGTTGTAACTATAACCAATGATTGAGAGTTATATCTCTCACTGGGACATGGGTCTCATCTCATCTTTTTAGGTGCTTGTTAATGGGGTGGGTAGGATTGTGCTATTTATGAAGAGCATCTAGGATACTAGTAGACATAGAAGGTTTGATAGCTTCTATTTGTTGTAGTAGAGTTCTAGTGCGTCCCTATACTCTCAATTCCAGGAAGGGATGTGTTCTGTAGACGTTTGTGTATCGACACATGGTTTTAGTCGTATGCCTGTGTTTGTAAACTTGGCATGTATATGGGAACAAATATTTTGTTTACAGGTTGTTGATGTGGCCACTGAATAAATGTAAATACCTAGTTTGGTATGTTATTTGGTACATGTTGTTGGACCTTGTTGTAATATGTTTTTGCACTTGATGGTATTATGATATCAGTTTCAATTTACCTATTTTTCTGGTAATATGATGATTAGTTGTTGACCGCGTGGTTTTGTTTTGAGTTATCTCATTTATGTGGCTGACACAATTTTACTGTGCGCTGAAACGCAAGTGAACGCGTCGATTAGTACAAACCTTTGTGAGGCCCGAGTCAAACACAGGGATACTGGGAATTGTTGGAGACTCCTACTAACTATTTGCGATCAGCTAAGCCTAATAACAAATTGCGAGTTGTTGTTGAAATTAAAAGAAAATAAAAACAAAACAAAACAAACGATTGATTAAATGTTAATTTAATCAATTCAAAAGGGTATCTTTAGGGTTGCGGTTTCACCGCGGGTTTTCATTGTATTAGATTTTATATAATGCCTCAATTTTATCTCTCTATCCAGGTAGTGGCCTGAAAACAGAATTTCCCACTGTCGTGGTGCAATTCACTACCTAGGTCTAGGTCGGTTCCACCATCGTAGTAACCTATACCCTAAACTAGGTGCATTATGAACAATCTCTCAGTATCCACCATTAATTTTACACCACCGTGGTCAAGGGATTTATCGATTAATGTGAATTCCGTCTCTTTTCATCCGTTAATCCTTCTTTCAAAGTGATTAAGGGCATTAGGTTATTATTATGGTGATCCAGAATAATAATATATTGAGAAAACGAAATTATACCACGGATTTAAGAGATAAAATATAAATTACTATTATAAAATTGTCATACAATGAATCCCCGGGCTACTCCCGGTCCTAAAGACGAATGGGATTAGCCCCGCATGTTCATCTCAAACAAGTACAAGGTAGAGATAGGTGAAATCATGTGAAAAATGTGAATTGAGAGGTGAAACCCCTGAACGGAGAAGAACCTGTTGATCCTTTGCGTAGAACACGTGCTCTCCCGCCTTTCGGTGGTGAAATCCATCTTCTGCGGTGTCCAAATCAACTGGTATGCACTTCTAGCCTCCGTTCTCCTCTCTACTGCTCCTCGGTAACGTGCAATGGCTAATGAGATGATCTCCACGTCTGGGCGGCCGTCATTAGGTATATCTCCCTCATTAGGTCGCTAATTAACCACCGCCGTCCGATTTAGATCATTCTGAATCAAAAGCATATCTTACGGTGTCGGTACCATCGACGCGGGTCGATGGTATCGACCCAGTGCGGTAGCGGCAACCCTTCTTTCCTTTCGTCCGAGTGCCTGATGTAGTCTCGATACCATCGACGCGGGTCGATGGTATCGACTACCCTGTAGCGACAGCTTTGTCGTTTTGTGTCGCTGTAGCCTCTGTGCGTCGATGGTATCGACTTGGTGTCGATACTATCGACTGCTTCTTCACCAGCAACCTGATGGTAGCTCGATACCATCGACATCCCTGTCGATAGTATCGACTTTTTGCTGATACTCGCAGCTGGCATCCTGTGGTCCAGTCGATGGTATCAACTTCCGTCGATGGTATCGACGGAAGCAGATACTTGCTTTTCCTGAAATTCAAACACGAAACCACATAAATTCACACAAATAATAATATTTTGACAATTAATGCTCAAAACGATGAAATAAAGGGAATTTGACATAAAATAGTAGCAAAGACCCAAGTGGATGAATTATGCAACATTAACCATAAAAATGACTAATAAAAGCATAAAACACATATCAAACATGTCTATAAATGCAAAATCATCGCATCAAACTCCCCTAAGCTTGAACGTTGCTCGCCCTCGAGCAACTAATCCTTAGAATAAAATTGCTAATGTCAACTGAAAAACAACACCCCACAACCAACATCCCATATGACTCCCACCGGACATTCACATACCGGCCCTCTCTAACCACGGAATTGTAATTACCCTGAAGGCGACAGTAATCATCCATAAAAGAAATTGACCTCACACCTGATGAAAACGATCACATAAGGCAGTTAACATAATAAAACTTGTCGGTTCAGACTTGGTGCATCTTGTGATCGTCTATACTATGTTGCTCGCCCTAACTACCATCTACATGGAAGCAGTTCTCCTGATATTCATTAGTGAGGAGAAATTCACGGTGGCCTACCAATCCGAGCAACAAGTGGATTAAGATGGGTGGCTTATGGAAGAAAGTGGAAGTATTGTACAGTTTCAACATGCATAATACAAAAATGTCCTACATGATGCAAATGCACATGAGAAATGCCCTAATGCCTAAAATTGGGTGGAATGATGCATGTACTAACCATCCATCTCAAAAGGAGACAGACATCTAATTAAGCTACATCATGTACTCAATAATTCTTGAAATGCAGGTGATATTATGTTCCTTTCTCCTTCTTATTCTAATTGCTTCTAAATAACTCTTTCCCTTTTTCTTCATTATGCATATTTTTCAGATTTTTCTCTTTTTTCATTTTTCAACCCTTATATCCATAATTGATAATGAATATTTTATTGGGCTTATTTTCTTCATACTCAGAAATTTGCACTATTTAGAAGGTATGGAACAATTTAATTCACCATTGGAGAAAAATTGAGATACATGATATACTTTATGCATGAAAATTATGAATGCAACTACATGGCATGCACCTAAGGGTAATGTGCATGTATCACTATTCTAATTTTTTTTCTTTCTTTTTATGCAGAACATATGGACAATTGCAATGCAAGTCCTATCTAGATGCTATGCAAGAAGAAAGAGTTAAAACTGTACTTTACTTCCAATTCTTGGGTGGATTATGGAAACAATGAGGTGGAAAGATCACAAGACTAGATGAGTGAACCTTAGAAAGATATTATGCGTCCCTCCTTATGACCTGTGTAGTAGTTTAGAGGTTTCTCTCTCTTACATCCAATCAGAGTCTCATTACCATTTGGTCAGTTTAGGCTCAAACAACCATTTCCGTCCACTTTCATGAATCATTAGGAGTACAGTTGTGAAATTTTGTTTTAAAGTTGACAAAACCAATCATTTTCATAGGATATGTGCCCAAAGTTAAACAAGACAAGCTTTCCAAACACACAAAAATTTTAAATTTTTTTAAATTTCCCTTGATTTTCCCATGCACTATTAATGAGATGACACAAACTTTATAACATCCACGATTACACTAGATAGCATGTGGATCCTACAAAAACTAAAATTGCAAGAAACAAATAACAAGAACAAAAACAATAAGGCTAAAAACTAAAAACAATAAAAGATAAAGTTGTTCCAACTACCCCCCTTGTTTAAATTTCTTTTATTGTTTTTAGTTTTTAGCCTTATTGTGTTTACTGTGCGCTGAAATTAATGCTCAAAAACTAAAAACACATATCAAACATGGTAAGTCGATACTATCGACGCTAGTGTTTAAATTCAAACATTATCACATAATGCGACTCAAAATCATCGCATAAAAGAAATTGACCTCACAACTGATGAACACTATCACATAAGGCAGTTAACATAATAAAACTCGCCGGTTCAGACTTGGTGCATCTTGTGATCGCCTATACTACGTTGCTCACCCTAACTACCATCTACATGGAAGCAGTTCTCCTGATATTCATTAGTGAGGAGAAATTCACGATGGCCTACCAATCCGAGCAACTGGTGGATGAAGATGGGTGGCTCATGGAAGAAAGTGGAAGTATTGTACAGTTTCAACATGCATAATACAAAAATGTCCTACATGATGCAAATGCACATGAGAAATGCCCTAATGCCTAAAATTGGGTGGAATGATGCATGTACTAACCATCCATCTCAAAACGAGACAAACATCTAATTACGCTACATCATGTACTCAATAATTCTTGAAATGCAGGTGATATTATGTTCCTTTCTCCTTATTATTCTAATTGCTTTTAAATAACTCTTTCCCTTTTTTTCATTATGCATATTTTTCAGATTTTTCTCTTTTTTTTCATTTTTCAACCCTTATATCCATAATTGATAATGAATATTTTATTGGGCTTATTTTCTTCATACTCAGAAATTTGCACTATTTAGAAGGTATGGAACAATTTAATTCACCATTGGAGAAAAATTGAGATACATGATATACTTTATGCATGAAAATTATGAATGCAACTACATGGCATGCACCTAAGGGTAATGTGCATGTATCACTATTCTAATTTTTTTCTTTCTTTTTATGCAGAACATATGGACAATTGCAATGCAAGTCCTATCCAGATGCTATGCAAGCAAAAAGAGTTAAAACTGTACTTTACTTCCAATTCTTGGGTGGATTATGGAAACAATGAGGTGGAAAGATCACAAGACTAGATGAGTGAACCTTAGAAAGATATTATGCGTCCCTCCTTACTGACTTGTGTAGTAGTTTAGAGGTTTCTCTCTCTTACATCCAATTAGAGTCTCATTACCAGTTGGTCAGTTTAGGCTCAAACAACCATTTCCGTCCACTTTCATGAATCATTAGGAGTACAGTTGTGAAATTTTGTTTTAAAGTTGACAAAACCAATCATTTTCATAGGATATGTGCCCAAAGTTAAACAAGACAAGCTTTCCAAACACACAAAAATTTTAAATTTCCCTTGATTTTCCCATGCACTATTAATGAGATGACACAAACTTTATAACATCCACGATTACACTAGATAGCATGTGGATCCTACAAAAGCTAAAATTGCAAGAAACAAATAACAAGAATAAAAACAATAAGGCTAAAAACTAAAAACAATAAAAGATAAAGCTGTTCCAACTACCCCCCTAAGCTTGAATTCGACTATGGCCTCATAGTAAAAAACAAACTTAAAGATTGGAACAGTGATACCAGATCACTCTTGTGGTGGTGGAGGCGGGTATTGCGGCGCCGTGGGGTCCCAAGACGGGTACTACCCCTGGAATGTCGGATCGTACTGGGGCATCGGTGGAGGATGTGGATACCCCCCAAAATAATTTTGGCTCCAGTAATGATCAAAAAACGGTTGTTGTTGCACCTCCATCCTGTGCAACCTATCATGGATGTTCTGCTGATTCTCGAAAAGAAGGCGTTCATTCTCAAAAATTGCCTGCTGATTGACAAAGAGTCGGTTGGTAGTGTCTTGAATACTGGCAAAGATGGCTGTGTGGCCATGCTGGGTCTGCTGGATGTCTTGCAGCATCGCATACATGCCCTGCATGGAATAGGCATCCTCGCTTGACTGTGAGGGCTGTGGTGGTGGCGGCGTAGGCTGTGATGATGAAGATGCACCCGGATGCATCCGAGGACGCTTCCGGGGTGCCACTCGTGCTCGAAGAGGTGTAAAGGCCTCCTCTTCCTCCTCAGCCTCGTCGTCATGTCCGTCGTCGTCGCCGTCATTGCTGCCTTCTTCATCAGAGTCGGCGATGGCTATGATTGGCCATCGAAAATGTTGTGCCCCTTCGACGTTGAAGACCAGATCGGGCAGCGCGCACTCCTGGTAGGAACGGTTGACATGGCAATGCGCAAACGCCACACCATCTCGGAGAAGTAGGAGATTGGATCAGTGTAAATGCTGCAAGTTCACCTTTCTTCTTGTAGAGAGAGGAGTCTGCTGCTCGAGATTCAACCCCAGGTAGATGGCCAACTTGGTGATAAGCCCGCCAAAGTGAATCGGGGCTTTCCTTGTACTCCTCTTCACCGCCAATACTCGCTGTAGGAAGAAGGCACCCTAGTTGCATTCTTGTTTCTTCAGGAGTTTATACAGAAAGAAGAGGTCCGACTCCTGAAATTTGCTGAGGGCCAGATCACCCCGAGCAAAAATTGTGGAACTGAGCATCCAATGCAAGATTCAGACGAACGGGTTCTCAAAATCGGCTACCGCGGCATTGTGGTAGCTCACCGACTTCACTTGCGGCACCGTCACCAACTCGGAGAAGATGGCGTCGTAATCGGTGCTGTTGTGCGGCCGCCGGTGGTCGTACTGAGAATGGTTCCAGTTGAAGATCATGTTGAACTGCTTGAGCGTGAGGGTGTAATCGTGGTTGTGCAGCCGGAAAGACACACGACCCTTGATCCACTCACGATCGGTAGCTACTATGTCATTGGGCACGACACAGACGTCCAGCGAGGCCATGAACTCTGCCACCAACTCTTTGTACGTCGGCCAGTCATTGAAGAACGGCTGACCATCAGCATGGAACTGCAACTCATCGGGCCTTCGTACCGTGTGACGGGCTTGCCCCTGCAGAACGTAGGCCAAGTTGGCCTCAAATCCAAGGTCTCGGATCATCTCCCGGTCCACGTACCGGGTGATCTCGATCTTCCTCCGCATGATCTCCTCGTAGATCTTCCGGACCTCCGAGGAAGGATGGACAAGTCGGGGACGTGCGATCGATGATGGCGGTGGTGGCACGAATTTCAGTATGTCCATCGGATTCGCACGTGAGGACAAAGCTTCGACCAAATGCACCATATTTGCGATGAGAAAAGGGATTAGAGAAAGAGCTCGGTGAAGATTGGAGAGTTGAAACTCCGCTCGATGAAGATCTTCACTCGGTGCTGCTCGTCGTCGGCTTGGAAGGCTCGAGGGGTCGCTCGGCACAAGAGAGGGAGATTGCTCTGAAAGTGTGACGTCAAGTGACGCAATCACTCCCCTTAAATAGATGTGGCCGTCGCCACTGTTGACCCGTCGATACCATCGACGCTAGTCGATGGTATCGACACGTCTCGATGCTATCCGCCCCTCGCTGGTATCGACGGTCGTCGATGGCTGGATCTTAAACCCCGGATTGCTGACATGTCGATAGCATCGACATGGGTCGATGGTTTCGACACTGCACCCGGATCGACCGTCTTGATGCCGCGATCGCCGTTGATTTTTTCGTGTGGATCGGTGACGTAGATGGTCGATACCATCGACTCGGGTCGATGGTATCGACTTTTCTTTGTTGCAACACCTCCACTTTGCGTCTCAACCTGTAGCTGTGTCGATAACATCGACTTGGCCGTCAATGGTATCGACTTTCCTAAGTCAATTTTGTCTGTAAATCTCCAGAGATCTCGATGGTATCGACGGCCATCTCGATACCATCGACTGTTTCTTCGCGACCTGCCTGTAGGTAAGTTGATACCATCGACGAGGCCATCGATGGTATCGACACAGAGCAAAATCCGCAGTCGTCAACCTGTACCATGGTCAATACCATCGACCAGTGTGTCGATGGTATCGACTCTTCCTCAGCCTACACAAAGAACAAACCGATCACGGTATCTTTTTTACACTAAAAATTGAACCAAAACAAATCAACCTATGATTGTACATAAACTAAACTAAGGTACCGATGGTTGGGTTGCCTCCCAACAAGCGCCCTTATTTAACGTCTTAGGCTTGAAGATTTTAGGGCACCTTATTCATCCAAAAGTGAAATGAGTTTGACCTCATTCACCTTCCTCCTATAATTTTCAACAAAGTAGAGCTTCAATCTTTGTCCATTCACTAAAAACGTGGTCTCACCATCACGCACCAAGATCGCACCGTGTGGTTTGACCTCTTCTACCACGAACGGTCCACTCCACCAGGATTTGAGATTCTCGGGATGCAACTTCAGTCGTGAATTAAATAGCAACACACTATCTCCTTTCTTGAACGTCCGCAACTAGATGTGGCGATCGTGGATTAACTTGGTGCGCTCTTTGTATATCCACAAATTCTCGTATGCCATCATCAGCAGCTCATCCAACTCATTCAGTTCAAGCATTCTCTTCCTCCCCGCTCCATCGTAACTCAAGTTGAGCCTTCTAAGCGCCCAATGTGCTTTGTGCTCTAACTCCACCGGTAAGTGACAAGCCCGACCATACACCAACCTAGAAGGCATGGTGCCTATAGGTGTTTTGTAAGCCGTCCTGTACGCCCACAATGCATCCGGTAGTAGGGCACTCCAGTTCTTCCTCGTGGACGCCACCGTACGCTCTAAAATCTTCTTAATTTCGCGATTGGAGACTTCCACCTACCCTTGAGTCTGCGGGTGATATGGGGTACCTATGTTGTGTTTTACCCCATATTTCTTCAACAATGCCGAGAACTTCTGATTCTTAAAATGCTTACCCCCATCACTGATGATCATTCGGGGTACTCCAAACCTACAGAAAATGTTTTCTTTCACGAACCTGCAAACTACAGTGGAATCATTAGTCCTTGTGGGTATTGCTTCTACCCACTTCAACACGTAATCAACTGCTAAAAGAATATATAAATTTGAATTTAAGGACACAAAGGGTCCCATGAAATCTATGCCCCACAGATCAAATACCTCCACTTCTTGGAACACATTTAGGGGCATCTCCCGTCTCTTTGAGATATTACCTGCTCGTTGGCAGGAATCACATTGCCTTACAAACTCGTAGGCGTCTCGGAACAAGGTTGTCCAATAAAGGCCACTCTCCAGAACTTTAGTTGCCGTACGAGAGCTCGCATGTGTCCTCCTGTAGGTAGTGCGTGGCAATGATGGAGAATGCTCTCGTACTCCACCTCAGGCACACACCTACGTAGGATACCATCCCTGCATTTCTTAAGAAGAATCGGGTCATCCCAAAAATAATATCGTAAGGAATGAAAAAATCTTTTCTTCTCTTGATATGACCAATCTTCCGGGATTACCCTGCAAGCCAAATAATTCACAATCTCAGCAAACCAAGGGTCTTTAGAATTAACTTTCAAAATCTATTCATTTGGAAATGTCTCGGTTATGGGTATATGTAAATCTTTTTCATCCACCCTCTCTAACCTAGACAAATGATCCGCCACAACATTTTCAATCCCAGCTTTATCCTTGATTTTGATGTCAAATTCTTGTAAGAGCAAAATCCACCTAATTAATCTAGGCTCTGCGTCTTTTTTCTCCATTAAATATTTAATTGCAGCATGGTCAGTCCAAACAACTACCTTAGATCCAACTAAATATTGCCGAAATTTTTTAAAAGCGAAGACAACGTCGAGTAATTCTTTTTCAGTAGTTGTATAATTTAATTGGGCGTCATTCAAAGTTTTTGAAGCGTAGAAAATCACGGCGGGTTTATTGTCCACCCGCTGCCCCAACACGGCTCCTACCGCAAAGTCAGAAGCGTCACACATGAGTTCGAACGGTTTAGTCCAATCCGGCGTATGAATAACCGACATAGAAATCAGTTTCTCCTTCAACAAGTCGAACGCATGTAGACATTTGTCATTGAAATCAAATACAACGTCTTTTTCAAGCAGTTCGGATAGAGGTTTCGCGATTTTTGAAAAATCTTTTATAAACCGACGATAAAATCCGGCATGTCCCAAGAAACTCCTTACCCCTTTAACAGAATTTGGTGGGTTCAATTTGGAAATGACTTCAATTTTTACCGGATCCACCTCTAAACCTTTGCTAGACACCTTGTGTCCTAGCACTATCCCCTCAGTCACCATCATGTGACATTTTTCCCAGTTGAGGACCAAATGTGTGTCCTCGCAATGCTGTAAAACTTTGTCCAGATTATAGAGACATTCATCAAACGATGCACCATACACCGAAAAGTCATCCATAAATACCTCAAGACAACGTTCTACCATGTCAGAAAAGATAGCTAGCATGCAACGCTGAAAATTTGCAGGTGCGTTGCATAAACCAAAAGGCATCCGGCGATACTCAAAAGTCCCATAGGGACATGTGAAAGTAGATTTCTCTTGGTCCAAAGGGTCAATTGAAATCTGGTTGTACCCCGAGTACCCGTCAAGAAAACAGAAGTGCGATCGGTCGGCAAGACGCTATAGAATTTGATCGATGAAAGGTAAAGGAAAGTGATCCTTTAGTGTAGCGGCATTCAGTCGGCGGTAATCAATACAAACTCGCCACCCGGTTACCAATCGGGTGGTGACAGGTTCATTTAAAGTATTTTGGGTGACATTAATTCCCCCCTTTTTAGGGACTACCTGTGTGGGACTCACCCATGTCGAGTCTGATATTGCGTAAATGATACCTGCAGTAAGAAGTTTAATAACCTCCTTCTTCACAACCTCCATCATGCTTGGATTGAGACGTCATTGAGGTTGGATCACGGGCTTGGCTCCCTCCTCGAGCTGAATCTTGTGCTGACACAATGTAGGGAAAATCCCCTTAATATCTACAACGGACCACCCAAAAGCTCCCCAGTGGTTCTTAAGCACTATCAACAATTGTTCCTCCTCATCCGCACTCAAATAAGCAGAAATGATCACCGGTAACTTGTCTTCCTCAGCTAAAAAGACATATTTGAGATGCGGGGGCAGCGACTTTAATTCTAACTCCGGCAGGCTGATCAGAGATGATTGAAGCGGCGGGGGAAGTTCACCTAAATCTTCATAGTGCCTCGCATAGAAGCATGGAAGCATCTGAAGCATTTTAGCACACTCCTTGAGTGATTTTCTCCGCATCCAATCATGTGTAATATTTACCAAGCAAGCCTCCAACGGTAATTCAGGATATGCATCAAAAACAGAAATTGCAATAACATCATCTTCCGTAGAAGGCGGAATGTCCTATACTACGTTGATGAACACTATCACATAAGGCAGTTAACATAATAAAACTCATCAGTTCAGACTTGATGCATCTTGTGATCGCCTATACTACGTTGCTCGCCCTAACTACCATCTACATGGAAGCAGTTCTCCTGATATTCATTAGTGAGGAGAAATTCACGGTGGCCTACCAATACGAGCAACGGGTGGATGAAGATGGGTGGCTCATGGAAGAAAGTGGTAGTATTGTACAGTTTCAACATGCATAATACAAAAAAGTCCTACATGATGCAAATGCACATGAGAAATTCCCTAATGCCTAAAATTGGGTGGAATGATGCATGTACTAACCATCCATCTCAAAACGAGACAGACATCTAATTAAGCTACATCATGTACTCAATAATTCTTGAAATACAGGTGATATTATGTTCCTTTCTCCTTCTTATTCTAATTGCTTCTTAATAATTCTTTCCCTTTTTTCATTATGCATATTTTTCAGATTTTTCTCTTTTTTTCATTTTTCAACCCTTATATCCATAATTGATAATGAATATTTTATTGGGCTTATTTGCTTCATACTCAGAAATTTGCACTATTTAGAAGGCATGGAACAATTTAATTCACCATTGGAGAAAAATTGAGATACATGATATACTTTATGCATGAAAATTATGAATGCAACTACATGGCGTGCACCTAAGGGTAATGTGCATGTATCACTATTCTAATTTTTTTTCTTTCTTTTTATGCAGAACATATGGACAATTGCAATGCAAGTCCTATCTAGATGCTATGCAAGCAAAAAGAGTTAAAACTGTACTTTACTTCCAATTCTTGGGTGGATTATGGAAACAATGAGGTGGAAAGATCACAAGACTAGATGATTGAACCTTATAAAGGTATTATGTGTCCCTCCTTACTGACCTGTGTAGTAGTTTAGAGGTTTCTCTCTCTTACATCCAATTAGAGTCTCATTACCATTTGGTCAGTTTAGGCTCAAACAACCATTTCTGTCCACTTTCATGAATCATTAGGAGTACAGTTGTGAAATTTTGTTTTAAAGTTGACAAAACCAATCATTTTCATAGGATATGTGCCCAAAGTTAAACAAGACAAGCTTTCTAAACACACAAAAATTTTAAATTTCCCTTGATTTTCCCATGCACTATTAATGAGATGACACAAACTTTATAACATCCACGATTACACTAGATATCATGTGGATCCTACAAAAGCTAAAATTGCAAGAAACAAATAACAAGAACAAAAACAATAAGGCTAAAAACTAAAAACAATAAAAGATAAAGCTGTTCCAACTACCCCCCTAAGCTTGAATTCGACTATGGCCTCATAGTCAAAAACAAACTTAAAGATTGGAATAGTGATACCGGATCACTCCTGTGGTGGTGGAGGCGGGTATTGCGGCGCCATGGGGTCCCAAGACGGGTACTGCCCCTGGAATGTCAGATCGTACTGGGGCATCGGTGGAGGCTGTGGATACCCCCCAAAATAATTTTGGCTCCAGTAATGATCGAAAAACGGCTGTTGTTGCACCTCCATCCTGTGCAACCTATCATGGATGTTCTGCTGATTCTCGAAAAGAAGGCGTTCATTCTCAAAAATTGCCTGCTGATTGACAAAGAGCCAGTTGGTAGTATCTTGAATACTGACAAAGGTGGCTGTGTGGCCATGCTGGGTCTGCTGGATGTCTTGCAGCATCGCGTACATGCCCTGCATGGAATAGGCATCCTCGCTTGACTGCGAGGGTTGTGGTGGTGGCGGCGTAGGCTGTGATGATGAAGATGCACCCGGATGCATCCGAGGACGCTTCCGGGGTGCCACTCGTGCTCGAAGAGGTGTAAAGGCCTCCTCTTCCTCCTCAGCCTCGTTGTCATGTCGTCGTCGCCGCCGTCATTGCCGCCTTCTCCATCGGAGTTGGCGATGGCTATGATTGGCCATCAAAAATGTTGTGCCCCGTCGATGTTGAAGACCGGATCGGGCAACACACACTCCTGGTAGGCGTGGTTGACATGGCAATGCGCAAACGCCATGCCATCTCAGAGAAGTAGGAGATTGGACCGGTGTAAATGCTGCAAGTTCACCTTGCTTCTTGTAGAGAGAGGAGTCAGCTGCTCGAGATTCAACCCCAGGTAGATGGCCAGCTTGGTGATAAGCCCGCCAAAGTGAATCGGGGCTTTCCTCGTACTCCTCTTCACCGCCAATACTCGCTGTAGGAAGAAGGCACCCCAGTTGCATTCTTGCTTCTTCAGGAGTTTATACAGAAAGAAGAGGTCCGACTCCTGAAATTTGCTGAGGGCTAGATCACCCCGAGCAAAACCTGTGGAACTGAGAATCCGGTGCAAAATTCAGACAAACGGGTGCTAAAAATCGGCCACCGCGGCATTGTAGTAGCTCACCGACTTCCCTTAAAGCACCGTCACCAACTCGGAGAAGATGGCGTCGTAATCGGTGCGGTTGTCCGGCCGCCGGTGGTCGTACTGAGAATGGTTCCAGTTGAAGATCCTGTTGAACTGCTTGAGCGTGAGGGTGTAATTGTGGTTGTACAGCCGGAAAGACACCCATCCCTTGATCCACTCACGATCGGTAGCTCCTATGTCGTTGGGCACGACACAGACGTCCAGTGACGCCATGAACTCTGCCACCAATTCTTTGTACGTCGGCCAGTTGTTGAAGAACGGCTGACCATCAACATGGAACTGCAACTCATCGGGCCTTCGTCCCGTGTGACGAGCTTGCCCCTGCAGAACGTAGGCCAAGTTGGCCTCAAATCCAATGTCTCAGATCATCTCTCGGTCCACGTACCGGGTGGGCTCGATCTTCCTCTGCATGATTTCCTCGTAGATCTTCCGAACCTCCGAGGAAGGATGGACAAGTCGGGGATGTGCGATCGATGATGGCGGTGGTGGCACAAATTCCGGTATGTCCATCGGATTCGCACGCGAGGACGAAGCTCCGGCCACATGCACCATGTTTGCGACGAGAAAAGGGATTCGAGAAAGAGCTCGGTGAAGATTGGAGAGTTGAATCTCCGCTCGATAAAGATCTTCGTTTGATGCTGCTCGTCGTCGGCTTGGAAGGCTCAGGGGGTCGCTCGACACAAGAGAGGGAGATTGCTCTGAAAGTGTGGTGTCAACTGACACAATCACTCCCCTTAAATAGATGTGGCCGACGCCACTGTTGACCCGTCGATACCATCGACACTAGTTAATGGTATCGACATGTCTCGATGCTATCTGCCCCTCGCTGGTATCGACGGTCCTCGATGGCTGGATCTTGAACCCCGGATTGCTGACGTGTCAATACCATCGACATGGGTCGATGGTATCGACGCTGCACACGGATTGACCGACTTGATGCCGCGATCGCCGTTGATTTTTTAGCGCAGATCGGTGACGTGTATGGTTGATACCAGGTCGATACCATCGACTACTTCTTCACCAGCAACCTGATGGTAGCTCGATACCATCGACATCCCTGTCGATAGTATCGACTTTTTGCTGATACTCGTGGCTGGCAGCCTGTGGTCTAGTCAATGGTATCGACTTCCGTCGATGGTATCGACTTCCGTCGATGGTATCGACGGAAGAAGATACTTGCTTTTCCTGAAATTCAAACACGAAACCTCATAAATTCACACCAATAATAATATTTTGACAATCAATGCTCAAAACGATGAAATAAAGGGATTTTGACATAAAATAGCAGCAAAGACCAAAGTGGATGAATTATGCAATATTAACCATAAAAATGACTAATAAAAGTATAAAACACATATCAAACAAGTCTATAAATGCGAATCAAAATCATCACATCAAACTCCCCTAATCTTGAACGTTGCTCGCCCTCGAGCAACTAATCCTTAGAATAAAATTGCTAATGTCAACTGAAAAACAACACACCACAACCAACATCCCATATGACTCCCACCGGACATTCACATACCGACCCTCTCTAACCACAGAATGGTAATTACCCTGAAGGCGACAATAATCATCCATAAAAGAAATTGACCTCACAACTGATGAACACTATCACATAAGGAAGTTAACATAATAAAACTCGTCGGATCAGACTTGGTGCATCTTGTGATCGCCTATACTACGTTGCTCTCCCTAACTACCATCTACATTGAAGCAGTTCTCCTGATATTCATTAGTGAGGAGAAATTCACAGTGGCCTACCAACCCGAGCAACGGGTGGATGAAGATGGGTGGCTCATGGAAGAAAGTGGAAGTATTGCACAGTTTCAACATGCATAATACAAAAATGTCCTACATGATGCAAATGCACATGAGAAATGCCCTAATGCCTAAAATTGGGTGGAATGATGGATGTACTAACCATCCATCTCAAAACGAGACAGACATCTAATTAAGCTACATCATGTACTCAATAATTCTTGAAATGCAGGTGATATTATGTTCCTTTCTCCTTCTTATTCTAATTGCTTCTAAATAACTCTTTCCCCTTTTTTTTCATTATGCATATTTTTCAGATTTTTCTGTTTTTTTCATTTTTAACCCTTATATCCATAATTGATAATGAATATTTTATTGGGCTTATTTTCTTCATAATCAGAAATTTGCACTATTTAGAAGGTATGGAACAATTTAATTCACCATTGGAGAAAAATTGAGATACATGATATACTTTATGCATGAAAATTATGAATGCAACTACATGGCATGCACCTAAGGGTAATGTGCATGTATCACTATTCTATTTTTTTTCTTTCTTTTTATGCAGAACATATGGACAATTGCAATGCAAGTCCTATCTAGATGCTATGCAAGCAAAAAGAGTTAAAACTGTACTTTACTTCCAATTCTTGGGTGGATTATGGAAAGAATGAGGTGGAAAGATCACAAGACTAGATGACTAAACCTTAGAAAGATATTATGCGTCCCTCCTTACTGACCTGTGTAGTAGTTTAGAGGTTTCTCTCTCTTACATCCAATTAGAGTCTCATTACCATTTGGTCAGTTTAGGCTCAAACAACCATTTCTGTCCACTTTCATGAATCATTAGGAGTACAGTTGTGAAATTTTGTTTTAAAGTTGACAAAACCAATCATTTTCATAGGATATGTGCCCAAAGTTAAACAAGACAAGCTTTCCAAACACACAAAAACTTTAAATTTTTTAAATTTCCATTGATTTTCCCATGCACTATTAATGAGATGACACAAACTTTATAACATCCACGATTACACTAGATAGCATGTGGATCCTACAAAAGCTAAAATTGCAAGAAACAAATAACAAGAACAAAAACAATAAGGCTAAAAGCTAAAAACAATAAAAGATAAAGCTGTTCCAACTACCACACGCGGATGATTTTGAGTCGCATTTATAGACCTGTTTGATATGTGTTTTATGCTTTTATTAGTCATTTTTATGGTTAATGTTGCATAATTCATTCACTTTGGTATTTGCTACTATTTTATGTCAAATTCCCCTTAATTTCATCGTTTTGAGCATTAATTGTCAAAATATTATTATTTGTGTGAATTTATGTGTTTTCGTGTTTGAATTTCAGGAAAAGCAAGTATCTGCTTCCGTCGATACCATCGACTGGACCACAGGCTGCCATCCGCGAGTATCAGCAAAAAGTCGATACTATCGACAGGGATGTCGATGGTATCGAGCTACCATCAGGTTGCTGGCGAAGAAGCAGTCGATAGTATCGACACTAAGTCGATACCATCGACGAATGGAGGCTACAACGACACAAAACGACAAAGCCGTCGCTACAGGGTAGTCGATACCATCGACCCGCGTCGATGGTATCGAGACTACATCAGGCACTCAGACGAAAGGAAAGAAGGGCTGCCGCTACCACACTGGGTCGATACCATTGACCCGCGTCGATGGTATCGACACCGTAAGATATGCGTTTGATTCAGAATGATATCTAATCGGACGACCGTGGTTAATTAGCGACCTACTGAGGGAGATATACCTAATGACGGCCGCCCAGACGTGGGGATCATCTCATTAGCCATTGCACGAGTACCGAGGAGTAGTAGAGAGGAGAACGGAGGCTAGAAGCTCATGCCAGTCGATTCGGACGCCGCAGAAGACGGATTTCACCACCGAAAGGCGGGATAGCACGTGTTCTACGCAAAGGATCAATCGGTTCTTCTCCGTTCAGGGGTTTCACCTCTCAATTCACGTTTTTCACATGATTTCCCCTATCTCTACCTTGTACTTGCTTGAGATGAACATGCGGGGCTAATCCCCTTCGTCTTTAGGACCGGGAGTAGCCCGGGGATTCATTGTATGACAATTTTATAATAGTAATTCATATTTTATCTCTTAAATCCGTGGTATAATTTTGTTTTCTCAATATATTGTTATGCTTGATCACCATAATAATAACCTAATGCCCTTAATCACTTTGAAAGAAGGATTAACGGCTGAAAAGAGATGGAATTCACATTAATCGATAAATACCTTGATCAAGGTGGTGTAAAATTAATGGTGGATACTGAGAGATCGTTCATAATGTACCTAGTTTAGGGTATAGGTTACTACGACGGTGGAACTGACCTAGACCTAGGTAGTGAATTGCACCATGACAGTGGCCAATTATGTTTTCAGGCCACTACTCGGATAGATAAAATTGAGGCATTATATAAAATCTAATACAATAAAAACCCGTGGTGAAACCACAACCCTAAAGATACCCTTTTGAATTGATTAAATTAACATTTAATCGATCGTTTGTTTTGTTTTATTTTTATTTTCTTTTAATTTCAATAACAACTCTCAATTTGTTATTAGGCTTAGATGATCGCAAATAGTTAGTAGGAATCTCCAACATTTCCCAGTATCCCTGTGTTTGACTCGGGCCTCACAAAGGTCTGTACTACTCGACACATTCACTTGCGTTTCAACGCACAGTAAAATTGCGTCAAGTTTTTGCCACCGTTGCCGGGGATACGACGAATTGTTGGCACTCTGAGTGCTACAAGTGGCCACTCTAGGCCACAATTTTTTTTATTATTTTGAAACAACTTCAAATAGTTCCAAATTGTTCGATAATTTTTATACTCGTCAAAGCACTGTACTGAACTCGAATTTTCCCATTTCTGGTACGTTGCATGGTGCAGACGCGTAGTACTGACTACGCGGATCTCGGACCCGAGGTTCCGCTGCTGGGACGTGACGACGAGAACTACTATGAGCAAGAGCAGCGCGAGGAAGTAGATTCCGAACTCGAACAAGAAGACCAGATGGACGAACCAAAGACTATATGGGAGAAGATCAAAAATTTCTTCTGCATCCGCTTCAAAAGGGCCTATAAAGAAGCAAGCAATCAACATACCTACATATAAGATTGATCCGGCCTTGATAAATCTGGTGAAGTCCAATGCTTTTCATGGGCTCAAGAATGAGGACCCCGTCGTACATATCAGTCAGTTTGTTGAGAACTGTGACATGGTTAAAATTGACAGGTTTCCACAGAATGCACTTTATCTTAAGCTTTTCCCGAGTTCATTGGCTGGATCCACACGAGAATGGCTACACAATTTAGATGATGAGTTTGTGGAGTCCTGGAACCATATGTTGGAGGTATTCTTTGAGAGGTTCTTTCCTCCTGAGAAGACCAACGACATGATTAGGAAGATTCATAACTTTACTCAACAGGCAGGTGAGACATATTCTGAGACATGGGAGAGGTTCTAGGTCATGGTGAGACAGTGCCTGCTTCACAGGCAGGATAAAGAAACACAGGTAAAGATCTTCTATTTTGCTCTCTCCGAGCACGATAGGAGCAACCTTGATTCGGCTGGGTCAGGATTCTTTTTGAACAACACGGACACCAAGTGTTGGGAGATATTAAAGAACATGGCCAGGAAACAATCATGGGGCGAAAGAGGCACCGTGGAACAGGTCCGAGCAGTAGGAGAATCTAAGGCAATAAAAGAACTGAATGAGAAGGTGGATCTTCTCGCAAAGAAATTGCTCGCAAAGGAGGATACTGAGTCCGAGGATGAGGCTCAAGTGAAATTTATGAGGCAGCAGCCAGGTTACAGGAACAACGACTACGCATGGAGAAAAGACAAGAAGTTCTCGTGGAAGGATCCAAACAATTTTCTGCAGGATCTGGATGCCAAACCCCAACCAGCTACGAAGGATAAGAGCACAGAGCTGCTCAATCAGGTGATTAAGCAAAATCAAGAACTCATGACTACGTTTGGACAACAAATTAAACAGCAAGGGGAGTTTATGAATCAGTTTGGGAAAACACTGCAGAGCCATGAGGCACAAATGAGGACCATTGAGACATCTATGGCACAGATGGCAGCAGAGATAGCCAGTTTGAAGAAACTGACACATCCAGGTTTTCCAGGAAACACCAATGTTCCAGGGGAACCAGCAGGTAAAGGCCGTCTTGCTAAGAAGCGGCAAGAAATTGTTAAATCCAAGGGCCGAGGAGACAAGCACACCACAAGCTGAAGTGGTAGGTGAAACCAATGAGGAGCAGTCCGTACCAGTCACAGGGCAGGTTGAGGACACAGCCGTGGATGATACTAAAGAACATGTGGCAGATGAGGAACCTCAGAAAAGGACACCCTATGTGCCACCTCATCAAAGGGCACAAGCGGTCCCGGTCCCGTATCCAAACAGTGCTAAGGCAAGGAAGGTAGATGCGCAATTTAAGAAGTTCTTAGACAGTTTCCGGAAGCTTTCAGTCAATATCCCTCTATTGGAAGCCATTGAGCAAATCCCGTCTTACGGGAAATTTCTAAAGGACATCATTACGAAGAAGAGGAAAATTCCGGATACAGAGGTTGTCGTGCTTAAGGAGCAAGTGAGTGCCTTCATCATGGGCACTTTACCGCCAAAGAGGCAAGATCCAGGCTGCTTTAACATTTCTTATTATATTAGAAAAGTCAAATTTGGTGAAGCATTATGTGACTCAGGGGCAAGCATCAACTTGATGCCTCTTTCTACATTCAAAAAGTTGGGATTGAAGGAGTCACGGCCAAGCAACATGACTATTCAATTGGCAGACAACTCAGTCGTAAAACCATATGGAATCTGTGAAGATGTGTTAGTGAAAGTGGACAGATTTGTTTTTCCAGCGGATTTTGTAGTCATGGAGATGCAGGATGAACATGGCAACGAGCTATTACTTGGACGTCCTTTCCAAGCTACATCCGACATGATTTTGGAGATGGGGAGAGGTCGTTTGACCTTGGGTATAGCCGATGACCGATTTGAGATGGTCATGCCTTCTAGTACTGTGTCGTCTAAAGCAAAGGAACAATGCCGTCTGGTGAAACATCTGGATAATAATATTTCACTCTGTCTTGGGAAGCCTTTTCTGGACATGGCTCATGTGATGAGCAAAGTGGACAATGGAACCTTGGCTGTGGACATCATGGAACAGACCAAGGTAGTATCTTTGTGTAAAGCTATTGGTTTCCCTAATGATGAGGATGAGGACATTCCGCCTTCTACGGAAGATGATGTTATTGCAATTTCTGTTTTTGATGCATATCCTGAATTACCGTTGTAGGCTTGCTTGGTAAATATTACACATGATTGGATGTGGAGAAAATCACTCAAGGAGTGCGCTAAAATGCTTCAGATGCTTCCATGCTTCTATGCGAGGCACTATGAAGATTTAGGTGAACTTCCCCTGCCGCTTTAATCATCTCTCATAAGCCCGCCGGAGTTAGAATTAAAGCCGCTGCCCCCGCATCTCAAATATGTCTTTCTAGCTGAGGAAGACAAGTTACCGGTGATCATTTCTACTTATTTGAGTGTGGATGAGGAGGAGCAATTGTTGATAGTGCTGAAGAACTACCGCGGAGCTTTTGGGTGATCCGTTGCAGATATTAAGGGGATTTCCCCTACATTGTGTCAGCACAAGATTCGGCTCGAGGAGGGAGCCAAGCCCGTGATCCAACCTCAACGATGTCTCAATCCAAGCATGATGGAGGTTGTGAAGAAGGAGGTTATTAAACTTCTTGTTGCAGGTATCATTTACACAATATCAGACTCGACATGGGTGAGTCCCACACAGGTAGTCCCTATAAAGGGGGGAATTACTGTCACTCAAAATATTTTAAATGAACATGTCACCACCCGATTGGTAACCGGGTGGCGAGTTTGAATTGATTACCGCCGTCTGAATGCCGCTACTCTAAAGGATCACTTTCCTTAACCTTTCATCGATCAAATTCTAGAGCGTCTTGCCGGCCGATCACACTTCTGTTTTCTTGACGGGTACTCGGGGTACAACCAGATTTCAATTGACCCTTTGGACCAAGAAAAATCTACTTTCACGTGTCCCTATGGGACTTTGGCGTATCGCCAGATGCCTTTTGGTTTATGCAACGCACCTGTGAATTTTCAGCATTGCATGCTCTCTATCTTTTCTGACATGGTAGAACGCTGTCTTGAGGTATTTATGGATGACTTTTTGGTGTATGGTGCATCGTTTGATGAATGTCTCTATAATCTGGACAAAGTTTTACAGCACTGCGAGGACACACATTTGGTCCTCAACTGGGAAAAATGTCACATGATGGTGACTGAGGGGATAGTGCTAGGACACAAGGTGTCTAGAAAAGGTTTAGAGGTGGATCCGGTAAAAATTGAAGTCATTTCCAAATTGCCCCCACCAAATTCTGTTAAAGGGGTAAGGAGTTTCTTGGGACATGCCAGATTTTATCGTCGGTTTATAAAAGACTTTTCAAAAATCGCGAAACCTCTATCCGAACTGCTTGAAAAAGACGCTGTATTTGATTTCAATGACAAATGTCTACATGCGTTCAACTTGTTGAAGGAGAAACTGATTTCTGCGCTGGTTGTTCAAACGCCGGATTGGACTAAACCGTTCGAACTCATGTGTGACGCTTCTGACTTTGTGGTAGGAGCCGTGTTGGAGCAGCGGGTGGACAATAAACCCGCCATGATTTTCTACACTTCAAAAACTTTGAATGACGCCCAATTAAATTATACAACTACTAAAAAAGAATTACTCGCCGTTGTCTTTGATTTTGAAAAATTTCGGCAATATTTAGTTAGATCTAAAGTAGTTGTTTGGACTGACCATGCCGCAATTAAATATTTAATGGAGAAAAAAGACGCAAAGCCTCGATTAATTAGGTGGATTTTGCTCTTACAAGAATTTGACATCGAAATCAAGGATAAAGTTGGGATTGAAAATGTTGTGGCGGATCATTTGTCTAGGTTAGAGAGGGTGGATGAAAAATATTTACATATACCCATAACCGAGACATTTCTGGATGAACAGATTTTGAAAGTTAATTCTAAAGACCCTTGGTTTGCTGAGATTGTGAATTATTTGGCTTGCGGGATCATCCTGGAAGATTGGTCATATCAAGAGAAGAAAAGATTTTTTCATTCTTTACGATATTATTTTTGGGATGACCCGATTCTTCTTAAGCAATGCAGGGATGGTATCCTACGCAGGTGTGTGCCTGAGGTGGAGTACGCGAGTGTTCTCCATCATTGCCACACACTACCTACGGGAGGACACCATGCGAGCTCTCGTACGACAGCTAAAGTTCTGGAGAGTGGCCTTTATTGGCCAACCTTGTTCCGAGATGCCTACGAGTTTTTAAGGCAATGCGATTCCTACCAACGAGCAGGTAATATCTCAAAGAGACAGGAGATGCCCCTAAATGTGTTTCAAGAAGTGGAGGTATTTGATCTGTGGGGTATAGATTTCATGGGACCCTTTGTGTCCTCAAATTCAAATTTATATATTCTTTTAGCAGTTGATTACATGTCGAAGTGGGTAGAAGCAATACCCACAAGGACTAACGATTCCACTGTAGTGTGCGGGTTCGTGAAAGAAAACATTTTCTGCATGTTTGGAGTACCCCGAATGATCATCAGTGATGGGGGTACGCATTTTAGGAATCAGAAGTTCTCGGCGTTGTTGAAGAAATATGGGGTAAAACACAACATAGGTACCCCATATCACCCGCAGACTCAAGGGCAGGTGGAAGTCTCCAATCGCGAAATTAAGAAGATTTTGGAGCATACGGTGGCATCCACGAGGAAGAACTGGAGTTCCCTACTACCGAATGCATTGTGGGCGTACAGGACGGCTTACAAAACACCTATAGGCACCACGCCTTTTAGGTTGGCGTATGGTCGGGCTTGTCACTTACCAGTAGAGTTAGAGCACAAAGCACATTGAGCGCTTAGAAGGATCAACTTGAGTCACGATGGAGCGGGGAGGAAGAGAATGCTTGAATTGAATGAATTGGATGAGCTGCGGATGACAGCATACGAGAATTCGCGGATATACAAAGAGCGCACCAAGTTAATCCACGATCGCCACATCCAGTTGCGCACGTTCAAGAAAGGAGATAGTGTGTTGCTATTCAATTCACGACTGAAGTTGCATCCCGGGAAGCTCAAATCCCGATGGAGTGGGCCGTTCATGGTAGAAGAGGTCAAACCACACGGCGTGATCTTGGTGCGTGATGGTGAGACCACATTTTTAGTGAATGGACAAAGATTGAAGCTCTACTTTGGTGAAAATTACAAGAGGAAGGTGAATGAGGTCAAACTCATTTCACTTTCGGATGAATAAGGTGCCCTAAAATCGTCTAGCCTAAGACGTTAAATAAGGGCGCTTGTTGGGAGGCAACCCAACCATCGATACCTTAGTTTAGTTTATGTACAATCATAGGTTGATTTGTTTTGGTTCAATTTTTAGTGTAAAAAAGATACCGTGATCGGTTTGTTCTTTGTGCAGGCTGAGGCAGAGTCGATACCATCGACACACTGGTCGATGGTATCGACCATGGTACAGGTTGACGACTGCGGATTTTGCTCTGCGTCCATACCATCGACGGCCTCGTCGATGGTATTGACTTACCTACATGCATGTCGCGAAGAAACAGTCGATGGTATCGAGATGGCCGTCAATACCATCGAGATCTATGGAGATTTACAGACAAAATCGACTCAGGAAAGTCGATGGTATCGACACAACTACAGGTTGAGACGCAAAGCGGAGGTGTTGCAACAAAGAAAAGTCGATACCATCGACCCGAGTTGATGGTATCGACCATCCACGTCACCGATCCGCACGAAAAAATCAACGGCGATCACGGCATCAAGACAGTCGATCTGGGTCCAGCGTCGATACCATCGACTCATGTCGATGGTATCGACACGTCAGCAATCCGGGGTTCAAGATCCAGCCGTCGACGACCGTCGATACCAACGAGGGGCAGATAGCATCGAGACGTGTCGATACCATCGACTAGCGTCGATGGTATCGACGGATCAACAGTGGCGCCGGCCACATCTATTTAAGGGGAGTGATTGCGTTAGTTGATGTCACACTTTCAGAGCAATCTCCCTCTCTTGTGCCGAGCGACCCCTTGAGCCTTCCAAGCCGACGACGAGCAGCACCGAGCGAAGATCATTAGGAGTACAATTGTGAAATTTTGTTTTAAAGTTGACAAAACCAATCATTTTCATAGGATATGTGCCCAAAGTTAAACAAGACAAGCTTTCCAAACACACAAAAATTTTAAATTTCCCTTGATTTTCCCATGCACTATTAATGAGATGACACAAACTTTATAACATCCACGATTACACTAGATGGCATGTGGATCCTACAAAAGCAAAAATTGCAAGAAACAAATAACAAGAACAAAAACAATAAGGCTAAAAACTAAAAACAATAAAAGATAAAGCTGTTCCAACTACCCCCCTAAGCCTAAATTTTACTATGGCCTCATAGTCAAAAACAAACTTAAAGATTGGAACAGTGATACCGGATCACTCCTGTGGTGGTGGAGGAGGGTATTGCGGCGCCGTGGGGTCCCAAGACGGGTACTGCCCCTAGAATGTCGGATCGTACTGGGGCATCGGTGGAGGCTGTGCATACCCCCCAAAATTATTCTGGCTCCAGTAATGATCGAAAAATGGCTGTTGTTGCACCTCCATCCTATGCAACCCATCATGGATGTTCTACTGATTCTCAAAAAGAAGGCGTTCATTCTCAAAAATCGCCTGCTGATTGACAAAGAGCCGGTTGGTAGTATCTTGAATACTGGCAAAGGTGGCTGTGTGGCCATGCTGGGTCTGCTGGATGTCTTGCACCATCGCGTACATGCCCTGCATGGAATAGGCATCCTCAAATGACTGCGAGGGCTGTGGTGGTGGCGGCGTAGGCTGTGATGATGAAGATGCACCCGGATGCATCCGAGGACGCTTCCGGGGTGCCACTCGTGCTCGAAGAGGTGTAAAGGCCTCCTCTTCCCCCTCAGCCTTGTCGTCATGTCCGTCGTCACCTCCGTCATTGCCACCTTCTTCATTGGAGTCGGAGATGGCTATGATTGACCATCGAAAATGTTGTGCCCCGTCGATGTTGAAGACCGGATCAGGCAGCGCGCACTCCTGGTAGGCGTGGTTGACATGGCAATGCACAAACGCCACGCCATCTCGGAGAAGTAGGAGATTGGACCGGTGTAAATGCTGCAAGTTCACCTTGCTTCTTGTAGAGAGAGGAGTCAGCTGCTCGAGATTCAACCGCAGGTAGATGGCCAGCTTGGAGATAAGCCCGCCAAAGTGAATCGGGGATTTCCTCGTACTCCTCTTCACTGCCAATACTCGCTGTATGAAGAAGGCACCCCAGTTGCATTCTTGTTTCTTTAGGAGTTTATACAGAAAGAAGATGTCTGACTCCTGAAATTTGCTGAGGGCCAGAAGCTGTGGAACTGAGCATCCAGTGCAAGATTCGGACAAACGGGTGCTCAAAATTGGCCACCGCGGCATTGTGGTAGCTCACCGACTTCCCTTGCGGCACCGTCACCAACTCGGAGAAGATGGCGTCGTAATCGGTGCGGTTGTCCGGCCGCCGGTGGTCGTACTGAGAATGGTTCCAGTTGAAGATCCTATGGAACTACTTGAGCATGAGGGTGTAATCGTGGTTGTACAGCCGGAAAGACACCCGACCCTTGATCCACTCATGATCGGTAGCTCCTATGTCGTTGGGCACGACACAGACGTCCAACGACGCCATGAACTCTGCCACCAACTCTTTGTACGTCGGCCAGTCGTTGAAGTACGACTGACCATCAACATGGAACTGCAACTCATCGGGCCTTCGTCCCGTGTGACGAGCTTGCCCCTACAGAATGTAGGCCAAGTTGGCCTCAAATCCAAGGTCTCAGATCATCTCCCGGTCCACGTACCGGGTAGGCTCGATCTTCCTCCGCATGATCTGCTCGTAGATCTTCCAGACCTCCGAGGAAGGATGGACAAGTCGGGGACGTGCGATCGATGATGGCAGTGGTGGCACGAATTCCAGTATGTCTATTGGATTCACACGTGAGGACGAAGCTCCGACCACATGCACCATGTTTGCGACGAGAAAAGGGATTAGAGAAAGAGCTCGATGAAGATTGGAGAGTTGAATCTCCGCTCGATGAAGATCTTCGCTCGGTGCTGCTCACCGTCGGCTTGGAAGGCTCGGGGGGTCGCTCGGCACAAGAGAGGGAGATTGCTCTGAAAGTGTGACGTCAACTGACGCAATCACTCCCCTTAAATAGATATGGCCGGCGCCACTGTTGACCCGTCGATACCATCGATGCTAGTCGATGGTATCTACACGTCTCGATGCTATCCGCCCCTCGCTGGTATCAACGGTCGTCGATGGCTGGATCTTGAACCCCGGATTGATGACGTGTCGATACCATCGACATGGGTCGATGGTATCGACGCTGCACCCAGATCGACCGTCTTGATGCCGCGATCGCCGTTGATTTTTTCGCGCGGATCGGTGACGTGGATGGTCGATACCATCAACTCGCGTCGATGGTATCGACTTTTCTTTGTTGCAACACCTCCGCTTTGCGTCTCAACCTGTAGCTGTGTCGATACCATCGACTTGGCCTTCGATGGTATCGACTTTCCTGAGTCGATTTTTTCTGTAAATCTCCAAAGATCTCGATGGTATCGACGACCATCTTGATACCATCGACTGTTTCTTCATGACCTTCCTGTAGGTAAGTCGATACCATTGACGAGGCCGTCGAGCAAAATCCGTAGTCGTCAACCTGTACCATGGTCGATACCATCGACCAGTGTGTCGATGGTATCGACTCTGCCTCAGCATGCACAAAGAACAAACTGATCATGGTATCTTTTTTACACTAAAAATTGAACCAAAACAAATCAACCTACGATTGTACATAAACTAAACTAAGGTACCGATGGTTGGGTTGCCTCCCAACAAGCGCCCTTATTTTAACGTCTTAGGCTAGACGATTTTAGGGCACCTTATTCATCCGAAAGTGAAATGAGTTTGAGCTCATTCACCTTCCTCTTGTAATTTTCACCAAAGTAGAGCTTCAATATTTGTCCATTCACTAAAAATGTGGTCTCACCATCGCGCACCAGGATCATGCCGTGTGGTTTGACCTCTCCTACCGTGAACGGCCCACTCCATCGGGATTTGTGCTTCCCGGGATGCAACTTCAATCATGAATTGAACAACAACACACTATCTCCTTTCTTGAACGTGTGCAACTGGATGTGGCGATCGTGGATTAACTTGGTGCGCTCTTTGTATATCCGCGAATTCTCATATGCCGTCATCCGCACCTCATCCAACTCATTCAATTCAAGCATTCTCTTCCTCCCCGCTCCATCGTAACTCAAGTTGAGCCTTCTAAGTGCCCAATGTGCTTTGTGCTCTAACTCTACCGGTAAGTGACAAGCCCGACCATACGCCAACCTAAAAGGCGTGGTGCCTATAGGTGTTTTGTAAGCCGTCCTGTACGCCCACAATGCATCCGGTAGTAGGGCAATCCAGTTCTTCCTCGTGGACGCCACCGTACGCTCCAAAATCTTCTTAATTTCACGATTGGAGACTTCCACCTGCCCTTGAGTCTGCGGGTGATATGGGGTACCTATGTTGTGTTTTACCCCATATTTATTCAACAATGCCGAGAACTTCTGATTCCTAAAATGCGTACCCCCATCACTGATGATCATTCGGGGTACTCCAAACATGCAGAAAATGTTTTCTTTCATGAACCTGCACACTACAGTGGAATCTTAGTCCTTGTGGGTATTGCTTCTACCCACTTCGACACGTAATCAACTGCTAAAAGAATATATAAATTTGAATTTGAGGACACAAATGGTCCCATGAAATCTATGCCCCACAGATAAAATACCTCCACTTCTTGGAACACATTTAGGGGCATCTCCTGTCTCTTTGAGATATTACCTGCTCGTTGGCAGGAATTAGATTGCCTTACAAACTCGTAGGCGTCTCGGAACAAGGTTGTCCAATAAAGGCCACTCTCCAGAACTTTAGCTGCCGTTCGAGAGCTCGCATGGTGTCCTCCCGTAGGTAGTGTGTGGCAATGATGGAGAACGCTCTCGTACTCCACCTCAGGCACACACCTGCGTAGGATACCATCCCTGCATTTCTTAAGAAGAATCGGGTCATCCCAAAAATAATATCGTTAAGAATGAAAAAATCTTTTCTTCTCTTGATATGACCAATCTTCTGGGATGATCCCACAAGCCAAATAATTCACAATCTCAGCAAACCAAGGGTCTTTAGAATTATGGGTATATGTAAATCTTTTTCATCCACCCTCTCTAACCTAGACAAATGATCCGCCACAACATTTTCAATCCCAACTTTATCCTTGACTTCGATGTCAAATTCTTATAAGAGCAAAATCCACCTAATTAATCTAGGCTTTGCGTCTTTTTTCTCCATTAAATATTTAATTGCGACATGGTCAGTCCAAACAACTACTTTAGATCCAAATAAATATTGTCGAATTTTTCAAAAGCGAAGACAACGACTAGTAATTCTTTTTCAGTAGTTGTATAATTTAATTGGGCGTCATTCAAAGTTTTTGAAGCATAGAAAATCACGACGGGTTTATTGTCCACCCGCTACCCCAACACGGCTCCTACCACAAAGTCAGAAGCATCACACATGAGTTCGAACGGTTTAGTCCAATCCATCGTTTGAACAACTGGCGCAGAAATCAGTTCCTCCTTCAACAAGTCGAACACATGTAGACATTTGCCATTGAAATCAAATACAGTGTCTTTTTCAAGCAGTTCAGATAGAGGTTTTGCGATTTTTGAAAAATCTTTTATAAACCGACGATAAAATCCGACATGTCCCAAGAAACTCCTTACCCCTTTAACAGAATTTGGTGGGGGCAATTTGGAAATGACTTCAATTTTTACCGGATCCACCTCTAAACCTTTGCTAGACACCTTGTGTCCTAGCACTATCCCCTCAGTCACCATCATGTGACATTTTTCCCAGTTGAGGACCAAATGTGTGTCCTCACAACGCTGTAAAACTTTGTCCAGATTATAGAGACATTCATCAAACGATGCACCATACACCAAAAAGTCATCCATAAATACCTCAAGACAGCGTTCTACCATGTCAGAAAAGATAGCGAGCATGCAACGTTGAAAAGCCGCAGGTGCCTTGCATAAACCAAAAGGCATCCGGCGATACGCGAAAGTCCCATAGGGACACGTGAAAGTAGATTTCTCTTGGTCCAAAGGATCAATTGAAATCTGGTTGTACCCCGAGTACCTGTCAAGAAAACAGAAGTGCGATCGGCTGGAAAGACGCTCTAGAATTTGATCGATGAAAGGTAAAGGAATGTGATCCTTTAGCGTAGCGGCATTCAAACGGCGGTAATCAATACAAACTCACCACCCGGTTACCAATCGGGTGGTGACAGGTTCATTTAAAATATTTTGGGTGACAATAATTCCCCCCCTTTTAGGGACTGCCTGTGTGGGACTCACCCATGTCGAGTCTGATATTGCGTAAATGATACCTGCAACAAGAAGTTTAATAACATCGTTCTTCACAACCTCCATCATGCTTGGATTGAGACGTCGTTGAGGTTGGATCACGGGCTTGGCTCCCTCCTCGAGCTGAATCTTGTGCTGACACAATGTAGGGGAAATCCCCTTAATATCTACAACAGACCACCCAAAAGCTCCCCGGTGGTTCTTCAGCACTATCAACAATTGTTCCTCCTCATACACACTCAAATAAGCAGAAATGATCACCGGTAACTTGTCTTCCTCAGCTAGAAAGACATATTTGAGATGCGGGAGCAGCGGCTTTAATTCTAACTCCGGCGGGCTGATCAGAGATGATTGAAGCGGCGGGGGAAGTTCACCTAAATCTTCATAGTGTCTCGCATAGAAGCATGGAAGCATCTGAAGCATTTTAGTGCACTCCTTGAGTGATTTGATCCACATCCAATCATGTGTAATATTTACCAAGCAAGCCTCCAACGATAATTCAGGATATGCATCAAAAATAGAAATTGCAATAACATCATCTTCCGTAGAAGGTAGAATGTCCTCATCCTCATCATTATGGAAACCTACAACTTTACACAGAGATACTACCTTGGTCTGTTCCATGATGTCCACAGCCAAGGTTCCATTGTCCACTTTACTCATCACATGAGCCATGTCCAGAAAAGGCTTCCCAAGACAGAGTGAAATATTATTATCCAGATGTTTCACCACACGACATTGTTCCTTTGCTTTAGACGACACAGTACTAGAAGGCATGACCATCTCAAATCGATCATCGGCTATACCCAAGGTCAAACGACCTCTCCCCATCTCCAAAATCATGTCGGCTGTAGCTTGGAAAGGACGTCCAAGTAATAGCTCGTTGCCATGTTCATCCTACAATTCCATGACTATAAAATCCGCTGGAAAAACAAATCTGTCCACTTTCACTAACACATCTTCACAGATTCCATATGGTTTTACGACTGAGTTGTCTGCCAATTGAATAGTCATGTTGCTTGGCCGTGACTCCTTCAATCCCAACTTTTTGAATGTAGAAAGAGGCATCAAGTTGATGCTTGCCCCTGAGTCACATAATGCTTCACCAAATTTGACTTTTCCAATATAACAAGAAATGTTAAAGCAGCATGGATCTTGCCTCTTTAGCGGTAAAGTGCCCATGATGAAGGCACTCACTTGCTCCTTAAGCACGACAACCTCTGTATCCGGAATTTTCCTCTTCTTCGTAATGATGTCCTTTACAAATTTCCCGTAAGACGGGATTTGCTCAATGGATTCCAATAGAGGGATATTGACCGAATGCTTCCGGAAACTATCTAAGAACTTCTTAAATTGTGCATCTACCTTCTTTGCCTTAGCACTGTTTGGATACGGGACCGGGACCGCTTGTGCCCTTTGATGAGGTGGCACATAGGATGTCCTTTTCTGAGGTTCCTCCTTTGCCACATGTTCTTCAGTATCATCCACGGTTGTGTCCTCAACCTGCCCTATGACTGGTACGGACTGCTCCTCATTGGTTTCACCTTCCACTTCAGCTTGTGGTGTGCTTGTCTCCTCGGCCCTTGGATTTAACAATTTCTTGCCGCTTCTTAGCAAGACGACCTTTACCTGCTGGTTTCCCCTGGAACATTGGTATTTCCCAGAAAACCTGGATGTGCCGATTTCTTCAAACTGGCTATCTCTGCTGCCATCTGTGCCATAGATGTCTCAATGGTCCTCATTTGCACCCCATGGCTCTGCAATGTTTGCCCAAACTGATTCATAAACTCCCCTTACTGTTTAATTTGCTGGCCAAACATATTCATGAGTTCTTGATTTTGCTTAATCACCTGATTGAGCATCTCTGTGCTCTTATCCTCCGCAGCTGGTTGGGGTTTGGCATCCGGATCCTACAGAAAATTGTTTGGATCCTTCCACGAGAACTTCTTGTCTTTTCTCCATGCGTAGTCGTTGTTCCTGTAACCTAGTTGCTGCCTCATAAATATCACTTGAGCCTCATCCTCGGACTCAATATCCTCCTTTGCGAGCAATTTCTTTGCGAGAAGATCCATCTTCTCCTTCAGTTCTTTTATTTCCTTAGATTCTCCTACTGCTCGGACCTGTTCCACGGTGCCTCTTTCGCCCCATGATTGTTTCCTGGCCATGTTCTTTAATATCTCCTAACACCTGGTGTCCGTGTTGTTCAAAAAGAATCCCGACCCAGCCGAATCAAGGTTGCTCCTATCGTGCTCGGAGAGAGCAAAATAGAAGATCTTTACCAGTGTTTCTTTATCCAGCTCGTGATGCGGGCTCCATCTCAACATGACCTGGAACCTCTCCCAGGTCTCAGAATATGTCTCACCTGCCTGTTGAGTAAAGTTATGGATCTTCCTGATCATGTCGTTGGTCTTCTCAAGAGGAAAGGACCTCTCAAAGCAGACCTCCACCATATGGTCCGAGGACTCCACAAACTGATCATCTAAATTGTGTAGCCATTCTCGCGCGGCTCCAGCCAATGAACTCGAGAAAAGCTTAAGATAAAGTGCATTCTGCGGAAACCTGTCGATTTTAACCATGTCACAGTTCTCAACAAACTGACTGATATGCGCGACGGGGTCCTCATTCTTGAGCCCATGAAAAGCATTGGACTTCACCAGATTTATCAAGGCCGGATCAATCTTATATGTAGGTATGTTGATTGCTTGCTTCTTTATAGGCCCTTTTGAAGCGGATGCGAAAAAAGCTTTGATCTTCTCCCATATAGTCTGTGGTTCGTCCATCTGGTCTTCTTATTCGAGTTCGGAATCTACTTCCTCTTTTTGCTCTTGCTCGTAGTAATTCTCGTCATCAGGTCCCGGCAGCGGAACCTCGGGTTCGGGATCCGCGTAGTCAGTACTACGCGTCTGCACCATGCAACGTACCTGAAATGGGAAAGTTCGAGTTCAGTACAGTGCTTTGACGAGTATCAAAATTATCAAACAATTTGGAAATATTTGAAGTTGTTTCAAAATAATAAAATTTTTTTGGCCTAGAGTGGCCGCTTGTAGCACTCAGAGTGCCAACAATTCTCCGTATCCCCGACAACGGCGCCAAAAACTTGACACAATTTTACTGTGCGCTGAAACGCAAGTGAACGCGTCGAGTAGTACAAACCTTTGTGAGGCCCGAGTCGAACACATGGATACTGGGAATTGTTGGAGACTCCTACTAACTATTTGCAATCAGCTAAGCCTAATAACAAATTGAGAGTTGTTGTTGAAATTAAAAGAAAATAAAAATAAAACAAAACATACGATCGATTAAATGTTAATTTAATCAATTCCAAAGGGTATCTTTAGGGTTGTAGTTTCACCGCGGGTTTTCATTGTATTAGATTTTATATACTGCCTCAATTTTATCTCTCTATCCGTGTAGTGGCCTGAAAACAGAATTGCCCACTGTCGTGGTGCAATTCACTACCTAGGTCTAGGTCGGTTCCACCGTCGTAGTAACCTATACCCTAAACTAGGTGCATTATGAACGATCTCTCAGTATCCACCATTAATTTTACACCACCTTGGTCAAGGGATTTATCGATTAATGTGAATTCCGTCTCTTTTCAGCCGTTAATCCTTCTTTCAAAGTGATTAAGGGCATTAGGTTATTATTATGGTGATCACGCATAACAATATATTGAGAAAACGAAATTATACCACGTATTTAAGAGATAAAATATGAATTACTATTATAAAATTGTCAAACAATGAATCCCCGGGCTACTCCCGGTCCTAAAGACGAAGGGGATTAGCCCCGCATGTTCATCTCAAACAAGTACAAGGTAGAGATAGGGGAAATCATGTGAAAAACGTGAATTGAGAGGTGAAACCCCTGAACGGAGAAGAATCGGTTGATCCTTTGCGTAGAACACGTGCTCTCCCGCCTTTCGGTGGTGAAATCCGTCTTCTGCGGCGTCTGAATCAACTGGTATGAGCTTCTAGCCTCCATTCTCCTCTCTACTGCTCCTCGGTACTCGTGCAATGGCTAATGAGATCCTCTCCACGTATGGGCGGCCGTCATTAGGTATATCTCCCGCATTAGGTCGCTAATTAACCACGACCGTACTATTAAGATCATTCTGAATCAAACGCATATCTTACGATGTATCGACCCGGTGTGGTAGCGGCAGCCCTTCTTTCCTTTCGTCTGAGTGCCTGATGTAGTCTCGATACCATCGACGTGGGTCGATGGTATCGACTACCCTATAGAGACGGCTTTGTCATTTTGTGTCGCTGTAGCCTCCGTGCGTCAATGGTATCGACTTAGTGTCGATACTATCGACTACTTCTTCACCAGCAACGTGATGGTAGCTCGATACCATCGACATCCCTGTCGATAGTATCGACTTTTTGCTGATACTCGCGGCTGGCAGCCTGTGGTCCAGTCGATGGTATCGACGGAAGCAGATACTTGCTTTTCCAGAAATTCAAACACGAAACCACATAAATTCACACAAATAATAATATTTTGACAATTAATGCTCAAAACAATGAAATAAAGGGAATTTGACATAAAATAGTAGCAAAGACCAAAGTGGATGAATTATGCAACATTAACCATAAAGATGACTAATAAAAGAATAAAACACATATCAAACAGGTCTATTAATGCGACTGAAAATCATCGCATCAAACTCAAAAACTTGACGCAATTTTACTGTGCACTGAAACGCAAGTGAACACGTCGAGTAGTACAGACCTTTGTGAGGCCCGAGTCAAACACAGGGATACTGGGAATTGTTGGAGACTCCTACTAACTATTTGCGATCATCTAATCCTAATAACAAATTGAGAGTTGTTGTTGAAATTAAAAGAAAATAAAAATAAAACAAAACAAATGATCGATTAAATGTTAATTTAATCAATTCAAAAGGGTATCTTTAGAGTTGCGGTTTCACCGCGGGTTTTCATTGTATTAGATTTTATATAATGCCTCAATTTTATCTCTCTATCCGGGTAGTGGCCTGAAAACATCATTGCCCACTGTCGTGGTGCAATTCACTACCTAGGTCTAGGTCGGTTCCACCGTCATAGTAACCTATACCCTAAACTAGGTGCATTATGAACGATCTCTCAGTATCCACCATTAATTTTACACCACCTTGGTCAAGGGATTTATCGATTAATGTGAATTCCGTCTCTTTTCAGCCGTTAATCCTTCTTTCAAAGTGATTAAGGGCATTAGGGTATTATTATGGTGATCAAGAATAACAATATATTGAGAAAATGAAATTATACCACGGATTTAAGAGATAAAATATGAATTACTATTATAAAATTGTCATACAATGAATCCCCGGGCTACTCCCGGTCCTAAAGACGAAGGGGATTAGCCCCGCATGTTCATCTCAAACAAGTACAAGGTAGAGATAGGGGAAATCATGTGAAAAACGTGAATTGAGAGGTGAAACCCCTCAAACGGAGAAGAACCGGTTGATCCTTTGCGTAGAACACATGCTCTCCCGCCTTTCGGTGGTGAAATCCGTCTTCTGCGGCATCAAAATCAACTGGTATGAGCTTCTAGCCTCCGTTCTCCTCTCTACTGCTCCTTGATACTCGTGCAATGGCTAATGAGATCCTCTCCACGTCTGGGCGGCCGTCATTAGGTATATCTCCCTCATTAGGTCGCTAATTAACCACGACCGTCCGATTAAGATCATTCTGAATCAAACGCATATCTTACGGTGTCGATACCATCGACGCGGGTCGATGATATCGACCCAGTGTGGTAGCGGCAGCCCTTCTTTCCTTTTGTCCGAGTGCCGGATGTAGTCTCGATACCATCGATGCGGGTCGATGGTATCGACCACCCTGTAGCGACGGCTTTGTCGTTTTGTGTCGCTGTAGCCTCTGTGTGTCGATGGTATCGACTTGGTGTCGATACTATCGACTTGGTGTCGATACTATCGACTGCTTCTTCACCAGCAACCTGATGGTAGCTCGATACCATCAACATCCCTGTCGATAGTATTGACTTTTTGCTGATACTCGCGGCTGGCAGCCTATGGTCCAGTCGATGGTATCGACTTCCGTCGATGGTATCGACGGAAGCAGATACTTTCTTTTCCTGAAATTCAAACATGAAACCACATAAATTCACACAAATAATAATATTTTGACAATTAATGCTCAAAACGATGAAATGAAGGGAATTTGACATAAAATAGTAGCAAAGACCAAAGTGGATGAATTATGCAACATTAACCATAAAGATGACTAATAAAAACATAAAACACATATCAAACAGGTCTCTAAATGTGACTCAAAATCATCGCATCAAACTCCCCTAAGCTTGAACGTTGCTCGCCCTCGAGCAACTAATCCTTAGAATAAAATTGCTAATGTCAACTGAAAAAGAACACACCATAACCAACATCCCATATGACTCCCACCGGACATTCACATACCAGCCCTCTCTAACCACGGAATGGTAATTACCCTGAAGGCGACAGTAATCATCCATAAAAGAAATTGACCTCACAACTGATGAACACTATCACATAAGGCAGTTAACATAATAAAACTCGCCGACTCAGACTTGGTGCATCTTGTGATCGCCTATACTACGTTGCTCGCCCTAACTACCATCTACATGGAAGTAGTTCTCCTGATATTCATTAGTGAGGAGAAATTCACAGTGGCCTACCAATCTGAGGAATGGGTGGATGAAGATGGGTGGCTCATGGAAGAAAGTGGCAGTATTGTACAGTTTCAACATGCATAATACAAAAATGTCCTACATGATGCAAATGCACATGAGAAATGCCCTAATGCCTAAAATTGGGTGGAATGATGCATGTACTAACCATCCATCTCAAAACAAGACAGACATCTAATTAAGCTACATCATATACTCAATAATTCTTGAAATGCAGGTGATATTATGTTCCTTTCTCCTTCTTATTCTAATTGCTTCTAAATAACTCTTTCCCCCTTTTTTCATTATGCATATTTTTCATATTTTTCTCTTTTTTTCATTTTTCAACCCTTATATCCATAATTGATAATGAATATTTTATTGGGCTTATTTTCTTCATACTCAGAAATTTGCACTATTTAGAAGGTATGGAACAATTTAATTCACCATTGGAGAAAAATTGAGATACATGATATACTTTATGCATGAAAATTATGAATGAAACTACATGGCATGCACCTAAGGGTAATGTGCATGTATCACTATTCTAATTTTTTTATTTCTTTTTATGCAAAACATATGGACAATTGCAATGCAAGTCCTATCTAGATGCTATGCAAGCAAAAAGAGTTAAAACTGTACTTTACTTCCAATTCTTGGGTGGATTATGGAAACAATGAGGTGGAAAGATCACAAGACTAGATGACTAAACCTTAGAAAGATATTATGCATCCCTTCTTATTGACCTGTATAGTAGTTTAGAGGTTTCTCTCTCTTACATCCAATTAGAGTCTCATTACCATTTGGTCAGTTTAGGCTCAAACAACCATTTCCGTCCACTTTCATGAATCATTAGGAGTACAGTTGTGAAATTTTGTTTTAAAGTTGACAAAACCAATCATTTTCATAGGATATGTGCCCAAAGTTAAACAAGACAAGCTTTCCAAACACACAAAAATTTTAAATTTTTTTAAATTTCCCTTGATTTTCCCATGCACTATTAATGAGATGACACAAACTTTATAACATCCACGATTACACTAGATATCATGTGGATCCTGCAAAAGCTAAAATTGCAAGAAACAAATAACAAGAACAAAAACAATAAGGCTAAAAACTAAAAACAATAAAAGATAAAGCTATTCCAAGTACCCCCTAAGCCTGAATTCGACTATGGCCTCATAGTCAAAAACAAACTTAAAGATTGGAACAGTGATACTGGATCACTCATGTGGTGGTGGAGGCGGTTATTGCGGCGCCGTGGGGTCCCAAGACGGGTACTGCCCCTGGAATGTCGGATCATTCTGGGGCATCGGTGGAGGCTGTGGATACCCCCCAAAATAATTCTGGCTCCAGTAATGATCGAAAAATGGCTGTTGTTGCACCTCCATCATGTGCAACCTATCATGGATCTTCTCCCATATAGTCTGTGATTCGTCCATCTGGTCTTCTTGTTCGAGTTTGGAATCTACTTCCTCTTGTTGCTCTTTCTCGTAGTAATTCTCGTCGTCAGGTCCCGACAGCAGAACCTCGGGTGCGGGATCCGCGTAGTCAGTACTACGTGTCTGCACCATGCAACATACCTGAAATGGGAAAATTCGAGTTCAGTACAGTGCTTTGACGAGTATATAAATTATCGAACAATTTGAAAATATTTGAAGTTGTTTCAAAATAATAAAAAAAATTGTGGCCTAGAGTGGCCTCTTGTAGCACTCAGAGTGCCAACAATTCGCCGTATCCCCGACAACGACGCCAATAACTTGACACAATTTTACTATGCGCTGAAACACAAGTGAACGTGTCGAGTAGTACATACCTTTGTGAGGCCCGAGTCGAACACAGGGATACTGGGAATTGTTGGAGACTCCTACTAACTATTTGCGATCAGCTAAGCCTAATAACAAATTGAGAGTTGTTGTTGAAATTAAAAGAAAATAAAAATAAAACAAAACAAACGATCGATTAAATGTTAATTTAATCAATTCAAAAGGATATCTTTAGGGTTACGGTTTCACCGCGGGTTTTCATTCTATTAGATTTTATATAATGCCTCAATTTTATCTCTCTATCCGGGTAGTGGCCTGAAAACAGAATTGCCCACTGTCGTGGTGCAATTCACTACCTAGGTCTAGGTCGGTTCCACCGTCGTAGTAACCTATACCCTAAACTAGGTGCATTATGAACGATCTCTCAGTATCCACCATTAATTTTACATCACCTTGGTCAAGGGATTTATTGATTAATGTGAATTCTGTCTCTTTTCAGCTGTTAATCCTTCTTTCAAAGTGATTAAGGGCATTAGGTTATTATTATGGTGATCAAGCATAACAATATATTGAGAAAATGAAATTATACCACGGATTTAAGAGATAAAATATGAATTACTATTATAAAATTGTCATATAATGAATCTCCGGGCTACTCCCGGTCCTAAAGACGAAGGGGATTAGCCCCGCATGTTCATCTCAAACAAGTACAAGGTAGAGATAGGGGAAATCATGTGAAAAACGTGAATTGAGAGGTGAAACCCCTGAACGGAGAAGAACCGGTTGATCCTTTGCGTAGAACACGTGCTCTCCCACCTTTCGATGGTGAAATCCGTCTTCTGCGGCGTCCGAATCAACTGGTATGAGCTTCTAGCCTCTGTTCTCCTCTCTAATGCTCCTCGGTACTCGTATAATGGCTAATGAGATGATCTCCACGTTTGGGCGGCCGTCATTAGGTATATCTCCCTCATTAGGTCGCTAATTAACCACGACCGTCCGATTAAGATCATTCTGAATCAAATGCATATCTTACAGTGTCGATACCATCGACGCGGGTCGATGGTATCGACCCAGTGTGGTAGCGGCAACCCTTCTTTCCTTTCGTCCGAGTGCCTGATGTAGTCTCGATACCATCGACGCGGGTCGATGGTATCGACTACCCTGTAGCGACGGCTTTGTCATTTTGTGTCGCTGTAGCCTCCGTGCGTCGATGGTATCGACTTGGTGTTGATACTATCGACTGCTTCTTCACCAACAACCTGATGGTAGCTCGATACCATCGACATCCCTGTCGATAGTATCGACTTTTTGCTGATACTCGCGACTGGCAGCCTGTGGTCCAGTCGATGGTATCGACGGAAGTAGATACTTTCGTTTCCTGAAATTCAAACACGAAACCACATAGATTCACACAAATAATAATATTTTGACAATTAATGCTCAAAACGATGAAATAAAGGGAATTTGACATAAAATAGTAGCAAAGACCAAAGTGGATGAATTATGCAACATTGACCATAAAAATGACTAATAAAAGCATAAAACACATATCAATCAGGTCTATTTTTGTGACTCAAAATCATCGCATCAGTGGCATTGGGATACCACATATTGGAATTTTGGTAGGTACCTCAAAATCCTCTTAAGAACTAAAAGATGATATTTTATAGGACTTGGTTGAAATCTATAACACAACATAACACTAAACATGATATCCGGTTTAGAGGTAGTTAGACATAGTAAGCTACCAATCATACCTCTATATAGCTTCTCATCTGCCTTTTCATACTCTTCATCCTTGTAAAGTTTGGCGATGCTCAACATGGGAGTATCAATTGGCTTTGCATTGCCAATTCTAAAGCATGTTAAGAGTTCAGTAATGTACTTTCTTTAGTTGATGAATTTCCCATCTTATATTTTCTTGATTTGTAAACAAATGAAGAATAAAATCTCCCCAATCATGCTTATTTCAATTTTTCTTTTCATGGGGGAATGAAAATCCTTACAAAGATCAAGATTAGTACCGCCAAAGATGATATCATTAGCAAAAACTTGAATGATTAAAAAATTATTAGAAGTGTGTTTTAGAAAGAGACGAGTTAACCTTTCCTGTGACATAGCACATCAATTAAAAAGTTTCTTATTTTCTCATATGAAACTCTAGGGGATTGTATGAGTCCACAAATGTCTTTTTATAATAGATATACATGATTAACCTACTTGTCATGTTCAAAGTCAGGATGTTGATGCATATAGACTTCCTCCTCTAAATATCAATTCAAAAATGCAATTTTAACATTCATTTCATAAAGCAAGATATTTTTTTTGACTAGTAAAGGCAAGTAGCATTCTAATAGACTCAAGTCTAGAAATAGGAGCATAAGATTCACCAAAATCAATACCTTTGTGTTGGTTGTACCCTAGAGCTACCTGATTTTCCTTGTTGCTTACCACATTTCCATTTTCATCAAGATTGTTCCTATAGACCCACTTTATGCCAATGATATTTCTATCACTTGGTCTTGGCACTAGGGTCTACACCTTGTTCTTTTCTAATTGCTCAAGTTCTTATTGCATGGTTAGGATCCACTCATCATCCTCAAGATCTTCTTTGACATTCATTTTGCTCAAGTTGTGAGATTAAGGTGTTGTGGATTTGTTCTTTGATGAAGGCATCCCGTATCTTCACTCTTTCAAAGGGATATCCTATGCTGATTTCTTTCGGATGATCTTTTGCAAAGCATGGAGTAGGATCCTTCTTTTCATATTCTTTTGAGAATTCAACTCCAACCACCTCTTTACCTTTATTGTTGATGTTTAGATATTTTAATTTGGGAATCATCTCATCTATAACATGATCATACATAGCATTCTTGTAAATAGAGGAGTTAGTTTCAATAAATTTAACATTGATAGATTCTTATATTTTAGACAATTGAATGTTAAATATTTAATATGCTCTACTCGTAGAGCTATAGCCAAGAAAGATGGCCTTATATGATTTAGTAACAAACTTATCAATAGAATTTTTGGTGTTCAAAACAAAGAGCGGACAACCAAATACATGAAAGAAGTTAATATATGGTTGTATACCATGCAATAACTCATAGGTTTTTTATTAAGCAACAAATGTGTGAAAATATGGTTTTGCACAAAACAAGCAGTGTTGACGGCTTCTGCATAGAACTTCTCGGGAGTTTCATACTCCAAGAGCATTGTCCTAGATATTTATCACAAGGACCTATTCTTACTCTCTACAGCCCCATTTTTTTGAGTGTCATACTCCTAGAAAAGTTGTGCATGTGATTGGATTCTTCAAAAAATCTTTCAAACATATCATTTTCAAACTCGTCCCCATGGTCAATACAGATAGATACAATACAACAAGAAATTTTATTTTCAATTTGTTTGCAAAAAAGTAGAGAAAACATCAAGAGTATCACTCTTTGAAATAATAAAAAAGTATGAATAAAATGAGAGAAATCATTGACAATCACTAAAAAATACTTGCTACCACAAAGTGTTTGACTTCTCATGTGCTTTGAGAAAGCACTACACACAATCCATTTTTCTTTTTCCTTCAAGAAAAGGAGTGGTTGGTTCCCAATTCAAACTTTGGGATATGAGGTTAGATTGGGGATCGTTTCATGTTTGGGTTGATCCCCTTCTTATAAGGATAAAAGGTAGAGTAATGATCATCACTCTTACAATGAGCACAAATCGTTGAGGCCTTAGAGGCTCAAGTCTCTCCATGGTATATTGGAGGTCCCTTGCTCTTTTTATTACCCTTTCCCTTTCTCTTTAGGTCACCCTAAAATCCCAAATCACTACTACCCACTTGTACTATAGAGTGTTCTAAGACTTAAGTAAGGGATTTCTTCTCTTTGAGGAACTTTTGAAAGGAAGCTCTAAGCACATGATTATCATCACTAAGAGTAATCATAGTAGAAGAGAGACTAGCAAGATCATCTTGAGCATGCAATAAAGCATCCTTGAAATTGAGGGTTTTATTAGATATTAATCCTATTTAAAAGTGATACTAGATAATTCATTACTAAGAAAAATAGGTTTAGATTCTAGATCATTAACCTTAGAAAGAAGTCTAGCATTTCCAGTTCTAAAAAATACAAGATCATCGATATATATTTGGTTTTCATCTTAAGGACAATCAATATTTTTAAAATAACTAGAATGAAAGTCATCAATGATTTTTCCAAATATCTATCTTTTTCTTTTTTAGTAAGAAGAGTAGAAAGCATGGATCATATTAATGAAAGAATCATTATGGAGTTCATTGAGGTTTACCTCACTTACCTCACTCACTTTATCACTTGTTCTATCCATGAGTGTCATGTGTCATTCACCTTTATTTGATCTAGAGTCACTATAGGAAGATGTTCCCAAGTGACACAGGTTGCATCTTTGTCTCTTCTTTCTTTCTTTTCCTTCTTCTTTAATCTACCCTCTTTGTTATAGTCATCCTTTCTATGGCTGCACTTGTGGGCTTCTTATCATTTGTACATATTTTCTTGAAGTACCCCTTTTGACCACACTCAGAGAATTTAGGAGTTAAGGAGGAGGAGGATTTACACTTGAAGTGATTTTTCTATGAGTGGTGAGCTTCATGATCATTAGAGGAGTCATCTTCACTTGAGGATGGAGAATCTAGTTAATGACGTGTTATTGCACAATAACTTCAACTTGAGCTTTGAATGCATCCTCCTTCTTTCTCATGGACTCTTTATCTTCATCTCTATTTGTCCTCTTGATTGTCAAGTCCCACTTCATAGGCTTGGAGATTCCCCATGAGCTCTTTAGTAGGAATGTTGGAGAGGGTCTTTGTTTATTCAATTGTAGACACCTTTGTTTGTCACCATAGGGGAATGGATATAAGAATCTTTGAGTTGATCTTTCCTCCATCAATAATGTTACCCATTGAATCAAGACCATTGATAACGGTGTTGAGTTTTGAGTACATTTCATCCACACTTACCTTCTTTTCCATCTTGAATTTTCAAGGAGACCATTGAGCATATATACCTTGTTTTCCTTGACTTTCTTGGTACCTTCATAGGTGATGTAAAGCTCTAATACAGATCTTATCTTGCTCGTGGGAGTAGATTATTGGAGAAGACCAAGCTATAATACCACTTCTTGGGTCTATCGACTCTAGGGGGTATGAATAGGGATAAAACCATTGAAAAAAACTTCATTAAGATTCAAGGAATTTTCTAAAAGATATTGCTAATACTAAAAGCAAGGAAGAGATAGATTGATCAAACACCAAAAGAAGACTAAGATTTATAGTGGTTCCAACCTCCAAAATAGGATATGTACATCTACTATCTAGAGGGATCAATCTCTAAGATTTTGAACCTTGTCACACTCTTTGTATTCCATACTGAGAGTTATAACAATAGACCACTTTTAATGTAAAGGGATAAACTAGCATCCCTTTCTGGATCAAGATCCAATAACCATTATAAAGTTCTTACCTATAAACCTACCAATAATCTTCTACCTTCTTAAAGGACATACCCATTCTTGTAGAAGATCATCAACCTTTTATTCACCACCCCATTCTTCAAGGAAGTAACCTTCAAATAACCAAATTGAGAGAGAGATTGGGGAATTATAATGGAGAAATTTGACAATAGTACAACGGAGAAATTTCCTAACAAAGATCCTAACTCATTTTGATTGGATGTAGAGAAGAATTCTAGCTTGAGGGAGATAGGGGCTCTTGGAGGCACAATCACTCAACTGTAGCAAGGGAGCATAGAGGGTAAACTTAGAATGAATTACAATGGCCCCTTCTTACAATTGAGGTTGCGTAATAACTAGTAGAGACACTTGAATTGAATTATAGCCATTTTTGGGGGTTGCAACAAATCTATGTTTGTATTTTACAACACTTTAAATGGCTAGAAACACTTTTTTGCACTTTATCATACAATGTTGTCGACTCAGTTATTGTTTGGGAAACTCAGCCAAAAATATTGCTTGTCAAGCAAAGTGCATTTGTCGGACAAGTTTGTACTGATAGGAAACTCAAGAAATGGATGTTTCTGACTTCATTAGTGCAGTTTGTCAGTTGAGTTGTCACCTAGATGATGTTGGGCTCTATCAAAATCTAGGATTGACTGTTGTCTAAGTTTCCTTAAGGGAAACTCAGCTGACAAGCCTTCCTATAAAAACTTATGATAAATGCCCAAAAACTGTTTAAACATTCAATTGAAGTCCTCTAAATTTCCATGAAGCTTACTTACATGTCATATATTCAATACAAATGATTTACAACATGATTCTGATAGAAATACTATCTATTCTTCAATTCTTGCATTTTAATTGAATTTGACTGGATTTTCAGCAAACTAGGATTTTCTATGTTTATCCTCTTCATGTACCTATAACCTTAAATTTATCTCAAATAAACATACTAGATACTCATGAATGGAATTGTTAGGTCATCATCAAAATATGAACAATGTATAATGGTTAGGTCAATACCTAGTACTACTCCAAGCTGAGCACGCTTGACTTTGGAGTTCTTAGTGACGGGCTCCCTAAAAAGGAGGCACACCTTGGAAAAAGGGTAGTACAATCATTACTTTTGCGATCATTTTATCTGAGGCCTCAAATCCTTGGACGTTACAATCTCATCCACTTAGACTCTTGTTGTCCTCATCAAGGCTCAACTATATGGCCTCATAATATTTCCCCATTTTAGTGGAGACCCATAATGGCCCATGGATACCTAGCTCCTGATCACGGTTGCAAGTCCACATGTGGATACATTATCATGGACTAGCATGCAACATACCTATATGGGCCCCACATACTGGAAGGGTTGTGGCTCTGATAAAATTTGTAATGCCTGGATCCACTACCCAAGACTCTAGTAGAATTTCAAGATTGACGACTGGCCCCACAGACCACCATTGGCCTTAAATGTGTGCTTTGTCCTCACTCACACACAAGCCAAGATCAAATTTTTACTGATCACCCATCTTATCACTACTCCAAGCCGGCATACTTAAATTTTGAGTTCTTATTGATGGACTCCCTGAAAAGGAGGCACATCTTTGTGATATGTTTATCTCAGGCCTCAAAATCATGGGACATTCCAAGTGGCCTATATACGATAGAAGTGTTCACCCCAAAATTACTCTAAGTTTAGTTGGCTTGAATTTTTAGGATGAAGTTCCTTTTAAAGTTGGGTGAAATTTTTTACAAATTGCCCATGTTTAAAAAAGAATAAATTAAAAAAAAACATTACTAGATAGTTGTTTGATATCACTTTTAGTGAATAAATTTGAGAATAATGAAAAATTATGGTTTTTATATTTTTGGGGATGAGTTTAATAAACCAAGTCACATGGATATATTATGAGACTCATTCAGACATATAAGATTGTCTAGCTTTTAATCTAGTGTCAATACACATTTTTGGACAAGAAAATGATATAAGAGGTAATTTTGTTTAAAAAAACATATTGACGAGTTGGAGAATCATCGAATGAGTTTGACAATTAAAATGTTGTATATGAAATTTAATACATAGACTTTTTAGGAAAATGTATTATACCATTAAACATTGTCTTAGTTTTTTTTTTCAGTCATGAAGAAGATTATATGGAACAAAGGAGATTTGTGAAGTTTGTTTTTCTCTAGAGTTATAATTTGAAAGATAAGGAATTTTCACTTAGACGTTTGTATTGGAAAGTATTTTTTCTTGGCATTACATACGTGTTAGTTAAAATTATATATGAGGCACATAACATGATAATAAGGAGCAATTTGGTGATGAATTTGTGTCGAAGAATATTTTTCTTAATTAATAGATTGGGAGAGAGATATAGACATAAATCTAAGGAAGGTAAGAGTAGAACTTGAATATCAATCTCTCCTTCATTCTCATGTTCTAAAACGGTTCTTTTTTGCTAGGTAGAACAGTTCTAACATACCAAAACCTATCGTCTGAATCTATGCCTATGATTAAGAGGATAGTATGCTTGGTTCCTTAGATTTAACTAAATAAGGATGTAGTTCTACCTTGGTATAGTTGTTTGTAGCTCTAATAAATATAGTTGATGAATGGACATGAATAACTCACCCTAACATGTATATGTTTGGAAAATGTATACATCATCACATATCTTAATACACTCATATTAACATAATAACTTAATTATGTCCTAACATGCAAGTAAATTCATTAGTTACGTATCATATGTTTCTATGGCTAAGTAGTATTCACATAATGGCTAACATATGTTCTTAAGATATGAATTATTGTAATACTTAGGAGTAATAATTGTAGTTTTCATGTCCATGAATACGAAAAAATGTGTTATAATCTAAATCAACATTAAATTAATGTACTTAATGGGATGAAAGAGTAAAATATGGAAATTTCATGCACAATTAGATAAGGAAACTCTTTTGGTAAGAATATGAATATAGTATGACACTAAATAATAAATAATGATGATAATGATGTAAAGTTATTCTAATGTAATGATGATGATCCTAAAACTTTATTTGTGTTAGAAATTATAATAGAAAATATAAAAACCCAAATCTAATTGTGTTCCCTGTGTCACAACTAGATCGAGTGCCAAGTTTGAGATTAAATGAATAATCTTAGATGAGTTAATTTCATTAAGGGAAAAATATAAGATTTAACTCTAAACATTAAGTGAAGTAATACGTTACCCCCCAAAATAGAAATTAATGGAAAATTTAAATTTATGTATCTCAATTAATCTAGGTATAAACTTTCATAATTTTTGGATGTTTTTTCTACCCAAATTTGTTTAGATAAGGGAGGGATTTATGGATAAATCCTAATATAGTCTATAATGCAATTATTGCATTGATTGGTGGCTTTCCTGTAGTTGGGGTAGTCACACTAGTTTTCCAATTATTGGATCCTTTCATGGCCTTAGATTGATATTCTGTGCTTAGTCCATTTTCTTCTTCCTCACTTTCCTTTCACTTTCTACGTATAATTTTAAATAACCACTTAGTGGACCTCGACTTTTCCTCTCTCTTTCTAGTTGTTCATTCTTTTTGTTTCATGTCGCATAAGGATCACAACAGGATTCTGAGTCTCATAATCTCATATGTATTGGTTCTTTAGGGCCTATACTACTCTAACCAAACGTGCCTCTTCTCCTCTATTTTTTGTTCTTTGCCTTCCTTACATAGCCAACCCAGGTTTATAGTTGCACTCCCAACACTAATGTGATGATACCCAACCCCTATAAATTAGTATGAACCCTACTCTTATCTATGTTAGCACCACAACATGCTCCCCACATTCAACCTATCTCTAGTGATCCCTTTGGAATTGTGATGACATTTCATACGATGGACACAACGATGAGGATCTGAAAGAGTTCCCATGCATGGGTGAATCCTCACATTGGATCTGACCTAGACCTAGGTACCACCATAGATACCCTCTTTTGGTTTCATTATGTTTGTAGTTTGTGCTTGTCAGTAGTATCAAGATTTTGACTACTACAATTTTGATTTTCATCTTCATTGTCTTCTTCACACATCAAGGTACTCACTTGGAACCCTTGTTTTCTCAATTTCCCTTTGTCCTTCTCATTTATTTCTTCTGTTTGTATTGATTCAAAGAGGCATACATTTTCTCTACTAAAAACGTGAAGTATGGGTATTTTCTTGTTCTCTTGACCCCTTTTTTCCTTTACGAATCCATCATAAGCCTCCATGTGGCTGGTATCTCAATGTTTTAGAGCTTTATACTTCTCCGATCACTTGGTAATGACAGAAGAGGTGTGATGGGTTCCCATGGCTTTTGAAGTTTGTATCTCAACTTCCTATGTTTGTCTAACATTCAGGAAGTCGACCAAATCCTCCTTGCACCTGGGATTTTATTGGAATCCATGTTTGATTAGTACATTGGATGTACAATTTGTGATATGTGTCTTCTCCACAGTTGCAAGATTCAACAAAGAAAATGAATCCCTACTGCCTTTCTTGGTTATGCCCTTGACATCCTTCTTTTCTTTGCATGTCCGTAGAGGAGTATTTTGGTAATTAGTCGAGTCTCATCCTTTTAACCTTGTGTGTGTTTGAGCGGGTGTAGTTTCCACATGTCTAGTTTTTAATGAAATGAATAATGTATTATACATGGCTTTTGGAATTTTCTGATTGGTCAGTAACTCAAAGATCATAGTAATTAATTTTTAAGTCATCAAATAAAAAAGAACGTTTTGTAATAGTGAGATTTTTCTCTACATAATGGTATGAATTTTATCACCGAATTCAAATATAATAAATATGTGATTTTTAGGGATTTACCTAATTGGATGGATTTTGTAAAATTTATTTCTAATAAAATATAAGTTGGAAAAATAAAGTAAAATGTACCATTGAATCAAGAAAATATAATCTACTAGATGGAGTAGTTTTGATAATCTAATTCACAAGAGATAAAAAGGAAATTTTAGGGTTTGTATAATTAATGTGAAACCAACCCTAATTCTATATGTATGCTTAATAGGTGATTTGAAGACCTTGGCTTGGACCTAGGGTTTACTTTGGATATATGTAGACTCGACCAGAGGTATGTGTATTCTACTATCCATATTGAGAAATTAACCTAATTTCTTTTTCTCTTTATATGTGTTGCATCACTTACTTTAATATTGACGCAAGTACCTATATTATCACTCTCTTGGTCCTTTAGGACATGCTATAGTATACACTTTTCTCTCTCTTGTCTAAGAGGTTGGCTCATTTGAGATATATGATGTGAATCTTTTATTAGATACTCTTATTAACTCTAAATTATATTTTACTTCTTGATGAAACCCTGAATGAGGATATGAACTATTTTGCCCATTTATGTGGTGTATGTTTCACATTTTCCATATATGTCATTGAAATATCCTTAACTCTATTTATATATTTGAACTTTCACTTTCCTCTACATTTATGCATGCATTGTGATACAGTAGCCCTAGAGTAATATAATGCTTAGGGTTTTGGGTGTTATTTCCCTATGATTTTATTCCCATATGATATACTTTTTGGAACTTGGTTTTGTTCCCCTACCATGCTCTAAGGTTTTAGTCCCCCTTCACTTTTAAATCTTGGTATGGAGGATCGAATTGCCCATACCCGGGTTTGTATGCCAAGGAAGTTTGGTTATGTTCCATTCTCTGTCAGGTTTTTGGTTATGAGCACCAACCGCCAATGACTTAATATTTTTACCAATGTTATGCTTCTCTCACTACATGAAGATTGATTATTCTTGATGAAGGGTTATGTACCCTAATTTAATCAATTGCTCTTACATGACACATTTTGTTAGTATTTTGATTTATGACAAGTACATCCTTTTGTATACCTTATATAGTTTCCTTTTGATATCCATTTGAATGTTCACCAGTTCCCTCTTTGGTGGAAGCCTTGAATTATTTATTGATGTCCTTTTTCCTCATAGTTCTCTATCCATATTTTTATTCAATTACCGACATTGTTATGCTGAAAACTTCCATTTGGTATTATCTTGTGCGGGTATGCTTCCAACCCCTTAGATGAAAGAACACAAAATGCTTGACATGATGGCATGGACCTATCTTAGTTTATTTAACTTGGGAGATAGACTTGAGATAGATCGATATACCTCTACTAAGATTCTAAAGTTGTTCCTTTCATGTAAACCCCAAGTGGGAGAATGTTATGTAATCTTGATAAATTGAATATAGTCATTATATTTATTTTTCTAGCTATACTTGGTATTGTATACCATTTATTTGAGAGATAAATATACACATATTCCATCATAGCGTATAGTGTGTTTGGATTAGATGGGTTTATTCTGCAAATTAAGTAGGGAGTGGATCCTATCTTAGGTCCCACTCCTTATAAGATGGTATTACAGCCATAGTAGTACAATTCTAACTATTTCAATTTTGTCTCCCTTAGGTTTCCTATCTTGTCCCATAAGTTCCTTATAGAGTCCTTACCTTATGTGAAAATTCTAGATGATATGTTTACCCCAAATGAGATGATAAAATAAGGATATTGATAGTGCTGAAGTACGTATGAGGATCTTAAGTTGTTAACCCATTCTAATGAGACTCTAATTGTTCATACCCTATGAGGTAAGTTAGTTATGGCTTATTTCCTTGGATGTTATGAGGTTTGAGTTGTGTTATGAGGATGTTGACGTAGTAGAATAAGGAGATCTTAAATGGAAAACTGTGACTTGGTTTTGCATTGATTTTAGGCCCTATATTAAGTTTTATATCACAAAGTTTTTTCATCAAATAATTTTTTTTTATATTATTACAAGTATAAATACAAAATTTTTGGAATTTATTGAGGTTTTATTGAACTAAGGCACAATAAAATAATTTATGAAGTTGAGATAGAGAAACACTAGTATAAGTCAGAATGGAAATCATAAACCCCATTGCAAGTGATGACTAGGAAAGTAATAATTGTGCTAAAGGTTTAGTTTACCTACCCTTTTGCACCCCTATTACTTTTAGTTGCTCATGTGAGCCTTAGGGTTGTTATATTAGGAACACGAGGACCTAAAAATCAACACTTGGTTGGTATGACCTATTAGTTGGATGCATGATTGATGAACAACATAAATACTTAAAGTATTCACAAATAAATTATGCTTATCTAACCATAATATATTTAAGAGTTGTTTTATTGGGTTAGTACTATTAAGGGATGGAGATTAGATGGTTGAATAATGTATGGGTGACTAGAATTTTGAGGGGAAAATCCTTTTAAAAGGTGGAGTGTTTTTACATATGAAACCTAAAATTTGACTCTATAAACCCTACACCCTATTATTAGGACGATAGTATCGATTCCTTAAATTTGACCGAACAAGGATGGAGTTATACCTTAGCATAGTTGTTTGTATCTCTAACAAATATAGTTAATGTATGAACATGAATAGATCACTATAACATGTATGAGTTTGAAGAACATATACATCATCACATATAACAATACACTTATATTAACATACTAACTTTATTATGTGCTAACTTGTAAGTATATTCTAGGTATGTCACATATTTTTCCTTTGCTAACTAGTATTCACATAATGGCTAAGATATGTTCTTCAAATATGAATTGTAGTAATAACTAGAGTTGCATATCCATCAATATGAATAATGTGTTATTATATGACTTAACATTGACTTAATGTACCTAATGGGATAATAGGTAAGATATGGAAATTCATGCATAATAAGATAAGGAAACTCTTTTGGTAGCAATACAAATATAATATGGCTCTAAGTAATAAATTTTGACAATAACAATGTAATTTCATAGTAATATAATGGTGATGATCCTAAAACTCTAATTGTATTAGAAATTTGAAAATATTTCTCAAAATCTTAATCTAATGGAAGAATATGTTCCTTGAGTTCCAATTAGCTTGGGTGCCAAATTTAAGATTAAACAAATAATCTTAAATGTCTTGATTTCATTAAGTAAAGAAAATTTAAGACTAACTCAAAAGAATCAAGTGAAGTAATATACTATCCCAAACATAGAAATTAATGGCAAAATTGGAATCTACATATATGAATTAATCTAGGTATATTTTTGTAATTTTGTATGTTGTTGACTACCTCAATTTGATTATATGGGGGAGGGTTAATGTACAAAACCTAATATAGTTTATAATGCAAATTGATAGGTCACTTTCCTATAACTGGGGTAATCATGTTGGTTATCCAAGTATAGGATCCTTTCCTGGCTATTGGATTGATACCTTGTGGCCAGTCTATTTTCTTCTTCCTCACTTCCCTTCCATTTTCCATGTAGAATCTCCGATAACCATTGAGTTTTCTTCTAATTTTTCTCTCGCTCGCTTTCTTGTTGTTCTTTCTTTCTATTTCTAGTTGCATAAGGATCTGAATATTATGGGCCTCCTAATCCTGGATGTGTCAATTCTTTAAGATCTATGTATACCTAACCAACCTCACCATTTATCCTCCATTTTCTATTGTTCGCTTCCTTACACAAGCAACCCAGGTCTATGACTGCACTCCCAACACCGCAATGATGATGCCCAACCCCCAAAAATTAAGGTGAATCTAGAACTTATCCAAGTTGGAACCACCAACACACTCCTCGTGTTCAACCTCTATCCGACGGTCCCTTATGAGTTTCAATGATGTCTCGTACCCTAGACATCACAATGAGGATCCATAAGAATTCTCATGCCTTGGTGGATCCCCACACTGGATCTGACCTGGACCCAGGTAGCACCATACATTCCCTCTTTTTGTTTCATTGTGATTGTGATTTCTACTTGTCAACAATGTCGAGTTTTTGACTAACACAATCGTGTTTTTCATCTTCCCTCTCTTATTCATGTATCAAGGTACTTTCCTAGGATCGTAGTTTTCTTGACTTTGCTTTTCCCTTCTTTTTTCTTTCTTTTGTTTGTATTGCTTCGACGAGGCCTTGATGTTTCATTTGTCATGAAAGTGAAGTATGAGTATTGTTGTTTTCGCATCCCTTTTTCATCTCTACGAACCCAAGAAAAGCCTTCAAGCAGCTTCTATCTCACTGTTATGGAGATTTGGACTTCTTCAGTCACATGGTAATGGCAGAGGAGGTCTATGGGTTTCCAGTGGTTTCTAGAGTTTGTGTCTCGACTTTCTATGTTCATTTGAGCATGAGGAAGTTGACCAAATCCTCCTTCCACCTGGGCTTTTATTGGAATCTATAGCTTGATTTGTACTTTGGATCTCCAGTTTGGGACTTGATATATGTGTTTTCTCCATAGTAACGAGATTCATTGAAGAAGAAGAATCACTATTGGCTTTCTCAGTTATGCCCTTGATATCCTTCTTTTCTTTTCATGTCTATAGAGGGGTATTTTGGAAATTCAGTTGAGTCTCATTCTTTTGGCTGCACATGGGTTTGAGTGGGCCTAGGTTCCACACATCTAGTTTTTACAACCTCAATTATTTTTTTAATGACACAGATAATGTATTATATATATCCGTTTGGAATTTTTTATCGGCCAATAACTCCAAAATTCATAGTAATTAATCTATAGGTTAAAAAATTAAAAATATGTTTTGGGATTGTGAGATTTTTTCTACATAGTAGTATTAATATCATCATCAAAATCAAATTTAATAAAAATGTGATTTGTACGGATTTATTTAATTTGATATTTTTTTTAAAATTAAGATCTAATAATATATAAATTAGAAAAAAAGTGAAACAAACCACAAAATTAGGAAAATATAATATATTAGATGGTGTAGTTCTATTAACCTAATTCATTAATGATAAAATAAAATTTGTAGGGTTTGCATAATTAATGTGAAACTAATCATTATTCTATATATATGTTTATTAGGTGTTTTGAAGACCCTGGCTTGGACCTAGGGTTGACTTTTGATACATGTAGACTCAATATGAGTTTGATATACATATTGAGAAATTAACTTAATTTTTTCTTTCCCTTGTTGTATATTGCATCCCTTACCCCGATTAGACTCTCTTGGTCCTTTGTGACGTGATACTGATAAAATTTTATCTTTCTTCTCCGAGAGGTTGGCTCATCTGACATAGATGATATGAATCTTTTATTGGATATTCTTATGAACTCTAAATTGTACTTTACTTCATGATGAAACCCTGATTGTGGATATGAAATATATTTCCCATTGATGTGGTGTATGTTTAATAGTGTCCATTTATGTGGTGTATGTTTCATATTATCCATTTATGTGATGACAATCTCATTAATTATATTTATATAACTGAAATTTCACTTGCCTATATATTTGTGCATGCTTTGTGATTCAGTAGTCCCAAAGTCATATAATGCTTTGTTTTTTGGGTATTATTCTCCTGGGATTTTATTTCACTACGTGATACTTGTAGGCACTACATTTTATTCCTCTGCAATGCACTAAGATTTTACTCCTTCTTCCTTTTTATATATTAGGATGGAGGATTGTATGTCCCATACATTTGCTTGTATGAGTTGTGTGCCATTCTCTGTTAGGTTTTAGGTTACATGCCCTAATTGCCAATGACTTCATATTTTCACTATTGCATGTCGATTATTGTTGATGAAGGGTTTTGTACCCTAATTAATTGATTGTGCTTATGTGGCACATATTGTTAGTAATTTTTTTTGGAAAGTGCATCCTTTTATATAACTTATATAGTTTCTATTTCATATCCATTTGGATGTTCACACTCTCTCTTTGATGGAAGCCTAGAATAATTTATTGATTTGCTTTTTCCTAATATTTCTCAATCTGTATTTTTATGCACATACTTACATTGTTATGCTGACAACTACCATTTTGTCATGTCTTGTGGGATATTCTTCCATCCCCTTAGGTGAAAAAACATGGAAGGCTTACCATGATGGCAACCTGGCTTAGTGGAGCTGACTCGGGAGATAGACTTGAGATAGCTTGCTATACCTATACTTAGATCCTCAATTTGTTCCTTTCAAGTAAACCTCAAGTGGGAGAATATTATGTAATCTTGATAAATGGAATATCATCATTACTTTTTTTCTTCTTCTGCTACACTTCAGTCTTGCATACCATTCATTTGAGAAGAAGATACATACCTATTCTAGCATAACTGATAGTGTGTTTGGATTAGATAGGTTTATTCTTCAAGTTAATTAGGGAGTGGATCCCCTCTCCGATCCTACTCCTTACAACTGTCTTCTCAACCCCCTTGACAATCATTAACTTCATGTAAGATTTCAATGAAACAAACTTATAGAATGTAGGCGGGGCACCTCAGTCATGAAGTTTGATAGTGACACTAAGAAGGGGATTGCTTCTCACCCTCTCTTGGACACTCAAACAATGAGAACCTACAAGGGGTTGGCTAGGCACTAGTTAGGTACGACCATTGTCACCCTACTTTTCACAAGAAAATATGGGACAACGATAGAGATGATCCATGGGAAGAGGCGTCGAGTCAGAAGAGTTTTTCATCAATCTCGAGGATTATGTATCCAAAAAGCATGGATAAGAGGGAACAAAAGAGCCAAGTCTTGCAATGTCCCTTGTGGAGTGCTTATTACAACTGAACTCTATCCCTCTACAAGAATACAATAGAAGCAATAGACGTTCAGGAAAGGAATAGAGTCTTGACCTTGTGAATGATAAACAACCAACAAACGGTGGGTCTGGGCTAGTCAATGACTGCTACAACTAGTTAATGTCTAGCCAAAACCCAGTCTAAGGCCACCATCAAAAATCAAAGGCCCAACCAACATGACCCAGCCAATAGCTTGACACAAAGAGGCCCATGCTACTTTGCATATGACACACATCGTCATCCAAAACAGTAGACCATTAGATCAAATGGCCTAGGTAAAATTAGACAAGGTATATCTTGCAATCATAATCAAACTTACATGGATGATCCGATTAATGCAAAATTATATATTGTTTTGATAAGAAGAATAAGGAGAATGAGACCCACAATTACATGGCCTTAGATTGGGGGTTTAAAAAATTGTTTGTCGACTGATTCCTTAGAAGTAATGGTTTATGTCCTATATGTTGAATAATGACGATAAACAATACAATTTGGAGATGATATGACATGTGGACCTCTTTGACCATGAAGTACTTATGATACGTCTAGTTTATCTGATCTTAATACTTTTGCAAGTTTACACAAAATTGATATAGGGAATCTTAATTTAGAAGTTAAACCTGATTATGATCGTGATAAGTAATGCTAACCATGTGTTAGTGGATGGGTTAGTATGACCTTCAAATAATTAGAAATATAACTAAATCATAATTAATTTTTGGCTATTGAGACTGATTTAGTTGTGGCCTTTGCCTTTGATGGGTTATAATTGAGTCTAAGTGACTTCAATATTGATCAGAATCTAAACTTGGGTAGTGGGATCGTAATTCTTGATACTTGTCGAGTCCATTAGGAATAAAATCATCATTTCCTCTTGATATATTTGTTATGATATGAACGGGTAGGCAAATTCTATTGTCTAAACTAGTTGTCCCCTCACATTACTTTTTTACATTCGTATGGTGTGTGGGCTCATTGCCAATTGAGCTTGAGTTGTATATGCACACTCAGACACGTCTATATTTGATTCATTGATGGGGATTGAGAAGATTGTGAGTTAGAAAAATCATATGTTTGGGTGTGCAACCCCAAATTGGTGTAATGTCAAGAAACATGTCAAACGAATGGGTCCGTTAGGTTTGGGCATGACCACTGTAGGTTTGGATCAACGATGGTGCATGTTAAAGTAAATTTCTCATAAATGGATGGAAGAAAATGCCACCTATACTAGACCCAAGAGGATCATGGGTCAACATGCTGGTTCTTATCTAAGTTGTATAAAAAAACTAGGTATCATCTCATCTTTGTTTTTAATATTTTCATTGTGAGGAGTGTTCAGTCCTATTACAAGACCGAGAAAAAAGACTAATTGTTTCAATAAACTTCCTATCAAGAAGTTCCAATTAGGTATCAAACCCGCAACCTGCTGCTTGTAAACCAATAAGGCTTAACAGTGGAGCCAACTCAGAAGTGCACAAATACAGGTAGTTCTCTCATCCAAGTATGCGTTGCTCTGCAACCCTATCATGGCAGTGTTATCCCCCGTCCCCTCGTCTTCCCGCAGTGCATTTAAACTCACAAAGTGAGTCAGTTATGTGACATATGTCAGTTTCATTATGAGGCGCACGACCGATGATTCAATTCCGATCGCTTATTGAGGAGCTCCTTCATTCACTACCCGAGTTATTATCTCGACGGCAATATGCTTTTTAGAAATAAAATAAAAATTAAGTATCGTCATACGATTCGACAACAATAAAATGACGAAAGAAAATCTGGATGAAATGATAAAACAATCCTATACTAGTATTGGCAACGCAACAATCGGATCTGAGAACGTTCCTTCCGCCGTCCGTTCCGATACTTGCCAGTGAGTGACGGACGCCTTTTTTCAACGTAGGCTTCCTATAAAAATTTGGTAGGACTGAATCAGAATTCGTTTTAGTGTATATAAATTGTAATTCTCTCTAATAGTGATTAAGGATGAATTTCGAGTGTTGTTGTTGCCTTCTCATTAATTCTCCTATGAATAAAAATATAGGATCATGGGATGTCTCTTGTACTCTGACATGTCCTTCTACTTACCACCAGCGTTACTCAGGTGCTGCTACTCCCAAATCCTTTGCCGATCACCTATAGCTAGCTATTACACGTACGCAACTCCGGCCGATCATATACCTGACATGGTAACCGACAGTATGATGGCTCCGTTCTCGGTGTCACTCGCGACACAAGAAGTGGTGCGCACCGGAGCCCCGTCTTGTCCTGTCCAACCTGGACCGGATGATTCCTCCAGTTGACGTGCTGGTTCCATACTATGTTGAAAAATTTCTTCAACTGCAGATATAAGTACATTTTGTTGTTCTACGGTGATAATAAACAGACGAAACGTAAACAAGAATGTATACCAGACTGTTGAGGCGTGCAGGAATGCACTGTCCTTAAGAGTATTTTCGCCTTACTCAACGACGAACGTCGGTGCAGAAGTAATCCACGACGGCTACCCTCCCAGGATACAACAACACAAGAGGAACGAAACGTGCACCCGCAGATCCCTCCTCAGGCGAGAGGTCTTTGATTGTTCTTCCAGCGATCACCGCAGAAGCGGCAGCGGCAAAACAACGAACGGAACAATTGTTTCTGGCGTTTTTGTTGCGTGTGTTAAAAACAAAAGAAAGCGTTTGGTTTATAGGAGCCCAGAGATGGATCAACGGATGTGAGCGGTTGCAAACGCAGTGCGATTTAGAACTGCCAAACGAACAGATGCATCGCAGCGGCCCAGTTAAAAATGGTTCAATGAACCGAAGAGCAAAACCGGGATGCGACGTGCGCCCTATTAAAGCGTTTCCGGACCGGACCGGCCCAAACCCCATTGGCAAGGCCCACCATGCGCGTGCGCAGGGACCATTCCCTTTTATTCCTCAATTGTACCATGGACAAGGGTCCATATATAAGGAGGAGGGAAGCATCTACCACAAGCAATATGAGACTAAACCTTTGCCTTTTGGTTTGAAATACAACACAATATTATAACACATTTCTGCGGATGTACTCATGTACAGGTGACTGAGCTCAAGTGCGGCAGCGTGGTCGTATCTTGTACCTTTGATCTGTTAGATAATTGATTACGGTAGTTATTAGTTACGTAACTGCTGTAGCTATTAGCTAGTTACTGTAGCAGCTCATTACTGTAGCTAAGCTATTGTGGTAATCACTTATTTAGCATGGGTTAAGCCCAATGTAGTGCAACAAGTACATGTGAGAATGTAGTGTTGTTTCTAGTGCAAATGGCAAAGAAGTTTTATCCCATATTGCTCACACCTAGAACTTTTGTGGTCCTCATATGTAGGATCACATGGGGCACTAGTGTCCAAAGGAGTCCTAGGAAGGAGGTATGCTCACCTCCTTGGTGGGTGGGGTTACCACATCACAACGCACGCACGCACGCGCGCGCGCCCCATGCCACGCCTCGCCTGGCCTGGCCGGGCCGGGCTCGGGCTCGGACTTGTGGCTTGTGGCTTGTGGCTTGTGACTTGTGGATTGTGGATTGTGGATTGTGGAGAATGTCTTCCGTCTTCTTTTTGTACTAGGATACAACTACGCAATTAATTACTCGTGTAATTAATTGTTGCTTTCTTATTCAGATTTCTTAAATCCTAATTAGAAAGTGTTTCTCTTTTACGGATTATTCCCGTATTGTGTACGAGAGCAACCGAGTGTTGCGTCTAACTGGGAATAGGATTAGGGACGTGCGTGACTATTTATAGGACTCCGGTCATTAGGGTTAAACACACCGAAAATAGTTTTTCTGCCTCCGTGTGTTTTGTGAACCCTAATCCCGAGTGCGAGAGTCGTCGTCCCCGGAGTGGCTTTGCGGAGTTGTCCTCCTCTGTGAAGCGAGACTCGTCCTTCCCTTCAGACGCAGCTGTCAGGCGGTGGTACCTGCGGTGGTTGTGCTGCACTGGTAGCAGTGCGACGTGCGCGAGCAAGACGTGCAACTTCCAGGTTCGTGACGGATCGAGACTGGGAGAACGGTGCCTATCCGCAAGGATTTCCGGGCACTGGTTTCTTTAAGTAACACGCTCGTTTCTCAACGAACGATCTGGTTTGCGAATCTAACTCTTAATTTTGTTCTCCTGCATTGCTTGTTCTTCGAATCTTATTTTGGATCTTCCTGCACTGTTAATTAAATTGCACCTGACGCTGTTGCATGAACGACAACAACTATATTAACAACAGTCTTAAAGAAACCACTATTTCTGTCGTTAATTAACATGGCCGGTCAGGGTAGTTCGGGATGTAGGATTGATACAACCAATATGCCTGAAAAGTTTACTGGTATGAACTTTGCCCGTTGGCAGAGTCGTATGGAAATTTGGCTGAATATTGCAGGATATGATCAGTATTTAATTGAAACTGAACCTGTATCTGATGATACAATTCCTGATAATGCAAACATTATTGCTAATTGGAAGAAGGGTGATAAAATGTGCCGCAGGTTGATTCTGTTTGGTTTAAATAACAAACTGTATGATTCATACTCAAAGCCGCCAGTCACTATGTAACGACCCCGCCTCCCAGTAACCCCCAATTAAGGGAGACCCGAAGGTCAGAGCCGTTATCTAATTAACAGGATCAAAGGTTCGACAAATAATCAGTAATAATTAATAAACTTTACCAACTAAACTGAAAACTGGTATAAAATAAAACTTTTCTTACCTTGGAAAAAAACTGGGATTTCTAAACTTCTATCCATGACGATGTTACTCTAACTAATCCTCCTATGTACGTTACTTCTCATTTAATTCCACATATGCCACTTTACTGTTTGTTCTTTTCATTTGTACCTAAAACGCCGACAAACAAAACGTCGGTCAGTATATCGAAATATACTGGTATGTGGGGACAACCAAAAGTTTGCACATATGGCTAACAATTTAATAATCACAATCAAATTATTTAACAAGCCAATTTACACTTTTCAGTATGACATTCTCCACCGCTTTTGCCCTATCCCTGGCATACCCACCTCAGGGTGCCCTTTTCCAATGACTTAAGGCCACCTTCTCAATCCCGAGCTTGGTGCCTGGGGGTCACCACTCATGGTGCCCACTAGTCATGCAATATCATAGGCCACCTTCTTGGTGCCTGGGGTCACCACTCAAGGTGTCCATTGGTCTACCCATCTGAGCCTGACCTTTGGCATCATCCATCAGGGTGGCATGTAGGTGCGAGAATCCATACTTCTATTATTAATGTGATAATCATAGTGACTTTATAATTTGCAAATATGAACATCCAAACTGATAATTTGCAGTCAACGCGATCCGTCATCCGGAAACCACGCGGGAAACTAATGTGGTTATTCATAAGCGTAACCACATACCTGATCCAGAGCAACTTGTTGTCCAAGCAATAATGATAAAGAACAAGCAACAAGCAATCAACAAGTATCCTGAAATTAATGCATGACATCCAAGTGTTATAATTTATCCAGAACATTCTAAAGCTAGACTTGGATTCCATCTTAGGTTTTCTAAACCACATTAGGGTTTTATTAGGGTTTTTGCCTCCATAACGCTTTTATCATATTAAATGCTCTCTTAGTTCATAAACCCTAATTTCAACACCATAAGCCCAATTAAAGTTGATTATTTCTCTTTTATACCAAAACTACCTTCTTTATCCTTTTAATCTATTTCAAGGTTATTAGACTCAATTATCACCTTAAGTTTCTTTCGGATTATCAACTCATAATTCATGACGGTCTAAATCCCATATGAACTCTATTTAGTATTAACTCTACCTTGATTCAATCGAAAACCCTGATTTCTATATTAAGGTTATCTTTTCACAAATTAGTGACTTTAGTGCTCAAAATAGCATATTCCAACCTTAACCATGAAATTAGTCAATTAAAGCCATTAATAGTCGAATTAATCAACATTAGGGTTTCAAGGCCCATTAAAGTATATTCATGCATATGAAACTCCAAATTAACTAATTATATGCAAAGTTCATCCTTTTTCTTTCTAAAGTTCCTTTTTACCATTAACAGGCTAATATCAACTTTATATACCCATTTAACCCTATCTAACTCATTAATCACATCAAAATAGGGTTTCTTAATCATCATTACATTAAAGTTAATAATTTATACTACTTTTCGAATTGCAAGCAGAATTAGGATTCATCTATATTTTATTTGGATTTCTCTCGATTTTCTAAGCAACTTTCATATTTTATGCGAACCTATCCGAGCTACGGATATTTAGTTATGAATTTTTCATTAAAACCTCACCTGAGCCAATCCGATTCTGCCACGTCACCCTATGCATGCGCGGCTTGCCTTGAGTTTATAACCATATTACGGGAATACCCCCGGTTAAGTCACCCGCTGCTTCAGCCCGCGAAGGGTAAAAACGTCCAATGACCAACCCATTGTCTTCAACCTTGGGCTGCTCTTGCTTCCGCCGAACGTAACCCTAGGCGCCGACCTGGGCGACCCATCTTCTCCTCCTCGATCCTCGACGGCCGCCGCTGCATCTTGCCCTGGCCTCGCCGCCCTCAACCGCACCTGGGGCGCCGCCTATTGCGTGGCCAACGTGGCGGGTTCAGGGGCACGAGATTGGCTCCTTGCAGCCCTTGCTGCAGCCAACCAGTCGCTGATGCATCTTCATCAGGGCACATATTTCTTTCTTTGTCCTTGATTCGTCATCGTGGCACCTGTAGCTTCCCCCGTAACCATCCTTGGGCTCCTGGATGCCCCAGGGTCGCGTGTCTCCCTTCTACTAGGGTTTATACGTAGAAAATAAGCAAAGAGCATGGGATCTCTTTTAACTCCAAACCAGGGATTCTACCCCTTAAATAGGGGAGAGCACGAACCCTGAGACGTGCCTCTACGAGGTTTCAAGTCCTAAACTCAAAAGGAAACCTACTTTCCTTGATTTAGAAGCAACTACATTATTCCTCTCTTCATTAACTCTTGATATTTCCTATTTCTCATGGATATTTTGAAAAGTAAGAATTATTTTTCCCACTCTCTCTTTACTTGCCTTTTAATCTATTAGCCACGAAATCATGTTTCCCTTTTAATAGAAAATACCATCTTTTGAAAATCATCACAAAATTCATTAATAATATACCACATTATCTTCATATTTTGCAAATTTAGTATTTTCTCTTTCCTTCCTATTTATTGGGGATCCTTGGACCCCAAGAGACTCAAAGAATTCGAAATTCCTTTTTAAGGAATACTCATTATCCTTAAATGCATCATTATGCATTAATCTCATTATCCTATTTTATTCCTTATTAAAATATTTCCTTTTTGTGAATTTCTCTTTATTTCTCTCTTATTTTCCTCATTAGTATTCCTTTTATTATTAGGAATCATTGGGATACGAAATCCCACTAAGAATTATCCAATTATACCTCTTTTCACATATTTTCCCTATTTCATCAATGTTTTCAATTTATTTATTAACAAGGAAATACTTAATTGCTATTTTCCTTTCTTATTGCCTTTTCTTTGCAACTTTGGACTCCTTGGAACCCAAGGAATCTAAGAGGCACGAAATCCTCTTTGGATTTGCCTTCTAGAGGTTTCCACACCTTTCTTATCTCAAATTTTCAGTTATTCATTAATTAATTGAATATTCTTGTTATTGGGCCCAATGGCCAATAAAGCCCACAAATCAAACAACAAGGCCATGAAATCCATTTATTCAAAATAGATTATTTCATTCATTCATTCAAGAATCTTTAATATGAGAAATTATATTTCTCAGCAAATGAACCCAAAATTTGGGGTTGTAACATCCTTCCCCTCTTCTGAGAATTTTGCCCTCAAATTTCCATCAAGCAAGCAAACAAACAGGATAAGTCTTCTTATGTCCATCAGGGCTCCCATGTGGTTTCACCCTTTCCATGGTGTTTCCCAATAACCTTCATCCCATATTCTTCCATCTGAGTTCTTTCTTACCTTGGTATAACATACCCTCATAGGTGACTCAGGACGTTTCAGCCTCTCAAAAGCTGAATAGGTTCAAGGCTCAACACATGGCTTGGGTACCTCACATAGTGCTCTAGATCGGACTCATGCAACACATCATTCTATCCTGAGGGGTAAGGTCAGACACAACCATCTCCACCAATCCATCTCAAATGGACCCATATATCGGGGACTCAGCTTTCTTAGCTGTAGCTTCGAGGGGTCAGATTTTCACATTATATTCCTTCACAGTGAACTGCATGTCAGTCTGCTTTGCATCAGCTCGTGACTCATGTCACCACTGGGCTCTCTCTCAGCCATTGCACGATCAAAGCGACTTCATCTGCACACACTTGGGGTTCTTTTCTGACCTTCGCGAGGCCTCCTTCACCAATATCATCATAATGAATTGGTGACCGACACAACCTCCTTATAGAACTTCTTGTATCCCAATAAAGTCTATGGTGGTTAACATCACATCTTAAGAACTGCCACTATGTTTCACTCTAAATGAGCACACATGCTCTCATCAGACCCTCTAGTCCGGATCATACTGTCCATTAGTATGGGGTGATAAACTGTACAAACACTGAGCTCTTCATGTATCTACTTCCACCTCATGGAAGTGAACTCTGGGATCACATCAAAACTTTTGAATTCACATCATGGTGTAGTCGAACCATCTCTTTTCATATGTAGTTCAACCAGATCTGTCCCTTGGCAGAACTCTTCCTTTCTCATGTCATCTAGGTAAGGCGATCTACCATAACCCATATTGTATCTTGACCTTCTTGGTCTAGGAGAGACTCACAACATCCATAATGATGAACTCTCATTCCTTCTCGGGAACTCTTTATACTTTACATCCATGCATTGGGTTAATGGTGTTCATCCTTCACCTCCTGGCTTGCATGGCCACATGCTACATGCAAATTTGTTTTAAGCATCCAGAATGCTACCTTCATTTACTATCTTTATAGTATCAAGGTGTATCATGATCTTAAAACCATGATCTTCTGTAAGTCATGATTCCTCGAGATCGATACCTCAGAAACCCTAAACTATTTTCATCAGGGTTTTATCACCTCCCTATCCAAAGAAGTGTATCTGAGGTCTTATTACCATCCTTTTACTATATCAAGGACTAATCTGGCTAACCAAACGACCATTAACTTGCTCAATCATATCAAAACACATCTTCTTTCCAAACTTAGGGTTAGCCAAACAACCTCCACTTCTTCTAGCTTCCAGCTAACTAGGCAGCTATATCTCAACTAGAGAATTCATTACCACCTCTCATCCTTAAGTGTTAGGTAACATACACCTCTATGTATTATACTTAGCATCGTCTCAACCTCTACGTTTGTCTTCATCCAGAAACTCTGAGCTCATCCTCATGGTGATTCAACTCAACTTTACAAATTTTGCATAGCTCATGATAAAACATCCTCACAAGATGATTTCCTTAATACTCTTAGTGGTTGTAAACCATCAATGTATCATTCACTCCACAAAGGTATGTTATCATTTCTATCATTATCCCTTGTAGCAACGTTCCAACTTATATCATCTTTATCCTTGGTGTAAGGCATGCGTACTATCCTATCTCTCACTCCCATAACAAGAAGAAATAAGCATTTGGCTGCAATCCAAATACAGAGTTCTTCCTATTCCAAAAGTAGAGATGGTACAGCCCACCTTGCCCGTACACTTTCAAATCCAAGTTGAAACATGTAGCTTATGTCTCTATATCACAAACATCATGATATCCACACTACTTCTAGGGAAATTGGTCTCAGACTTACTTGGTCAAACATAATCCTAGGTCATCTCCTCTAGGTCTATAGGGTGCCGGTACTTTTGGTGTCATCCCTCTTACCTTATGCATCCAGAGAGTGCCCTACTCATCTGCCTTTTGGGTCCCATGAGTTCATGAAGGTGATCAATCTCCTAACCCATGGCCCTCAGACAATGATAGCTGTTACCTCCCGACCCTATGGTCATGTGCAACTAGGGAATTAGGCAACTCCTTCTTCCATCGGTCTTATCCCTACCTGACCCTTGGATAGACTTAGGATTCTAACATAGTACATGTTCATCTTAGAACCGTACCCAATCCTTCATCATCTCTCTCTGCATTCATGACTGACTTTCATCCTTTCTCAGGGATCATGGCGACCTGCCTACCTTGGTCAGGCCCCATACTGGTTACCTTCATGGTAACACATCCATATGCACCTAGAGATGGTTATCTATGGGTTTACTGGCTCGTTCTTGTACCATGTACTTTTCACTTAGCTTCTCAAGATCCTATGAGACCTCTTTAGGTCACCTCAAAACCAACAAAACTGGTATACACCCTACCAACGGGTCCTTCTCCCAGGATGGGAGGAAACTACACCTGGATAACAAAGGTCACAAGCATCCTTATGTTTAGGGTCTGCATCTACATGAGCTTGCTTAGCCCTGGCAAGCTACTAAGGCACAACCAGATACTTACAAAGACAAGCTAGGTCACACCTGCCCTCATACTCAACATCAAATCAACTTATTCGTTAGGGGTTCATCAAACATACCCTTACCTTAAGGGGTTTCCTTTACCTCTACACATTAAGAGTACCATGCTCAAAACTATAGAGACTCAAATCTCACCATGAGCATTGGATACACTGCTTCCCCTCTTATGCCTAGGATCCCTAGATTATCCTTTGGGTATCCCACTGCATGCTCAAACTCTTAACCATGAATCAAGCATATCCCAGGTATGTCATGTACTTCCATGATCCTTTCATAAGAGCAACACCACAAGGTCGAGTCCCCCTCAAGGACAACCATCTAGGTAAAAAGCCTCACAACTGGTTACTTAACCCTCCTCAGTGTTTAAGGTACTCTTTACCTCATCCAGCAGGTAGTCACTTATGCCATGGGTACCAGAAGGTTCTTCAAGATATTATCAGCCTTCAGGGATCAAACATAAGGCAACCACTATCATCCACTTAGGTCGCATCATCCTCAATTCCCCATTGAGCCTCATGTTTAAGCTTCCAACCCTTTTTTCTTGGTTACTGCTTTCTCTTTCTCGAGCTAACTCGACTTCCAGCCATACTACTCGAGGTCCTCTCTCTCTAAAGGCTCATGCTCACAAGCATACCCCTATGTGGGTGAAGCTGGTGCTCAACTCATGTTCGGCTCTAGATTATCCATATGCTTACCTCATAAGCCATCCATTGTGCCCTTCTGGCCAGGGTTTCAACCTACTACCGTACCACTGACGTACTCTGGGTGCAAGATATATCCTTCTTGCAACACCCCATAAGGTTTATATATGTTCTTCTCTAACCTCATCCATGAAGGAGCTATCCACCGCTCAACCATGCACGACCCTCTCTAGGGTTGGGTCACCAAAGGAACTAGGTCATATAACCTCTTATGGCATCCTAAAGGCATGTCCAGCCAAACACTCGGTCAACCATGACATCTAGCTCATCATGTCATCTTTCTCTCTAACCTTCATTTAGGGTTAGGGTTAACATCATCCTCAAAGGACGTGCTAGGTTTCTACTTTTAATGGAGGTCTCTACCTCCAGACCTAACTCTCTCTACTTATCCTCCTACCAAGGAGGTCTATCCTCAGGTCTCTCCTGAGGGTAATGACAACTCGTGTCATACGACCTAAGCATGTATCTATTCCTTTACGCTTACTCTATTAAGCTTATGTCCATGACATCTTATTTACATGCTTTTTTTTTAATTTGATGGAGGATTCCTTAGTCCTTATCAACCTTACCCATACCTCAAGAGGGTGAGGGGAAGAGAGAGAAAATCCTAATCCTTAAGGTCCTTAATAGAATTTGAGTCGAGAAGGGATGAACAAGATGAGAGAGTCCTAAAGGTATCTTATTTCGATTCATACCCTAAGACTTTGGCCAGGCAGTCACACGGATCCGGGAGTCCTCGTATTCCGACTAGCGATGCGGAGGAAAATCTTTCCAGCCCCCGGTCGTGATCCTTTTCTAGACACCTCTGTCTTTCGGATAATCCTCTAATAACTCCCTTGGGTTCTATAGAATTTGTAAAATTTAATAATTATTAAAGATTAGATGAGGAACCTATGCTCTCATACCAATTGTAACGACCCCGCCTCCCAGTAACCCCCAATTAAGGGAGACCCGAAGGTCAGAGCCGTTATCTAATTAACAGGATCAAATGTTCGACAAATAATCAGTAATAATTAATAAAATTTACCAACTAAACTGAAAACTGGTATAAAATAAAACTTTTCTTACCTTGGAAAAAAACTGGGATTTCTAAACTTCTATCCATGACGATTTTACTCTAACTAATCCTCCTGTGTACGTTACTTCTCATTTAATTCCACATATGCCACTTTACTGTTTGTTCTTTTCATTTGTACCTAAAACGCCGACAAACAAAACGTCGGTCAGTATATCGAAATATACTAGTATGTGGGGACAACCAAAAGTTTGCACATATGGCTAACAATTTAATAATCACAATCAAATTATTTAACAAGCCAATTTACACTTTTTAGTATGACATTCTCCACCGCTTTTGCCCTATCCCTGGCATACCCACCTCAGGGTGCCCTTTTCCAATGACTTAAGGCCACCTTCTCAATCCCGAGCTTGGTGCCTGGGGGTCACCACTCATGGTGCCCACTAGTCATGCAATATCATAGGCCACCTTCTTGGTGCCTGGGGTCACCACTCAAGGTGTCCATTGGTCTACCCATCTGGGCCTGACCTTTGGCATCATCCATCGGGGTGGCATGTAGGTGCGAGAATCCATACTTCTATTATTAATGTGATAATCATAGTGACTTTATAATTTGCAAATATGAACATCCAAACTGATAATTTGCAGTCAATGCGATCAATCATCTGACAACCACGCGGGAAACTAATGTGGTTATTCATAAGCGTAACCACATACCTGATCCAGAGCAACTTGCTGTCCAAGCAATAATGATAAAGAACAAGCAACAAGCAATCAACAAGTATCCTGAAATTAATGCATGACATCCAAGTGTTATAATTTATCCAGAACATTCTAAAGCTAGACTTGGATTCCATCTTAGGTTTTCTAAACCACATTAGGGTTTTATTAGGGTTTTTGCCTCCATAACGCTTTTATCATGTTAAATGCTCTCTTAGTTCATAAACCCTAATTTCAACACCATAAGCCCAATTAAAGTTGATTATTTCTCTTTTATACCAAAACTACCTTCTTTATCCTTTTAATCTATTTCAAGGTTATTAGACTCAATTATCACCTATAGTTTCTTTCGGATTATCAACTCATAATTCATGATGGTCTAAATCCCATATGAACTCTATTTAGTATTAACTCTACCTTGATTCAATCGAAAACCCTAATTTCTATATTAAGGTTATCTTTTCACAAATTAGTGACTTTAGTGCTCAAAATAGCATATTCCAACCTTAACCATGAAATTAGTCAATTAAAGCCATTAATAGTCGAATTAATCAACATTAGGGTTTCAAGGCCCATTAAAGTATATTCATGCATATGAAACTCCAAATTAACTAATTATATGCAAAGTTCATCCTTTTTCTTTCTAAAGTTCCTTTTTACCATTAACAGGCTAATATCAACTTTATATACCCATTTAACACTATCTAACTCATTAATCACATCAAAATAGGGTTTCTTAATCATCATTACATTAAAGTTAATAATTTATACTACTTTTCGAATTGCAAGCATAATTAGGCTTCAGCTATATTTTATTTTGATTTCTCTCAATTTTCTAAGCAACTTTCATATTTTATGCGAACCTATCCGAGCTACGAATATTTAGTTATGAATTTTGCATTAAAACCTCACCTGAGCCAATCCGATTCTGCCACGTCACCCTATGCATGCGCGGCTTGCCTTGAGTTTATAACCATATTACGGGAATACCCCCGGTTAAGTCACCCGCTGCTTCAGCCCGCGAAGGGTAAAAACGTCCAATGACCAACCCATTGTCTTCAACCTTGGGCTGCTCTTGCTTCCGCCGAACGTAACCCTAGGCGCCGACCTGGGCGACCCATCTTCTCCTCCTCGATCCTCGACGGCCGCCGCTGCATCTTGCCCTGGCCTCGCCGCCCTCAACCGCAATTGGGGCGTCGCCTATTGCGTGGCCAACGTGGCGGGTTCAGGGGCACGAGACTCGCGCCTTGCAGCCCTTGCTGCAGCCAACCAGTCGCTGATGCATCTTCATCAGGGCACAACTTTGTTTCTTTGTCCTTGATTCGTCATCGTGGCACCTGTAGCTTCCCCCGTAACCATCCTTGGGCTCCTGGATGCCCCAGGGTCGCGTGGCTCCCTTCTACTAGGGTTTATACGTAGAAAATAAGCAAAGAGCATGGGATCTCTTTTAACTCCAAACCAGGGATTCTACCCCTTAAATAGGGGAGAGCACGAACCCTGAGACATGCCTCTACGAGGTTTCAAGTCCTAAACTCAAAAGGAAACCTACTTTCCTTGATTTAGAAGCAACTACATTATTCCTCTCTTCATTAACTCTTGATATTTCCTATTTCTCATGGATATTTTGAAAAGTAAGAATTATTTTTCCCACTCTCTCTTTACTTGCCTTTTAATCTATTAGCCACGGAATCATGTTTCCCTTTTAATAGAAAATACCATCTTTCGAAAATCATCACAAAATTCATTAATAATATACCACATTATCTTCATATTTTGCAAATTTAGTATTTTATCTTTCCTTCCTATTTATTGGGGATCCTTGGACCCCAAGAGACTCAAAGAATTCGAAATTCCTTTTTAAGGAATACTCATTATCCTTAAATGCATCATTATGCATTAATCTCATTATCCTGTTTTATTCCTTATTAAAATATTTCCTTTTTGTGAATTTCTCTTTATTTCTCTCTTATTTTCCTCATTAGTATTCCTTTTATTATTAGGAATCATTGGGATACGAAATCCCACTAAGAATTATCCAATTATACCTCTTTTCACATATTTTCCCTATTTCATCAATGTTTTCAATTTATTTATTAACAAGGAAATACTTAATTGCTATTTTCCTTTCTTATTGCCTTTTCTTTGCAACTTTGGACTCCTTGGAACCCAAGGAATCTAAGAGGCACGAAATCCTCTTTGGATTTGCCTTCTAGAGGTTTCCACACCTTTCTTATCTCAAATTTTCAGTTATTCATTAATTAATTGAATATTCTTGTTATTGTGCCCAATGGCCAATAAAGCCCACAAATCAAACAACAAGGCCATGAAATCCATTTATTCAAAATAGATTATTTCATTCATTCATTCAAGAATCTTTAATATGAGAAATTATATTTCTCAGCAAATGAACCCAAAATTTGGGGTTGTAACACACTACGTCCAAGGTTTTATGGGAATTGTTAGTTAAGAATTTTAGCACTGAAAACCAGGGTGTTGAAAAATACTGTGTGTCAAAATTTCTTAAGTTTCGGATGGTTGAGGGTAAGTCAGTTTCTGATCAAACACACGATCTACAACTCCTAGATCATGAACTCTCAGATGCCAAGATGGTGTTGCCTGAGAAATTTGTTGTTATGTCTATCATAGAAAAATTCCCCAAGTCATGGGAATCGTTTGGTATGTCCCTGAAGCATCGCAAAGGGACACACACCATGGATGAATTAATGATGGATATTAATATACAAGAAGAACACTTAAAGGAGAAAGGGGTCAAGGTTCCTACTGATGCTAATCCAACTGTTAATCTTACTTCTACGAAAAACACCAAAGATAAGAAATCTAAGAATGCACATAAACCCAAGGCAAAGATCCAAAAGAAACCGAAGAACAAACCTTGTTGGACTTGTGGACAGGTTGGCCACTGGAACAAGGATTGTCCTACTAAGAAGGCAAAGAAAGCTACCACATCTGCAACTGAGGAGGCTGTGGTCAACATGATGACTGCATCCTTGAACCTCAGTGATGGGTACGTGTCTATTAAACCTGAAATTCTCTCTATATTTGAACCACTTTATTGGATAATTGACACTGGGGCTAATGTACATGTATGTGCTGATAAATCCCTGTTTGTGTCTTATCAGGCCTCTCGAGGTCGGTCCGTGACTTTGGGCGATTCCAGCTCTGCAGAAGTCAAAGGCGAAGGACGGGTGGACTTGAAGTTCCCTTCGGGGAAGGTTTTGACTCTTAACAGGGTCAGACATGTTCCAACCATTCAACGCAATATCCTTAGTGGTGTCATATTAGTTAGAGAAGGTTATAGAGTAGACTGCAAATGTAATAAGGCTATTATTACACGCCTTCGTGATTCTTTGTTTTTTGGTAAGGGGTACTTATGTGATGTGGAGAACTTGTTTAAGATTCATGTTGAACCTGTTTCAAATTCCGTTTTAAATTTGAATGATTATAGTTCTGTTTGCATGAATCTTGTTTCATTCGATGTATGGCATTCACGTTTGGGACATGTTAATGTTGCCTCAATGAAGCGTATGATGAATCCAGATTTGATCCCTAAATCTGAAGTTAGCAACAATAAATGTGAAATCTGTGTACAAGCTAAATTGCCTAGGAAGCCTTTTCATTCTGTGAATAGGAATTCGGAAATTTTGGATTTAGTTCATATAGATATCTGTGAGTTTAATGGTGTTGCTACGAGAGTTCAAAAGCGTTATTTTATAACTTTTATTGACGATGCGAGTAGATACTGTTATGTCTTTTTACTTAGAAGTAAAGATGAGGCATTGGTTAAATTTCAATTTATAAGAAAGAAGCTAAAACTCAAACCGGTAAAGTACTTAAGCGATTAAGGTCTGATAGGGGAGGAGAGTATACCTCGAATTTGTTTTTGGAATTTTGCCAATTACATGGTATAGTTCATGAGGTCACTGCTCCTTATTCACCACAATCAAATGGAATAGCTGAACGTAAAAACCGAACCTTAATAGATATGGTAAATACCTTACTCAAAACATCTGGATTACCCAACTTTATGTGGGGGGAAGCTTTGAATACGGCTTGCCATATTCTGAATAGAGTTCCCCATAAACATTCAGAAAGTAGTCCGTTTGAGTTGTGGAGAGGAAGGAAACTGAGTCTTAAATATCTTTGAGTGTGGGGGTGCCTTGCTAAGGTACTTGTCCCTGAACACAAAAGGAAGAAATTAGGACCGAAAACGGTTGATGCCATATTCTTAGGTTATGTAGAGACAAGCTATGCTTATAGATTCCTGATTGTAAAATCAGATATCTCTGGCATTGAGGTCAATACAATTGTGGAATTACGTGATGCAACATTCTTTGAGGATGTGTTTCCTATGAAAACTGGTGTGCCCAATGAAGTTTCTCAAGAAGATTCATTTACCACAGGTTCCATTCCCGAGCACGTGGAAAGGATGACAAATGTGGGGGGCGACTCAGAACAAGCTATTTCTGAATCTGATGATTCTAAAGAAATAGTTGAACCAAGGAGAAGTAAACGGCCTAGGACATCAAAGGACTTTGGAAGTGAGTTTCTCACTTACAATGTTGAGGATGATCCTGTTACTTTCAAACAAGCTATGGAATCTCCAGAAGATAAGTTTTGGAAAGAAGCCGTTAATGATGAAATCCAATCAATTCTCTCGAATGGAACTTGGGAATTGGTGGATTTGCCTCCTGGTTGTTCTGCAGTTGGTTGTAAATGGATTTTTAAGAAGAAACTTAATGCAGACGGGACAATCAATAAGTATAAGGCTAGGTTAGTTGCTAAGAGTTACACACAAAGGGAAGGAATAGATTATTTTGATACCTATTCACCTGTTTCCCGTATGACCACAATCCGAGTGCTTATAGCATTGGCTTCCATTTATGATCTCTATATCCATTAGATGGATGTGAAGACCGCGTTCTTACACGGTGATCTTCAAGAAGAGATATATATGGAACAACCTGAGGGATTTGTGGGTCCTGGGAATGAGTCCAAAGTGTGTAAACTTGTTAAGTCATTATATGGCTTGAAACAAGCCCCTAAGCAATGGCATGAGAAGTTTGATTCTGTGATATCATCGTTTGGCTTTATTTCTAATGAATTTGATAAGTGTCTCTACTGCAAGGTTGTCGATAATGGATTCATTTTGTTATGCTTATACGTCGATGATATCCTACTTTTTGGTTCCGATATGAAAGTAGTAAAAGAGACAAAGTCATTCTTGTGTAGCAAGTTTGAGATGAAGGATATGGGTGTCGCTGATGTGATTTTAGGACTTAAAATCATAAGGTCTACTGATGGTATAACTCTCTCTCAGTCTCACTATGTAGAGAAGATACTGGAGAGGTTTGAGTACACATCACGTAAACCTATTAAGACTCCATATGATTCATCCAAATCCTTGTTCAAGAATGAGACTGGGGTTCCAGTGTCTCAATTACGATACTCTCAGATTATCGGAAGTTTGATGTATCTTATGAACTGTACACGTCCAGACATTGCGTTTGTCGTGAACAAGTTAAGTAGATACACCAGTTGTCCCGACAAGACCCATTGGGAAGCTCTTGACAGAGTTCTGAGGTATATCAAGGGAACACGTTCCCTTGGGCTGCATTATGGTAAACATCCTTCCGTAGTCGAAGGATATAGTGATGCAAGCTGGATTGCCGTGAATTCTGGGAGTAATGGTGTCTCAGGATATGTATTCCTGTTGGGAGGAGGAGCTGTTTCCTGGAGGTCTAAGAAACATACCATATTGTCTCGGTCCACTTTTGAGGCAAAGTTGTGTGCTTTAGATGAAACTGGATTGGAAGCTGAATGGCTACATAGACTTATGTCTAGTTTACCTATGGTAATGAAGCCGCTTCCTGCAATTTCAGTTCACTGTGACAACACTACAACTATTGCTAAGATAAAGAGTTCCAAGTACAATCAAAAACAGCGTAGACACATCCAAGTCAGATTGAAATCTGTAAGGGAGTTAGTGTCTAATGGGGTCGTGGCTGTGGACTACGTCAGTACCAAAGATAATACAGCTGATCCTTTCACTAAAGGTCTTACCTTGGCTTTAGTGGAAAAATCCAGGTTGGGAATGGGACTGAAACCCCTATAGATTTGCAGGCAGTAGAAACCCAACCCAAAAGAGTGGAGATCCCACAAATTGAGTTCAATGTGGTAATAACAAGCTGTCGGGTAAATCAGATGACACTATGTAAACTTATTTGATGCTTCTCGCATCTGTGTGTCTATTCCCTGGAAAACCTGTTAGTGTCATGACTGCAAGTTAGTAAGAGAGTAGTCTCTTAATGGTGTCAAGTCTTAGGACAGGATGTTAGCAGTACATCCTTGGAGACTCCAGCTAAGTGATTGATGTTGTGTAGGCCGCAACAGGAGAATTGGGTTGTTCTCTGTTATCAATCATGGTATAATATTTTGTATGCATGGCCTTAATGCATTGTTTTTCTTTACTACCATGTCTTTATTGTGTTGTTACCAACCTATACTCTTGTACCCAAGGTTCAGGTTCAAGACTTTTGTTCACCTAGTTCCTACGAGGGTCACAGTTGGATAACTCAGGTAGATTCAAACCGAAAGGTATCTGCTGAAAGCACAATATGGAGGACTGAATGGTAGAGCACACTACAAATTGGACTTTGTGGGGGATTGTTAGATAATTGATTACGGTAGTTATTAGTTACGTAACTGCTGTAGCTATTAGCTAGTTACTGTAGCAGCTCATTACTGTAGCTAAGCTATTGTGGTAATCACTTATTTAGCATGGATTAAGCCCAATGTAGTGCAGCAAGTACATGTGAGAATGTAGTGTTGTTTCTAGTGCAAATGGCAAAGAAGTTTTATCCCATATTGCTCACACCTAGAACTTTTGTGGTCCTCATATGTAGGATCACATGGGGCACTAGTGTCCAAAGGAGTCCTAGGAAGGAGGTATGCTCACCTTCTTGGTGGGTGGGGTTACCACATCACAACGCACGCACGTGCGCGCGCGCCACGCCACGCCTGGCCAAGCCGGGCTCGGGCTTGGGCTTGTGGCTTGTGGCTTGTGGCTTGTGGAGAATGTCTTCCGTCTTTTTTTTGCACTAGGATACAACTACGCAATTAATTACTCGTGTAATTAATTGTTGCTTTCTTATTCGGATTTCTTAAATCCTAATTAGAAAGTGTTTCTCTTTTACGGATTATTCTCGTATTGTGTACGAGAGCAACCGAGTGTTGCGTCTAACTGGGAATAGGATTAGGGACGTACATGACTATTTATAGGACTCCGGTCATTAGGGTTAAACACACCGAAAACAGTTTTTCTGCCGCCGTGTGTTTTGTGAACCCTAATCCCGAGTGCGAGAGTCGTCGTCCCCGGAGTGGCTTTGCGGAGTTGTCCTCCTGTGCGAAGCGAGACTCGTCCTTCCCTTCAGACGCAGCTGTCAGGCGGTGGTACCTGCGGTGGCTGTGCTGCACTGGTAGTAGTGCGACGTGCGCGGGCAAGACGTGCAACTTCCAGGTTCGTGCCGGATCGAGACTGGGAGAACGGTGCCTATCCGCGAGGATTGCCGGGCACTGGTTTCTTTAAGTAACATGCTCGTTTCTCAACGAACGATCTGGTTTGCGAATCTAACTTTTAATTTTGTTCTCCTGCATTGCTTGTTCTTCGAATGTTATTTTAGATCTGACTGCACTGTTAATTAAATTGCACTTAGACGCTTTTGAACCAACGACAACAACTATATTAACAACATGATCATCGTGCATGTCGCGGACGCCTACTCCGCCGTATGTTCTGCGTATCTTGGGCTGAGACTGCCTCTTCGAAACCCATCACCACTGTACCTTTCTTCAGCCGCACACTCGACGTCGAGCCTCGCAGCCCGCTCCACTTAGACCCGTCCATTGAAGAGGTGTATGCGCCGTTATCCACACTGCCAAGCTTGGACAGCAAACCGTCCCAGCCGACCATTAGCTGTCTCTACTACATCACAGCTACAGACATCCAGCGAATCCAAGATCTCGCAAATTTCCATCATAACTCATCGGGAATGGAAAATTAGCAGATCCAGAGGATGACGAAGCTTGAGGCCTTTAGTGCCTATCTCTGGAAAGCGATTGCCAGGTGCACGAACGCTAAGAGATGCAAGTTGGGCATCGTGGTCGATGGGCGCTCGAGGATGAAGGCCAGTAGCACAGAGTTTCACGGGTTGTCGACGTCGCCCACGAGTGCCTACTTCGATCGGGAACGTTTTGTCTGTTTCCTGGGACACCCTTCACAACGCCGAGCTCAGGGAAGCAAACCTGCATGCCTCGTTTGGCAGAGAAGGTGCATCAGATCGTGCAGCGAGGAGCGACGGAAGAGCATTTCCGTGGTCTGATCGATTGGCTGGAATCTCTCCGACCCGACATTGGAATCTCCAAGGCCCTCAGCAAAGATGGAGACGACGAGGACGTCGAGGCGTTCGTTGTATCTTCTGGGCTCAGGTTCCCTTTCGCCGATGTCGATCTCGGGTGGGGGAGGCCGGCGTTTGCTTCTTACTACTTTCTGTTTGGAGCGATCCAAACGTACGTGATGCCCATCCTTGGTCCAGATTCCCTGTAGCAGGACCATGTGACGCTTACTGTTCCAGTGAATTATACTCCGCCACGTACACAATCAGCAACTGTGCGGTCTGGTACTCAAAGCCGGACTGGAAGAGCGCATTAGCAAATCGTGGACGTGTGAAAACCGAACGAGTGACGGCTCTCTCAACCGGACCTTTATAATTATACTACTGAAAGCACACATGCACATGCCATATAAAATTTGTTAGAAATATATGGGGAGAAAACTCGTCCGTAAAAAGATCCCTACGGTAAAAAATATTTGTGTTGGTTGTTTGAAAGGAGATAATCAAGGAACCATTTCCGTGTGATGAAGAAAAAAATACAGAATTAAAGATGATAAAAGTGAACAGGAGAGGTGAGAATAAATATTTGTAGGAGCAAAATTCCTTAAAAAAAGAAGAGAAAAGAGTGAATCCAACATCAAACTCGCTCTTTTTATAATAGTATAGATATGCACAACTTTCTATTTCTATTTCTATTTCTTAATACTATCATCTTTCGAGAATAGGTATTGGAATCGAAACTTGACAACAACAAAGGGCATCGACGCCGCCGTATAACTCCAACAACACACGGCCAAAGTCATATGCTTATTCAAAAGAGAGCCTGACGGCGGTGACAGAGAGTAAAAACTTTTTGGTTTGTACTTAATTATTTTGTCTTTCAATTATTTTCATGCCGTAGTGAATGTGCATGGACACGAGTACTCATCCTTATTCTCATAATTGTCTTTGCCACTACATGTCAAATATAAGTAGACAAAAATTAAAGTACAACGGCTATGAATGCAGATTTTGAGAAACTCAGTGTGAGTTCATTGTGTGAGTTCTACAAAACACAAGATGAGTAGAACGAGCAAAGGGTTATATTAACGCTTAAACATAAAGATTGCATCTTGTATAACTTTTTTCTCTCATGTTGTAAAATATGTTAAGTTGTTAGATATTTACTTTTTGTGTTATTGCATTCTTACCGATGAGTTTTTACGTGCAGATAGCTTTCAATTTTTGTATTTATTTTTGGGTTGTCATATACTCATTTTACGTATACACAGATTTTTACTGATATATTTTGTTCTTTATTTGTAACAGAAAATAATTATGGATCAAAATAATTTCATCCAAACACTTGACTTGGATGAACACAATGTTTTGAACATAAATAATGAAAATTGTAATTTAGAACATTGTACGCCTCTAAGGAATGAAAAATGCAAGGACCCTTCTGCAATGGCTGGTGAAACTCCTAATTTGAAAGATATTGATTCTATTCAAGCCAAAATTGTACTACTACAGAACATGCCTTTAAAGTTGGTTAATTAAGGACTTTAGTGTCGGTTTCCAAGCGACACCCAAGTTGGCGCTGCTAAAGGTGGACCCCTTCGGCGTCGGTTCCCAACCGACGCCAAAAAGCTTTCCGCCACCGAAAACGTGCCACCAAAGGGACTATAGGCGTCGATTTTTTAAGAAAACTGACACTATATATAGAATGGTTACAGACGTCGGTTATTAAAAGAACCGACGTCACAACGCTTCCCACCACTAAAAACGCACCAACAAAGAGCCTATAGGCGTCGATTTTGTAAGATAACGAACGCCATCTCCCATGCCACCACGGCCGTGCTTTCCAACACGATCGTGGTTCCTGGCCATATCATTTGAACCGACATCGGTTTTGTGCTAATAACTGACGCCATATCCCCTGCCTGCCACTACGACCGTGCTTCCCAGCACGACCGTGGTTCTTGGACACATAAACGTCCTTTTTTATCAAAAACCGCCGCTGTATGTCTTTGGTGTCAGTTTTGTTCAAATAACCAACGCCTATGTTATGATTTTTTTTCTTATCAGTTTGCAGGCTTGCTGTATGGCTGGTCAGTAGGATGAGAACATGCAGTTCAGTTTTGAACTGTAGGTTTACGACATCCATTGATATCAGCCAACAACAGGCTAAACCTGCAAAATTAACAAGATGGACAATATTATATATATGTGATTCACACACATGTATACGTACATTTAATTCATATTATTTTTTCATCACACACATTTAGAAACCAGTAGAAACCTGCAGTTCCATTCATTTCATCTATTTTCACATTCAGACACATGTAGAAATATTTATGTATTGATCATCTTCACACACATATGACAATTCATAAAAAAATTCATTCACATTCACACAAAAATAATTATGAGAACAAAGTTATTCTTCATTCATCATTGTCATCATTGTCAATAAAATTATATCTAAAAATTCCCATTTTTGTAGGGCTTTTGCCCATTCTTCTCTTGTATTATCTAATTCATCTCTTGTATAGGGAGCATGTACATCGAAACATTTTCCACCTGTGCTGAAGTCACCAGTTTCAAAGACCTACAAAGAGAATGACATATATATATAATTAATAATATATAATAAGATTGATATATTTCAAATTATCTAATGAGACTATGTATAATACCTATTGTATCTTATCAATTTCTGTTACGACATGTTTGATGATTATGTCCATAAATAGTATCACATAGTAGGCACATGCCCAACCGTTGTCTTGTGTGGTACACTATAAATTAAAACATACAAAATATTCAAAAATACAAATAAACATAGTTCACATAAATAATATATACATTAGAGTCAGGAAATTACTTTCACATTCTCCCAAATTAGTGACAGATCCTTTTTCTTGGGGACCTTTCCTCCAACTTTTTTGTACTCTTGTAAAACCCTACATATGTTAATGTAACCCATTAAATTGCATAATTAAATAGTAATATAGTAACATATGTTAACATATATAAAAATATGAAATATTTCTCATGAGAATAATGACCTTTTAATTGCATGTCCATATAATGTATCCAACTCATTCCCCGCAGAATCTAGATAATAGACAATGAACGTCTTGGGGACAATAACTAGTAACTCCCAATGCTTACCACTACAGGTAAGAAAGTAGAAAATTAATAACTCAAAATCCACACTAAAAATGTAATTTTCTTAAGTCCAAATTATAAGCAAAGTAAACTTACTCGACATTGAATGGAGCTATTATCACCATCTTATTATTTTACCAAAATATTGAAAAGCAGCATAACTATATGAAGTAACTGAATATGGGTATACTTCTATAAGACTTATCAAAGATGGAACCAAAAATCCCACATGGGAAAACCTAAAATCTGTACATATCTTGTGTAAGTGGCTGCAAAACATGTATTATGTATGCATTAATATATAAGAAACTAGATCACCGTATATAAAATAAGGTATATGGATGTATAAATAAGATCTCACCATATCCACATCTCTATCATAGATGTGTTCAGCCATTCATAACTAAACAACTCTAAAATATCGTTTATAAATATCTTATTTTCCTACGATTGACCTGCATTAATACCTATACATTAATACGTACGTATGCAGAACTTGTATTACGTATGCATTATATGTATGCTAAACTTGTATAGATAGATTGTTATCGTATGATTTACCTGTAACATCCTCCAGAATAGTAACAATTATAGGGAAATTTGTATCATGTTTGCTGATCCATACTGCCACACTCCTACAATTAGGACCTATCGAGGCGTGTAGGTCCCTTGGAAGCCAACTTGGTAGTCTAGGAGGTGGAGGCCGAGATGTAGTGGGTCTCGTCTTTTTGACCTATATATATAATTTCAGATCAATTGACTCATATATACACACTAATAAATTAAAGTAATGGAAATTTATCATATAATATCAGTATAGAGGACATCCGCTTCGGGCCACAATATCACTCCGCCTACTGCCTCACTAAGTGTTTCAACATCTGGGTGTGCATGAGGCAGTGCAAGATCTGTCCAGTCGGGGAATACATGTATCGGGCTCACACGTACCACACCATCTGGTACTGGATACCTATGAAAAATGCACCCTTGAAGGGGTGGGTAAGCCGATGCCTCTGCAATAATATATTCTTGATTTTTTAGTTGACATGGCTTCAACCCCTACAAATTTACGTAAAGAATGTTATATGCATATATACACAAACATATCATCTTGAACAAACTAGCTATTATGTCATAAAAATACTTACAGAGGATGTGCTAGGTGGTGGGTCTACAAGATTACTCCCAACCACTGCTACAGTAGGAGAAGAGAGGCCCACCACAGGTACTATCTGAGTGGTAGGCTGAGACGTCTGCCACTTCACCATTGCTTATTGGATTCTCTTCTCAATTAATGAATCTACCTATACATGGATAAAAGAAACGCTAGCTTCTGATTATTGAATTCCCTTTTGCAATAACATTCTAAAATAAGAATATGTTACCTCATCTTGTGAAAGTCCCGCTTTTGGGATAGGTTTGCGCTGGGATGGCCCAAAGAACGCTTTGATGCCCACACCAGTGCCTGCACCCCGAACACGTCCAGGATGCTCTAGGTTTCCCAGAGCAACTGTCAGTTCATCCCTTGTACCCTAAGAGATGAACTTGCCTTCCTTCCTCTGCTCGTGCAGCTCCTGCTAATCACCACCAACAAAAATTAGTAAGTAAACATAACAATAATCAATTAGTAAGTAAAAAGAGTTGATTTTTACCATTTTTGTAGCCGTCTCAGCAATTGCGGGCTTCAGTATGTCTCCCTTCTTATTTTTCCTCATAGCTATCCACATAGCATGGCAAGGCAGAGGCGCGAGAGCAGTAGTAGAGGACTCTAAAGTCTCCTGAGTAGTAGTAGGCTGAACAGACTCAGCCTGTAGTCTTTGGCGAACGTCTGCATATCCTCTTGGACCCATTGTGTGGTCGTGCACATTCAGTGCACACCTTGCTCTTTGCGCCTTACTAAGGGCCTAGTTAGTTAGCACATTGATTTGGTTAGTAACACTAAAGGTTAATCTTGACTAGGTGAATACATGCAAACATATATTAATTAAATTAGGAGTGGCGCTTAATACCTTGAATTCATCTATTTTTCTTTGGGTAACAAATGCCTCCCAGTCTTTGGGGTCCAGGTAGTTCCATTTCTTTGTGGCTTCCTTCTGCCTAAATTTATTTTTTAAAGAGAATACAAACAAAAATGATTAGTGTAGAGTTAGTGAAATTGTGATCAATATCTAGAATTGGAAATCAATCAAGAACCTCTTATCAGCACATTAGGACCCATTGGTCCTATAGTTCATTAGGACCATCCCACAACGTTGCATCACACATTTATGATGCAACTTTTCATCCAGATCAAATATGCTCTACAAATTAAATAGAATTTCTATTAACTAGTATCCTAAAAATTAGTAATCTACACAAATAGAATTACAAATAATAATAACTCACACGTAGTTCTTTCTATATGTGGTCTTTCTTCCCCTTAGGAACTTTATGCCAGGATTCTAGGATAGGACTGAATTGGCTGTGAGTAAGAACCCCAAGATATGAAACAAATGAGTTGCATTTCACTCCATATGGATTTCCTACATGATTGAAATCCACAGCCAATTTGGGTCCATTGCCCCTTTGCTGTATTATCTTGTTCATCATTGTGATGCCCCTCACTTTCTCAATTTTCTTTCACTGCTCATCAAGTGCTGTAATTTCTTCAGGGGGTACATCACCAACCTAAAATTTGATAAAAAAACACACTTACATGATATAATTATAAATGAACATATAGATAGAATCCTCAGGGATATATTCTTAAAACTTACATTGTTAGGCGGCGCAAGCACGTCCTCACCCTCACGGTGATCATCAACACGGTCATCATGGGAATGCTCAGCCATCTGAAAGTTCACATTCAAATTATAAATTTCACATCGTAAAGTAACACTAATAGTAAAGTTCACATTGTAAAGTACACATTCACATTGTAAAGTAATTCACATTGTAAAGTTCATATTCACATTGTAAAGTTTACATTCACATTGTAAAGTAATTCACATTGTAAAGTTCACATTCACATTGTAAAGTTCACATTCACATTGTAAAGTAATTTGCATTGTAAAGTCCACATTCACATTGTAAAGTTCACATTCAAAAAAATAAAACATATAAAAAATATAAACATTCATGCCTCTAATATTGTGATCTTTTATCAATTAACAATCCTTCATTGTGATCCCTCGAACATACAAGTCATTGTGATCCCCAACTTCAATGTTTGGTGGTGTTGGAACAATTAAGAATGGACTGGAGCCATCATACTTATCATAGTACTCTTGTTCATCTATATGAGCTTCAATGAACTGTCTTTTATCATGAAGAACAACTGACCATTTATCATTTGCAGGGTCATCGATATAAAATACTTGTTTCGCCTGTGATGCCAATATGAATGGTTCACCCTTCTCGCTAATCTTTTCAAAGTTCACTAATGTGAAACCCAATTCATCCACTATAACTCCTTTGTTGTTGTCAACCCAATTACATTTAAAGAGAGGAATTCTAAAATCTACATAGTCAACTCCCATATGTCTTCAATGACACCGTAATGTGACATTTAGCTTCACGTGGACTCTTATCCTTTGCACTTGCAAAAAACAATGAAGACGCTTGAAGGGTGACCCCACTATTTTGGACGACACTCTTATCATCTTGACGCTTTGTGTAATACAAGAATCCATTTATGTCAAACCCTTCATAAGACATAACATTCAATTTTGGTTTAAAGGCGAGGAACTTGATGATTTCAGTAAGATTATCTGGTGTTTGAGATAGTTGATGAAAGAATTTATCTTCAAACCACTTAATAAATGTCTTGTTATGCTCTCTAGCAATCCATATTGAATTGGATCGAGGATATTGTTTCTTGATGAAATTGGTATGTTCCTCGATATAAATACTCACTTCATCGACGTTGTGTAAAATATACAAGTGACCTTGCTCCAACTGCTCATGACTGATTACTTTCACCCGTGATCATAAAATTCCTTTACCAAAATGCTCCTCAATATTCTTGTGATTCACAGGAGCATCATTAGCACTCAGAAAGTCATTGCAAAACTCCATAACCTCTCTCACCACATAACCCTCAACAATACTCCCTTCAGACTGATAACGATTTCGAACATCACCTTAAAAAATGCTCATGTATCGTTCAAAGGGATACATCCTATAACATCCTTGACCTGGGTTATGTACTAACCCTAGGTATTTTTCTTAAATAAGTGATTAGATGCTTGTATTTATCCTATGAAATATAATTATGGCTTTTGAGGAACTTATATTTCAATTTCAGTCCTTTTTGCATAATGTTGAAATATTGTTTTGTTAATTTTGGACCAAATTGCAAATTACCCAAGTAGAGGGGTTAACTTGCAAATTGCACATGATAATATGTTTCTATGATTCTAAGACATCATGAGAATGTATATGATGTGGTGGTATGGATTCCACAAGCTTGAGCACCAAGATATAGCTTGTAGAGCAATCCTTGTGCTTTGAAACCTAGTTTTGGTGTAAAGTGCAATTTACCCAAAACCTAGGGTCCAATATGTAAAATATACCATATAAAGGATCTCTCATGTTTCTTGGAATCAATTAGAGCAAAGAAAATGAGAGGGGCGCCTCATTTGAAATATCATAGTAGGAGTGGAAATTACTCACACTAATAATAAAATTAAGCAATATCCAATAAGGATGGATATTAATAAACGACTTATTAAGATGTTTGGTCTCTTTTCCTTTAAACCTTGGATAATTGAAAAGTCTTACAAGGTTTTAGAAGGTGGCCACGTAGCCAAGAAGTGGAGGAGGACTTGGTGGATATACTTGAGAGATAAAAGGAAATAATTCTCTTTTTCCTTTTTCCCTAAAAACCCATAAATATATAAAGGAATCCTTTGCAACAAAGAAAGGGATTGTTTCCCTTAGTTATTTTCCTTATCTTCTTGCTTTGGCCGACCAAGGAAAAGCTCTGGACCAGAGGAAGGATGACCAAGCTGGTTTGGTAAGTACATATCATCATCTATCTCGAATTCATGGTGAAAACCATAAAACAAGGTTGGATTATTGGTTTTCTTCACACAATTCTTCTTTGTAGCCATCTTCTCCATCGAAAACTTGAAGAACGGACCTTGGACAAGTATTGTAGATTCATCCACCATTAAAGATACAAAGCTTTGAGCTCTGGATCGGTCCTAGAAGTAGGTTCTATAACTCTAACCCTTAAGCTTTGTTAATGCATCCTCTTTTCCTAAAATCGTTGCTTATACTTCTTCTTTAGACAACTTTGTGTGTTCTTGCTATTATTTCTGTGAAGAACTGTCCCTATTCTTGAGGTAGAAGATGATGACGTTAATCTCTGTGTTTATCCAAGTTTTACTTTAGCAAACAGTCTCCCAACCTTGCTCAAACGGTTTGCCAAACCGTTTGGAGCAAACAGTTTTCAACCGTTTGAATGCAAACGGTTTCACAAGAATGCATGGAAGCAAACGGTCCAAGACCGTTTGGAAGAGTTGACCATACGTTGACTGTTTAGAGGCCTGTTGAGAATACTGTAGACTAATCACCTACTAAAAATCATCAATTAATTCCAAGTGGTTCACCAATTGAAGGCCCATCAACCACCTAAACCCTAATCGAGTCCGTGGGCTCTGATCTCCAAAACACGAGATAAACATAACGGAAGCGATTCGATTAGCAGCGGAATATGAAAAATCATGAAAAACTAAAACCTCTCGAAAACAGATCTTTAAAACATGAAAATCTTTTCATAAAAGCAAGATAAACCGTTTACATCTCTGTTAAATTACCTCTTGAGTGATTATATACAACAAGATACAAAATCACAAGATTAAGAATCAAAATCTCAGATCAACAAACTCTAAGGACCTGAGAGTACAGAGATGACATAAGACTCTCTAACTAATAGACTGGACAGCCAGGATCTCCACCTGAGACTCACTACTGCCCCTGGTGTTGTTGCTCCTGGTACTGCTCTCCTGTCGACAGGTTCCTTCGTCCTCGACGACCACCTAAAAGATTGAGATCTACGGGGTGAGACAATTTTAAATAATTGTCCCAGCGAGAGTTATAACTCTCCGCCAGAAGCTTTGCTATAACATATAAGAAAAACTTAGGCAAGTAATCTAAATTACTCAACAGCAGATAAGATATCATGTAAAGTAACCTCAGTAAGGAGCAAGGAGAACATGTATACTAAAACGAACAGTGTAACATCAATCATCGTGTCTCGTAGTTTAACCTTAGCAGATATACTACACGGATGATTACGTTTTACAAACAGTGTTATACCCTGCGGAGATGAGGTATACCGCTCATACTCCAACCGATCACTAGTAAGTCACATCAGTATCATACTAGGTCATCGAAAGAGCCGGATTCTCATGACCTCAACTTCCTTAGTCAGAATGAGGATCAACATGTAGGACATCTAGTATCTCTGCTACTATAGCTCACTAGGGTATTCTGGTACTTCGCTATTAGAGTCACAGTGGCATTTTATACTCTCTTCACCATTGAAAGATCCCAGGTTTATCTCTCATCGATGTGGCATAAAAGATTCGTCGGGTGATTAGTGGTACATCATCCCAACATACACACATAGTGCAGGGTCGATAGATTAAGATACATCTACATCAACTCCTACATAGGACGTAAGGATATTCACGTCCATATTCCCCCACATACTCAAAAGTATGTGCTCCAGGAGTTCATTTAGGAAAACCTATTTCACCATCATTTAGCATCTGACAATGATGGATATATGATCAGGGCTCTACATGGTATGATTATACTTGATTACTTAGGTACATTTCAGTATTCTTTTAGCATCAAACATGTTTCCAAACATTTAAGTATAAAAGCATTGCTATAACAGAAGAATACTAAATGTATCAAGTTTAACTCATAACAGTTATCAAAAGGATGTTACTCCATCACAATTCATCTAACCAGCATGACCTTGATATTACTCATGGCTCTTACATCCCATTATCTTCATATGTTGTCCCTTAAGCATAGGCAACATAACATGTATCACTTATTCATATAGTCTACAACATACTTTCAATGAATACTCTATCATAACCCTTACCTGGTTATGATCATTCTCTTATAAGAACCTGCATAGTCAATTTATCTAACAATAATAACATTTCATAGCTAGATCGGCAATTCATAAGGCAGTAATAACATTCCAAATCAAGGGTTATACTTTTATGACTTTTCTAAGACTAGGTTCCTTCATTAGTATCGATTAGGGTTTACTATTCACATTTCATGTTATTGCCTTAGTATTAGGGTTTACAATTCACTTCATAGTGATTTGAGCTCATAGCATCACCATGCATGAAATCATCATCCTTGATGTCTTCAAATTAGGTTAAGATTCATCAATTATCAAGATTAGGGTTTCCATGATCTCACATAAGTGGATCATACCCTAGTCATGCACATTCATATACATTGAAGGTACTTTATTTGAATTTCAACCATATTTGGGACCTTCTCTCTCCTCTTACTATTAGGTGGTGATTACTTCACTCTAGATTAGGTTAGGTCAAGCCAAATTTTGATTAACATAAGCTAATTCACCACTTTCATGGTCATTAGGGTTTTGATTTGAACAAAGGTATCATCTACTTGAACCCTCCAAGGGCACATTGGTAATGTACACCATTGATTCACAACATGGTTCAATCTATTATTTTCTTAGCCCCTTAATGTCTTAGGGTACCATTAGGGTTTGGATTAGATCACCATTGGACCAATTAAGCCCTCAAACTACTAAGCAATCACAGCCCTAAAGATCCCCAAACGATCCCACACTTCAACCTCCAAACGGTCTTGAGACCGTTTGGATGCGTTGACCGTTTGGTTAAGTTGACCTCAAGACTGCATGACACTCAAGACCGTTTGCCCTTAAACGATCTTGAGACCGTTTGGGTGCATTGATCGTTTGAGAGTGTTGACTTTGAAACTGTTTGGATGAAACGACCTTGAAACCGCATGAGTTGAAATGACCTTGAGATCGATTGGAACAAACGACCTTGAGATCGTTTGAGCCCAAACGGTCTTGAGATCGTTTGGTCCAAATGGGCTCAAAACCGCATGGACCTCAAAGGTGATTTCAAGGTTGTAAACGATTAGGGTTTGCTATGTTGAAGCCTACAATTGGCCACATCCTTGCTAATCATTTATCAATTGAGTTAATTAGGGTTATGCTTAACCAATTAGACCCTCAATTGCTAACCAATTGGGGTTGAAACCGATTGAATTAGAGTTTGTAATCGATTAACCATCAACATTGTTAAACATGAGTCTAATTGAAGTTGAACCTATAAATTGGGCCCAAATTTGGCCCAAACGGTCTTGAGATCGTTTGGACATCCTCCAAATGGTCTTGAGACCGTTTGCCCAAAGTTTAACCAAAATCTAAGTCAAGTTGATGAGGGTTGAACCCTAATTAGGTCTAAAATCAGCACATTTTAATCAATTCATCAACCTATTATGATTGGACCTTCAATTGATCAAATTACCTTAACCCTAGACCTCCAAACGGTCTTGGGTAGTCACCAAACGGTCTTGAGACCGTTTGAGTGAACCCCCAAATGGTCTTGAGACCGTTTGGTCCATTCAACCCAAAGTTCACCAAAATTGGTCCTTTAAATCAGCAATTTCACCCGATTAGGGTTTAGAGGGTTGAGGTGCCTTCAACTTGTATTTGGTTTGCAATTAGGTTACAATTCTTTTTAGATGTTTAATTCAACACGTGTACAACAGACATCTAAATGGTCTTCCCTGGGTCAAACCTTCCAAATGGTCTTGGGACCGGTTGAGTCTAAACGGTCTTGCAAGACCGCATGAGATCAAACAGTCTTGAGACCGTTTGACCTCAAACGGTTTGCAAACCGTTTAGACCAAATGGTCCAAGGTCGTTTGGTAAAGTTACCTAGGAAATCACGCCCATCATCTTCAACCTCAAAAATTGCTTGCAAGAAAGCAAGGAAAGATGGGGAAGAAGAAGGTCTAACTACTACATGTAAGAACAAGTGTATGTACAAGAAAGCAAGAGGTTTGGAGATATAAAACCTGCCTCAAAGGTCGTTCCTAGAGCTCCAAGCTTCCAAGATTTCAAGCCTGTAATGGCATCTTGAGCTCCACAGGTCGGCCAAGGGTGATCCTCCAAGAAAAGGTTGGGGAAGATCGGCTAGAACAAGAAACCTAAGTGAGTTAACCATAAAACCAACCTTATAAACCAACTTTCTCCATGAATCCAAGCTAGAAGATGGTCTCTTCTTACCTTAGAACAAGGTGGTCGTCTTCTCTAGCTTCATAGCTCTGCCTTGGGCGGTCCAAACAAGGTGACAAGTGAAGAAGTGAAGGAAATACGTTCACTTGGTTTGCAAAGAAGGAGCTTATATAGCTTGGGTTAGTTTCCACCATAAGGACCTCTAGTTTCTCCATTTCTCATCTAGGTCCCTCCTTTATTATTTTCAAGTCCCTCCTCCTCATATCTTAGGTAAAACTCTTTTTGGAACTAAGAACTAAAGGCAAGGAAGTTCATCTAATCACTAAGGTGCACATATATAAGGGTTTCGTAACTTATAACTTGGTGATTCTAGTACAAGGGTTATTCTTCTTATCTGATTACTTAATTGAAGTGCCCCCTTCATCATTTCTACTCTAACTGATGTCATGGGTCACAAAAGATACTCTAGAAGGTGTATTTTATAAGTTGCACCCCACATTTTGGGTAAATTGCACTTTACTCCAAAATTAGGGTTTCAAGCACAAAGATTGCTCCACAAGCTGCATCTTGATGCCCAAGCTTGAAGAATCCATCATACCTCATCATATTCACTCATATGGTGACTTATCACCAGAGGAACATCTCAACATGTGAAAATTGCAAGTTAACCCCTCTAACTGGGTAATTTGTACATAGGTCCCTGCATTACAAAACATTACTAAAACATTGTTTAAAAGGACAGAATTGAAAATGTATGTTCCTCAGGAACTTAATTACATGTCAGGAAGTAATCACAAGTGTTTAATTACATGATTAAGAAAAACACCTAGGATTAACTTATAACCCAGGTCAGGGTTGTTACAGGGTCAATTGTTGATTTCAATAATTGAATTAAGTTGAAGTTTGGGTTGAGTGACCCAAATAGTTTCAATACCATTTGGGGATCACCCAAACGGTCCCAAGACCATTTGGTGATCACCCAAGACCGTTTGAAGGTCTATGGGTAAGCATAGTTGACCAGTTGAGGATCCAATGATATCAAGTTGATGAGTAATTGATTGCTGATTTGGTGACGAAACCTAGGATCCAAACCCTAATCGAATGGCTTGGTTTTTGATAAAATAATGGGAAAACGGTATCAAGACCGTTTGGAGGATATCCAAACGATACCAAGACCGTTTGGGGTCAGGTCATGATCAAATTGAATGATGGTTCAATGGTTTCGAATCAATTAGACTCACTTTGAAGTATGTTGAAGGGTCATCTATTTCAAACCCTAATCCAATTGATCCAAGCCCTAATTGATGATCAATTGAGGGTAAATCAAGTGTCAAATTAGTTGAGGGTTGACCTAATTGACTCAATTAATGAGTGGCCAACATGTACATGATCGATTGAGGGGTTCAACATTGGAAACCCTAATTCAATTGAAGTGGTTGAGACACTTTTTGATCCTTGCAATTTTGAGGTGGTTTGGACCAAACGATCTTAAGACCGTTTGGGTCCAAATGGTCTCAAGACCATTTGGGACCAAACGATCCCAAACCGTTTAGTCTCATGCGGTTTTAAGGTCGGTTATGTCTATGCAGTTTCAAAGTCAAACTTGATCAAACGGTCTTCACCCCAACTTGGGCAAACGGTCTTGAGTGTGCACTTTACCAAACAGTTTCAAAAGTCAACATCACCCAAATGGTCTTCACCACCAAACGGTTTCAAAGGCAGTCCAAGATCGTTTGGAGGTTTAGTGTACAAGACTGTTTGAGGTCTAAAAAGGTTAAGATCGTTTGATGCCTTAGTGGTCAAGATGGTTTAGTGGTTGATTAACCTAAACCTCATAGATACTTAAAGTGGTTAAAGGACCAAGTAAGTAGTTGATTGAGTCATGATGTGATCAATGGTGATTATAATAAAGGTACCCTTGATGGGATAGAGTGATTAGTACTCTTTGAATGAGTAAGCCTTAATGATCACAATAGTAATGGCATAACCCATGATGTCAATATTGAATTGACTTAGCCTAATTAAGGGTGATGCAAACATTAACTTCTAGAAAGATGAGAGAGAAGATTTCTTATATGAATGTTAATCAAGTAACGGGTTCCCAATATGAATGAATACCTAATTAGGGTATGATCCATGTTAGTGAGATCATGAAACCCTAATTATGATGGTTAATGAATCATAACCCTGACTGAGGGAAATAATGGGAGTATCCCTAATATATGATGATGACATAATACTAATTCATAATGATGACGTGGTAACCCTTAAATTAAAGGTACCTTGTTGATCATTCTTACTTAGGGTGATTAGTAAACCCTAATGGTGAGATATTAATGATAACCCCAATCAAGGATGATATAATGTGAATAGTAAACCCTAACCCAAGGTAATGTGATGAGTATAGTAAATCCTAATTCAGAGTATGCTAAATAAGAACTATAACCTTGAGTGATGTGATATGAATAGTAAACCCTAATCAGTTTGAAGTATTGATTTCACAAATATACAACGGTCGTAGTGATCATCTGTAGCACGATCGTGCAAGGTAGCACGACCGTGGTGACTTCTCCTTGCACGACCATTCTTGGCTACACATTCGTGGTGCTCTATACTTAACTTGGAATTGATTTGCAAGTAAACCTTAACCAATAATGATGCTATCATTATTGTACATTGTGCCGATATAGAAATAATGTGCCTATTATCATTATATTAACCATGTTGGTTTTCATGATATTGTGAGCATAGCCAGGTAAGAGCTATGATGCAATATTCATTAAAAGCACTTTATTAGCTTTATTCTATCTTGCCTAGTGAGAGGTAATAAATGAGACTGATAGGATGTATGAGCCATGAGAAATATATGTATTGCTACAATCATGTTCACATTGTTAAGTGACTTGATGGTTATATGTACTTAGTAACAAGTGTTTTTCTGAACTAAGGGTTTGAACACCCATATTCTTGAATCATATTGATGAGATGGTTAGGGATTGATATCCCAATGATAACTAAATGTGAAATGAACTTGATACAATTAGTACTCTTTATTTATAGCAATTATTTTATTGGTTTATGTTTGAAAACATGCCTGATGCTAAAAGAATGCCATAGTGTACTTAAATAATCAAGTATAATGATATCATGTAGAGCTCTGACCATAAGATCCATCATTGTCAGAAATTAAATGATAGTGAAATAGGTTTTCCTAAGGGAACTCCTAGAGAGCATAATTTTGAGTATGTGGGGGTTATGGACGTGAATATCCTTACATCTTAATGAAGGAATTGATGTGAGATAAACATTCAATATCTCAATCCTTCATTGTATGTATATGTCGGGATGATGTATCACTAATCTCCCGATGATGTTGTTAATGCCGCATCGATGTGAGATAAACAAGAAATCCCGCGATGGCAAAGAGAGTACAACATGCCACTGTAACTCTAATAGTGAAGTTTCCAGAATACCCTGGAAAGCTATTATGGCAGAGACACAAGATGTCCTGCATGTTGATCCTCATACTGACTAAGGAAGATGAGGTCATAGAAATCCGACTCTTCTAATGACCTATGTATGGTACCGATTGCGATTTCGTAATGGTCGATTGGAGTATGAGCGGTATATCTCATCTCCTCAGGGTATAAATATGTTTGAAAAACGTAAATCAGTCATGTAGCATAATTGCTTATGTTGAACTACGAGAAACAATGATTGATGATACATTATTTATAATGTCCTAGTTGGACAAATAGTATACACGGTCTTCATATTCCTTATTGATATATGTCTTGTCATTCAATCAAGTTATAATTGTAATACTACTCTACTTAGTTTATTCAATAAATTGCCTGATGTTTAGTATTTATAATTCTACTGCTTAGTGTTATTCATTTATTTGCAATAACAATGCTTCTGGTGAAGAGTTATAACTCTCACTGGGACAATTATTCAATTGTCTCACCCCCATGGGATTCAACTTTTTAGGTAGACGCCGAGGACGAAGAAACCCTTCAGTGGGTGAACAACAACAACAGTAGCATCATCATCCGGGACAACAGTGATCCTTAGGTGGAGACACTGTCTGTCAAGTCTTGTAGAAAGAATGTCCTATGTGTCGTCTCTGTACTCTCATGTCCTAGGAGTCAGTAAATGGTTTAATATAGATCTGAGATTTTTGGCATAATGCCTCGAGATTTTTGTATACTACTCATGTACAGCTTAGAGGGAAGTTAGTGTTATGGCTCTTGAGATGAGATAATACAGAGGTGTACTGATGAATCAGTTGTAAATAACTTATTTTGTTTCTTTATGAAAAGTTCTACCGTTTGAGATTCTCGTTACAAAAAGTTTTAATTTTTTAATGATTTTCAGTAATTCTGCTGCTAATTAATCGCTTCCGCATTTGTTGATAACATTTTCTCCGTGTCGATCGTCACAATTTAGTGGTATCAGAGCTCTAGGTTCGTTGAGTCTACAGAGACATAGGACTTAGGTTGTTGAGTCTGTTCTAAGTGTCTTCCATTATATCTGATAGTGTCTTCTGCTCATATAGGAGGAGAAGATAAAACTAAAGATGTCTAGGTCACACGAGGAACACATTGCTGAGAGTAGTGTTGATGCACCTAGAGAAGGTGCAAGAGACCAAGAAAGGGAGGAACCTATGCATGAACCACCCCAGTTCAATCCAGCTGAAATGGGGAACCCATCCTTCCAAGCCATGTTCGGGCAGTTCATGACTACTATGACACATATGACTAATAGGATGCCTATACTTGTAACTTGGGCACCTACCCATCCAGAAGGACAAGGATCTGGCAAGACGTCTGAATGACTACGTCGGGTTGGATCCACAAAGTATGCAAGGACAGCTGACCCAGCAGATGTTGACTTATGGTTAACTGAACTAGAGAAGGCCTTTAGAATCCTGAACATCCTAGAAGCTGAGAAGGTTAGACATGCTGTATACTTTCTCAAGGGGAGTGCTGGTCACTGGTGGACCATGGAGGAATAGAAAAGGCTAGGTGTGGAGATTGCATGGGAAGTTTTTTGACGGGAATTTATTAACAAATACTTCTCTAAGACGTTCATGGATGAGAAAATCTATCAGTTTGAGAGGTTAAGACAAGGACTAATGAACATTAGCAAGTACAAGGCTAAGTTTATGGAGCTTTTGTGGTTTTGTCTGCATATGGCAGCTACAGATGAAGAAAGGATTAGGCATTTTGAGAAAGGATTAAACGCTGAGTTGACCACCCCTGTGTCTGCTATGGAGAACAGGGAAAGGTTTGCTACTTTTGTGGAGTCTGTCAGAAGGTTAGAGAGGTCTGTGGCAGAGAAGAGACAGACCGAGAACAAGAGGATGTATCCCCAGTTCCAAGGATCATCATCTAAAAATTTCAAGAAACCTAGGTTCTCTGTGCCTACACCACCACCTAGATTCAGTACCCAGACGCAGTGGACGTCATATAGGGGTAGAGGATGAAGCTTACCTTTAGAAGGAGCTCGTAGCTCAGCATCTGAGTCGGTTACAGGACCACCTAGACCACAACAACTGAATAGAAGTTGTTACATATGTGGAAAGATGGGGCATCTGATGAAAGATTGTAGAGCCCGAGAAGTGAGTGTAACTCAACCTCAAAGGCAGAGTCAACAAGGATCTTAAAGGAGACAGTTTCCAAGAGGAGCTAGAGGATGTGGACAAGCGTCCCAAGATGGATCATCGACACCTAGTCATCGAGCACCGAATCAACCACATGCAACAGTGAGGTTTTATGCGATGAATCCACCTGAGGTAGTGATCATCCCTCGGGTTGTGGCAGGTCAGATGAAGTTGTTTAATTCTGATATGTCTACATCTTGTGTCATATCTGTTTTAATTTATCGGGGTGCTACACACTCCTTTATCACTCGAAGAGTGATTCTTAACTGCAACCTGACTACAAGTCATAAAACAGATAGTTTGTTTCTAGAAACTCTGTTGATGGGATCTGCTGTGTTGCAGGAGATATGTTCTCCCTGTATTCTCTTCTTTTCTGAACATCGCATTCAAGTGGATCTTATGCCACTTGAGATGCATGTATTTGATGTAATCCTTGGGATGGATACCTTAGAAATGTATAAGGTTGTCTTGGATTGTGAGTCCAAGCAAGCTATGTTCACAGATGATAGTGACACATGGATCTTTCAAGTAGATAGAAAGATTCTTCCAACCTATTTGGTGTCAGCTATGGTTGTTGAGAAGCTGATGAAGCAAGGATGTTATGCATTCTTGGCCCATGTGGTAGATACCACTATGGAGAGTTCTAATCTTGCTGAAGTTCATATAGTCATGAAATTTGAAGATGTATTTCCTGAAGAACTTCTAGGTGTACCTCCGCTCTGAGAGATTGATTTTGAGATTAATCTAATCTCGGACACGCAACCAATAGCACAAACACCGTATAGGATGGCGCCTGCTGAGATGGCAGAACTCAAGAAACAACTACAAGAGTTGCTTGAGAAGGGTTTCATCCGACCGAGAACTTCGCCTTGGGGTGCTCCGGTCCTCTTTGTTAAGAAAAAGGATGGGTCGATGCGGTTGTGCATTGATTACCGACAGTTAAATAAAGTAACAATAAAGAATAAGTATCCTTTTCCTAGGATTGATGATCTCTTTGACCAGTTGCGTGGTGCAACAGTCTTCTCATAGGTAGATTTGAGGTCGGGATATCACCAGCTGTGTATTAAAGATAGTGACATGCCCAAGTCTACCTTCAGGACAAAGTATGGTCACTATGAGTTCACACTTATGTCGTTTGGACTAACTAATTCAACAGCTGCATTTATGGAACTCATGAATAGAATCTTCCAACCTTTTCTCGATCAATGTGTTGTTGTCTTCATAGATGACATCTTGATCTACAGTAGAGATGCTCAGCAGCATGAGCAACATCTTCGTCAGGCTCTAACTTTGCTAAGAAAACATAAGTTATATGCTAAGTTTAGCAAGTGTGAGTTCTGGTTACCGAAAGTTTCTTTTCTTGGGCACGTAATATCTGCTTCAGGTATACGTGTTGACCCTAAAAAGGTAGAATCTGTCCTGCAATGGGAACATATGAAGACACCGACGGAGATTCACAATTTCTTAGGGTTGGCAGGCTATTACAGGAGGTTCATTAAGAACTTCAGTTCTATAGCTTTACCCTTGACTAAGTTGACTAGGAAGGATGTTCCTTTTGCCTGGAGTGATAAGTGTTAGCAATCTTTTCAACTGTTGAAGGAAAGGTTGACAAGTGCACCTGTGCTTGTTTTACCTGAATAAGGGAAATGATATATAGTTTTCCGTGATGCCTCTAAGAATGGACTAGGATGTGTGTCGATGCATGATAAACAAGTGATTTCTTTTGCTTCTCGACAGCTTAAGAAACACAAGGAGAATTATTCGACACACGATCTAGAACTAGCTGCTATAGTCCATGCCTTGAAAATCCGGAGACATTATCTTTATGGAGAGACATTCCAGATTTTCACAGACCATACGAACCTTAAGTATATCTTTTCTCAGCATGAGCTTAACATGAGGCAATGCCGCTGGATGGAGTTAATCAAGGACTACGATTGTACAATTGATTACCAACCAGGGAAGGCCAATGTAGTTGTTGATGCTTTAAGTAGGAAGTCAGCAACACTAGCCTTAGATAAAGCACAACTGAATTCCTTAGTGTGCTCTAAGAGGGATATGCTTATCTCTTTAAGGCAGGATAATGTACAGTTAAGAGTATCGTTGTTATCAGGGTTGTTAGCTGAGATGCACATAAAACCTACTCTGAGACAACAGATTAAGGAAGCACAACAAGTTGATGCTTCAGTTCAACAAATTAGATTAGAGTATGGTAGAGAGAAACAAGATGGTTTCTATGACTCATATGATCAAGTAGCTTGTTATCATGGTAGAATGATAGTACTGGATGTAGATAACTTGAGAAATTTAGTCCTAGAAGAGGCTCATTCTTCAATGTATGCTATGCATCCAGAAAGCACCAAGATGTATCGAAACTTGAAAAATATGTATTGGTGGCCTGGTTTGAAGAAATACGTTGCTGAGTTTGTTATGCGGTGTCATGTATGTCAGCAAGTTAAAGCTGAACACCAGAAGCCTGCAGGAACAATGCAACCTTTACCCATACCGCAATGGAAGTGGGATCATGTGACCATGGATTTTGTGGTTGGTTTACCCAGGACAGCCAAAGGACATGATTCCATCTGGGTGATAGTTGATAGGTTGACAAAGATAGCACATTTCTTACCTGTCAAAACAACCTATTCTGCCGAGAAGTTAGCACAGTTATATGTAGATGAGATAGTGCGACTGCATGGAGTCCCAGTTACCATTGTTTCTGACAGAGGTCCCCAGTTTACAAGTCATTTTTGGGAGCGAATTCATAAAGCCTTAGGCACACAGTTAAGGTTTAGTACAACCTTCCATCCACAGACTGATGGAAAATCAGAAAGGACTATACAAACTTTAGAGGACTTGCTTAGAGCATGTGTCCTTCAGTTTACAGGGAGTTGGGATCTGCACCTAAGCTTGATAGAGTTTGCTTACAATAACAGCTATCAACATAGCATTGGCATGGCACCTTATGAAGCTTTGTATGGTAGACGTTGTAGATCTCCCCTATGTTGGTATGAAACTGGTGAATATCAACTTTTAGGTCCTGATCTTGTGCAGCAGACCACTGAGAAGATTAAGATAATACAACAATAGTTAAATACTGCACAGGATAGGCAGAAGTCATATGTTGATAAGCGTCCTAGACCTTTAGAATTTCAGGTTGGAGACAGAGTGTACCTCAAAGTCTCACCCTAGAAAGGAGTTCTTAGATTTGGAAGGAAAGGAAAGTTAGCTCCTAGGTTTATGGGGCCTTACCCAATCATTGAACGGATTGGAAAGGTAGCTTATAAGCTAGGGTTACCATCAGAGTTGCAGAAGTTACACCCAGTGTTCCACATTTCCATGTTAAGGAAATGTCATCCTGATACAAAATCAGTTCTGCAACCAATGGAAGTAGAATTGAATGATGATATATCTTATATAGAAGGACTTGTGTTGATCCTTGACAAGAGAATTAAAAAGCTGAAAAAGAAAGACATAAGTCTTGTGAAAGTCCTATGGAATCATCATGGTGTTGAAGAAGCCACATGGGAACTAGAGGAAGAGATGATGAGGAAATACCCTGCACTTTTCTCTTAATATGTTATTTAGATGATTTCGGGGACGAAATCCTTGTAAGGGGTGGATATTTTGTAACATCCCTGACCTGGGTTATGTACTAACCCTAGGTGTTTTGCTTAAATAAGTGATTAGATGCTTGTGTTTATCATATGAAATATAATTAAGGTTTTTGAGGAACTTATATTTCAATTTCAGTCCTTTTTGCATAATGTTGAAATATTGTTTTGTTAATTTTGGACCAAAGTGAAAATTACCCAAGTAGAGGGGTTAACTTACAAATTGCACATCATAAGATGTTTCTCTGATTCTGAGACATCATGAGAATGTATATGATGTGGTGGTATGGATTCCACAAGCTTGAACCCCAAGATATAGCTTGTAGAGCAATCCGTGTGCTTTAAAACCTAGTTTTGGTGTAAAGTGTAATTTACCCAAAACCTAGGGTCCAACATGTAAAATATACCCTCTAAAGGATATCTCATGTTTATTGGAATCAAGTAGAGCAAAGAAAATGAGAGGGGCACCTCATTTGAAAGATCATAGTAGGAGTGGAAATTACTCACACTAATAATAAAATTAAGCAATATCCAATAAGGATGGATATTAATATACAACTTATCAAGATGTTTGGTCTCTTTTCCTTTAAACCTTAGATAATTGAAAAGTCTTTCAAGGTTTTAGAAGGTGGACACATATCCAAGAAGTGGAGGAGGACTTGGTGGATATACTTGAGAGATAAAAGGAAATAATTCTCTTTTTCCTTGTTCCCTAAAAACCCATAAATATATAAAGGAATCCTTTTCAACAAAGAAAGAGATCGTTTCCCTTAGTTCTTTTCCTTATATTCTTGCTTTGGCTGACCAAGGAAAAGCTCTGGACCAGAGGAATGATGACCAAGCTGGTTTGATAAGTACAGATCATCATCTATCTCGAATTCATGGTGAAAACCATAAAACAAGGTTGGATTATTGGTTTTCTTCACACAATTCTTCTTTCTAGCCATCTTCTCCATCCAAAAATTGAAGAACGGACCTTGGACAAGTACTAGAGCTTCATCCACCAATAAATCTAAAAATCTTGGAGCTCTGGATCGGTCCTAGAGGTGGGTTTTATAACTCTAACCCTTAAGCTTTGTTAATGCATCCTCTTCTCCTAAAATCGTTGCTTATACTTCTTCTTTAGACACCTTTGTGTGTCTTGCTATTATTTCCGTGAAGAAAAGCCCATGTTCTTGAGGTAGAAGGTGATGACGTTAATCTCTATGTTTATCCAAGTTTTACTTTAGCAAACGGTCTCCCAACCTTGCTCAAACGGTTTGCCAAACCGTTTGGAGCAAAACGGTTTCAAACCGTTTGAATGCAAACGGTTTCACAAGAACGCATGGAAGCAAACGGTCCAAGACCATTTGAAAGAGTTGACCAGGTGTTGACCGTTTGGAGGCCTGTTTAGAATAATGTAGACTAATCACCTACAAAAAATCATCAATTAATTCCAAGTGGTTCACCAATTGAAGGCCCATCAACCACCTAAACCCTAATCGGGTCAATTGCTGATTTCAATAATTGAATTAAGTTGAAGTTTGGGTTGAGTGACCTAAACGGTTTCAAAACCGTTTGGGGATCACCCAAACGGTCCCAAGACCGTTTGGTGATCACCCAAGACCGTTTGGAGGTCTAGGGGTAAGCATAGTTGACCAATTGAGGATCTAATGATATCAAGTTGGTGAGTAATCGATTGCTGATTTGGTGACTAAACCTAGGATCCAAACCCTAATCGAATGATTTGGTTTTTGATAAAATAATGGGAAAACAGTCTCAAGACCGTTTGGAGGATATCCAAACGATCCCAAGACCGTTTGGGTCAGATCATGATCAAATTAAATGATGGTTCAATGGTTTCAAATCAAGTAGACTCACTTTGAAGTATGTTGAAGGGTCATCGATTTCAAACCCTAATACAATTGATCAAAGCCCTAATTGATGATAAATTGAGGGTTAATTGAGTGTCAAATCAGTTGAGGGTTGACCTAATTGACTCAATTAATGAGTGGCCAACATGTACATGATTGATTGAGGGGTTCAACATTGGAAACCCTAATTCAATTGAAGTGGTTGAGACACTTTTTGGTCCTTGCGGTTTTGAGGTGGTTTGGACCAAACGGTTTTAAGATCGTTTGGGTCCAAATGATCTCAAGACCGTTTGGGACCAAACGATCCCAAACCGTTTAGTCTCATGCGGTTTCAAGGTCGGTTATGTCTATGCGGTTTCAAAGCCAAAATTGATCAAACGGTCTTCACCCCAACTTGGGCAAACAATCTTGAGTGTGCACTTTACCAAGCAGTTTCAAAAGTCAACATCACCCTAACGGTCTTCACCACCAAACAGTTTCAAAGGCAGTCCAAGAATGTTTGGAGGTTTAGTGTGCAAGACCGTTTGAGGTCTAAAAAGGTTAAGATCGTTTGATGCCTTAGTGGTCAAGATGGTTTAGTGGTTGATTAACCTAAACCTCATAGATACTTAAAATGGTTAAAGGACCAAATAAGTAGTTGATTGAGTCATGATGTGATCAATGGTGATTATAATAAAGTTACCCTTGATGGGATAGAGTGATTAATACTCTTTGAATGAGTAAGCCTTAATGATCACAATAGTAATGGAATAACCCATGATGTCAATATTGAATTGACTTAGCCTAATTAAGGGTGATGCAAACATTAACTTCTAGAAAGATGAGAGAGAATATTTGTTATATGAATGTTAATCAAGTAATGGGTTCCCAATATAAATGAATACCTAATTAGGGTATGATCCATGTTAGTGAGATCATGAAACCCTAATTATGATGGTTAATGAATCATAACCCTGATTGAGGGCAAAAATGGGAGTATCCCTAATATATGATGATGACATAATCCTAATTCATAATAATGACATGGTAACCCTTAAATTAAAGGAACCTTGTTGATCATTCTTACTTAGGGTGATTAGTAAACCCTAATGGTGAGATATTAATGATAACCCTAATCAAGGATGATTTAGTGTGAATAGTAAACCCTAACCCAGGGTAATGTGATGAGTATAGTAAATCCTAATTCAGAGTATGCTAAATAAGAACTCTAACCTTGAGTGATGTGATATGAATAGTAAACCCTAATCAGTTTGAAGTATTGATTTCACAAATATAAAACGGCTGTAGTGATCTTCTGTAGCACGACCGTGCAAGGTAGCACAACCGTGCAAGGTAGCACAACCGTGGTGACTTCCCCTTGCACAACCATTCTTGGCTACACGATCCTGGTGCTCTATACTTAACTTGGAATTGATTTGCAAGTAAACCTTAACCAATAGTGAAGCTATCATTATTGTACATTGTGTCGATATATAAATAATGTGCCTATTATCATTATATTAACCATGCAGGTTTTCATGAAATAGTGAGCATAGCCAAGGTAAGAGCTATGATGCAATATTCATTAAAAACACTTTATAAGCTTTATTCTATGTTTCCTAGTGAGAGGTAATAAATGAGACTGATAGGTTGTATGAGCCATGAGAAATATTTGTATTGCTACAATCATGTTCACATTGTTAAGTGACTTGCTGGTTATATGTACTTAGTAACAAGTGTTTTGCTAAAATAAGGGTTTGAACACCCATATTCTTGAATCATATTGATGAGATGGTTAGGGATTGATATCCCAATGATAACTAAATGTGAAATGAACTTGATACAATTAATACTCTTTCTTTTTAGCAATTGTTTTATTGGTTTATGTTTGAAAACATGCCTGATGCTAATAGAATGCCATAATGTACTTAACTAATCAAGTATAATGATATCATGTAGAGCCCTGACCATAAGATCCATCATTGTCAGAAATTAAATGATGGTGAAACAGGTTTTCCTAAGGGAACTCCTGGAGAGCATACTTTTGAGTATGTGGGGGTTATGAATGCGAATATCCTTACGTCCTAATGAAGGAATTAATGTGAGATAAACATTCAATCTCTCAATCCTTCATTATATGTATATGCTGGGATGATGTATCACTAATCTCCTGATGATGTTGTTAATGCCGCATCGATGTGAGATAAACAAGAAATCCCTCGATGGAAAAGGGAGTACAACATGCCACTATAACTCTAATAGCAAAGTTGCCAGAATACCCTAGAAAGCTATTATGGTAGAGACACGAGATGTCCTGCATGTTGATCCTCATACTGACTGAGGAAGATGAGGTCATAGAAATCCGGCTCTTCTGATGACCTATGTATGGTACCGATTTCGATTTCATAATGGCCGGTTGGAGTATGAGCGGTATATCTCATCTCCACAGGGCATAAATATGTTTGAAAAATGTAAATCAGCCATGTAGCATAATTGCTTAGGTTGAACTACGAGAAACAATGATTGATGATACATTGTTTATAATGTCCTAGTTGGACAAATAATATACATGTTCTTCATATTCCTTATTGATATATGTCTTGTCATTCAATCAAGTTATAATTGAAATGATTGCTTAGAGAATACTGCTCTACTTAGTTTATTCAATAAATTTCCTGCTGTTGAGTATTTATAATTCTACTGCTTACTGTTATTCATTTATTTGCAATAACAGTTCTTCTGGCGAAGAGTTATAACTCTCGCTGGGACAATTATTCATTTGTCTCACCCCCGTGGGATCAACTTTGTAGGTAGACGCCGAGGACGAAGAAACCCTTTAGTGGGTGAACAACAACAGCAACAACATCATCATCCGGGACAGCAGTGATCCTCAGGTGGAGACACTGTCTGTCAAGTCTTGTAGATAGAATGCCCTATGTGTCGTCTCTGTACTCTCAGGTCCTAGGAGTCAGTAAATGGTTTAATATAGATATGAGATTTTTGGCATAATGACTCGAGATTTTCGTATACTGCTCATGTACATCTTAGAGGGCAGTCAGTGTTATGACTCTTGAGATGAGATAATACAGAGGTGTACTGATGAATCAGTTGTAAACAACTTATTTTGTTTCTTTATGAAAAGTTCTACCGTTTGAGGTTCTCGTTACAAAAAGTTTTAATTTTTTTAAAGATTTTCAGTAATTCCGCTGCTAATTAATCACTTCCGTATTTGTTGATAACATTTTCTCCGTGTTGGTCGCCACTCATCCAATGCAAGAAAACTGGTCCCAACATTTTCACTTCCCTAGTCAAGTGGACAACAAGATGTACCATGATATCAAAGAACGAAGGAGGAAAATACATCTCAAGCTGACATAGGATAACAACCACTTCTCTTTGCAATTTATCGAGAGTATCAGGGTCAATAACTTTGCTACACAGACTATTGAAAAAGAAACAAAGTCTGGTGATTGCAAACTGTACATGCTTTGGCAATATAGATCGAATTGCCAGGGGCAATATTTGTTGCATTAGAGTGTGACAATTATGAGATTTAAGACCTATCAACTTCAGATCTTTCATTGATACTGATGTAAAGATGTTGGATGAGTAACCCTGTGGCACCTTAATATTTACCAAACATTTACAAAAAGCTTTCTTCTCCTTTCTAGACAACGTGTAACAAGCGAGAGATAAGTATGTTCTCTGATCGATACTAACTACTTTTGTTAATTTTGTCCTTATTCCCATTTCACGTAGGTCCATTCTAGATTTTATCCCATCTTTAGTCTTACCTGGTACATTCAACAGAGTACCAATGACGCTATCACATATATTTTTCGCAACGTGCATGACAACGATACAATGAATGTTAAAGAACTCTAATAAGGAAGATCCCAAAATATTGACTTCTTCTTGAATAAAGACTTGTCACTCTGTGTGGCCATCATATATTGTGATCTCTTACCAAATTCATTGGCGATGTCTTTTACTCTTTCATAAACATCCTCCCCTGATATAGGTTTAGGTGCACTCTATTCCTCATTCCGTCCATTGAATGCTTTGCGCAACCTAAGATACATATGAAATTTTAGAAGAAACCTTCGATGACCAAGATATATAGTCTTGCCTCCATGTTTTAGTCATATTGAATCAGTGTTCTCTTCACATATAGGACACATTTTAGATCATTTGACACTATATCTAGACAAATTCCCATACGCTGGAAATTCATTCACAGTGCAAAACAACATAGTATGAAAACAAAATGTCTCTCTTCGTGAAGCATCATAGGTCATCACACCTTCACCCCAGAGCTTCTTCAAGTCATCAATCATAGGTTCAAGACAAACATCGATATCATTTCCAGGTTGTTTAGGACCTGATATCAAAGACGACAACGTAACGTACTTATTTTTCATACACAACCAGGGAGGATGATTGTATATAACAAGCATAACTGGCCAAGTGCTATGTTGGCTGCTCAATGTCCCGTACGAATTCATCCCATCTGTACAAACCCCAAGTCTTAGATTCCTGTCTTCTTCACCGAATTCAGGGTACAATAAATCAATCTTCTTCCACTGTGGGGAATCATATGCATGTCGTAGGATCCCATCATTATTTTTCTTAACATCTGCATGTCTCCTCAAATTCTTCGCATCTATAGGATTGGCAAATAAGCGTTGAAATCGTGGTATTATAGGTGGATACCACATCACCTTGGCAGAAGAACTAATTTTGGACTCCCCCGAAGTTGTCAATTTATACCTTGACGCACCACATTTTGGACAATTTTTCAAATCCACATAGTCCTTTTGAAATAATACACAATCATTCAGGCATGCATGTATCTTCTTGGCCTCCATTCCCATTGGGCACAAAAATTTCTTTAACCGGTATGTTGACATTGGCAGCTCGTTTCCTTCAGGAAGAATTTCTTTCAACAAAGACAACAATGACGTGAAGCTTTTTTCGCTCCATCGATTATTAGCTTTTAGTTATACAATCTCAACACAGCGCTAAGCTTCGTAAACTTACAACCTGTGTATAACGGTATATCAACATCATGCACAATGTTTCTAAACATGGGAGGTGGATCGGTGTGCTCTACCCCACAACTATCCATCATCACATCAACGATGTCTACTGGAACTGGTTCGTTCACATCTTCGTCATCAAATACAATTTCTTCTTCCACACAAGCACTGCTATCGACATCCACTGATTTCAAGTTTGAAATCTCTCCATGCCAATGTCATTCTGTATAGCCTTGTACAATCCCGTTGCACATGACATGACTTTTGATTTCGTCACCAGTGCTGACTTTTAAGTTGTTACCGCAATGCCTACATGGACAGTAGAACCTATCTCCAGGTTGTTTCCTATGTTCTCCTTAGTAATTCTAATAAACTTGTCAAGACCAGAAATAAACTCGGGGGTGCAATGATTTGGAATGGACATCCATGATCTATCCATTCTATGATCAAAGAGAAAACAAGTATATATTAGAACAAGATTAGGGTCTAGGGTTAAAATATTAGGGTTTATGGTTAAAACTTTAGGGTTTAAGGTCTTATATATAATTAATGGTTAAAATATCCTAAGTGAGATTAGGCGTTCAAGAATAGTCCCAAACCGGAGACTATCCAAGATTTACTCCTAATGAGTAAATCTTGGACGAGTTTCTAGGCCAACATATACATGAATTGTCATTCTTATATATAATAAATGAGTACCACCTATCCCATTCTTGAACACCTAATCTCAGTAGTAAGTGTATAATGTGTATTGGGTTTTCAAGAAAATTTCGGCATCATTTCCCCGTTGTTCACCAAGTACATATGTACTTAGAGAACAAATGGGGAAATGCTACTGAAATTTTCTTGAAAACCCAATACACATTATACACTTACATCCTAAGTGAGATTAGGTGTTCAAGAACAGTCCCAAACCGGGGACTATCCAAGATTTACTCCTAATGAGTAAATCTTGGATGGGTTTCTAGGCAAACAAATACATGTGTTGTTATTCTATAACAATGATTTCAACATTTCGAGTGTCCATGCATGTTCATCATCAAGATAAAGATTACACATAAATTAGTATGACCTAGGGATGGAGAGATTCATAATTGATTTCAAAATTTCAAACTAGATCATGCATTATCATCAATCTATATCATACAACATGGATTCATGTAGATGTTAGGGCGACACATCACTACAAAATCAGAGATTTAACATTAGGGTTTTAATATTTTAGATAGATTGATCACAAGATTTCAGAAATATAGTTAATTCAAGATTATAGTGAAATGTGTATTAGGGTTTTAATATCTTAATTCAACATGCATCAAAATTTACAGAATTAGGTCAAGCATTAGTATTCAATTGCAAATGTATCTTCTTCTTTCTGCTCCCTCCTTATCAAATGGATAAAAGTAAGGCACGACCTGTACTGGGCTGGACACGACATGGCCGTTCTGTCCAGCACGGCCGTGGTCGGCCAACACAACCATGGTTGTATCCATCCCAGTACAGGTCATGCCTTGCTTTTATCCATTTGGTAAGGAGCTAGGGAGTAGGAAGAAGAAGAGGTGGAGGAAGAAGAAGGGGTGGAGGAAGAAGAAAAGGCAGCGACCTACCTGTCAGCGACGTGGAGGAAGAATAGAGCATCTAGGCATCCCTGTCGTCGGCGGCAGCGATGTGAGGAGCTAGCGGGCGGGAGGAAGAAGACAGCAGGGGGCGGCGGTAGCGGCGGTGTGAGGAGCAACGGGTGGCGGCTTGATCAGGCAGCGACGGCGAGCAGGGGGCAACAAGTTCGGGCGCGTGCGGGGGCTATTTGCGATGAAATAGAGAGAGGGAAGAAGAGTCTGTTTCTCGATCGATCAGGGGTTATTAAGTTAACAAAAGTGTTGGTTATTTAAAAAACTGACACCTAATATCCATCAGCGTCGGTTTCCAGAAAAAAATGACATCCATTAGACAATCTTAACCCTAAAAATTTTTGTGGGGACGATGTGCAAAACCTTATCAGCGTCGGTAAAAACTGAAGACCTTTGGAGGTAATTTTTTTCATCGTTAGGCGTCGATTATTAGGTCAAAAAACCGACGCCGTATGTAAAACTTTGTGGGTAATTTTTTTTCACTAGAAAAATTAGATTTGGCGGGCTTTTTTAGGCATCAGTTCATTTAGGGAACCGACGCTAAATAAAAAGTGATACCCGTGTCTGATCGGTCTTCACATATAGATGTCGGTCTCTGTAATTAGCCGATGTTGTAGGGTTTAGGTGTCAGTTTTTGGTAATAACTGATGCCTCTAAATGTGACGTTATAAGCTATTTTTTGTAGTAGTGTTGATTGTGCTACTATTCCTAAAATAGGTTTGGAATTCGACATTGATGAACCTGATGCTTATACATTTTATAATGAGTATGCGAAGCTTGTGGGCTTTAGCATTCGAAGAAGTAGCTTTCATAGAGATAAATTTGGTGTCTTGGTGGATAGGACCTTTTGTTTCTCTAGTCAAGGTCAACATGGATTAGATAAGAGATGTCATGACATAAAAAAATCCTTGTCTTGAAAGCAGATGTGGTTGTTTAGCTCATATAAAAATTCAGAGACAAGCTAGTGGAAAATATCATATTATGAATTTTGTTTCAGAGCATTCACATAATCTATTTCTCCAAGTAAAACTTTTATATTGCGGTCTCATAGAAAAATGACTCTTTCACATACCATTGAAGAAGACTTAGCAGACCAATCTGTCATAACACCCAAAGATAGCATATCTCTTAAGGCCAAAAGAGTTGGTGGTAGAGAGAATCTAAGCTTCATTTCATAAGATTACAAAAATTATCTATCTAAAAAGCGCTCAATGAAAATGATGGGAGGAGATACAGGTGGTGTGCTGGAATACTTGCAGAATAGACAGTTGGAGGATCCAAACTTTTCTTACACTATTCAGGTTGATGTTGATAATCTCATAACAAATATTTTTTGGGTAGATGCAAGAATGAAATTAGACTTTAATTACTTTGGATATGTTGTTTGTTTTGATACAACATATAGGAAAAATAAAGATAGGCGACCTTTTGCATTATTTGTTGGTGTAAACAATCACAAGAAAACTATTATTTTTGGGGCTGCCTTATTATATGATGAGTGCTCTGAAACCTTCATTTGGTTGTTTAAAACTTTTTCTAAGACAATGTTAGGAAAGAAACCAAAAACCATTCCTACAGATCAAGATTCAGCAATGGAAAAAGCATTCTCTTCTGAATGGCCAGAAACATTTCATTGTTTATGCATTTGGCACATGTATCAGAATGCAGCTAAACACCTGAGTGATGTGTTTGAAAAGTTTCACAAATTTTCTAAAGATTTTAGTAGTTGCATTTATAACCATGATGAAGAGGCAGATTTCTTAGAATCTTGGAACCAAATGATTGACATATATCATTTGCATGATAATTCATGGCTAAGTCAATAGTTTGAGTTGAGAGAAAAATGGGCCTTAGTTTATGGAAGAGAAACCTTCTGTGTTGATATGTTTAGTACACAACGCAGTGAGAGTATGAATAGCCACCTTAAGAGATATATTGGTTATCAATATGATTTATTATGTTCCTTTCAAAATTTTGAAGACCTAGTCAATGATAGACGGTATGAAGAAATGAAAGTTGATGTCAAATCAGGCCAAACTAGGCCTTCACTACCACATCATATTGAGATTTTGGTGCATGCAAGCCAAGTTCATACTCCTGCAATTTTAAAAATGTTTCAATTTGAGTTATGGTCAACATGGAATTGTGATTTGCATCCCATTAGTGTTGTTGGATCAATATCAACATATAAAGTTGTCCCACTGAGGAAGTCTCTATTTCACACTATTACTTTTGATTCAGATAAAGGACACGTTGAATGTAGCTGCAAGAAGTTAACTTTTGTTGGAATTTTATGTTGTCATGCACTGAAAGTTTTCTCCATTCATAATATTAAAAGAGTTCCAGAAATTTACATAATGAGAAGATGGACAAAAAAAGCGAAGTCAAGTATGAATAGAGATAACATCTCATGTGATGCATCTCTAGATAAGAACTCTAATATATCATCGAGATACAAACAATTATGTCATATGTATATGCAAGTAGCTGCTCGAGCATCATTGACTCAAGAAACATATGAGCTTGCTTCGGGGTGTCATGGAGATATATGTGAAGCTATTGAATCAAGCTAAAAAATTTGTCTATTAATGATCACAGGAAAGAAACAAGCATTGAACCTTGGCAAAACAATGCTAGAGAGAACCAACAAGGTGGAATGGATGAAGTCAATTACAACACTAAATTTGTTAAAGGCATCAAACATAGGGCCTCTAAGTCAAAGTCCTCTAAAAGGTTATTAGGTGCATTGGAAAGAGATTGCAAGAAGAGAAGATCCGTGAAGAAGAAAACAATAGAAAAACAAAAGACATCTGAGGTAAAATGTGTTATTTCTATACATAAGCTTTGGAATTTCTTTATAATATAATATGTTTTGCAGAATCAGGAATATATTATAGAAGGTGAAACACAATATAGTCAAGATATATCTCAAATGTTTAAACCTGTGGAGGTAAGTGACTACAATTTTTTACTTGTAATATTCTAGAAGTTCTAATGGGATTTTTTTAGGATGAAAATGTTGGTTGCTCTAACGAGTATGGTAATGATTCTTGTGATATCATTGAAACACCTCAACTAAGTATTTACAATAAGGTGATTTAGTTTTCAAAATTTTATATTTGTTCAATTCTTTAATGTAAACATTTAAATATAACAACTACCTTTTGGTTATAATTTTTAGGACTCCACATGTGATTCCGCGAGTTCTTATGGAGGCTTCATGCAACTTTTATTACAAGTAGAAAAAATATTTAAAAGCTTCATATGTGAAACTTTTAAGTATTTTGCAACATAATTATTTATTTTAACAGTCTAATTCAAGTGTACCTAACCTAGATTAAAGCCAGAAGATCACATGTTTAATCATCTCGTGCAAAGTTCTTAATATATTGTTGCAAAGATTTGTTTATTATTGGAATTCTTAGTTAATCTATAGACATAAGTTTGCATAACTTTCTCTTGTGTGGGAAATTTGAAAGTGGAGATTTTTGTTATTGTTATGACATAGGGCTTGCTTTCTCTACTAATTTTTGATGCATCCTTTTTCATCACTAGGGGTAGAGTTTATTTGGAAAATTGCTCATTTGACTTTCAGTGAAAATTGCACAGACACTGATTCATACAATATATTGTTTAAAAATTTGGTTGTATAACTACTTTTAGATTTGATAATGTAATAATTATTGTATGATTAAAAATAAATATCAGATGGCAAAAAGCTTGTATCGGAAATTCAATTGTACTAGAATGAATTAAGGATTGCCTCTTTGTGTCACGTATGTACCAAAAAGTCTAAATAAAATCTAATCTCACGTTGTTTAGTAAAACATAGAGTATAAAGTCTTTTTTGAAATTTCGTAAGGGTTTAGTTTGGTAGAGAAAGTTGAAAATGTGGCATTCTTGTATAGTAACATGTTGTACAGTTATTAGGTGGTGATAATAAATACAACATATTCATATTTAATAATTAAAAGATTATACTTATAGAACACATTAATTTTGACAAACTTTAGGACCTACTCTCTACAAGAACAATCCGGGACTAACAAAGAAAGAGAAGTCAGAGAAGAATAAATCAACGAAGAAGACAGCGAATATCACTGTGTTTCCGTCCAGACGGACCTGGCCCTTGCATGAGCTCCGACACGTCATACTACAACAACAATTATTTGACCAAAGATTTGAGTTGATGTCGATGTAAAATCTACATATGACATACATGTATTCTAATGCTTCGTTCAGCAAAGCGGTATCACTAGTTTGGGCAACGATGGATAACTATAAACAACGGGTCAATCAATACCAATCGTGTTGCCAAACACATGGTTTCCCGCTGTTCTCATCCTACACTGTATTTTCTCTTCGCAGCGATGACAAATTTTACCGAATGCTCATTTCTCATCGTGAGAAATTCTCACGATGAGCCACCAAAGATGAATGCAATTACTTTTTCAAACGCTGCATAAAAAGCGGAACACAAATGACTCCTAATATCATTATCCAGAGTAAGTCACTCCAAGTCTCACTAGGATTTTAGAACTCCAGTTTGTATTAACATCAAGTAGACTAAAATCAGATTACGATGACAAATAACTCACATTGAGTTTTCAAATAAAATTAAATCAAATAATCCCATTATCCGACTAGCCTCAACAAACCCAGTCTAATCCTAATATGTATCAAACAGACTATAGCTTTCTAATGTTGTGCCCGGTTACAAGACCATGTTTTTTATGAAGTCTATGCTCTTGAAAATAATGCACCCATATCTATTTTCAGATTGAACAATACAGTAGTTGTTTAAAAATATTAATTAGGACTTGTCGACTTAATTAGTTGAGAAGAGCCGGCCTCGTCCCTCGCACATCTACAATATCAGTTTAATCAGGTGAGAAGAGCTGTCACTCGTCCGGTTTTCACACGTCTGCGGTTCACTGATCCACTCTTCCAGTCCGGCGCTGAGTACCAGACCGCACAGAACCTTGGTTGTGTACGTGACAGAGTCTAATTCGTTGGAACAGTAAGCGTCACAGGGTCATGCTACAAGGAATTTGGACCCCATCCTTGGACCGATGGAGAACGGTGACCGGGTGGTTTACATGGTTGTTAATCAACTGATTTTGGAGGCGTTGAACGTGGCGACGCAAGATGTTCTTTACCCCATAACAGCCGAGTATCTGGGCCTGAAAGCTTGAATATGAGTTCTTATTAGCGTTGGACTCACTATCAGTTTGTTTTGATATAGTAATGTGTTTGTGACAACAAATTACCCATGAAAATGACTCATGTTTGTCAGATGAGAGTATATCTTCTTCGATCCGCTTTTCTTGGCAAACCCATTGCTACAATTTTTTTTTTCGGACGAAAAAAATTGCTATTATACTGAAAGAAAAAAATTGTCACAACAAAAAGTCAAAATGTTACTTTTTTATTTTGATAACCAAAATTGTCATTATACTGAAAGAAAAAGAAATCATTCTTGTAGGATCAATGCTTTCCAGGATAGAGAAATTGCTCCCGTCAGCATCAATGTGTCATTTCCAATAATGTTGATGTATTGCTCCCTCTTGACGCTGTTCAAACGTGTTGTATCAAATCTTGATCGTGAAATACTCTATTAATTTTTTTATGGGTGGACCTTTAGAATTTAATGTAGGATTAAGATTAATTGCAACTGCAAGAGCAACAACAACTTGCAACAGTATATTTGAAATGGAAAACAACGTGTTTCACTCCGGTACAGAATGCCCCCACGAGGAGTGAAACACTGCCACATGTTCCCTCCATGAAGGGGCCAATGCTTCATGGTCAGGCCGCATAGTCCCCACCATGTAGGTTGCAAGGCAATCATATAAGGGATATGGAATTTCTTATACATCAACATTATTTTTCACGCTTCTCGAGACTCTTGGCATGATCCAACCGTGCTCATATGAAGTATACTAAGAAGATTATTTGTTTTTCAAAAATCATTCAAATCATATATGTGTAGCACCTTTATCTTATGATTTTAAGATCATAAAAATGAGTGGTAACTCTAAAATTCAGCAACAATCATTAGATTAATATGTAATAAAGTAAAAATATGATCATCATAAAATTTTAATATCATCTAATCCAAACTATACATTTTGCATATGTATAGTTGAATTACATTGAATACCACATGAATCGTGTTAAGTAGCCTCTGGTAGAGAAATTTCCTATACCCTTAGATATAGGCTCCAAATCATCTCTCTCTCTCTCTCTCTCTCTCTCTCTCTCTATATATATATATATATATATATATATATATATATAGACATACATACACACACATACACACAAACACATATACATATACTAGGAAACTCACACGGGCACTTGCACGTGTCTTATGAAATTAGATAAATTTAGATCATTGGATTTTCAAAGACATATATGACATATTTTCAAAATACAAAAAAGTTACATATTTACTACATTATTGGAGTGTTATTTTTCTATTTTATTATGATCATGGAAAACAAAAATGTGTTAAGAAAAAAATGGTTATGCTACTTTTTAATGAAAATTTAATGAGTTAACGTAAAACATACTGAAGAGACTAGAATAGTTCAATATACAATACAACTTTTTTGTATCTTCAGATTAAAATTGTGTAAGAAGTTAATCAAAATCAAAATTTTTCCACTAAATTTCGATGATGATTATGCATCAATGTAGAGGGTTTGAGTGAATGAGGTACAATTCTTAAGTAACCATAAATGGTCTCTTCTAGTTGTATTCGTAATAGCCAATTAACTTTCAAATATGTCTTAGATAGATTATTGTATTAGTTTGCAATTAGAAATAAAGTCTATGCACTTGATATGGTATTACAACCTCCTTCATTCCAAAGGGAAAAAATTTAGTACATTTTTGACTTACTATATAGAATATCACATCATAGAAAACATTTGATTTATAAGGAAACCTTCCATAGTGACACACTAATCCACTATTAATACTACTTATTCATGTTGGAGTGCATCGTTGATTATCCCCAATGGATTTATATTCAAGATATAAAAAAATTTCATGAGAGCTATGGTTTTTTATATATTTACATGTTATATTGCAAGTGAAAAGCTATTAAAGATAACAAAAATAGAAATAAAGTACAAAGTTCTAACTATGAAACCATAATGTTTCTAATTTGTGATTAAAGACCATGTGGCATTACGATGATTGTTCTAACATACCTTCGTACATAGTTTTGTCACACATGAGTTCACATGAGGACTTTTGTCTCCAATGCTCCTTTTTTTTCTTCCCATTTCCGTTGAGGAAGAGTGGAAGCCAATATCTACTGGCCCAAAAATTAAATGTTGCTGAATGGTGTGAGAACATGATTCCATAAAAGGACATGTGCTTAACACATAATGTGCACATGCCAACCATCGTTAGGATATGTCCATATTTCTAGATGCATAATAAGGGAAGGTTTCAATTAATCAACCTCTTTTATTGATTCTTACTTCAGTGTTGATGTACACACCATATGGGAATTTTCCAACACACATTGTAAAATAGAGAACAAACATACACATGAAAGAAAATAATAATTGATTAAGATAGGATAGAAAATTTGCCATACTCATATATGTCATATAAGTTACAAATTTGAATATAACATTGCATCTAGATTGGGCTCCACTTTTGCCAACATGGTCATTGATTTGCACTTATATCACTTGTTGTGAAATTTTATGGCAAATCGTCATGGAGGTTGTGTGAGTGCATAATTGCAACCTCACAAAACATATTTCGAAGTGGTTTTAAGGGGGAAGTTTGGAAGGAAAAAAGTATTAGAAAGGCATAGTATTATGTCAAAACATGATCAACAATTACTTCTTCTTCTTTTTGATCAATCATGAACAAAGAAGAAACAGGGAAGTAGAAGCAATGCAGAGGGAAGTTGCAAAGATATTAGTTTCTGTGTGGCTATTCTATCTAGAGTTTACCATAAATAGGACACATTAAATGGCACATATTTGTGTAGATATGGTACCCATAGTTGCGTATATACCATATTAAAAATACAATCAATCAACCAGTCCACTATTGAACTATACAAAATAATGTAATTGTATTCCAAATCTTTTAACATACACTAATATATCTGGTACTTGGTTGAGTCCTACAAGATCATTTTTTTCCAAGATAAGGCCCCTCTAATTGACCAAAATAGAAAAAAATCGTTGTTGAAAGCATACCCAAATCTCGTCCCCAATTTTGTCAATCATAGAGGAATGTTTTCAGTACCAACAGTTGTCGCAGAGACTCATCACATATAGACAAACTGTATGCAGATTTTCTACTGATTGTCTGTAAATTATCATAATGTTCAAATAGTTAGAAAACATTATAGCAACCTTTAATTACTCATATATGTCCCACATAAATTTTATAGAACGTCCCATAAATATTTAGAAACATGTACCTTCCCATGAAGGAGAATTGGGATAGTGGTGTTACTAGTAGTGCTCAGGTGGCACAAAGTAGAATTAGGTACACATAGCAGCTTTTGGCATAGTACATATCTAAATAATAAGAAATCATACAAGTTATTTAAGAAGCTTATAACATAAAGACCATATTAAAGCCCTGATTTTACATGCATGTGCCAATATGACAAAGTTGTCGGCCAACTATGAAAAATTAGTTGTCATCTAAGCTAAGGAAATATTTTGAAATATAAATATGTGCTCAAGATTCAAAAGAAAAAGTTTAATCTGATAAAAAATATAAATTGTACTTTATATTGGATAATATTGTTGCTCATTTAATAAATCCTAACCACAAATTGTAGTATACAAGAGTTTTATTTACATCCTTAAGGGAGTAGTACCTGTTATGTCTCTTGGATGCATTACATGGTATATGTCAAATTGGTGCTCGAACTTGACCTCCAAATCTTTTCATGCCAACAATACTCCAAGGATGTAATAGCTCAGGTGATCAACTTCTAAACTTCCCTTTGGAAATAGACTATGGGTTGTCTCTACATGTGAAGTTATTCATCTTCTGCACATCTAAGACTCATCTTTGAGTAGATATTTCCTTTGTGCCTTTCACTATTCAATTTGTGAACCTATCACACTTGATGATTCCCTGAAAATTATTGTGTGGCATTTTCATTTGTCATTATGAAAATATGGTATAAAACCAATAAGGAAACTATAGGAGTGAAGGAATGGTAATAATTAATGAAAATAGATAAGGAGAATTATTTAGTACCTCTCAATATGAACGTGGTTAGTTCGATTATTTAGGACATCGATAGATGTAATTACTTTGTCAGAGAAGTCTGGTTACCATGAAGAACATGCATGTGATTGAGTGACAACCTGCAGATCATCATTTTCATGTGCAAGTGTACATGACTGGTTACTTGTGTTTCTTCTATGGACATAAAATCTTGACAATATTGTATCAATGTGTTCCTTTAACTGTCATAGCATACTTAAAATCACCAATCACAGTAGTAGTGCAAGTGTAAGGAGACGGGATCACCTCCTTACTAAAATAAAAATTTGAAGAATTAACATCCATTCCAAACACACTCAAAGGTATGTTGGAATAGGTATAAATTTTCTAAATTTATTATAATGGTACGCAAAAGACCAAAGTGTAGCAATGGAATAAAAATAACTGACTATATTCAACTTTCATAAAAGATTACACAAATACATTAAAATCTCCCATAAGGGTTTACAACAAGATACAACAAAAAGGATCTAGATAGAGGGAAGTCTAAACTACTTAAAATCTTGTCTCCAGAGCAACATATCCAAGTTCTAGGTCCATGACCAAAGCTATGTTCTCCTGATTCAACTCAACAACTTGTCCTAACCTAGGTGGTTGGGAAAGCACCCAACAAAGGGGAAAGAAAACAAGGTATGTGTCACAAAACTAGTCTAGGATAACAAGATAAGTAAAGAAAATAAGAATGTGCTAGGGTTCATCATAAGATGAAGATAACAAGAGTATGAGGCTATATTCAAAAGAAACTTGTCATAAACAATTATATTAAAAATGATTTGCATGTAAGATAATTATGTCTACCTAACTAAGTAGGGATGAGGCACCTACCAGACCTCGAACCTATAGGCGAGGGGAGAATAATATGTTCCCAGTCACCTACACAATTATATAGGGGAGAATAAAAACATTCCCCAGGGAGATTTAATATGTGCCCTATGTGGGTGGTTGTACATAAGTACCACTACTTTAAATTAAATAGAACATATATCTACATGCTAGAAAAGTAGTCATGGCAAGAGTAGTCATAATATTCAATAAGCATGGAAGTGGGGTATAAGACTGAAGAAAATGAATTATCATTACTAATTTTGAGGCAATTTAATAAAAGAATCATGAATAGATGAAATAGGGTTCATATAGTGCCTCATTAGGGAATATAGGGTTTGGTTTGCAATATCCCAACTTAGGGTGTAAGAATGCACATACATAAATAGGGATTGCACATACATAAATATGGATTGCACATACCTCTCTTACTGATATCAATTACTAACTTTCACGACTTTAATTGAGTCCAAATTTCACGTTGCCTATTTTCAATCTATTAACATGTATTAGAGTACATAATGCATATTAATGTATAGAAACCCTAATTTCAGAACTTTTTAGCAAAATTCGGATTTAACTTTTGAAAATATCACCAATGATCTTATTATCTTCTCCTGATCAAGAAAACATATATTTATGTTAATTTTGGAGTTATGATGATTAAGATGTAATTTTTATAGATTTTATGCATTAAATTCATTTTACAGAAATCACCCTTCTCCAAACCCTGAAATCAAACCTTGAAAATAATTCTATTAGATAGATATTAATTTGTGAATTCCAAAACATATTTATTTTCAAATTTGGATAAGCGGATTTAAAGATATGAATTTTTCAATACTGACCAATAGGAAATTACCACATCATCAAACTGATCGAGATAATTAAAGAGAAAGGGAGAGGGAGAGGGAGAAAATACTATTTGACCCAAGATCATGTTTGAGGTTGCATAGGTAACCAAACTAGTGCTTCTAGAGAAGGTAAAATAGAAAGAAAGCAAAATCCTAGAAGAACATGGTAAATAGAGATGGAGATCATCGATTTTAAACATAGAAGCATGAGTTTTAAGCATGTACTACTTATATGAGAAGGGGGTTAACAAAACTTACCTATAGGAATGTAAGAAGGTCCAAAAAGAAAGGATCCCAAGATTAGAAGGTCTGGTTTCTCCAAACCAAGCTCCTTTCTTAAGCAAAGTTCACCTTCCCCACTTTAGAGGTGCAAACCCTAGCAAAAGAGCATGGAAATGAGATTTTTTAGGGTTCTAGGTGGAGTTTTACCATGAAAGGTCATGGTTCCGACCTGGAAGAAGGTGGGAGGAATACTAATAGCATGAAAATAGGGAGGTAAAGGAGGATTCTAACTAGTTTTAGTCAAAATCACCAAAGAGGAGCTTAAGAAATCCTAAATAGAGAAATTTGGAACCCTAGGAGCCTTCTTCACCAAGGTAGGCACCCTCTTTTACCTTGGGAACACAACTTTGTGGACAAACATAGAAGTGACGATGCTATAATCTGTGGGAAAGAGAAGGAGAGGATTGCTTCTTGGATTGGGAGGTGGGAAGGGGTAGGCATGGCTTTATAAAGAAGGGGGCAAGTATGAGGTGTCTATGGGACTTTCCACGTGTCCTTAGTCTAGGGCTTCATGGCCATGCAAGAGGACAGAACATAGACTCTTCTTGTAAATCAAAGGTTGGTCCTAAGAGCCCCTGGATCCTTCTAGGCCATCCCCACCATTTTTCAAACACAGAAATAGCCCCATTGGTTGATAGCTTTTAAAGATCAGCACATTTATAAGGAGGGTAATCCATATAATGCCCTTGGAGAGAAACACCTTCAAACCAAGGTGCAATGACGTGTATTTTACTACGCGCTAAAAACGCAAGTGTACGCGTCGAGTAATATAGGCCTTGTGAGGCCCGAGTCGAACTCAGGGATACATGAATTATTGGAGACTTCTACTAACTAATCGCAATCAACTAGACCAATTAACAAAGTAGGGTTTTGTTGTTCAAATTAAAAGAAAATAAAAATCAAACAAAGAAAACAATCGATTAAAGGTTAATTTAATCAATTAAAAGGGATATCTTTAGGATGGCGGTTTCACCGCGGGTCAACATTGTATTAGATTTCATATAATTCCTCACACTTCTCTCTCTATCCGGGTAGTGGCCTGAAATGAGAATTACCCACTGTCGTGGTGTAATCCACTACTTAGATTTAGGTTGATTCTATCATCATAGTAATCATTCCCCTAAACTAAGCGCATTAAGATCGGTCCCTCAGTTCCCACCATTAATTTTACAACTCCTTTGTCAAGGGTTTTATTAATTAATGTAGAATTCGTCTCTTTTCAACCGTTAATCCTTCTGTCGAAGTGATTAAGGGCATTAAGTTATTATCATGGTGATCAAGCATAACAATAGAAATAGAGAAAACGAATTTATACCACGGATATGAGAGAAAAATATGAATTATCAATATAAAATCATCATACAATGTATCCTCGGGCTACTCCCGGTCCTAAAGATTGAGGGTTTTAGCCTCTCATGTTCATCTTACACGAATACATGGTAGAAATTGGGGAATTCATAAGAAAAATGTGAAATAAATGGGAAAACCCCTGAACGGAGAAGAACCGGTGGATCCTTGGCGTAGAACACAAGCTTTCCCCGCCTGTGGTGGTGGAAATTGTCTTCGGCAGCGTCCGAATCACCCGGGATGAGCTTCTCGGCCTCCGTTCTCCTTTCTCTCCTCCTCGACACTCGTGCAATCCAAAATGAGATGATGATCACGTCTGGGCGGCCGTCATTAGGTATAAGTCCCTAATTAGGTCGTCAAATAACAACAGCCGTCTGATCGAAATCAAAACAAATCCAACGCATATCTGCCGGCGTCGATACCATCGACGCGGGTCGATGGTATCGACCCAGCGGATTAGCGGCAGCTTTCCTTTCTTTTATTCTGAGCGCCTGTGGTGATCTCGATACCATCGACTTGGGTGTCGATGGTATCAACTCCTTTAGCGTCGGTTGTTGTCGTTTAGCGACGCTGTAGCTCTCCTTGTGTCGATGGCATCGACTTGCGTCGATGGTATCGACTTCATCCTCGCCAGCAGCCTGGAGACATCTCGATGCCATCGACATGGGTGTCGATGGTATCGACTCTGTATTTCTCTTCTCGGCTGACAACCTGTGGCTTGGTCGATGGTATCGACATCCGTCGATGGTATCGACGGATGTAGATACTTGTTTTTCCTGAAATTGCACAACAAGACCAAATAAATCCACACGATTTATGATAAGATGATCAATAATGCTTAAAATAATGAAATAAAGGGGATTTGATATAAAATGATGGCAAAGACCAAATAAAGTGAATTATGCAATAATATCCATGAAAATGAGTAATTAAGGCACAAAACACATATGAAATCGGTCTATAAATGCGACTCAAAATCATCGCATCAAACTCCCCTAAGCTTAAACATTGCTCGCCCTCGAGCAACTAATCCTTAGAATAGAATTGCGAATGTCAACTAACAATCAAAATACCAACCCACATCACAAATGACTCCCACTGGACGTTCTCAAACCGGCCTACCCTAATCACAGAACAGTAATTACCCTATAGGCGACAATAACCATCAATAAAAGAAATTATCCTTCAAACCGATGAACACTATCACATAGGGCAGTTAACATAATAAAGTTCGCCGATTCAGCCATGGTGCATCTTGTGATCGCCTAAACTACGTTGCTCGCCCTAACTACCATCTACATGGAAGCAGTCCTCCTTATAATCATGAGTGAGGAGAAAATCACGGTGGCCTACCAATTCTAGCAACGGGTGGATGGAATGGGTGGTTCATGGGAGAATATGGAAGTATTACACAGTTTCAGTATGCATATAACAAAATGCCCTAAATGATGCAAATGCACATTAAGAATGCCCTACTGCCTAAAAGTGGGTGGAATGATGCATGCACTAACCTTCTACCTCAAAATGAGATAAAAATCTACTCAAGCCACATCATGTACTCAATTCCCCTGTTATACAAGTGATATCATTCCTTTCTCCCTCTTATTCCATTTCCTTCTAAATTCTCTTTTTTTTTCTTTTTCTAATTTTTTTTTCTAACATTTTTTTCATGTTTTCAGAATTTTTTTCTTTTTTTTTTTCTTTGCCCATATATCCATAATTGCTTAGAGATACATGTATAAGGCCATTTTCTTTCCAATTGGAGATCTTTGCTTTATTTCGAGGGTATGGAACAAATTAGATCACCTATTTAGGAAAACTGAGATACATGGTGTGCTTATGCATGAAAATCATGAAATTGTGAGTGCAACTACATGACATGCACCTAAGGGTAATATGCATGTATCACTATATATTTTTTTTTCATTCTATACAAAAACATGAAAATAACAATGCAAAACCTATCTACATGCCATGCACGCAAAAGAAATTGAAACTGCACTTTACTTCCAATTCTTGGGTGGATTATAGGAAATGGGGTGGAATGATCACAAGATTAAGTGACTGAACCTTAGAAGAAAATTATGTGTCCCTCCTTACTGACATGTGTAGTAGTTTAAAGGGTTCTTTCTCTTACATCTGATTAAGGTCTCATTACCATTTGATTAGGTTAGGCTCAAACAACCGTTACTATCCACTTTTCATGAGTCAATGGGGGTGTGAGTATGACATATTGCTTCAAAGTTGACATAATCAATCATTTTCATAGAACAAGTTCCCCAAGGACAACCAAGTAAAGCTATCTAAATGAAACAGAACAATTTTAAATTCCCTTAATTTCCCCATGAAAACAGCAAGATGACAATTTTTAAAACATCCACGATTACACTAGATAGATGTGGATCTTAAACAAACACTAAAATTGCAAGAACAAATAACAAAACAGAAACTAAAAACAACTAAAGAAAAGATAAAAGATAGAGCTGTTCCAGCCACCCCCCTAAGCTTGAATTCGACTATGGCCTCATAGTCAAAAACCAACTTAAGGGTGGAACAGTGATACCCTGATCAATCTTGCGGAGGCGGTGGTGGGTATTGTGGTGCCGTAGGATCCCAAGACGGGTACTCCCCCTGGAAGCTTGGATCATAGTGGGTCCTCGGCGGAGGCTGTGGATAGCCTCCAAAGTAGTCTTGAATCCAGTAATGGTCAAAGAAGGGCTCCTGTTGCGTCTCTATCCGCTGCAACTGGTTGTGCATTTGTTCTTGGTTGGCGAGGATGAGCCGCTCGTTCTCGAACATAGCCCTTTGATTATCAAGCAACCGGCCCGTTGTCTCATGGATGCCGGTATACAAAGTCATATGCTGGTGCTGCGTCTGCTGGATGTCCTGCAGCATGGTATACATCCCTTGCATGGAGTAGGGATCCGCAGCTGGCTGCTCTTGTTGTGGTGATGGCGGCGGGGGCTGAGATGATGAAGATGCACCCGGGTGCATCCTAGGACGCTTCCGTGGTGCCACGCGTGCTCGAAGAGGTGTGAAAGCCTCCTCGTCTTCCTCGGCCTCGCCTTCTTGGTCTTCACCTCCGCCTTCTTCTTCGGAGGACTCGATGGCTATGATGGGCCATCGGAAATGCTGCTTGCCCTCGATGTGGAAGACGTCGTCCGACAGGGATGCCTCCTGGTAAGCTTGGTTGACGTGGCAATGAGCGTACGCCAACCCGTCCCGGATAAGAATGAGGTTTGAACGGTGCAAGTGTTGCACGTTCACCTTACTCCGCGTAGAAATCGGAGTCATGGACTGAAAGTTCAGCCCCAAGTAAAGCGCCAACCCGGTGACCAAACCACCAAAATGAATTGGAGCCTTCCTTGTGCTCCGCTTCACCGCCATGACGCGCTGTAACCAGAATGCTCCCCAGTTGCACTCTTGACGTTTCAGGAGTGCGTAAAGAAAGAACAGGTCACTCTCCTGAAACTTGCTCAAAGCAAGATCGCTCCGAGCGAAGAAGGTCAAGCTCAGCATCCTATGCAAGACCCGGACGAACGGGTGCTCAAAATCCGCTACCGCGGCATTGTGGTAGCTCACGGTCTTCCCTGCCGGCACTGTAACTAGCTCGGCGAAGATTTTGTCGTAGTCGGTGCGGGTGTCGGGGCGTCGGTGATCGTGGCAGCTGTGGTTCCAGTTGAAGATGTAGTTGAACTGCTTCAACGTGATGTTGTAATTGTTGTTGAAGAGTCGTAAGGACACCCTTCCCTGGATCCACGTCTGGTCCGATGGTACCATGTCATTTGGTACGACGCAGATATCAAGAGACGCCATGAACTCGGCCACCAGTTCCTTATATGTGGGCCATTCGCCGAAAAACGGCTGCCCATCCGCATGACAGTCCATCTCATAAAAGCGATTGGTGTGCCGCGCTTGCCCGGCCAACACATAGGCCAAGTTGGCCTCGAATCCCAACTCCCTGATCATTCCCCGGTCCACATACCGGGTGGCCTCGAACTTCCGCTTCATTATCTCCTCGTATACCTTCCTTGCCTCCATGTTGGCGTGAATAAGGCGTGGACGAGAGATGGAAGCGGTTGGAGGAGGAACAAACTCCTCAATCTCCATGGGGTGCACGCTTGATGAAGATGCTCCGCCCGTATGCACCAGGATTGCGCGAAGAATGAGATTGGGAGAAAAGAGCTCGGTGAAGATGGAGAGAAATTCTCCGCTCGGTGAAGATCTTCGCTCGATGACGCTTCTCCGCAGGTGTAGAGGACTCGGGGGAGTGCTCGGCGCAATGGGAGATACTTGCTCTGAGGGTGTGATGTCATATGACGTTGCAAGTCCCCTTAAATAGACTTGATCGGCGCCCCTGTTGACCCGTCGATGGTATCGACACATCTCGCGGGTAGCCACATCTGTCGCTGGTATCGACGGCTGACGTTTGCTGGATCGAGAAACCCGGATCGCTGACGGGTCGATACCATCGACGCGGGTCGATGGTATCGACGCAGCACCCGGATCGCTGACGTGACTGTTGCGATCGTCGTCGATGTCTTCATGCGGATCGGTGACATGTCCGTCGATGGTATCGACTTGCTTTTATTGCGACACCTCCGTTTATTGCATTCAACCTGTGATGATGTCGATACCATCGACGAGGCCGTCGATGGTATCGAGTTGACTGAGCAAAATTCGTCTGAATATCTCTAGAGATCTCGATGGTATCGACTGGGGTGTCGATACCATCGACACTTTTATTGCGACCTGCCTGTGACCGCCGTCGATGGTATCGACGCAGTGCGATTTCTGCTGGTGTCAACCTGAACCCATGTCGATACCATCGACTGATGTGTCGATGGTATCGACCCTGCCTGTTCCTGCACATTTAACAAACGGATCAAGGTATCATTTTTAAACTAAAAAGTAAACAAAATAAAAGCAAACTACACCTAACATTAAACTATCCTAATGTACCAATGGTTGGGTTGCCTCCCAACAAGCGCCCTTCTTTAGCGTCTTAGGCTAGACGTCGGTCCTTTTTCTCATTCATGTACAAGTGAAATGAGTTTAACCTCATTCACTTTCCTCTTATAGTTATCACCAAAGTACAGCTTCAAGCGTTGCCCGTTCACCAAGAACGTGGCCTCTCCATCTCGCACGAGAATCGCTCCGTGCGGTCTCACTTCTTCCACCTCGAAGGGTCCACTCCATCGGGATTTCAGTTTCCCGGGATGCAATTTGAGACGAGAGTTGAACAATAGGACACTGTCTCCTTTCTTGAACGTGCGCATCTCAATGTGGCGATCGTGGATCAGCTTTGTGCGCTCCTTATAAATGCGGGCATTCTCATATGCCGTCATGCGTAGCTCATCCAATTCATTCAATTCAAACATTCTTTTCCTCCCGGCCTCGTCATAGCGCAAGTTCAGCCTTCTTAGCGCCCAATGGGCCTTGTGCTCCAATTCTACCGGAAGATGGCACGCCCGGCCATACGCCAACCTAAAAGGTGTAGTGCCTATAGGTGTTTTGTACGCCGTTCGATAAGCCCAAAGTGCATCCGGTAGCAATGCACTCCAATTCTTCCGTGTAGATGCTACGGTCCTTTCTAAAATCTTCTTGATTTCCCTGTTTGATACCTCCACCTGTCCTTGCATTTGTGGATGATATGGGGTGCCAATGTTGTGCTTGACCCCATATTTCTTCAAAAGTGAAGCAAATTTCTGATTTCGGAAGTGTGTGCCTCCGTCACTAATGATCATTCGAGGAATCCCGAACCTACAGAAAATATTCTCTTTGACGAACCTGCACACTACATTCGAATCATTAGTCCTTGTGGGGATTTCCTCTACCCACTTCGACACATAATCCACAACAAGCAAAATATAAAGATTTGAATTTGAGGACACAAAGGGTCCCATGAAGTCAATGCCCCATAAATCAAATACCTCGACTTCCTGAAACACATTCAGGGGCATTTCTTGTCTCCTTGAGATATTACCTGCACGCTGGCACGGGTCACACTGCCTAACAAAATCATAGGCATCCCGGAACAAAGTGGGCCAATAAAAGCCGCTCTCCAACACCTTAGCTGCTGTCCGTGAGCTAGCATGATGTCCTCCCGTAGGCGACGCATGACAATGATGTAGAACACTTTCGTACTCTACCTTCGGCACGCACCTGCGAAGAATACCATCCCTGCATTGCTTCAACAATATTGGGTCATCCCAAAAATAGTATCTCAATGAATGGAAGAATTTCTTCTTCTCTTGATAAGACCAATCTTCCGGGATGATCCCGCAAGCCAGATAATTCACAATTTCCGCAAACCATGGTTCTTTAGATTCAATTTTTAAAAGTTGTTCGTCGGGAAAAGTCTCGGTAATGGGTATATGCAAACCTTGTTCATCCACCCTCTCTAACCTAGACAAGTGGTCAGCCACCACATTTTCAATTCCCGACTTGTCCTTGATTTCAATATCGAATTCTTGTAGGAGCAAAATCCACCTAATTAGTCTAGGCTTCGCATCCTTCTTCTCCATCAAATATTTTATTGCGGCGTGATCCGTCCACACAACCACCTTAGAACCCACTAAGTATTGCCGAAATTTCTCAAAAGCAAAAACAACAGCAAGTAACTCTTTTTCCGTGGTTGTGTAATTTAATTGAGCATCATTAAGTGTTTTTGAGGCGTAGAAAATCACAGCAGGCTTGTTATCTACCCTTTGCCCCAAAACAGCCCCCACAGCATAGTCAGACGCATCACACATCAACTCGAAAGGCTTTGTCCAATCCGGCGTTTGAACAACCGGAGCCGAAATCAGCTTTTCCTTCAAAACCTCGAATGCGTGAAGACATTTCTCATTGAAATCAAAAACTGCGTCTTTTTCCAACAATTCCGATAATGGCTTTGCGATTTTTGAAAAATCCTTGATAAAGCGCCGATAAAACCCAGCGTGTCCTAAAAAGCTTCTCACCCCTTTTACAGAATTTGGTGGGGGTAGCTTAGAAATCACCTCAATTTTTATGGGGTCTACCTCTAGACCCTTGCTAGACACCTTGTGTCCTAGCACAATTCCTTCTGTCACCATCATGTGACATTTCTCCCAATTGAGGACCAAGTGTGTGTCCTCGCACCGCTGCAATACCTTATCTAAATTATAAAGGCATTCATCAAAAGACGCTCCATAAACTGAGAAGTCGTCCATGAAGACTTCGAGACACCGCTCCACCATGTCAGAGAAAATGGCGAGCATGCAGCGTTGAAAAGTCGCCGACGCATTGCATAAACCAAACGGCATACGGCGGTAGGCGAAAGTCCCATAGGGACATGTAAACGTAGACTTCTCTTGATCCAAAGGATCAATAGAAATCTGGTTGTACCCCGAGTAACCATCTAGGAAACAAAAATGTGACCGACCGGCTAAGCGTTCCAAAATCTGATCAATGAATGGCAATGGAAAATCATCTTTCAGAGTTGCGGCGTTCAATCGGCGGTAATCAATGCATACACGCCACCCGGTTACCAATCGGGTGGTGACAGGTTCATTTAGAAGATTTGTAGTGACAGTGTTTCCCCCCTTTTTAGGGAATACCTGTGTGGGACTCACCCACGTCGAATCAGATATGGCATAAATAATCCCTGCAGCAAGCAACTTAATGACTTCCTTTTTGACAACATCCATCATGCTTGGATTTAGACGTCTTTGAGGCTGTATGACTGACTTGGCTCCTTCCTCAAGCCGAATCTTATGTTGACAAAGTGTAGGGGAGATCCCCTTGATGTCCGCCACTGACCACCCAAAGGCTCCACGGTGGTTCTTGAGCACTATCAGTAGCTGCTCCTCCTCATCCGCACTCAAGTATGCAGAAACAATCACTGGCAACTTGTCCTCCTTAGCTAGAAAGACGTACTTCAGGTGCGGGGGCAATGGCTTTAACTCCAGATCAGGTGGGCAGATAAGGGATGATTGTAGCGGTGGGGGTAGTGTACCCAAATCTTCATAGTGCCTCGTGTAGAAACATGGAAGCATTTGAAGCATTTTGGCGCACTCCTTGAGTGAAGTACTCCGCATCCAATCATAAGTGACATTAAGCAAGCACGCCTCTAGAGGCAATTCTGGATATGCATCACAGACAGAAGTAATTATCACATCATCCTCCCACGAAGGTGGAATGTCCTCATTCTCATCATTTGGAAACCCGACAGCCTTGCATAAAGAGACAGCTTTCGTTTGCTCCATAAGGTCTACCGCCAAGGTCCCATTGTCTATCCTGCTCATCACATGGGCCATATTTAAAAATGGCTTCCCGAGACAAAGTGAGATATTGCTTTCCACATGCTTCACCATGTTGCACTGTGCCTTTGCTTTAGTAGATGTATTGCTGTTGGGCATGACCATCTCAAAGCGATCATCCGCAATGCCTAAGGTCAAGCGACCTCTCCCCATCTCCAAGATCATGTCAGCTGTAGCTTGAAATGGGCGACCAAGAAGTAACTCATTGCCGTGTTCGTCCTGCATCTCCATCACAACAAAATCAGCGGGAAAAACAAAGCGGTCTACCTTTACCAAAACATCCTCACAGATTCCATATGGTTTCACCACAGAATTATCGGCCAATTGGATAGTCATATTGCTTGGCCTTGACTCCTTCAATCCAAGTTTCTTGAATGTAGAAAGGGGCATCAGATTGATGCTTGCCCCGGAATCACAAAGCGCTTCGCCAAATTTGAACTTCCCGATAAATCATGAAATATTGAAACACCCGGGATCCTGTCGCTTTGGCGGCAAAGTGCCCATAATAAAAGCACTCACTTGCTCCTTCAATACCACAACCTCAGTGTCGGGTATCTTCCTCTTCTTGGTGATTACATCTTTAAGAAACTTTCCATAAGACGGGATTTGTTCAATTGCCTCTAACAAGGGAATATTCACAGATAACTTCCTAAAGTTGTCCAGAAATTTTTTAAACTGTGCATCCACCTTTCTTGCTTTTGCACTATTGGGATAGGGAACCGGAACAGTATGTGCCCTTTGATGAGGTGGCACATAGGGAGTTAATTTCTGTGGTTCCTCCTCAGTGGCTTGTCCTTCCTTACCATCTTCGGTTGTGTCATCAATTTGCTCTATGACTGGTGCAGGCTGCTCCTTAGCGGTTGCTTCTTCGACTGTGTCCTGCGGTGTGCTTGTGTCCTCCACCCTTGGATTAAGCACCTTCTTACCGCTCCTCAACAATATGGCCTTGGCCTGTTGGTTTCCCCCGGGAACATTGGTGTTCCCCGGAAAACCCGGATGTGCCGGCTTCTACAAGCTTGCAATCTCCGCTGCCATCTGTGCCATGGAAGTCTCTATAGTCCGCATCTGAGCCCCGTGGCTCTGCAAAGTCTGCCCGAACTGGTTCATGAATTCACCCTGCTGCTTTATTTGCTGCCCAAAAGTGTTCATCAACTCTTGATTTTGCTTTATGACTTGATTGAGCAACTCCGTAATCTTATCCTCCGTGGCCGGTGCAGGCTTGGCGTCCGGATCCTGCAGAAAGTTATTTGGATCCTTCCATGAAAATTTCTTGTCTTTCCGCCATGAATAATCGTTATTCCTGTACCCCTGTTGTTGCCTCATGTACTTGACCTGAGCCTCATCCTCGGACTCATTGTCTTCCTTCTGCAACAACTTCTTTGCGAGAAGATCCATCTTCTCATTCAGCTCTCTCATTGCCTTTGACTCACTGGCAACTCTTGCTTGCTCAACTGGGCCTCGTTCTCTTTCTCCCCAAGATTGCTTTCGTGCCATATTCTTCAGTATTTCCCAGCATCTTGTATCAGTGTTGTTTAGAAAGAATCCAGAACCGGCCGAGTCCAAGTTGCTTCTATCATGCTCGGAGAGAGCAAAGTAGAAGATCTTCACTTGGGTTTCCTTGTCCAATCCATGATGTGGACATCTCCTCAACATGACTTGGAATCGCTCCCAAGTCTCAGAATAAGTCTCACCCGCCTGTTGGGTGAAATTGTGGATCTTCCGGATCATATCATTGGTCTTCTCAGGAGGAAAGAACCTCTCGAAGAAAACCTCCACCATGTGATCCCATGATTCAACAAACTCGTCGTCGAGGTTATGAAGCCACTCTCTTGCCACTCCAGCCAAGGAACTCGGGAATAACTTGAGATAGAGCACATCCTGCGGAAATCGATCTATCTTCACCATATCGCAGTTCTCCACAAACTGACTAATGTGTGCCACTGGATCTTCATTTTTCAGTCCGTGAAATGCATTGGATTTGACCAAATTAATCAGTGCTGGGTCGATCTTGTATGTAGGTATGTTTAGCCCCTGTTTCTTTATAGGCCCCTTTGATGCCGAGGAAGAAGACGCCTTGATCTTCTCCCATATTGTCTGTGCTTCAGCCATTACTTCTTCTTGTTCTGGCTCAGATTCAGAATGTATATCACTGTGGTGTTCCTCCTCGTAGTAGTCCTCGTCCTCTGGTCCCGCAGATGGAACCTCAGGTGTGCGATTCACGTAGTCTCGACTACGTGTGTGCACCATGCAAAGTACCTGAAATATGGAAATAGGGGTTCAGTACAATGCTTTGAACGAGTCAACACAATTATAGAGAAATAAAGGAATTTTTAAAATTGTTTTATAATTAATAAAAAAATGTGGCCTAGAATGGCCGCTCTTAGCACTCAAAGTGCCAATAATTCGCCGTATCCCCGGCAACGGCGCCAAAAACTTGACGTGTATTTTACTACGCGCTAAAAACGCAAGTGTACGCGTCGAGTAATATAGGCCTTGTGAGGCCCGAGTCGAACTCAGGGATACGTGAATTATTGGAGACTTCTACTAACTAATCGCAATCAGCTAGACCAATTAACAAAGTAGGGTTTTGTTGTTCAAATTAAAAGAAAATAAAAATCAAACAAAGAAAACAATCGATTAAAGGTTAATTTAATCAATTAAAAGGGATATCTTTAGGATGGCGGTTTCACCGCGGGTCAACATTGTATTAGATTTCATATAATTCCTCACACTTCTCTCTCTATCCGAGTAGTGGCCTGAAATGAGAATTACCCACTGTCGTGGTGTAATCCACTACTTAGATTTAGGTTGATTCCATCGTCATAGTAATCATTCCCCTAAACTAAGCGCATTAAGATCGGTCCCTCAGTTCCCACCATTAATTTTACAACTCCTTTGTCAAGGGTTTTATTAATTAATGTAGAATTCGTCTCTTTTCAACCGTTAATCCTTCTGTCAAAGTGATTAAGGGCATTAAGTTATTATCATGGTGATCAAGCATAACAATAGAAATAGAGAAAACGAATTTATACCACGGATATGAGAGAAAAATATGAATTATCAATATAAAATCATCATACAATGTATCCCCGGGCTACTCCCGGTCCTAAAGATTGAGGGTTTTAGCCTCTCATGTTCATCTTACACGAATACATGGTAGAAATTGGGGAATTCATAAGAAAAATGTGAAATAAATGGGAAAACCCCTGAACGGAGAAGAACCGGTGGATCCTTGGCGTAGAACACAAGCTTTCCCCGCCTGTGGTGGTGGAAATTGTCTTCGGCAGCGTCCGAATCACCCGGGATGAGCTTCTCGGCCTCCGTTCTCCTTTCTCTCCTCCTCGGCACTCGTGCAATCCAAAATGAGATGATGATCACGTCTGGGCGGCCGTCATTAGGTATAAGTCCCTAATTAGGTCGTCAAATAACAACAGCCGTCCGATCGAAATCAAAACAAATCCAACGCATATCTGCCGGCGTCGATACCATCGACGCGGGTCGATGGTATCGACCCAGCGGATAAGTGGCAGCTTTCCTTTCTTTTATTCTGAGCGCCTGTGGTGATCTCGATACCATCGACTTGGGTGTCGATGGTATCGACTCCTTTAGCGTCGGTTGTTGTCGTTTAGCGACGCTGTAGCTCTCCTTGTGTCGATGGCATCGACTTGCGTCGATGGTATCGACTTCATCCTCGCCAGCAGCCTGGAGACATCTCGATGCCATCGACATGGGTGTCGATGGTATCGACTCTGTATTGATCTTCTCGGCTGACAACCTGTGGCTTGGTCGATGGTATCGACATCCGTCGATGGTATCGACGGATGTAGATACTTGTTTTTCCTGAAATTGCACAACAAGACCAAATAAATCCACACGATTTATGATAAGATGATCAATAATGCTTAAAATAATGAAATAAAGGGGATTTGATATAAAATGATGGCAAAGACCAAATAAAGTGAATTATGCAATAATATCCATGAAAATGAGTAATTAAGGCACAAAACACATATGAAATCGGTCTATAAATGCGACTCAAAATCATCGCATCATGCAACCAGGTGCCCCATGGTTCAAAATCTCTAGAATGGTAAGAGAATATCTTAGGATTAAATTCAGGTGATAATTTGTAAAGAAAACCTCCCAATTGGGTAAATTGCATAAAAGTCCAGAATGTACCTAAAATTGCATAACTTGCACAAACAACATCCAAATCGAACTAAATTTGAAACTTAGGCTCATTTTATATCTTCAAATCATATGAAAAAGTTATATTAAGGTTTAGAGAACTTAATGATGGTAATTAAGCTTTCACTGAGGTAATTTTGCATAAACCCTTATATTGGTACAATTAGTGAAAAATGTTCACTAAACCACTATAAATTCCACTAATTTAAACATAAATGACATAAAGGACAAAAGTGAAAGGAAAACTTGGGAAAAAGGTTTACATGGAGATTACATCTTAGATTCATTATGTTATAGAAAGTCACCCCACCACCACGTGTTTACTCATATGTGGCATCTGCATCATCACTATGCCAAGGAGATAGAACATAAATGGTTAAAGATTGATCCTAAAAACATAAACCAAGCGTGATGCAACATGTAAAAAAAATTCATTGTCTCTCTGGAAACAATCTCAATTTCTAGAGAAATCTCAATTGTCGGGTTATCACTACCGTGACAAACATGTAACTGAGTTTATTTTCTGAGAAAATTAGCTAATGCAAGATAAGGATAGTAGATAGATGATAAGTTATTTTTTGAATTCCTAACTTGTTAATTCTATAATACATAATTTTGTAATAAAAACTTATTAGTAAATCCAATCTGCATAAAAAATTTCAAGTGAGTAAATCTTTCGAAAGTGACTATTGATACTTGTACATTTATGATAGTCATCGCTGGTACTTACCTTAAAAGAAATCCATGTAAGATTTGTTAGTTTGATAGATAAGCTCATGGCTTTTGCTGTAATCTGGCTAGGGTCATTATACACTGGAATATGAAGTCATGTCAAGTAGATTATGTGGCATTGGTTAGGAATTTGTGCCAAAAAAAGAAGCCATTGATGCTATTGTTTTCACTAGGGAATAAGCCAATGATGTTGTTGATGCAATAGAAAACATGAAACTTACCTTTAGGCATCCATGGATGACTTTGGTTGTTCACTTACTGTATGTGCAGTAGTGAAGTGGTTAAGACAACGTACGTAGCCAGGGGTGCTATTGATGCTTTAGAAGGCATGCATCCTACCTTCAAGCTTCTGGAACATAATGGACTTCTTTGTCTACTCTCTTTCTATATGTGTAGCAGTGTAGTGGCTAAGAACTGGTCTCATGAAGATGTGCACTGGATGGCGTTTCAACATGCTCCATCTATAGGAGGGTGATGTATATACTTCTCACTCTTACGTCTGAGTTATTCAGATCATGGTGTATGTGATTCATGAAAGTGGGGGATGCAGTTGAAGCAGTTGAGATAAAGAAGAGTGCAGTTTCTGTGGTCGAATGTAGTGGGATTGCAGTTTACATTGAGAGCGGAAAAAGGGGGATGAGTATAATGTGTATTGAAAAATAAGTGGGTGTAGTGAGTTGTAGTTTCCAATGGGAAACAATGAAAAATGGAGTGATTTTTTTTCATTTTATTGTCATTTTTTTATCCTTGCAATTGTATATAGAGAAATAGAGGATAAAAGGAACTTGATGGACCCCAACAAGTTAAGAGGATAAAATGAAGACATCGGGGATTTTTTAAAGAATGAGAAAATAACGAGGGAGGTTACTGACGAGGGAAGTTGGCATGGAGAATATGGTGAAAATAAGTGCCAATTTGGAAATGGGAGAGAGAGAGAGAGTTTGTTGATGTGTGAGTAGGACATGGAAATGGGTGGACGTGTATTGTATTTGAAAAGAGGACAAATGTGGGTGTGTAAATTGGTTAGAATAAAAAGAGTAAAGAAAGTAAAAATACCTTAAAAGGAAGATAAGAGAGAGAGAGTCAAGGAGAGTGCACCATTTTGAATATGGTACATTCTCATTGGCTGGAGATGGTTTGAGAGGTCTAAAATGGTAGTTTTGTAAATGTTTAGAAGTATTCACCTTTTTTATAATTGTATATATATGTGTATATATATGTATATGTATATGTATATATATGTATATATATAGTGAGGATAGAATACACTTGAGTGTATGGATCGCACCGTACACTCAAGTGGTATTCACATATCTAGATATATTTTTCTGACAAATCCAAATTATTAATATTTACTTTTATAACAACTAAAGACTACATGCAAAATTTGAGCTTATTTGAAGTTTTCTAAGTCACTCTTTTGTGACCAACAAAACCAATGCAAAAAACTAATTTGATTTTAATAATTTTTGTCTACTTTAGATGCATGCCCTATAAGTGTCCAAATGAGCTCAAGTTTTATATGTAGTATGTTCATATGATATTTAATAATATTAGTAGTTTAGATATTTAAAATAAATATTACATGATGGAAAAGAACTTGAGTATTTGGTTCTGGTACACTCGAGTGTATTCTAGACTGACTCTCTCTCTCTCTCTATATATATATATATATGTATATATATCTATATATCTATATATATGGTAGTGATCTATTGCGGCCAATGGTCTGTGGACCGTGTTCTTTTCATGTTTTATTGCACACCTTACATTCTCTGTCTCCCATCTCCCGTCTCCACTATAGTGTGTTGTTTGTCTTTTGCTTCATACAAAAGTCACTAGTTTCCGTACTGGCCACCGTCTCTACGGCCTTAAAAGATGGCATCTACATTTGTATTAATAAAACAAGTTCAAGCATTTCTAGGTGATGAGATCCTAGTTTGGTGAGCACAAAAAAAGTGTACACCTAGTATAAGAAATATACACAACTAGTAAAAAAACTAAAATGTTAATAATTATATATAATTGTTTGTTGGGTTTATTCAAGGATTTGTTTAAGGATACCTATGTTACTACCCATATTAAGTTATGTCAATCAAAAGGAAAGTATAACACAAATCTTCACACACAAGATGTTTTCATCTATTGATTATGCAAAGATATTCCTAAATCATCTGTGACAAGGAACGAAATCTGACCTCCATTTGGGTGACAAATATATATTTGATTTTAGAATTATTAAAATTTAGTCTATAAGTAATATTGTCAAACTGAATTTGTCTATCTTCTTTTCTATATTATGTGTACTTTTTAATCATGTAATTTATTAATTTCTTAATAATATTATGAAAAATATAATCATAACACATAAGTATTTTTGCACCATTTTCAATTTTTACTATATGAACAACATTTTTTAAAACAAAATAACTCATTGTATCATGGCCTGACTCATCCCAATTTCCTACATCCGCCACTGACCGATAGTGCTTCTCATGCCTCATCCGCTTCTCAGACTCTGACATTGAGATTTCAGAGCTCATCACTGACACACCAAAATGTCCACGTTCCTAAGCATTGGGATTGCTCCGCTTAAAGACTGAAATCAACAAATGAACTAAGATACCATGATCACGCTACTACCCTTATTAATACTATTGGAGTATGGCGTAATTGTACGACACAAAGTTCATCCCATCACAAACAACATCTCCACCATAGTCGACGGTCGAATATATATATATATATATATATATATATATATATATATATATATGTATATATATATATATATATATATGACATCGATCCAGTGAGAAACATATCTTGAGAAGAGCATGAGAAGAATTTCAATAAATCTCCACGATAATCAACTTAAACATTAATATTTACTTTCCCATAAAATTTTATCATCATCATATTTTGATTTTTCATAGCATTCACAACAATAGAATACTTTTCAACAATGTATATTGAACTTTAGGCTGACCGTTGGATGCAAAAAGTGTACATCAAAGATATGGATAGGTGAAAAATATCTGATTATAGTGATTTTTTGTGAGAAGTTACATGAATTGATGCTCTTTCTATCTATATGGTTGGATTTTTATAAACAACTATAACTTATAGTTATTCAAATGCCTCTCATGCTCTCACTGTAAGATGTTTGTCAGTGGATCGCTACCCTATATATATTATATATACACATATATGTGTGTATATGTTAATGTGTAAATATATGTATCTATGTATGTATATGTATATAATAATGAATATATATATACATATATATGTATGTTTGTATATATATAAATACATATATATAAATATAAATAAATAAATAAATATATATATATAAATATATATATATGTATGTATGGTCAAAGGAGCATTATACATCTACTGAGATATGGAGAACATTTATAAAAAATGCATTACACTCAACACAAATATGACAACGAGAGATGGATGAAATCTAGTGAGAGTAGCCCCAGACCACTGAATATGATAAAGAGAGGGAAGAGAAAATGATGAGATAAATAAGGAGGGAGGTAGAGAAAGAAGGGTTGATAAATAACGAGGAGGTCAGGAAAGAGAGAGATAAATAAGGAAAGATGTAGAGAGGGATATATTACCATATTTTTTTATCCAAATACCAAAAAGTGCACTCCTGTGCTTTTACTTCCTCTTCTTTTTATATTATATGATTCATATATATTAACAAAGTAACATGAAAAATTATAACCCACACAACACCAAATATTTTTACTTCACTCCTCTTTTGATATTATATCAATATTTACTTCTCTCCTCATTTGGTACTATATCAATATTTAATTTTCTCCTTTCTATTGTCTACTTCTCTCATCTTTTAGTATTGTATAAATATGTTTACTTTTCTCCTATTTTGTATTGTAATAAAATTTACTTTTCTCCTCTTTGTTGCCTACTTTTATCCTCTTGTTTTCCTACTTCTATCCTCTTTTCTATTACAATACCAATGTTTTTATATTATATACCAATGTGTGCTTCTCTCTTCTCTCTTTTCTACTCTCCTCTTTTCATAATGTACCAATTTACATTTATTTCTCTCCTCTTTTCATATTGTGTTTACTTCTCTCTTCTCTAGTTCACTCCTCTTTTTTATATTTCCCTCCTCTTCTTTGGTATTGTACGAATTTTTTTCCTATCATATAATGTTTACTTCTATCATCTATGTTGCTTACTTCTCACCTCTGTTTTTTCTACTTCCTCCTCTTTTTTGGTACTATGCCAATTTTGTGTGGTGTTTTAGTGTATATTTTTGTCCTCATTATCATCTACTTTTATCCTCACTTCTTCTACTTCCCTCCTTTTTCTGGTATTGTACCATTTTTTCACAAAGTACAATACTTACTTCTCCTCTCTTTTGTTCACTTCTCTCCTCTCTTTATCTACTTCTCTTCTTTTTGGGTACTATATTTTGTGATATGATACTAAGATTTACTTCACTCCTCTTTATTGTCAACATTTCTCCTCTCTTTTTTATACTACCTCCTCTTTTCTACTATTGTACTTCTCTCCTCTTTTTTTTAACTTTCTTCCTCTTTTTTAGTACTATATTAATGTTTTTGTAGTAGTATACCAATATTTAATTCTTTCCTCTTCATTGTCTACTTTTATCCTCTCTTTTATTACTTCCCTCCTCTCTTCAAGTTTTGTACCAATGTTTTTTATGTACGATACTAATGTTTACTTCTCTCCGTACTCTTGTTTACTTGTCTCTTGTAACAAATAGAGGAAGGAAGTACTTCTTAACACATAAGTGATTTTTACTTCCCTTCACTCCTCTACACTTCCCACTTATTTCTACCCCAATTTCTATTTTTATAATTCCCTCTTATTTTCTTACTTCTCTCATCTCTCTCGTCTACTTCTCTCCTCTCTTTTTTCTATTCCCCTTCTATTTTATAATTCTTATACTTCCTTACTTTGTTTCTACTTCTCATGTCTCTCTTATCTACGTCTCTTCTCTCCTTTTTCTAACTCCGACCTTTCTTTTTGTACTTCTGTCCTCTTTTTTCTATGCCCTTCTTTTTCTTTTACTTCTCCCATCTTTTTCCTATGTAACATACTAGATCTCGGATCCTACCCTGGAAGTTGACATTTTGGACTTAGCCAAACAAGGATAAAGGTTAGACCTAAATAGATTTTTAGTATAACCTCAATGAGCTAATGCATGTATAGATCACCTTAATGTATCCTAATGTTCAAACATTAATCTTAGGTTTATAATGGATACATAAAATATGCCACATAACTCATTTTCGTGGTAATATGAAGATAAGAAACTTAATTGGATGAATAATTTATATAATGGGTTGTTAATGGGCCATATAACATATCTCATACAAATAAGTCTCAAAAGTGAAAAAAACTTCAAATTCAAAATCTACATATCAAAAATAGCCTACATGTCAAATTTCATCTAATTTGGACAACCTTGTATTATTAGGATAAGTTTAGGAGAAAGAAAATGAGTAAAAGGCATAAGTAATGAATAGTGTGATTATATAACTTCAAAATTTAGAAATAATGGCAAATTCATAATCAACACACCAAAGATAACTTGCGGATGAATTTGGTCGAATTTGGATGTTGTTTGTGCAAGTTATACAATTTTAGGTACATTATGGACTTTTATGCAATTTACCCAATTGGGAGGTTTTCTTTGAAAATTGTCACATGCACTATAATCCTTATATATTCCCTTACCATTCTCGAGTTTTTGAACCATAGGGCGCCTAGTTGCACCTTGGTTTGAAGGTGTTTCTTTCCAAGGACATTTTAGGAATTACTCTCTTTATAAATGAGCTTATCTTTAGAAGCTATCAACCAATGGTGTTATTTCTTTGATTGGAGGTCTATTGCGATGGCCTATAAGTGCCCGTAAACTGAAATTATATATTCAAGAATCCTCGATGAGTGAACTCTTGCATGGCCATGAAATCCCTAGGCTAAGGACACATGGAAAGCTCCATGGACACCTCATGCTTGACTTCTTCCTTATCCATAAAGGTTTGCATGTCCATACACACCCTTAGCATTGGACATGTGGAAAGTAACTTGACACCTTGATATTGAATTATTACTTATACATAAAGGCTTGCATATCCATGGACACCCTTATACATGACACATGGAAAGTCTCATAGACACCTCATACTTGACCTCTTTCTTTATATAGCCATATGTACCCCTTACCAACTCCCAATTCAAAAACTCTTTCTATCCTTTATTCCCTCTAGCTTAGAGAATAATTCCTACTCTATTTTGCCAAGGTAAAAGGAGGTGCCTACCTTGGTGAAGAAGGCTCCTAGGGTTCCAAATTTCTCTATTTAGGATTTCTTAAGCTCCTCCTTGGTGATTTTGACCAAAACTAGTAAGTTTTCTATTTTCCTTCCCTATTTTCATGTTGTTAGTCTTCCTTCGACCTTCCTCCAAGTTGGAACCATGGCCTTACATGGTGAAACTCCACCTAGAACCCATAAACACCTCATATCCATGTTCTTTTGTTAGGGCTTTTCACCTCGAAAGTGGAGAAGGTGCTTCTTGCTCGAGATAGGAGCTTTGTTGGAGAAAGTAACCTCTCTCATCTTGGGAACCTTACTTATTGGACCTGTCCACGTTCCATAGAGGTTCTTTGCAGGCCTAGGCTTGACTTGGACTGTTTAGACTCTGAAGTTGAGGTATGATGTATCTCCTATTCTTCAATCTTAAGCAATTCACCTATGCTTATTCATTCTCTTTGTCCTATGGACATTAGCCTATACACAATGTCTTTTCTTTTGAAAATCCTGGTTCATGTGAACTACCTTATTTGATATTGATCATGTGATAATGGATATTATTTTGAACTCTTATCTTATGCTTTGTTCATTATGGAACTCTAAAAGATGACATGTGATGTCTTTTTCTCACTGATGAGGTGGATGTATATGTTGGTCACTTATGTGGTGACTAGTTTATATATTCTGACTATACTTTCTACTTACCTCTACATTTAATGTAACATCCCTGACCTGGGTTATGCCTTAACCCTGGGAGTTTTTCTTAAGCAAGTTAATTAGATTCGTAATTTTATCTTGTGAAAAGTAACTAAGGCCCAAGAGAAACCTATGTTTCAATTTTGGTTCAGTTTGAATAATATTGAAGCAATGTTTGCTTATTTTGGACTAAAGTGCAAATTACCCAAGTTGAGGGGTTAACTTGCAAATGTTACATGATTAAATGTTCTTCGTGTGTTGAAGCATCACGAGAATGAATATGATGCAAAGGTATGTCTTGTGAAAAGCCTGAGTACCAAGAAAGAGCTGATAAAGCAATGCTTGTGCATTAAAACCTCGTTTTGGAATAATATGCAATTTGCCCAAAACCTAGGGTTCAATATGCAAATTACCACTTAAAAATAGTCCCTACTATTTCTTGGTATCATGTAGAGCAAAGAAAATGAGAGGGGAATCTCATTTGTATCACTTTGAAGGAGAGAGAATCTTGATATTAAAATAATCAAGATTTAAGCATAATTGGAACCCTAATTCAATTTAATGCAAAAATAATTATATTAATTGGATTTCCCTTAAAAAAATTGTGTTGGTTGAAAATCAACAAGTGTGGACGTCCTTGTGCCTTGCAAAGGCAATAGAAATATCTACGTGAGTGGAGAACCCACTCACATTAAGAAAAGAAAAAGAAATATCCACTAACTTGTGGATATTAGTATTGTATGATTTAAGGTGCTTAATTTGCTTTTATTTAAATCATGGATAATTGAGAGGAATAAGAGGCAAAGAAGACAGGCTCGTATCTAAGAAAGATAAGGGGGCTAGTGGCAAGGAAAATGAAGGAGATAATTCCTACTTTCTCTCTCTTAAATGAATTTTCAATAAAATTCATATATACTCATTTATCCATAGCTTGAATGGGTAATTTCGAAGCCACTTTCATTTCTTACTTGCAAAACGACCAAGGGAGCTTAGGATCAACAGTAGGACGACTCCCAACCTGTAGGTAATCTCCATGGCCCTCTTTCACCTTGATTCTATGGTGGAAATCGAAAATCAATGCATGATTTCTTCTTATCTCGATCCCATCTACAATTCTAACCATTCCTTTTCACTCAAAGCATGAGGAAGAGCCTTGGGATAGTGAAAGGAGTTGCATCCACCATATTGACGTGAGATTGAAGCTTTGAAGCTCAATTGGAGTATTGCATTCAATTCCTTATTAATTGTTGATCATTTGTTCTTCTTGAAATTCAATTGATCAAATCAATAGAACCACCATGAAAATGAAAACAAAATATGAAGGATCATAGCTTTATGATGATGACGTCATCCTAAGCACACACCTCAAAAATATCCTAGGCAAACAGTTTCAAAAGTAGGAAACCAATCAGTTTCATTGAAATTGGTTAAACAGTTTCAACAAACTGTTAAGAAACCAAACAGTTTCAAACCATTTGGAGTGGTTGACTGTTTGTAATGGTTGACTATTTGGACATCATAGGCTGATGTTGATGGTTGATGACCCATTAAATTCAATTGATTAGTTCCAAAGGGTTCATCAGTTGAAGGTTAATCAATTATCAAATCCTAGTCGGGTTAAGTGCTGAAAGTTTAATTGATTGATATACAATTTTGGGTTGATTAACCCAAATGGTCTCAAGACTGTTTGAAGGTCACAAAAACGGTCTCAAGACCGTTTAGAGGTCAACCAAGACCGTTTTGAGGTCAACCAAGACCATTTGGAGGTCTAGGGTTGAGTATGGTTGAGTAATTGAAGGACCAGAGATAGCAAATTGAAATGCAATCAATAGTTCAATTGATGATCAATCTAATGATCTAAATCCTAATTGAGTTTCACAAAATTTGAATGATGGATGGGGAAAACGGTCTCAAGACCGTTTGGAGGTCATCCAAACGACCTCAAGACCATTTGAGGTCAGGTCATATCATGATTTGATGATGATTGATTGATTTCAATTGAATCGGTTCCACAATGTTAATCATTGAAGGTTCCTCGATTTCAAAACCCTAATTGACGGTTTCTTGATTATAAATCCTAGTTCAATTGGGTTCAAAACCCTAATTGATGGTCTAATTGAAGGATGATTCAATAGTTCAATTGATGAATGAATCAAGGCTTCAATTGATAGTCGGTTCATTGACTGGAACCTTGAATTGTTTAAGTGTTGAAAGACCTTTTTGGTCCATTCGGTTTTGAGAGGGTTTGGACCAAACGGTCTTAAGACCATTTGAGTTGAAATGGTCTCAAGACCGTTTGGGTCCAAACGGTCTCAAGACCCTTTGGGTCCAAACGGTCTCAAACTGTTTGGAGACCCAAGTCCAATCGGTTTCAACACACTTCTTGCCTAAACGATTTCAAACCATTTAGAGAGTAAAGGGTCAAGAACGTTTAGTTATTCAATGTGATCATATCAATTGAAAACTTATTGTGATGAAGGATCAATTGACCCTATAATTGTTACTGATTTATCTCAAAGATAATCACTAGGGTTGTACATTTAAGGTACCAAGTGATTGGTAACCTTAGGTGAATTAATCCTTGAAGCTTAAATAAGCAACAGATTCCACTCAGGTGGAATTGCGTGCACCAACTAAAAATCCTGAAGATGGTAAGTCTTTTAGTTTAGCCTTTCTTATACTAGATTGAGAACTCCACCCACGTATGCTAAGATACGTGGAAGTCTTATCGTAGTATTGTTAAGGGTCGAATCCACGGGACAACGGTCTTGTTGTGAACAACAAGATGAGAAACGTTAGAATTTCACTTAATCTCTTAATAGTAGGCACTTAGATCAAAAGATTGATTTGGTTGTTTTAAACTAAGAACATGTAAAGTAAAGCAAGTAAATTTAAGGATGTAAAACAATGATAAGAAGTCACTAGGGTGTGATCGGTTTTCACCTCCACTATACATGGATCAAGACATGCAACATAAAACATAACCTGAAACAAGAGTTTAGTCAGTTAGTATCTTTGTAGACTTAGTTTCCTTTCGGAGAACTAACTATGAGAAGTGCGGGAATGTTGCAAAGTCAGCCATCCCCAAACGAATGGTCAACTACTTTGCATCATTCCCTTCGCAAAGTGTGTTCCTCGACTCATCAAGGTGGCACTTTCATACGTCAACTGATTCCATTTCATAGTATGAAAGTACAACGATGGCAGTGAGTTTACTCCACTTCCTGAAATACACTCCTAGACACCAAACAGATGCATGGTGGATACATGCACCAAGAACCAACATACAAACGAGTTTTGAATCTAATAGTACAAACGTAGACAATTCATACTAGAAGATAAAAGATAACACAAGTTGGTGATCAAGCAACAAGTATTCATTAAACGTTTGATGTTGAACTGAAAAGATAATATCTCTATATTGCAAACTATGGATTACATTACATGAGATGAAAACATGGTTAGCGGGTCTACTCCCCGCACCCCAGTGAGAGAGACTACTCGCTCATAGCTAAGACAAAGAAGGAGGCAAGAAGAGAGAGAGAGAGTGTCATCCCCACAAAGGAGAGAGGAAAGTCAACCCCTTGGTGAGAGAGAGACGATCTTCTAGCTTCACAGGTTGCTTGATGATGAGGTCCCCTCTTCCCACCTTCTTTGGCGGAGAGAGAGAAAGCAGCTTCGAGATGGAGTGTGGATCTCAGACCGGCAGCCCCTGGGCGGAGGATGGAAGTCAGATTTGCTCTGGAGTGATAGAGGTAGCCTCTGGACATCTAAAACTTGATGTCCTTTGGAGGACCCTTGGGGTCTTATTTATAGGCCTCAAGTGAAGTCCAAATGGTTTGAAGACCGTTTGGACCTCAAGACCGTTTGGATCTCAAGACCGTTTGGACCTCAAGACCGTTTGGATCTCAAGACCGTTTGGACCTCAAGACCGTTTGGACCTCAAGACCGTTTGGCTTCATGCTGTCTCGGGACCATGTGACTCCATGTGGTCTTGGGACCGATTGGCTTCATGCGGTCTTGCGACTGTATGACTCCATGCGGTCTCAGGACCGATTGGCTTCATGCGGTCTCGGGACCGTGTGACTCCACGTGGTCTCGTGACCGATTGGCTTCATGCGGTCTCGGGACCGTGTGACTCCATGCAGTCTCGGGACCAATTGGCTTCATGCAGTCTTGGGACCGTGTGACTCCATGCGGTCTCGGGACCGATTGGCTTCATGTGGTCTTGGGACCGTGTGACTCCATGCGGTCTCGGGACCGATTGGCTTCATGTGGTCTTGGGACCGTTTGAGCCCATGCGGTCTTCGGTCTGGTTGAGTCTTTTATGATTTTTTTGTGTCTTTTTCTGCAAATATAAAAGGGAAAAGTTAGTCTAATAGTATATTTACAATAAGAGGGGATATTTAGGGATTATGTCTAATTTTAATTGAGAAAGAGTGTGGAAAACTGAAGAAAAGACTAAGATAATCATCCCAAAATTGGAGGTTATCATCGGGACCACTTTTATTCTGTGCATGTTGTTGACTCTAATCATCTTTTTACCTCTCTAAAGAACCTACTGGAAGCTAGAGTGGGTATGAGGGTTGGCTAAAGGCTTGAAGTGTAACTCCCCAACTCCCCCTTCAAGTGGGGGAGGGTTTGTCTATGCTTATAGAATCTCACTACCGGGCACGACACATCTGCCTTTGTGAGGGCAGCTGAATGTACCGGCCGGGAGAGTCCTTTATAAGCCTTTCATATATTTAGATACCTTAGGGTTTCACTACCGGGCACGACACATCTACATTCATGAGGGCAGTTGAATGTGCCGGACGGGTGAGACCTTCATCAGTTCTTTATATCGATCCTTATTTATGGCACAACTCTCATAATTTTATTCAACTCTCTGGCTTTTATTCGAAGACTCGCAGGCTTGGGTTTTGGGGTTTTTTGGGAAATTATTTTGGGCGTCCAAGCCTCTTTTATTTGAAGAGAGGAAAGTTGTTCTTAGAGTTTTTCAACATGCACTTATTTGGTTCCTTTTTTTGTGGTCCACTTGCAAAACTTCTTGATTTAGAAGTCGCCTGATGCCCCTCTCAATCTTGAGAGCTTGGCTTATTTCTGCCTTGATATTGACCTGTGGAGAGTCAGATGTAGAAGTGAAACAAAGGCATGAAAATCAATAGTGGAGAGACATTATTAAGTCGCCATTATATGTCTAAGTGCTATTTACTTTTGAGGACTAACACGATTCTAAAGTTAGCTGAGGGTGAGTTTATTCCGAAAGAATTAAAAAAGAGAAAGCTAAATGTGTAAAGGAAAATAAGAAAATATGTACAAAAAAAGGAAGGAGAATATGGAAAGAAAAAGAGGGATATAGAAATGATATCTCTCCCTTGTCTAATGTACCCCCCCCCAACTTATCACTCACTCTATCCTCAGAGTGTCAAAGTGATAGGTTGAGAAGTACAATGACAAGGGCGACAGGCTAAGTTAATCCTGAGTTTGCCCCTGGTGTTCGGAGTAGATTAGCTGCAAACTTTCTGCGTAGAGCGTGGTAAACCACGTCAGTCATATCCTCTACTAGTCTTTGAAGGACCATGATGGTGTACATCCAGTAGAGGATGTGGAAGTCACAGTCATTTGATTCCCGAATTTATTGGGGACATTTGTGGTTGAAGGAAGGGCGATGAAAATGTTTTTTGCCGTAAGCCCTTGTGTGCTGACTTAATAAAGCGATTAATTTGTCTGCGCATTCCTTCGCCACTACCTCCGTGGGCGTATTTGGTGCCACGATATAATTCTTCTGCCGGGGATTGAACTGGATGTCGAAACTGTTATAGATGGTAATTGTTCCTTCGGGTAGGTTCGTTGCCAGAAGCATCCAGTTCTCATGATAAAGGAAGGGTAGAATGATAAACTTCGGTGTTGTGTGATGTAGGGAGGAGATTAGAGCTTCAGTTGTTCCGAAGTTCTTTAGCTTTAAAAGATCATCCTTCATGTACGGGGACGCCATATATGTTGTAGGGTGATTTTGGCCGAGGAGAAATTGATAAGCAGCCATTAAGCTTACTGAGAGAGAGCCTTTGAACTTTATAGTCTCTCGAAGTGTATCTTCCATTATTAGAATGTCACCAGACATGAATACGAGCTCATCTTTCTCGGAGAAAAGCCTCGACATGATGAGACGTAGTTCATTGTCGAAGAGACCGTTGCAAGCACTAAGGTCGAAGTCTGGGAAAGTTGGTTCTATGGCAGATAGAGGCACCCTTTGCGATGGCGATCTCTTGATGTTTGCCCCTGACAAAATATCTATGTCTCCTTTTCTTGGCTCGGGTGTTATAGCTGGCTACTTGGTTTTCTCCAATTATTTTAGAGTTTGTCTGAAAGATCGCCTCTGTGGATGTTGGATTGTTGAAAAAAGGTAACAAGGGACGTCATCTGGAGCCATTGTCGGGTCCTTGAAGAACCTTCTATCACAAATGAGCTCCATAGCATAACGCCCTCGCAAGGAGTGAAAATCATCGGCCACTAGATCAGTGAAAGGGATTTCTTGGTTTAACGTTTGGATGTGACGGATGGTGCAAAAAGCGCAGTTCCCAGATCCCTCAGCAGCTTGGACTTGTGGGTTAATTATTTGGAACCAGGGTTGGCTCCAGTCTTGACGGAGGGATGGGCGTGCAGCCCAAATTAACTTAAGAAGCCGGAAGGGAATACATCTTGCTTCGCCTGCTTCTTCTCCAACAAAATTTATTGTACCGGCAGGTAGCTCAGTGCCACAAAAATTATATACCTTGGCATCCCGAGCCTCGGTGTCTACAATCATAAATAACCAGTGATCCGAAACTTGAAAAGGCATGGTAAGATATCGTGCCTGCCGTGCTAAACCAGCATGCAACCGCTCTATTGACTTTGCTCAAATATCTTTATACAACAAGCCTATAGATAGAGCAGGTGAGGCATTAAAAACTGGCTGCTGCCGCTTAGAGCTTCTGTAAACTTCTATACAGTTGGCAAGCAGGACACGGAAGATTGCCATAGGCATCGTGGACCGTGGTCGCAGGATGTTGCAGAAATCTTCTCGTGTCAACTTGCGCTTAGTCTTTGTGTTGTGGTAGATGATGTCTTCCCCCGCTTTGGCATCGTCGATAATAGTGTTCAGGATAAAAATGTCATGAGCATCTAGTGTGGAGATGGCCACCATATCTAAATCGTGCATCTTATGCGGTAGAGGTGGTGGCGGGGAAAGCTCCTGCAGAGGGGGTGAAGAAGATTGTTCCAAGACTGCTGCATAGCCTTGCAGATCATCATCCGAGTCGGAAAATTGAGTTCTTTATCTGTATCTAAACTCACTCGTTTTGACACTTCCTGTTCTTAGGGGAAAGGCACTGATTGGTCAAGTGCGGAAAAAGGTTGAGTGGTTGTTGCTGGTTGTGGTGTGCTGGTTCCTAAAATGCATTGGTGGAATGCAGCAAAAGCTGAATCTTTAGCACACTCCCCTATGGATGCCAAAGCAGAGTAATCAAGGAATTAGTCCCCATATGACATGTTCACATTTTCGTTGTTGTTGGGGGACTTGGGATGGTGTCCACCTTCTTGGTGACCTTTGTCATAACCTTTCTGAGAAGGTTCTTCTGCTTGGCCAGGGTCCTCGCCATCATCAGATTTGTCACCTGAGGAGGTGGTATCGTTGTTAGAATTGGCAGAGGAGTCGGAGTCTTCTTCGTTGTCATTATCACTATCTTTGGCAGCTGCTGCTTTGGCTTCTAGCTTCTTGTTTGCTTTCTTTTTGCACTGCCGATGGATGGTTTGCAACTCATCAAACGCCACTTGCACATGCTCGTGTGTTTTGAGTAGTGTGTCGTGTGTTTCTTTGAGATCGTTGTATCGGCCCTCGGCGCAGAGGAGTCGTGCTGTAAGATCTGTTACTTGAGCACGTAGTTGTTGGATTTCATTGTTTGTTGACTCCTCTTGGTGATTGTTTAAGTGTGTTAGGGTGTTGCTGATGTTGTCCAAGCACGTGCTAAGAGCTGTTTGTTGCTGCTTGAGCTCACGGAGAGTCTCGGGCAGAGGTTGAGTTTGCGTAGAGATCTCATCGACTTGCTTAGCCATCGCTTCTTGCTGGCGCTTCGCTCCAAGGACCAGCTCGGGCAAGTTGTTGTAGTGGCTGTTGATGTGATCAACTTGCTTAGCCACATCATCTTGTCGTTGCTGAAAACCTTGGAGGATGCTTGGCAAGGCATGGTTCTGTTCGTCGATCATGGCAACCTGTTTAGATAATCCCTGGAAAAAAAAGAAAAAATGGAATGCATAATGTTAGAAGGATCGGTGAGGAGGTTTCAGATGGCGTCAAATTGACGTCTGAATTCCTCACCGATATTAGAAAAGGGGACCCCAGAAGTGGAAGGGTGGGGTGGCTGGGGTCTGTGTGGGAGGGTTGTAGTGTCTTGCGGAAGAGACACTGATGTTTCTACAAACTGCGTGGTGACTATGGATGGGGTCACCATCGGTGTCGGGGTGGTGGTGGATGGGAAAGGTGAAGGGATCTCTGGTGAAAGTGGAGGGAGTGATAGTGTTGGGGGAGGGACTGTGGAGGTGGAGGGGAAGGTGGTAAAATCAGGCGTCGGAGTGGAGAAGGGAATGCTCAAAGGGAAAAAGGGTGAAGAGGAGGATGTGGGTGGTAGTGTAGTTGTGGTGAAAAAAGGAAGAGTGGTGGATGTTGGAAAGGTGGAGGGTGGTGAGGTGGTTGTGGTGAGCTCAACATTTAGACTCATAATGAAAGAGTCTAGAGATGAGGTAGTGATGTGATCTTTAGGGAGGGGGTTGTCTTCAGGATGTGGTTTGGAAGTTGGTGTCCCTGACAGCTGTTGATTCTGCAAAAGTCTTGTGGATGGTCATTTCACAGGAATTTTTGTTATCCTAGCTGTCGAGGCGTTGATGCTAAGTTCTGTCTGCCCCACCTTTACTTTCTTTGCTGGTGCTTTGAACATAGCTATGAGTTTGGTAAGCTCCTCGTCAGTGAAGAGGAGCTTTTCCTTGTCGTAATCTGTGAGCTCCAGGAGCGGTAGCAGGGTTCTAGATGATTTGATTGTAGGGTAAAAAATGTAGAATAGCTTTGCATCATTCTCTTTAATGATGTAGGAGTTTTTTAGAGTTTGTTCATTTGTTAGGATGTCGCCCTTTATCTGCATGCATCTTGGTAGAGGTCTGTCCATCTTGAGATATTTGATGATGAATGTGACATGACCCCCCATGCAAATTTCCTTCCCCAGGGCGTAAGAGGATAGTTTCTGGATCATATGACGTCCAATGTTGATTGGAATCCCATGTAGAATTGCCCAGAGAACAAAGAGATCCGAAATTATAACATTCCCTCCTTCTGTCCTGGGGAACAGTGCGCCTACGAGAATCTTATGTAAAGTGCACACTAATCCAGATTGAATGTTTGATGCCTTGCATGTCTTTGCGTCATAGGTGGGGAGCCCTGTCAGGGATTTCCAAAAGGTATGCCTGTTGAAACTAGTATTCTTTGTTCCCACAACTTTGGCTTTCTTGAGCTGTTCCTGGTTGTCTATAAAGATTTCATTCAACATATTTTCTATTATGACAACCTTGCTGCCGAAGAGTTTGGTGACCAGCCTACGGTCACCTCCATCTCGTGATCTATCCATAATGTCAACAGACTCTTTGTTAAGAAAAGTGAAGAACTCGGTTGTAGGTTCAGTGTAGGAGATCTCAGGTATCAGACACAACCTTGCAAGATTGGCTTTGTCGAGCATGGTGAAAATTCGGTCGTGGATCCCCATCTTAAGTAGTACGCTGGAGCAGACGTACTTTGTGGGTTTTAGGATTTTATCGGTGGAGGGGACGGTGTGTTTGTAGAGATTTTTTGTAGGTGGTGTTGTGGTGGTGATGGGAGGGAAAGAAGGAACATTGATGATTGCGGGAGCAGCAGCGGAAGTGGTGGTTGGTGGAATGTTTCCTGCCAGGGTTTGCTCCCTTGCAGTGATGGGCCGGACCTGTTTTCTTGCTCGTTTCTTGGAGGGTTGTCCGGTCGTAGTTTCCTGGACCTTTTGTTTACCCTTGGATGTTTCAGGTGGGGATTCTTCCTCGGGGTTCGGCTCATATTCAGAGCCTTCATCACTAGAGGAGATTTCTATTTCTTCTTCAGGCGCCTCAACTAGGCATTTGTTGAGGCGATCAATGTCACACAAGATATCTATGATTTTGACCTTTGGTGGGGCCGGTCCAGTCTTATTGTAGTTATCTATGATCTTCTGGAGTTTGGCCCGGTCTTCTATCATTTGCTCCTTTTTCCAAAAAGGAGCATCTTCAGATCCTGTGGCATGCTTAGCTGGTGATGCCATTTCTGAAAAGTAGAAAATCGTGAGTAAGAACAACATGCTTAGAAATAAAATTGGATTTTATTTGTATTTATGTGGTTTATATTTTAACGAAACTTAAGCGATTGTGGAAGGCCAAACGGTTTGAAGACCGTTTGGTTCCAAACGGTTTCAGGACCGTTTGGCCCCAAACGGTTTCTAGACCGTTTGGTTCCAAACGATTTGGAGACCGTTTGGAAGGTGAAACGTCGGGGAACGGCCGGCAAAAGGGAGGCGGAGCCGGCGGTGAAAACAAGGATGACGGTTATGATGGAGAAGGGGGTGTCGCGGCGGCGCCGAAGATGTCGGCGGAGGAAAAGATGGTTGCGGAGGTGAAAAGGTTGAATAGGTTGCCACGGTGGCAAATGCAGGTGTCAACGATGGTGGCGGGACTACCTTGCGGCTGATGGTGGAGATGATGACAATGAAGCGGAGATCGGTGGTGCTGTGGTGAGGTCACCGTGAAGAAACACGGGACTAGGGCGACAGAGGCGGAGGGAATCTGAGCCGCGCGGGAGCAAGAAGACGGAAGCGATGGAACAACGCTTGCGCAAGAGTATGAGGAAGCTCGAGAGTCGAAAGAGAGAAGAATGAGGGGGGAGGGTTTATACTTATAGGAAATGGGGGTTGACCTGAAAAAAACCCTAGGTCAAACGGTTTAGCGACCGTTTGGACTCCAAACAGTTTCGGGACCATTTGGCACCAAACGGTTTCAGGACCGTTTGACCCCAAACGGTTTCAAGACCGTTTGACCCCAAACGGTTTCAGGTCCGTTTGGCTCCAAATGGTTTCAGGACCGTTTGGGAGGGTTAAGGTCGAATGGATTTTTATATTTTTATGTTTGTTTTGGTTATATATATATTTTTTATTTTGTTTATTTATTTATTTTTGTTTGTTTTGGTTATATGAATTTTTTATATTTTCAGAAGATAAACCTAAGGTAATTAAAAGAACAGAAGATAAAAGAAAAAGCTCAAATCTTGGGTTGCCTCCCAAGTAGCGCCTGGGTTTTACGTCGCTGGCTCGACGAATCTTTGATGTTGTTATGCTGATGTTGTGGCGTCTTTGATTTCAATGGTCTGTCTCGGCATTTTATCTACTGGAGTGTAGTATTTTTTTAATCGATGGCCGTTGACCGTCCTTTCTCCTCTGTTATTGTCGACAATTATGACAGCTCCAGTTGGGTATATATGCTTGATGGTGAAGGGCCCAGACCATTTTGTTCGGAGTTTTTCGGGGAACAACTTGAGCTTGGAGTTGAAAAGGAGTACTTTGTCACCGATGGCGATGTCTTTCCTCTTAAGATGACCGTCGTGCCATATTTTGGTTTACTCCTTATAAATCCTGGCACTTTGATAAGCGGTCATTCGGAGCTCCTCTAGCTCCTGTAGCTGGAGTTGTCTATTTTCTCCGACACTTTTAAGATCAAAATTTAGTTGTTTGATGGCCCACCAAGCTTTGTATTCCAGTTCCACTAGAAGATGACATGACTTCTTGTATACCAAACGGAACGGGGTTGTCCCGATTGGTGTTTTATAGGCTGTTCGGTATGCCCAGAGGGCATCGAGAAGCTTGGTGGACCAGTCAGTGCGGTTTCTATTGACTGTTTTTTCTAGGTTCGCCTTTAGTTGTCTATTTGATACCTCAATCTGACCACTGGTCTGTGGATGGTAAGGCATTTCTACATTGTGGTTGAATCCGTATTTTTTCAACAAGGCTTCAAAACTTCATTCCAGGAAATGGGTCCCGCCTTCTAATATGACAGTTCTGGAGACTCCAAATCTGGGGAAAATGATATCTTTAAACAATTCAATAACTGGTTTGGAATCGCTGGACACAGTGGGTATAGCTTCGACCCATTTCGAGACATAATCCACCGCAACCAGGATGTAGGAGAAACCATAAGAAGAAGGGAAGGGGCCCATATAGTCTACCCCCCACACATCAAAAAGTTCAATTTCTTGCCACATTGTGAGGGGCATTTCATTCCTTTTGGATATGCTGCCAGAAAATTGACATTTGTTGCAAGATTTCACATAATCATAGGAGTCCTCTGCTATGGTTGGCCAGAAGAAGCCTGATTGTAGAACTTTTATAGAGGTTTTCTTTGCACTCATGTGCCCCCCGTGGGGCTCGAATGGCAATGCTCTAGGACAGGGGTAATCTCTTTTTCCGGTAAGCAGTGACGGAAAAGTCCGTCGGCACATTGGTGAAACAGGTAAGGTTCATCCCAATAATATTGCTTTATATCGTGGAGGAATTTCCTTTTGTCGTGGTAGGAAGCGGAGGGGTGAATAATTCTTGTAGCTAGATAATTGAAAATGTCCGCATACCAAGGGAATCCATGGGTAACCTTCATTAGTTGGTCGTCTGGAAGAGAGTCTCGGATAGGGATTTTATCTTCATCTTCAACTTCAATACGACTGAGATGGTCGACTACGACGTTTTCCACTCTGCTTTTGTCTTTAATTTCCAAATCGAATTCCTAAAGCATCAACACCCAGCGGATAAGTCTGGGTTTGGCATCTTGCTTCTAAATTAGGTATCGAATTGCGGAGTGGTCGATGTAGACGATGACCTTGGATCCAATCAAATAGGAGCAGAATTTCTCGAACGCGTAGATGACAGCCAGGAACTCCTTCTATGTAGTAGTGTAGTTCTTCTGGGCTTCATCGAGTGTTTTAGATGCGTAGTAGATTAAGTAAGGTTTCTTGTCGATCCGCTGTCCTAATACGGCCCCTATGGCGTAATCGCTGGCGTCACACATGATTTCAAATGGTTGCGACCAATCTGGGGCTCTCAGTATAGGTGCAGAAATTAAAGCATTTTTGAGAGTTGAGAAACTTTGCAAGAATTCTTGGTTAAAAATAAACTCAGTGTCTTTGGTCAGGAGTTGGGTCATGGGTTTTTCTATTTTTGAGAAATCTTTGATAAATCTTCTGTAAAACCCCGCATGACCCAAGAAAGCCCGTACTCCTTTTATATCTTTCAGTGGCAACAACTTTGAGATAACATCGATTTTTGCCTTATCGACCTCGATCCCTCTGTCACTCACTCTATGCCCAAGGATGACACCTTCAGTTACCATGAAATGGCATTTTTCCCAATCCAGTATGAGGTTCGTTTCCTCGCATCTTTGTAAAACTTGTCCAAGGTTGATTAGACAGTTATCGAAAGAATCTCCGTAAACTGAAAAATCATCCATGAACACTTCCATTATGGATTCTGTTAATCTTGCGAAAATGGCGGACATACACCTTTGGAATGTAGTGGGTGCGTTACACAACCCGAATGGCATTCTTCAAAAAACATAGGTTTCAAATGGGAAGGTGAAGGTAGTTTTCTCTTGGTCTTCGGGGTGTATGGGTATTTGGTAGAACCCGAAATAACCATCTAGATAGCAGAAGTATTTCTGATGAGCTAAACGTTCTAGGACTTCATCGAGAAAGGGCAGAGGGTAGTGATCTTTCCGCGTGGATTTGTTCAGTTTTCTATAGTCGATACACATCCTCCACCCTATCACAGTCCTTGTCGGTACTAACTCATTTTTGTCATTAAGCACGACAGTGGCGCCTCCTTTTTTAGGAACCACTTGGACGGGGCTGACCCATTGGGAGTCAGAGATCAGGTAGATTATGCCAACTTTCAGTAATTTGAGGACTTCAAGGCAAATTACTTCTTTGAGATTAGGGTTCAGCTTCCTCTGATGTTCACGTGATGGCTTAAATTCTTCGACCATGGGTAGTCTGTGCATGCATATGCCCGTCATGTCAGTTATCTTATACCCAATGGCCTTTTTGTGTTTCTTCAGCTCATCCAGAAGCCTTTCTTCCCGGTCTTTTGTTAGGGTGGAACTGATGATAACCGAACATAATTTTTCCTCGTCCAAGAAGACATGTTTAAGCCCCATAGGTAGAGTCTTCATCTCAGGAGCCTTAGGTGGCTCTATTGCTTCTAGAATGGTGATAGCTTTGTGTTCCTCAAAGGTGTCCATCGGTGCTTCTTCGACCTTCTCTAAATGTTGCAGACACTGTTGAACTAATTCATTTGCAAAGAACTCGACTTCTGGGTTGGTTAGAACATTCTCTAACTCATCCGATGGCTCAGATATTTCTAATTGATACATTTGGTGTATTGCGTCTAGAAGAAAGACCTCCTCTTGAATGCTGGGGCCTTTCATGCTGTTAAGAACTCGGAATTGAATTGCTTCTTTTCCAAGCCTTAGAATGATCGTGCCAGCTTCAACATCGATAAGCGCCCTGGCTTTGGTGAGGAAAGGTCTGCCAAAAATTATCGGGTATCTCAGATCTTCCTTGATGTCCATGATGACAAAGTCGCACGGGACATAGGCATCCTTGCCTATCCTCACTGGAATATCTTCAATAATTCCTAGAGGTGCGGTGATGGTAGAGTCAGCTAACTGAATTGTCATTGATGTGGGCAGCAATTCGGTGAAACCTAATCATTTGCACATAGAATAGGGCATAATGGATATGTTGGCCCCTAGGTCAGCTAGTCCCTTTTTGTTTGATGCATTTCCAATGAAACATTGAATTCCAAAGGAACCTGGGTCCTTCTTCTTCTTTGGCATTTTATTGAGGATGATATCAGAGGTGGTTTGGGCAAGCTTGATGGTTTCTTATTCCTCAGTGATGTACTTCCTTGATAATAGAGTTTTGAGGTATTTAGCCCAAGCCGGTACCTTAGAGAGAACATCGAGGAGCGCGATATCGATGTAAAGTTTCTTCATCGCTTCCTTGAATTTTTGGAACCTGGTATCCATTTTCGTTTCTCACAGTCTTCCCGGATATGGGATCCTTGGTTTATACTACAAGATTTCTGGCTCTGTGGACACTGGTTCTTTTTCTTTTCCCTTTGCACCCTCTGTGGACTTCTCCGTTCCTTGCTTCGGGCTCTCATTTGTCATAAAGGTAGGTGTATCATCATTATCAAGAGTGATCCTTGTAGTTTCATGAAGGGTACGCCCAGATCTCATAGTAACAACATTCAACTATTCATGCCTATTCTGTCCATGTCTAGGGTTCGATTCAGGCTGCCCTACAAATGTGCCTGCTGGAGGCTTCAATTGCGCAGCAATTTGGGCTAGTTGAGCCTCTACTGCCTTTTGTTGAGCTTGTTGATTAGCAAGCATAGTTTGTTGGGATTGCAGCATCTGCCTTATCAAAGTCATCTCATCTTTTGGCTGAGAAGGGGTATTTTTCTGAGGAAGTTGTTGTTGTCCTTGTTGAGGTTGTTGCGGAGGCAGCGCTAACTGAGGTTGTTGTAACTGAGGGTGCAGCTGTGGGTGTAGAGGAGGATGAGTATACTGATAGTAGGCAGATGGGTTCCTGGGGTAGTTGGCTCTCAGGAAGTTATTCTTGGGGTTCCCTTGATTTTGATTGAAGTTGCTTGGAATCCATGTGGTAACCTACTGGAGGATCCTCCCTACGTCTGGTGTTGTGGATTTGCGGTCCCAGCAGGGTTCCCGTATTGAAATCCTGGGTGGTTCGTTGGTTGATTAGGATTATAATAAACTTTTCCAGGAATGGAATGAATAGAATTGACTTGTTCTGGCAATTGCTCTTCAAACTAGTCAGTGATTGGTTCATACTGTTGTGGTGGTGGATGCATATCCATCATCACATTGTAAAGCAAACCACATGAAAGAGTTGGATGATCAGATGCATGACAGGCTTCACAGGTTCCTGTGGCAGCCTTGACCTGTTGAACCTGGGAGTTTTTCTTCTTGTCAAATTCTCCAAGAGAAGTTTCAAGAGCTTGTTGCTTATGAGCTATGGTCTTCAAGGCTTCAGCAATAGCCTTCATATCCATTGATTCTTCGACTTTATAAACCTTGAGGACTCCTTTTCCAGATGATCGTCCCCAGTTGGACTGATTCTCAGCTCCGAGTGTGACTATTTTCCAGGCATCCTCGTAGTTCTTTCTCATAAAATTTCCTCCAGATGAGGAATCTAGAAATTGCTTGATGTCATCACTCACTCCCCGATAGAAGGTTTCTATTAATTGATTTTGGGAGATGCCTTGATGAGGACACTTTCACAGAAGCTCTTTGAACCTTTCCCATGCTTCCGCATAGGATTCTCCGGGAAGTTGCGTGAAGTGATTAATCTGCCCCCTAATCTCGTAAGTTAGTGAAGGGGGAAGAACTTCTCCAGGAACTTTTCTTCCAGGGGAGCCCATGTGGTGATTATTGGCTCCCTATCAAGTGAGTTATACTAGCTTAGAGCTCTCCCAGATAGAGTGAGGTGAAATATATGTAGCATTATTTCATCGAAGGCAACTTCGACCTATGGAACCAGTCAGCACAGTGCCTTGAACCTCTTCAGATGATCCATATAGTCATCTCCAGAACCTCCAGAGAATGAAATGCCTTGCATGATCTGAATCCATTGGGTTCGGATCTCAAAGTTGGGTATGTTGATGATAGGAGGTCGAACCGGATGGTTGTCTTCGTAGTTCTTAGGGACAACATAATCTCTCAATTGCTTGTTCCTTAGTTCCAACTGAGCAGCTTGGTTTGTTGCCTCATTTTCAGCTCAGATGCGGGCTTGTTCTTCCGCCCGGATCTCCACTTGAATTCGAGCACGAGTATCAGTGATGAGTTGTGCTCTTTGGGTGGTGATGGCGGCGTTGACCCTCTCCATCACCAGTGCAGTCTGGCATTGATCTTCAGCCATTTGCCTGACTGTTTGGTGATTGAGTCTGATGTGGCGATGGAAGCTTCTCTCTACCTCAGAGTCATACTCTAGATCAGGGGAGAATCCGCAGTTATGCGATGATCGCATACACATTTTCTACCTGAGTAGAGAAATTAAAACACCTTTTAGATGATGGCAGCGATATAATGGTTTCAAGAAGATATGGATTAATGATTAAAAGAAAGTGTAAAACCCTAACCAACTAGCAAGATACTAAATGAAATAAAAATGTTCCATTGTCCCCGACAACGACGCCAATTTTTGATGGAGCTTCCACTCACGTGGAATTGCGTGCACCAACTAAAAATCCTAAAGATGGTAAGTCTTTAAGTTTAGCCTTGCTTATACTAGATTGAGAACTCCACCCACGTATGCTAAGATACGTGGAAGTCTTATCGTAGTATAGTTAAGGGTCGAATCCACAGGACAACGGTCTTGTTGTGAACAATAAGATGAGAAATGTTAGAATTTCACTTAATCTCTTAATAGTAGGAACTTAGATCGAAAGATTGATTTGGTTGTTTTAAACTAAGAACATGTAAAGTAAAGCAAGTAAATTTAAGGATGTAAAACAAGGATAAGAAGTCACTAGGGTGTGATCGGTTTTCACCGCCACTACACATGGATCAAGACATGTAACATAAAACATAACTTGCAACAAGAGTTTAGTCAGTTAGTATCTTTGTAGACTTAGTTTCCTTTCGGAGAACTAACTACGAGAAGTGCGGGAATGTTGCAAAGTCAGCCATCCCCGAATGAATGGTCAACTACTTTGCATCATTTCCTTTGCAAAGTGTGTTCCTCGACTCATCAAGGTTGCATTTTCATACGTCAACTGATTCCATTTCATAGTATGAAAGTACAACGATGGAAGTGAGTTTACTCCACTTCTTGAAATACACTCCTAGACACCGAAATAGATTCATGGTGGATACATGCACCAAGAACCAACATACAAACGAGTTTCGAATCTAATAGTACAAACGTAGACAATTCATACTAGAAGATAAAAGATAACACAAGTTGGTGATCAAGCAACAAGCATTCATCAAACGTTTGATGTTGAACTAAAAAGATAATATCTCTATATTGCAAACTATGGATTACATTACATGAGATGAAAACATGGGTAGCGGGGCTACTCCCCGCATCCCAGTGAGAGATACTACTCGCTCATAGCTAAGACAAAGAAGGAGGCAAGAAGAGAGAGACAGTGTCATCCCCACAAAGGAGAGAGGAAAGTCAACCCCTTGGAGAGCGAGAGACGATCTTCTAGCTTCACATGTTGCTTGATGACGAGGTCCCCTCTTCCCACCTTCTTTGGCAGAGAGAGAGAAAGCAGCTTTGAGATGGAGTGTGGATCTCAGACTGGCAGCCCCTGGGCGGAGGATGGAAGTCGGATTTGCTCTGGAGTGATAGAGGTAGCCTCTGGACGTCTAAAACTTGATGTCTTTTGGAGGACCCTTGGGGTCTTATTTATAGGCCTTAAGTGAAGTCCAAACGGTTTGAAGACCGTTTGGACCTCAAGACCGTTTGGATCTCAAGACTGTTTGGACCTCAAGACCGTTTGGACCTCAAGACCATTTGGACCTCATGACCGTTTGCACCTCAAGACCGTTTGGCTTCATGCGGTCTCGGGACCGTGTGAATCCATGCAGTCTCGGGACCGATTGGCTTCATGCGGTCTTGGGACCGTGTGAATCCATGCGGTCTCAGGACCGATTGGCTTCATGCGATCTCATGACCATGTGACTCCATGCGGTCTCAGGACCGATTGGCTTCATGCGGTCTCGGGACCGTGTGACTCCATGCGGTCTCGGGACCGATTGGCTTCATGCGGTCTCGGGACCGTGTGACTCCATGCGGTCTCGGGACCAATTGGCTTCATGCGGTCTTGGGACTGTGTGACTCCATGCGGTCTCGGGACCGATTGGCTTCATGTGGTCTTGGGACCGTGTGACTCCATGCGATCTCGGGACCAATTGGCTTCATGCGGTCTTGGGACCGTTTGAGCCCATGCGGTCTTGGGGCTGGTTGAGTCTTTTATGATTTTTTGTGTGTCTTTTTCTACAAATATAAAGGGGAAAAGTTAGTCTATTAGTATATTTACAATAAGAGGGGATATTTAGGGATTATGTCTAATTTTAATTGAGAAAGAGTGTGAAAAACTAAAGAAAAGACTAAGATAATCATCCCAAAATTGGAGGTTATCGGTAACCTTAGGTGAATTAATCCTTGAATCTTAAATAAGCAATACTTCAATATACTATCTCTATACTAATTTAACGTACTTAATTCAAGGGTTGGTTGACCTAATCTAACCATATTTGACATAGTCAACATTCTAGAGAGGATGAAAGAGAGAAGAATTCATACATGTATAATAATCATGTAAAAGTCAAGCCCTAACACCTTCAACAAGAATAATTATGTAGTTAGGGTATGATCCTTAATAAAGAGATCATGAAACCCTAATCAAGAAGGTTGTTGAGCCCTAAACCTAATTTAGGGCAATGTCAGATGTAACCCTAATTTTGGGTAATGGTGTAACCCTAATCTAGGGTAATAATATGGGAGATCCCAATTCAGGGAAATATAGAAAAACCCTAAATTAAAGAAATGCTTCATGAGAAACCCTAATTGAGGGTGATTCCATGAGAAATCCTAATCAAGGGGTGATTCCATTAGGAACCCTAATTGAGGGTGATTCCATGAGAAATCCTAACTGAGGATGATGCCATGTGAAGCCATAATGTAATGTTGTGATGAGATACCCTAATAGAGGTGAAGATATGTGGAACCCTAAATTGAAGTTATAATACATAAACCCTAATCCCGGGTAATATGACAATAAACCATAACCCTACTTTCTAGGTAATGGTATAAGAAAACCTTAATGATGAAATAGAAGGAAATACCGTATAAAGGTGAAATATTTCAAGTGGCTGATTATAGGCAACCTTATAGTAAGCATGTCCTTATCACTAGATAACTCCATATCATTAAAGATAGTTGGACAATTCTAATGTGTGACCTATGCAATACATGATAAAGGCGATAGGTTAGTGGTTAAAAGTATTAAGAGGGAAATACCTTTATACCAAATAAGTTGATAAACTCAGGCAAGTAAGAAGTGACGAGAGAAGTGACACATCAAGACATGATAGGTATTACATTTAGCATTCCAGGGTAGATATACCTTGATGAACCTCTAATCCAATATTTTTTGGATAAGAAACACATGAAGAGTGTTATGTAAATTGTTACAATAAGATGTAATGAGTTTGACGTATTTTGATAAGCATGGGCTATATACCTTGAGAAAAGGATACACCAAAGTAATCAGTATGATATAATCATACCATGGAAAGGATGAGAAATGATCTCATACCTTGTATTGATAATCATTAATGATATATGATGAAAGTAATAAGTTTAAGTGAATACTTGAGATGTCAATGGATGCTCCTAGAGGTGTGGAGAAATATATTAGGGTTGGACTAATAAGGTGAACATGAAACCCTAACTAATGTGAAATGGGAAATCCTAACCCTAAATTGAGCAATGGAATGGAAAATCCTATTTGATAGTAAGCCCTAATCCTGATAAAGGAATGGTGGTGTTACTATTGTACCACATGCTGAGATAAGTGGTTTTTATGGTTATTATTATGTGTATCAGCCATACAGGTATCATGATATGATAAGCATAGCCAAATATGAGCTATGATGATTATTTAATATCGATGTATTTAGTGGATCAAGCACTGGCAATACAACCTAGACTACCAACCCCCAATGATGAAATTCTGGATTTAGACTGAATTTGTGCTCAACCTTAGCCTGTTGAATCAATAAATAGTAATGGAAGGAATATGATACAACCTGAAATCAGGGTCTGTTACAAGTGTAGGAAACCTGGACATATCAGAAGGTATTGCCCAAAGAAGAAAAATAAGGTGATGATTGAGAAAAGGCCTACCCAAACTCAGGAACAGAGGCTTAGTAGTTCCAAAAGGAAGAGGTTTTTGGTACCACCAGTACAACTAGAGCCTAGTGCACCAAGGAAATGGCTACTTGGAAAAGGTAAAGAACCTTCTAGACCACATTTAAAGCCCAGAACTTGCTACCAATGTAGACAAGTAGGACATCTTGCAAGAGACTACTCAGCCAGAAATGTTATGGTGAATCAACCCCTGAGGCAGAATCAACCTGAGGCAGTGAACTATCCACGAATCATGACAGGTTAGACAAAATAATGTCATTCCAATATGTCATTTTATGATTTCCTGAGTTAAATTGAGAAAATAATTGATTGAGTTTTCCTTGAATGGTCCTATGATGACTTATGTTTTGTATAGTAACATTATAGATGTTTCATATTGTTCTTACCTCTGTAAAAAAAAGGATGAGGTATAGAAGAGATGCCTGTATAAAATCCAAGAATGTGAAATCTTATGCATGTGATAATATGAAAAGGAAGGAATATGATAGTATACAAAGTGCATACTACTTAATATCAATATTTATATACCCTGGCCAGGTATACAACTATTGATGATAAAGTGAGTATGGAAATCTTAGATTGTTATCTTTTTTATTGCTCTAATCAAGTAGTCATTCTGAGAAAATCCAATGAGCATCATGAAATTAGAAATATGGAATGGAAAAATGTGTTATATCCTAAGAATAAGAAAGAGAAATATGAAGTAATCCCAGATCAGTATGTGTGTATGAGGAAGTAAAAAGTACACTCCTCATAAGATAAGAATGAGAACAAGGGAGGTGATCCCTGTTCAATAAAGTTTGTGTGTATAATAAAGATCTTTTCCCATAATGAGGAAATGGTAAATGTGATGAGATCATAAGATGCTCATGAACATGTTAGATAATAACAAAGAAAGGAATAATGTCATGTGATCATCCTTAAAAATTCTTGTGCAGAGGGCAAGGAACCTAGGATGAGACAAAGAGTAAATGATTCATGAATAGTTGAAAACTCATGAAATAATAAAAATAATATAATCCATTGCTTTCTTTCCTTTCGGGGACATGGAAATCAAGTAATTTTTAAGATACTTGTTGTGCATAAGATAAAAATGTTCATGTGATAAATACTTAGAAAAGTATCAGTTTGTCTTGGACTTTGGTTCCAAGGTGAAGATATATGTAACATATAATGTCCCAAGATGAAAGGAAGATAAATATGTGATGTGTTTTCAACACATGTGATAGATACCAAGGTAAGAGATTCTGGTATCTGAAAAATATCAAATGGTTTATGTTGTCTACCTGGAATGGTCAACAATGAAATCAATTTAATTATACATAAAATAATATGAACATCATATGTTAGGGGTTTATGCTTTGCATAAACATAACAATTAAAGATATCTTTAAAATAAATTCTTAATTGATAAGTAACTTCTCTTTATGATGAGAAAATGTACAATTAATGAGATAGTTGGTACAAGTAACAAGGAATCCTAGTATTATGTCAGCAGATTAGAAGGCACAACCGAGGTATGAAAAGACTTATAGTCCCAAGAGGGTGACAAAACATAATTGTGATCATGAAAGTGAAATGTTGAATTAAATAAGGAGCATGGGAGACTCCTTAGGAACAAGAATCTATCACATGAAACTGTAAATTAAGAAAAAGTGTTACCTGACACAAAATTAATTCCACAGTTAATAATAAAAACGACAGTGGAGTATGTGTCCCGTGTGAACCATTCTATGATAAACTTATGTGGAATAACTTTGTGTTGATCAAAGCTTTATTGTGTCTCCATAATAATGAAATGTTATGTGGAGACTAGATAGTATGATGAATGAACAATATCTATCTTCATTTATCTGGGATTTTGGGGACGTAATCCTTGTTAAGGGTTTATAATTTGTAACATCCCTAACCTGGGTTATGCCTTAACCCTAGGAGTTTTTCTTAAGCAAGTTACTTAGATCCTTAATTTTATCTTATGAAAAGTAATTAAGGCCCAAGAGAAACGTATGTTTCAATTTTGGTTCTGTTTGAATAATATTGAAGCAATGTTTGCTTATTTTGGACTAAAGTGCAAATTACCCAAGTTGAGGGGTTAACTTGAAAATGTTACATGATTAAATTTTACTCATGTGTTGAAGCATCATGATGATGAATATGATGCAAAGGTATGGCTTGGGAAAAGTCTGAGTACCAAGAAAGAGCTGATAAAGCAATGTTTGTGCATTAAAACCTAGTTTTGGTATAATATGGAATTTACCCAAAACCTAGGGTTTAATATGCAAATTACCACTTCAAAATAGTCCCTAATGTTTCTTGGCATCATGTCGAGCAAAGAAAATGAGAGGGGCATCTCATTTGTATCACTTTGAAGGAGAGAGAATCTTGATATTAAAATAATCAAGATTTAAGCATAATTGGAACCCTAATTCAATTTAATGCAAAAATAATTATATTAATTGAATTTCCCTTCAAACAAAATTGTGTTGGTTGAAAATCAAAAAGTGTTGACGTCCTTGTGCCTTGTAAAGGCAATGGAAATATCTACGTGATTAGAGAACCCACTCTCATTAAGAAAAGAAAAAAAAATATCCACTAACTTATGGATATTAATATTTTATGATTAAGGTGCTTAATTTGCTTTTCTTTAAATCGTGGATAATTGAGAGGAATATAAGGCAAAGAATTTAACCTCGTATATAAGGAAGAGAAGGGGGCAAGTGGCAAGGAAAATGGAGGAGATAATTCCTACTTTCTCTCTCTTAAATGAATTTTCAATAAAATTCATATATACTCATTTATCCATAGCTTGAATGGGTAATTTCAAAGCCACTTTCACTTCTTACTTGCAAAACGACCAAGGGAGCTTAGGAGCAACAGGAGGACGACTCCCAACCTGTAGGTAAGCTCCATGACCCTCTTTCACCTTGATTCCATGGTGGACATCGAAAATCAATGCATGATTTCTTCTTATCTTGATCCCATCTTCAATTCTAACCATTCCTTTTCACTCAAAGCTTGAGGACGAGCCTTGGGATAGTGAAAGGAGTTTCATCCACCATTGTTGACGTGAGATCAAAGCTTTGAAGCTCAATGGAGATGGGTTTTATAATTTGAACCCTTACTATTATTATTGCATTCAATTCCTTATCAATTGTTGAACATTTGTTCTTCTTGAAATTCACTTGATCAAATCAATAGAACCACCATAAAAATTACAGAAAAATATGAAGGATCATAGATTGATGATGATGACATCATCCTAAGCACACACCTCAAAAATATCCTAGGAAAACAATTTTAAAAGTTAGAAACCAATCAGTTTCATTGAAATTGGTTAAATAGTTTCAACAAACTGTTAAGAAACCAAACGGTTTCAAACCATTTGGAGTGGTTGACCGTTTGCAATGGTTGACAATTTGGAGCTCATAGGCTGAAGTTTATGGTTGATGGCCCATTAAATTCAATTAATTATTTCCAAAGGGTTCATTAATTGAAGGTTAATCAATTATCAAACCCTAATCGGGTTAAGTGTTGAAATTTCAATTGGTTGATTTAAAATTTTGGGTTGATTAACCGAAACGGTATCAATACCATTTGAAGGTCACCCAAACGGTCTCAAGACCGTTTGGAGGTCTAGGGTTGAGTAATTGAAGGACCAGAGATAGCAAATTGAAATGCAATCAATAGTTTAATTGATGATCAGTCTAATGATCTAAATCCTAATTGAATTTCACAAAATTTCAATGATGGATGGGACAAACGGTCTCAATACCGTTTGGAGGTCATCCAAACGACCTCAAGACCGTTTGAGGTCAGGTCATATCATAATTTGATGACGATTCATTGATTTCTATCGAATCGGTTCCACAATGTTAATCATTGAAGGTTCCTCGATTTCAAAACCCTAATTGAAGGTTTATTGATTAGAAATCCTAGTTCAATTGGGTTCAAAACCCTAATTGATGGTTTAATTGAAGGATGATTCAATTGTTCAATTGATGAATGAATCAAGGATTCAATTGATAGTCGGTTCATTGATTGAAACCTTGAATTGTTTAAGTGTTGAATGACCTTTTTGGTCCATTCGGTTTTGAGAGGGTTTGGACCAAACGGTCTCAAACCATTTGGAGACCCAAGTCCAATTGGTTTCAACACACTTCTTGCCTAAACGGTTTCAAACCATTTAGAGAGTAAAGGGTCAAGAACGTTTAGTGATTCAATGTGATCATATCAATTGAAAACTTATTGTGATGAAGGATCAGTGACCCTATAATTGTTACTGATTTATCTCAAAGATAATCACTAGGGTTGTACCTTTAAGGTACCAAGTGATTGGTAACCTTAGGTGAATTAATCCTTGAAGCTTAAATAAGCAATACTTCAATATACTATGTCTATCCTAATTGAACATACTTAATTCAAGGGTTGGTTGACCTAATCTAACCAGATTTGAGATAGTCAACATTCTAGAGAGGATGAAAGAGAGAATAATTCATACATGTATAATAATCATGTAAAAGTCAAGCCCTAACACCTTCAACAAGACTAATTATGTAGTTAGGGTATGATCCTTAATAAAGAGATCATGAAACCCTAATCAAGAAGGTTGTTGAGCCCTAACCCTAATTTGGGCAATGTCAGATGAAACCCTAATTTAGGGTAATGGTGTAACCCTAATCTAGGGTAATAATATGGGAGATCCCAATTCGGTGAAATATAATGAAAAACCCTAAATTAAAGAAATTCTCCATGAGAAATCCTAAGTGAGGGTGATGCCATGAGAAAACCTAATCAAGGGGTGATTCCATGAGGAACCCTAATTGAGGGTGATTCCATGAGAAACCCTAACTGAGGATGATGCCATGTGAAGCCATAATGTAATGTTGTGATGAGATACCCTAATAGGGGTGAAGATATGTGGAACCCTAAATTGAAGTTATAATACATAAGCCCTAATCCCGGGCAATATGACAATAAACCATAACCCTACTTTCTAGGTAACGGTATAAGAAAACCCTAATGACGAAATGAAAGGAAATACCGTATAAAGGTGAAATATTTCAAGTGGCTGATTATAGGCAACCTTATAGTAAGCAATGTCCTTATCTCTAGATAATTCCATATCATTAAAGATAGTTGGACAATTCTAATGTGTGACCTATGCAATACATGATAAAGGTGATAGGTTAGTGGTTAAAAGTATTAAGAGGGAAATACCTTAATACCAAATAAGTGGATAAACTCAGGCAAGTTAGAAGTGAAGAGAGAAGTGACACATCAAGACATGATATTTATTACATTTAGCATTTCAGGGTAGATATACCTTAATGAACCTCTAATCCAATATTTTTTGGATAAGAAACACATGAAGAGTGTTATGTAAACTGTTATAATAAGATGTAATGAGTTTGATGTATTTTGATAAGCATGGGCTATATACCTTGAGAAAAGGATAAGCCAAACTAATGAGTATGATATAATCATACCACGGAAAGTATGAGAAATGATCTCATACCTTGTATTGATAATCATTAATGATATATGATGAAAGTAATAAGTTTAAGTGAATACTTGAGATGTCAATGGATGCTCCTAGAGGTGTGGAGAGATATATTAGGGTTGGACTAATAATGTGAACATGAAACCCTAACTAATGTGAAATGGGAAATCCTAACCCTGAATTGAGCAATGGAATGGAAAATCCTATTTGATAGTAAACCCTAATCCTGATAAAGGAATGGTGGTGTTACTATTGTACCACATGATGTGATAAGTGGTTTTATGGATGTTATTATGTGTATCAGCCATACATGTATCATGATATGATAAGCATAACCAAATATGAGCTATGATGATTATTTGATATAGATGTTGATTGGCCTTGTGAGCCATATGAACAAGCTGTTGCCTACTGAAAGGTGACAAGACACTTTATGTCCTTGTGAGTCACGTCAGAAGCTTATGTAACAGGTATAATGTACCTCGATCTGAGGACCTAGAGGTAATAGTTACCTAATAGTTGGTAACAGTGATTAGTGATGAACTGAGGGTATGAATACCCAGATTTGATAAGTATAATAATGATGTTGTTGAGATATGTGAACTTTCAAGTAATGAATTGAGGGACTGAGATCCCAATGTCTTTTAAAGACTGAGAAGTAATTGATGATAATAGTACATGTTTCTTTGTAGCAATTGTCATAATAATTCCTATTGGAGAACTTGACTGATGCAAAAAGAATATGCTAATGTACTTAATTAATCAAGTAAAATCATATCATGTAGAGCCCTGACCATAGATCCATCAGTGTCAGTATTTACTGATGGTGAAACGGGTTGCTCCATGGCAAAACCCGGAATGCATATTTTTAATATGTGGGGGTTGATGGGCGAACATATCCTTACGTCCTAATGGGGGAATTAATGGAAGGTAAATATTAAACCTCTCAATCCTTCATTATTTGTACCGGGATGGATCTATCACGAATCTCCTGAAGATTGGGATCGATGTATCACGAATCTCCCAATAATATTAATGCCAGATCGATGGAGGTAAACATGAAATATCTCGATTGCGAAGAGAGTGCAGCCGCCGCTGTAGCTCTATAGCAAAGTTGCCAGTATACCCTGGAAAGTTATATAATAGAGACACAAGATGTCCTACATGTGGTCTCACACTGACCGAGATGTGGGAGATCATGGAAGTCGGCTCTTCCGTTGATCTAGTATGGTACCGATTTTGACTTCGCAATGGTCGGTTGGAGTATGAGCGGTATACCTCATCTCCTCAGGGCATAAGTGTAATTGTAAAATGTAATCAGCCGTATAGCATGTTTGCTTAAGGATTGAATATGTAAATTTACTGGATGATGTTACATTTCTTTTATACATCTCTAGTTGATAGATGTTATTTATATCTCTTTACATTCATTGCAAGTAGATGGATGAATTACGACTCTACCATGGGTAGATGCAATGTTCTACTTAGGATAGGAGATTACTTCACTTTGTTCATATCGTGATTTATCTACTGTTAAATATTTATATATAAAATCTTTCTGCTCAGTTTTATTCTAATAAACTGCAATAATAATGTTTTGGCGAAGAGTTATATCTCTCACTGGGGCAATTTACAAATTGTCTCACCCCCGTGGGATCCAACATTTTTAGGTGGATGCAGACAAGGAAACAGAATCCCCACAGTAGAGAAAGGACAGTATCAACAAGGACAACATTGAGATCTCAGGTGGAGATACTGTCTGTCAAGTCATATAAATAGTAGTCCTATGTGTCGTCTCTGTACTCTCAGGTCCTCGGAGTTAGTAGTTAGTGCTTTTAATGAATCGATCTAAGATTTTAGCTTGATGCCTCGAGGTTCTTATGCTGTCTGTATATAATGTTAATATGACATTTGATGCATGTAATCCTCGAGAAGAGATGGTACAAGTTATGTACTTATGAACCAGGATGTAAATGTTATACATTGGTTCTTGATGAAAGAGTTTTCCTATGTTTGGATATCTTTGTAACTAGTTTGAATTTTTCGTGATTTTCAGCAATCCGCTGCTAATGTTTAATTCTGCTTAATCAGTAACGATTTGTTTGTCGGTCGCTACATTTAACATGCTATGTGATTCAATATCACTAGAGTAGTGTAATTGCATTGGTTTTTATGGTAGACGTGTTATTTTCTGCCGAGCAGAGGTTATATATCCTGCTCTTTTGGGCTGGAAAGGAACCTCATACCCAGGGAAAGATGTGTGATTCTTGGCCCATATTTTATATATTTGTGAGATTGGAAGTAGTCCTTTCTCTATCAGGTTTCACATTTATGAGACTTGGCAGCCTTTGTGTTTGTATTGTTCTAGGGCTATGTTTATCTCACATGCATGTAGGTTGATGATATAGGGTGTGTGCCCTAATTCTTTACATGTGCTTGTGTGGCACAATCTTTATGTTTTATTAATGGCATTATTCTTTTTTCATCATATGATTTCAATTTCTTTTCTCTTGATACCCATTTGGGTGGTCCTTATCCTTTCTATGGGAAGTCTTTTATATTTGATGTCCTTTATTCCTTATATTGCTCAATTTCCTATTTAGTATGCACATACCAGCCTTTGCTGATGTTATCTATTTTCTCTTCTTGCTGGGGTATGCTTCCAACCCTAGTTGAAGGACTTGGATGATAAGGCATGAAGTTTGGGACTAGCTTAAGGAGTTCAAACTTGGAGACAAAGTTGTTATGGTTTATATTTTCCTCTACTTAGATCCTTATGTTGTATCATACATGTAAACCCTTATGGGATATTATGATGTACTTTTGTAATCTTTTGTGAAAATTTAATATAATCATTATTTTTGTTTTGCTGCTATGCTTTGGTTGTTTTGAATACCATTGATTGAAGTTTGAAAATGTTACACCTATTCCCACATACCTTTGAGTGTGTTTGGAATGGATGTTTTATTTTTCAATTTTTTTTAGTAAGGGGGTGATCCGTCCTCCTTACAACATGGTATCAGATCCCATAGTAGTCAGAATCTGACTATTTCAATTTTGTCTCCCTAGTTAGAATCCTTGCCTTACCTTTAAGTGACATATTTTCCATAGAGTTGATCAATAGATAATGAAGGGTTGATTTAGGATCATATAGTTTCACATTAGAATGATGATGAATACAAGTAAAAGATCCATAAGTAACCATAATAACTTGAGGTTGTTTAGCTTGGCCTTTAGGCATCTACTAGGACATGAAGTTGAAAGCAAAGGTATCTATAAAGGATCAGGGTTTGGGGGCTGGCAAGATTTTCCTCTGCTCCACTAGCTTGGTGTATGAGGACTCCCGAATCCATATGATACTGGCTTGGCCTAAGCTGATATGAATTGTTCAAAATAGCTTGCTTTTAGGCAATAATATCCTTAGACATCTATATGATTTATCTTTAGGGGCCCTAATATGTTGAACTAGTCTCCCAGGTGTAAAGACTTGTTTGAGGATGGACAAGAGCAAGTTAACCCATAGTTCATAGTTAGCCTTTACAAGTTATGTTTCTTTTTTTGGCATGATGCTTATGTAGTTGGATGTAAGGAAGTGTAGTTGAACCATTTGTACCTATGGGTGGTGAATAAGTTGTTTTCTTATATGTAGATGTTTTGATTTCAAGGATGAAATCTCTTTAAGGGGTGGTGTGCTGTAACATACTAGATCTCAGACCCTACCCTGGAAGTTGACATTTTGGACTTAGCCAAACAAGGTTGAAGGTTAGACCTAAATAGATGTTTAGTATAACCCCAATGAGCTAATGCATGTATATAGCACCTTATGTAACCTGATGGTCTAACATTTATCTTAGGTCTATAATGGATACATAAAATATGCCACATAACTCATTTTGGTGGTAATATGAAGATAAGAAACTTAATTGGATGAATAATTTAGATAATGGGCCATATGACATATCTCATAAAACAAAGTCTCAAAAGTGGAAACAACTTCAAATTTTAAATCTACATATCAAAATTTACATGTCAAATTTCATCTAATTTGGACCACCTTGAAATATTATGATAAGTTTAGGAGAGAGAAAATGAGTAAAAGGCATAGTAATGAACAATGTGATTATATAACTTAAAAATATGGAAATAATGGAAAATTCATATTCAACACATCAAAGATAACTTGTGGATGAAGTTTGGTCCAATTTGGATGTTGTTTGTACAAGTTATGCAATTTTAGGTACATTCTAGACTTTTATGCAATTTACCCAATTGGGAGGTTTTCTTTGCAAATTGTCACATGCATTATAATTCTTATATATTACCTTACCATTCTCGAGTTTTTGAACCATAGGGAGCCAAGTTGCACCTTGGTTTGAAGGTGTTTCTTTCTAAGGGCATTTTAGGGATTACTCTCTTTATAAATGAGCTTATCTTTAGAAGCTATCAACCAATGGGGTTATTTCTTTAATTGGAGGTCAGTTTGAATGGCCTATAAGTGTCCATAAACTTACATTTGATATTCAAGAAGCCTCTATGAGCTGTTCTCTTGCATGGCCATGAAATCCTTAGGCTAAGGACACATGGAAAGCTCCATGGACACCTCATGCTTGACTTCTTCCTTATCCATAAAGGTTTGCATGTCCATTGGTACCCTTAGCATTGGACACATGGAAAGTAACTTGACACCTCGAGATTGACTTATTCCTTATCCATAATGGCTTTCATGTCCATGGACACCCTTATACATGACACATGGAAAGTCTCATATACACCTCATACTTGACCTCTTTCTTTCTATAGCCATATCTACCCCTTCCCAACTCCCAATTCAAAAACTCTTGATCTCCTTTATTCCCTCTATCTTAGAGCATAATTCCTACTCTATTTTTCCATGAAGGTTCTGTCCCAATGTAAATGGAGGTGCCTACCTTGGAGAAGAAGGCTCCTAGGGTTCCAAATTTATCTATTTAGGATTTCTTAAGCTCCTCCTTAGTGATTTTGACCAAAACTAGTAAGTTTTTTCCTTTCCTTTCCTATTTTTATGTTATTAGTCTTCCTTCCACCTTCCTCCAGGTTGGAACCATGTCCTTCCATGGTGAAACCTCACCTAGAACCCATAAACACCTCATCTCCATGTTCTTTTGTTAGGGTTTTTCACCTCTAAAGTGGAGAAGGTGATTCTTGCTCGAGATAGGAGCTTTGTTGGAGAAACCAGCCTCTGTATGCGTGGGAATCTTACTTATTGCACCTATCTACCTTCCCTAGAGGTTCTTTGGAGGCCTAGGCATGAATTGGACTTTTTATACTCTGAAGTTGAGGTATGATGTATCCCCTATTCTTCTATGTTAAGCAATTAACCTATGCTTATTCATTCTCTTAATCCTATGGACATTAGCCTATACACAATGTCTTTTCTTTGAAAATCATGGTTCATGTCAACTACCTTATTTGATATTGACCATGTAATCATGGATATTCTTTTGAACTCTTATCTTATGCTTTGTTCATGATGGAACTCTAAAAGATGACATGTGATGTCTTTTTCTCACTTATGAGGTGGATGTATATGTTGGTCACTATGTGGTGAATAGTTTATATATTCTGACTATACTTTCTACTTGCCTCTACGTTTAACATGCTATGTGATTTAGTAGCACTAGAGTAGTGTAATTGCATTAGTTTTTATGGCAGATGTGTTATTTCCTGTCAAGCAGACGTGATATTTCCTACTCTTTTGGGATGGAAACGAACCTCATACCCAAGGCAAGATGTGTGATTCTTGGCCCATGTTTTATATATTTGGGATATTGGAAGTATTCCTTTCTCTACCAGGTTTCAAGTTTATGAGACTTGTCCGCCTTTGTATTTATATTGTTCTAGGTCTATGTTTATCTCACATGCATGCAGGTTGATGATATGGGGTGTGTGCCCTAATTCTTTACATGTGCTTGTGTGACACAATCTTTATGTTTTATTAATGGCAAGTATTCTTTTGTTATCATATGATTTCAATTTCTTTTCTCTTGATACCCATTTGGGTGGTCCTTATCCTTTCTATGGGAAGCTTTTATATTTTATGTCCTTTATTCCATATGTTGCTCAATTTTCTTTTTAGTATGCTCATACCAACTTTTGCTGATGTCATCTATTTTCTCTTCTTGCTGGGGTATGTTTTCAATCCTAGGTGATAGACTTGGATGATAAGGCAGGAAGTTTTGGACTAGCTTAAGGAGTTAAACCTTGAAGCCAAAGTCGTTATGGTTTAGATTCCTCTCTACTTAGATCCTAATGTTGTATCATACATGTAAACCCTTATGTGATATTATGATGTACTTTTAAAATCTTTTATGAAAATTGGATATAGTCATTCTTTTTATTCCTATGCTATACTTTGGTTGTTTTGAATACCATTTATTGAAGTTTGAAAATGTTACACCTATTCCAGCATACCTGTAAGGACCCTGTCCTTCGTTTAGGGTTTACCCTGTTTTTTTTGCTTAACCTTGATGCTTGAGTTCTTTTGGGCTTGGTTGAACTTGTTGGGCCTTGGGGTGCCTTGCTTTGGTTTGGTTGAGCCTTGTATCGTCCAAGAGGTGTGTGTATCGGCCAAGGTGTGTGTGTGTCTCCCATGGGGTGAGGTGTGTCGCCCATGGTGCAAGTTGTTGTGTCGCCCATGATCTTTGACCTAGCCTTGACCTTGTTTGTGTCACCACTAGTGGACACTTGGTACATACCTTGGTCATGTGTATAGAGCTTGCTAGAGTGGTGGCTCATGCACTAGGTCAAGTGTCCCTAGGTAGGCGACACCTTGCTTGGTTCCACCTTGTTTTCTCCTCCCTTTCCTTCTATATAGGTGGTTCCTTCCCTTAGCTAGGAGTTCCTTTGGTCCTTTGGTTTCTCTCTACCTTGGTGCACGACACAACCCTTATTCTTTGCAAGTGGTGGCTGATACCCCCTTAGAGGAGCAGATTGGTGGCCGATATCCTTGGTGTCTCCTTCTTCCTTGCTTGGTTGTGCTTGGAGCTAGGAGCTTGGAGCTTGCTTGAGGCGGGTTACATAACCTCTAACCCTAATTACATTATCTCTTGCTATGATCTTGTTAGTAGCTTAGTTCTTGCGTAGCTTCCATGTTGACCGATCCTTATGATCTAGGGGTTTTTAGGTGAGCAATACTCCTTTCTCCTCTTGGTCTAGAGGAGTGAGCTTGAGCTTCTAGTATCATGAGCAACACCCCTCTTTCTCTTAGACGATTGAGGTGAGCTTGTGCTCTAGTTGTTTGGGCAATACTCTCCTATCACCATGGGCTAGAAGGGTGAGCTTGGTCTTGGTGGTGACTCTTTCTAGGGTTTCTCCTTGTGACCCGTTTGGTGATAGAAGATGTGCAAGACCCCTCTTTCTTAGTTGATTGAGGTGATCCTCTTCTTGACCCACTAGGGTTTCGGGTGTTCTTGTACCTAAGGTGGAAGATGACCTTGGAAGTTAACACCTTGGATGACACGAGCATGGGGAGGTGCTGTCTGACAATCCTCTTGACCTAGACCCCTTGCACGACACATGTGTGGACGATATTCCCTTTGGCCCCTTTTGGTGACGGGTGTCACAACTTTGCCTTGCCCTGTGACGGCCGTTAGGCCATGGTTTGGATGGATGGACAATAGGTCTGTGATGCTTAGTTGAGATGAACCCTTGGACGATACCTCTTGTGGAGCACCTTCCACGGTTGACTCTTGAGGTGAGCGTTGCTGGGGTGGGCACGTACACTAACCCTTGACGCTCGACACAGGCACTGCACGCTAGAACAGGTTGCACGCTACCCGTGCATGGGGTAAGCTTGAGCTTGACACCGCATCGCCTGGCAGTGCACACTCGGGGTGTGCGTCACCCTGCCTGGCACCGTGTCACCCAGTAGAGCTGCACGCCCCAGTGCGCGTTACACAACTGATACCCTGCTACCCGTTAGCGTGCACGGCATGGCGCGCGTTGCGTTAGTCGATATACCCTCCACGGCACAGCTGCACGGCTGGCTCTTGGCAACTTCGGTTGTAGACTCCAGGGTGTGGATTCGGGCCCGTAGCCCAATTGTGATAGAAGAGCATGGTGAACAGGCCCATGGCTCAGGATATGTGATATGAGGAGCATGAATGCGCTCAGGGCTCAGAGTACGGTGAACAGGCCTGTGGCTCAGTTTCACTAGCACCAAGACCTGTACCGGGGTGGGCTAGGCAGAGGGTAGCCTGACCCTGTGGCTAAGACCACTTCAGCATGAGACTGCAGTCCTGCTTGTATTGTACTCATGCACTGACCATGAGGCAGAGAGGTCGTGGAGTCCGGCTCTTCCATTGAACTTGTATGACACCAGCTTGGGTTTCGCAATCGAAGGTTGGATTTGAGTGGTACGGCTCACTTCCTTAGGGCATAATAATACGTAATCCAGCCATTTAGTATTTACTACATAAGACAAACACGAAACATTGGTTGAGGCCTTGTTTGTGTAAGTTACTCTCAACACATCTTGCAATTGCTTATATGTTTCTCATATGTGGTAGATCTTTATAAATCTTATCTTGATAATCATGTCCCTTAAACAAATAGTTGAATATATGCTGGAATACATTTGGTAAACTTGATAAGTATGAACATCTTTATCTTATAACTTCTCTTGTTATACTTTTTCTCAGTTAGCTGCTTTATATATATACCTGAGGTTTTGTAGTTTCGGCAGGGAGTTATGTTTCTCGCTGGGACAATGTTGAATTGTCTCACCCCACTGGTTTACACCCTTTTTAGGTGGTCGAGCTAGGCGTGGTGGTGGTCGCGGAGTTGCGGCCGAGCAGCGAGAAGAGCAGTAGAAGGCAAGCGATGGAAATGCTACTGTTTTGAATGTTTTGTAGTAGAGTCTAGAGTCATCCATGTACTCTCAGGTCCTTGGTGGTGTTTTGACGTTGTTTCACGATGTATAGCTGTAGATTTTTTGTATATCCTGCTGCTGGCCGGATGTGGGCCTTTATGTATGTATGAACAGGTGATGAACTCATGTGATGACAAGATAGTTGTTGCCTTAAGCTGTGGACATATATCGAGGCTTGTATATATGTATATAACATGTTTTCTTGCAGGATGTGGACTATAATGTAATAGTTTCTCAATTTATCAGCTTTCCGCAATCGGTTTTAATTAACCCGTGTTTTCGATAATCTGTGGTTATGGTGATTTTCCACACGTTTTCGTGTAACACCTCACTGTCTGTGTGATAGTGGGATGTGTTGCCACAAAGTTTGGTATTAGAGCTTTAAGGTCGCTGAGTCTACAGGGATTTAGGACTAGGTTGTGTCTGTTCTTATGAGTTTTATAGATTTTCTCACAATCATCTTCAGCCCTCAGCGGAAGAAAAGCCAAGATGTCTGGAAATCACGAAGAACACGCTGCTAAGCACAACGATGCTGCATCAGTTGATGGAGCTGTAGGTCAGGCACATGAAGATCGGGTGCCTGAGGTCCCCCAACCTAACACAGCCATACTTGAACATCCTTCCTACCAACAACTTATGACACAGATGATGGCTACGATGAATCTCATGGTTGAGCGATTGCCAGTGCCTCCTCCGAGAGCACAGGCTCCCCATGGTGAAACATCGGGTATTGGGAAGACCTTCGCGGCTTCGTCGAGTCGGAGCTTCGTATTATGCTGGAACGGCTGATCCAACGGATGCAGATCTATGGCTGACAAGTCTTGAGAAGGCTTTTTGGATCCTCGACATCCCCGAAGCAGACAAAGCAAAGCACGCTGTCTACCTTTTGAAAGGTAGTACTGGTCACTGGTGGACCATCAAGGAAGAAAAGCGGCCTGGTGAGGAGATCTTTTGGGAGGTTTTCCGACACGAGTTCGTCACCAGATACTTCCTGAAGATGTATCTGTATGAGAAGACTAGTCAGTTTGAGAGCCTGCGACAAGGAACGATGAACATCACTGAGTATGAAGCCAATTTCATGGACCTGTTGAGATTCTGTCCTCACATGGCAGCGACAGATGAGGAGCAGATCAGACGTTTTAGGAAGGGTCTGAGTTCTGAGCTGACAACCCCTGTGTCTACATTGGAGAATCGAGAGCAGTTTGCTAAGTTTGTGGAATTTGTCCGGAGGATCGAACGATCAGTAAGGGAGAAGAGAGAGTCTATGGCTAAGAAGAGACCTGCTCAGTTCCAGGGGCAGAGGTTTGGTGGCTTCAAGAAGCCAAGGTTTGCAGCACCGTCAGTGATGAGAGGTTCTGGTGGACCGTCTCAATGGTCTCCGAGTAAAGGAAGAGGTTATGTTTCTTCACCATCTAAGGCACAAAGTACACCTTCCGTGGCAGTGACAGGGCCATCTAGGCCACGGGTTGATGATAGAGCATGCCATCAGTGTGGTCAGATCGGGCATTGGAGGTTCAACTGCCCAAATAGAGATGTTGAAGTGACGCAACAACCGAGGCAGAATCAACAAGGATCAGATCAGCAGTAGCCCAGTGGTAGTAGAGGACGAGGACGCGGTCAAGCATCTCAAGCTGGATCGTCTGCTCAAGGAAGCAGAGGGCGTGGACAGCAAGCAACGACTCAATTCTATGCTATGAGTCAGCCAGAGGCGATAGTCAACCCACGAGTAGTGATAGGTCAGATGGAGTTATTTCATTCTGATATGTCTTCTTCTTGCCTTATATCTGTTCTGGTTGACCCGGGTGCTACGCACTCTTTTATCGCCTATAGTATGCTTGAGAACTGTCGTTTACCTGTTAGTCGTTATAAGGATAGTTTGTTTTTAGAAAACCCTCTTGATGGTTCCTCATTGCTTCGAGAAGAGTGTCCATCTTGTGTCTTGTCTTTCTCGGGACATCGCATTCAAGTGGATCTTATACCACTTGATATGCATGGGTTTGATGTTATCCTTGGGATGGATACCCTAGAGAAGTATAAGGTTGTTTTGGACTGTGGTTCCAAGCAGGTAGTGTTTTATGATTACGGGGAGAAGTGGATCTTCCAAGGAGATAGGAAGATTCTTCCGATGTGTCTAGTCTCAGCTCTGGTGGCAGAAAAGTTGCTACGACAGGGATGTGAGTCATTCTTAGCTCATGTGGTGGATAACATCGTGGCTACCAAGGAGAAAGGTCTGAGCCTCGAGGAGGTGTCAGTTGTCCGAGAGTTTGTAGATGTGTTTCCTTAGGAGTTTCCTGGTGTTCCCCCACCCCAAGAGATTGACTTTGAGATCAATCTGGTACCAGGAACGCAGCCAGTTGCACAGACGTCGTATAGGATGGCTCCAGTAGAGATGGCAGAGCTGAAAAAGCAATTACAAGAGTTGCTGGACAAAGATTCCATCCGACCGAGCACGTCGCCTTGGGGTGCTCCCGTGTTGTTCGTCAAGAAGAAGGATGGTTCGATGCGGTTGTGTATAGACTACCGACAATTGAACAAGGTCACGACCAAGAACAAGTACCCGTTTCCAAGTATAGATGATCTGTTTGATTAGTTGCATGGTGCTACAATGTTTTCAAAGATCGTTCTACGGTCCATATATCATCAGTTAAGGATCAAGGCGGATGACATACCAAAGTCAGCTTTCAGGACGAGGTATGGTCATTTCGAGTTCATGGTTATGCCGTTTGGGCTAACCAATGCACCTGCTGCTTTCATGGACTTGATAAACAGAGTGTTCTGTCCATTCTTAGACCAGTTTTTTGTAGTCTTTATCGATGACATCTTGATCTATAATCGGGACAGGCTAGAGCATGAGAAACATCTTCGACAAGCATTGACTCTTCTTTGCCAACATTGGTTGTATGCCAAGTTCAACAAGTGTGAGTTCTAGTTGGAAGAAGTGACTTTCTTGGGTCATGTGATATCTGCTGAAGGAGTCAAAGTAGATCCGAAGAAGGTAGAATCCATTGCAGATTGGGAGCAACCAAAGACGCCGACAGAAGTTCACAGTTTTCTGGGATTAGTAGGATACTACCGGAGGTTTATCAAGTATTTTAGTGTGATTGCTTTGCCGATGACAAAGTCGATGAGAAAGGATGTGCCTTTTGTCTGGGATGATCGATGTCGACAAGCTTTCCAGAGTTTGAAGGAGAAGTTGACCAGTGCTCCAGTGTTAATCCTGCCAGAGCCTGGAAAGGGCTACGTTATTTTCTGTGATGCCTCCAAGAAAGGCTTAGGTTGTGTGCTGATGCAGGAAGATCATGTGGTTTCTTTTGCTTCGCGACAGCTTAAGAAACACAAGGAGAACTATCCAACTCATGACTTGGAACTGGCAGCAGTGGTTCATGCGTTGAAGATTTGGAGACACTATCTTTATGGGGAAGTGTGTCAGATCTTTACAGATCATAAGAACCTGAAGTACATCTTTACACAGCAAGAGCTGAACATGTGATAGAGGTGATGGATGGAGTTGATCAATGACTACGACTGCACTATCGAGTATCATCCTGGTAAGGCGAATGTGGTAGCTGATGCGCTTAGTCGAAAGTCTTCTTTTTCTTCCAAGAAGGCACAGTTGAGTTCCCTGATATGCCCTAAGCGGGATATGTTTGTTTCCTTCCGGAGGATGAATGTGCAGATGGAGGTTTCCTCGTTAGCTGGACTTTTAGCACAGATGCAAGTCAAGCCTATGTTGAGACAACAGATCAAAGATGCCCAGCAGACATATGATGCAGTACAGTTGATCAGATCAGAGTTCGGCAGCAAAAAGCGTGATGGATTTATGAGTCCAAGGATGGGCTAGTTTTCTATCGTGATAGGATGGTGGTTCTTGATGTTGATGAGCTGAGGAAGTTAGTGCTCGAGGAAGCACACACATCGATGTATTATATGCATCCAGGTGTCACCAAGATGTATCATAGTCTGAAGGACTTGTATTGGTGGCCCGGCTTGAAGAAAGATGTAGCTGAGTTCGTGGCTAGATGTGTGGTTTGTCAACAAGTGAAGGCTACACATCAGAAGCCGGCATGTACGTTGCAACCTTTGCCGATACCGCAGTGGAAATGGGATCATATCACCATGGATTTCATAGTTGGTCTACCCAGGACAACTAGGAATCATGATTCCATTTGGGTAATAGTGGACAGATTGACGAAGTCTGTCCACTTCCTACTAGTAAAGATGACGTATACAGCCGAGAAACTCGCTCAAGTATATGTGGATGAGATAGTATGTTACATGGAGTACCAGCAACAATAGTTTCTGACAGAGGTCTGCAGTTTACAAGTCGTTTTTGGGAACAGTTGCACAAAGCATTGGGAACGCAGTTGAGATTCAGTACCACTTTCCATCCACAGACAGATGGACAGTCTGAGAGGACTATTCAGATTTTGGAGGATCTTCTCCGAGCTTGTGTTTTGCAGTTCCTAGGCAGTTGGGATATACATCTCAGTTTGATAGAGTTTGCTTATAACAACAGTTATCAGCGGAGCATTGACATGGCTCCCTATGAGGCTTTGTATGGGAGGAAGTGTAGATCTCCTTTGTGTTGGTATGAGTCTGGTGAGTATCAACTTTTGGGTCCTGAGTTAGTATCAAGGTGATACAACAATAGTTGAAAGTGGCACAGGACATGCAAAAGTCTTATGCGGACAATCACCGACGACCTTTGGAGTTCCAGGTAGGAGACAAAGTATACCTTAAGGTCTCGCCGTGGAAGAGAGTGCTAAGGTTTGGTCGGAAGGGTAAGTTGGCACCCATGTATATGGGGCCTTACCCAGTCACAGCACGAGTAGGCAAGGTAGCTTATGAGATAGAGTTACCCCCAGAGTTGCACAGGTTACATCCAGTGTTCCATGTCAGTATGCTTAAGAAAAGTCATCCAGACTCAGGAACAGTGATACAGCCAGTGGGAGTTGAGCTTGATGAAGATGTGACCTATGAGGAAGGTCCTGTGGCTATCCTTGACAGGAGAGTTAAGAAGTTGAAGAGGAAGAACTTGTTTCTGGTAAAGGTTCTTTGGCATCACCATGGTGTTGAGGAAACCACGTGGGAGCTTGAGGAAGAGATGATGAGAAAGTATACCTCGCTTTTCTCTTCGGATTTCGGGGATGAAATCCCTTAAAGGGGGTTAGCTTGTAAGGACCCTGACCTTTGTTTAGGGTTTACCTTGTTTGTTTTGCTTAACCTTGATGCTTGAGTTCTTTTGGGCTTGGTTGAGCTTGTTGGGCCTTGGGGTGCCTTGCTTTGGTTTGGTTGAGCCTTGTATCGTCCAAGAGGTGTATGTATCAGCCAAGGTGTGTGTGTGTCACCCATGGGGTGAGGTGTGTCGCCCATGGTGCAAGTTGTTGTGTCGCCCATGATCTTTGACCTAGCCTTGACCTTGTTTGTGTCACCACTAGTGGACACTTGGTACATACCTTGGACATGTGTATAGAGCTTGCTAGAGTGGTGGCTCGTGCACTAGGACAAGTGTCCCTAGGTAGGCGACACCTTGCTTGGTTCCACCTTGTTTTCTCCTCCCTTTCCTTCTATATAGGTGGTTCCTTCCCTTAGCTAGGAGTTCCTTTGGTCCTTTGGTTCCTCTCTACCTTGGTGCATGACACAACCCTTATTCTTTGAAAGTGGTGGCCGATACCCCCTTGGAGGAGTAGCTTGGTGGCCGATATCCTTGGTGTCTCCTTCTTCCTTGCTTGGTGGTGCTTGGAGCTAGGAGCTTGGAGCTTGCTTGAGGAGGGTTACATAACTTCTAACCCTAATTAAATTATCTCTTGCTATGATCTTGTTAGTAGCTTAGTTCTTGCGTAGCTTCCATGTTGACTGATCCTTATGATCTAGGGATTTTTAGGTGAGCAATACTCATTTCTCCTCTTGGTCTAGAGGAGTGAGCTTGAGCTTCTAGTATTATGAGCAACACCCCTCTATCTCTTAGATGATTGAGGTGAGCTTGTGCTCTAGTGGTTTGGGCAATACTCTCCTCTCACCATGGGCTAGAAGGGTGAGCTTGGTCTTGGTGGTGACTCTTTCTAGGGTTTCTCCTTGTGACCCGTTTGGTGATAGAAGATGTGCAAGACCCCTCTTTCTTAGTTGATTGAGGTGAGCCTCTTCTTGACCCACTAGGGTTTTGGGTGTTCTTGTACCTAAGGTGGAAGATGACCTTGCAAGTTAACACCTTGGATACATGAGCATGGGGAGGTGCTGTCCGACAGCCCTCTTGACCTAGACCCCTTGCACAACACATGTATGGACGATATTCCCTTTGGTCCCTTTTGGTGACAGGTGTCACAACTTTGCCTTGACCTGTGATGGCCGTTAGGCCATGGTTTGGATGGATGGACAATAGGTCTGTGATGCTTAGTTGAGATGAACCCTTGGATGATACCTCTTGTGGAGCACCTTGCACGATTGAATCTTGAGGTGAGCGTTGGTGGGGTGGGCGCGCATACTATCCCTTGACGCCCGACACAGGCACTGCACGCTAGAATAGGTTGCACGCTACCTGTGCACGGGGTAAGCTTGAGCCTGACACTGCGTCGCCCGACAGTGCATGCTCGGGGTGCGTGTCACCCTGCCCGACACCGTGTCACCCGACAGAGCTGCATGCCCCAGTGCGCGTTACACAGCCGATACCCCGCTACCCGTTAGCGTGCACGACATGGCACGCATTGCGTTAGTCGATATACCCTACACGGCACAACTGCACGGCTGGCTCTTGGCCGTTGCCCGATATACCTAAGTGCACGACACTTGACCGAGCGTTGCTTAGCTGCATGCTTGAGAGCTGTTACCCTTGGTAGAGCGACATCGCGCGTGGCACACTGCCGTTGTGAGTTGGATATGTGATGAGGGCAGGTTGCCCGATACAACCTATGGTGAGGGTGAGCTCTACCCGATACAGTTTTTAGTGAGGGTTTTGAGTACTTCTTGTGAGGGTTCCATTTGTCATGAAAAGCTGATGTGTTGTCTATACTCTTGTTAATCTATGGTGATTTTTTTCATGATAAGTATTTATTATGATAAAGCTTTTCATCTAAACTTAACATGGCTATACACACAAATGTGATCACTTTGATTATCTGTATAATGCTAAGAACAATAATGAGCATGCAAAAGGGTTTGCTTAATGATGTGACTTATGCATGTGATCATAAGATGAGGCATGATTAAGAAAAGGATATAATCATTAATGTCCCTTTGTGTTGATAAATCAATTAAGTACTAAATGTCACCCTGTGTTGATAATGCGAGTTTCCAAGTTATTCATGATGATTATTGAATAGTGCTAACCATGCAAGTAATGCATAGCCAAATGAAAGGCTATGCGGAATGAATATATGAGAACAATGAGATAACATGTACATTATGAATGTTGTTCCATGATAATGATGATGATGTAAGCCCTGAGAGGCAGAGGCAACATATGATGAGGGATTGAGATCCCACGGTATAAATCTGGATGTTTGGCAAGAGGCCAAGTGATAACATGTGATGTTGGATCAGTATGATGTGAATTATAGTAAAAGCAACTGTTGAGTTTTATATTGTTTACCTCTGTTATAATTGCATGTTATACAACTTGGTTGAATCTTGCAATCCATATAAAAGATACTAATTAATCACAGTGAAATATATCATGTAGTTGCCCTAGCCATAGATCCATCATCATCAGGAATTGGTGATGGTGAAGCGGGTTCTTCTGCGGATTAACCCGGAGCGCATATTGTTGAGTATGCGAGGTTTATCCTAGCCTAAAGTGAGGAGGTAAGAGTGCAACTTCATTTGTAGACTCCAGGGTGCAGATTCAGGCCCGTAGCCCAATTGTGATAGAAGAGAATGGTGAACATGCCCATGGCTTAGGATATGTGATATGAGGAGCATGAATGTGCTCATGGCTCAGAGCACGGTGAATAGGCCCGTGGCTCAGTTTCACTAGCACCAAGACCTGTACCGAGGCGGGCTAGGTAGAGGGTAGCCTGACCCTGTGGCTAAGACCACTTCAGCATGAGACTGCAGTCCTGCTTGTATTGTACTCATGCACTGACCATGAGGCGTAGAGGTCGTGGAGTCCGGCTCTTCCATTGACCTTGTATGGCACCGACTTGGGTTTTGCAACCGAAGGTTGGATTTGAGCGGTACGGCTCACTTCCTCAGTGCATAATAATACGTAATCCAGTTGTTTAGTATTTACTACATAAGACAAACACAAAACATTGGTTGAGGCCTTATTTGTGTAAGTTACTCTCAACACATCTTGCAATTGCTTATATGTTTCTCATATGTGGTAGATCTTTATAAATCTTATCTTGATAATCATGTCCCTTAAACAAATAGTTGAATATATGCTAGAATACATCTGGTAAACTTGATAAGTATGAACAACTTTATCTTATAACTGCTCTTGTTATATTTTTTCTCAGTTAGCTGCTTTATATATATACATGAGGTTTTGTAGTTTCGGCGGGGAGTTATGTTTCTTGCTGGGACAATGTTCAATTGTCTCACCTCGCTGGTTTACACCCTTTTTAGGTGGTCGAGCTAGGCGTGGTGGTGGTCGCAGAGTTGCGGCCGAGCAGCGAGAAGAGCAGTAGAAGGCAAGCGATGGAAATGCTGCTGTTTTGAATGTTTTGTAGTAGAGTCTAGAGTCATCCCTGTACTCTCAGGTCCTTGGTGGTGTTTTGACGTTATTTCACAATGTATAGCTGTAGATGTTTTATATATCCTGTTGCTGGCCAGATGTGGGCCTTTATGTATGTATGAACATGTGATGAACTCATGTGATGACAAGACAGTTGTTGCCTTAAGTTGTGGACATATATCGAGGCTTGTATATATGTATATAACCTGTTTTATTGCAAGATGTGGACTAGAATGTAATAGTTTCTCAATTTATCAGCTTTCTGCAATCAGTTTTAATTAACCCATGTTTTCGATAATCTATGGTTCTGGTGATTTTTCGTACATTTTTGTGTAACACCTCGCTGTCTGTATGATAGTGGGATGTGTTGCCACAATACCTTTGAGTGTATTTGGAATGAATGTTTTATTCTTAAATTTTTTTAGTAAGGGGGTGATCCTTCCTCCTTACATCCTACCTCCCTCCTTTCTATATAAAAATTTCTTAATAAATATAGTTTGTAAGGAGATAATAACCTGAGATCTTGTCCTTGAGCACTCTCAATAGTTCAATGGGAAAATGGGGCTATAATATATGATGATCTTTTGGATTAAAGGCATTGATATGTAAGCACCCATAGATGGTTGAACCGGTTTAACCTTCCTAACTGTTGACGATGTAAATAATAAGTATTAATGGCATTGCTTACTTGTTCCATTGTTTTTTATGAAATCTTCATAAATAACTAGATATAATCATTTGGATATAGGGGGTGGTGGGGTCTGTAGGGGTGCAAGGGGGTGGCGGCGGCGATGGCGTCCGACCTAGTCGAGACTCTGGGGGGAGGGGTGTTCCGAGGCAGTTACCTTTAGGAGTGAGTATCATGGAGCTAGTGGAGTTCATTGGGGTGATCTAGGGTGCCAAGTAGAGCCAGGAGAAACCCTTTGTTAGGGGTAAGAGTTTCCATCCCAGTTGTTGGCCTAAACATGCAGTATGTAGGGATGCACGAAAGAACTAATAAAGGGATTTATGGAGAAGGGGATGAAGTAGCCTCGTTTGAACAAGGGTTTGGTGGCAACAGCCCAAGGGTTGGGAATGCAAATACCATGAATACAAAATACCATGGATATTTTGCGACCGCATTAGATACCAACATGAGTGTCAACAATAGTTGGTGTTAGGAAGGATCAAAGTCTTTCAGCAACACAGTTGCGGGGAATCAAGGAGAACATAATGTCTTTCTCAAAAGCCTATACAAGAGTAAGTTATCAATCACTAATGTCAAACTGAATTTTGTAGATGGATGCCCTACACTAGAGACCGATCTTAATGCAAAGGAGGATCTAGCTCATCCATGGAAATATATAGTTGTGTCCCGGTTGATTGGAGTAGATGTGGGTTATATGACGATGCGAGACATGCTAAAACTGATGTGGAGTCCCATGGGGAGATTCTATATGTATGAGGTCGATCTTGGACACTACATTATGCAGTTATCATGGAAGAGAGATTTCAACTTCGTGCTCACAGGGGGGCATAGAATGTGTTTGGATGTTTCCTGGCCATTTGGCAGTGGTACCCCACCTTTGAGCCTATAAAATAATGACCTAAATACTTGGTAGCGTGGTTAAGGATCATGGACTTGCCTCTTAATTTATATGTACCTACTAGATTCAATTATATAGGGCTTGCACTTAGTAGTCTGGTGAAGGTCGATGCCCATACTATGGCAAGGACCAGGAGAAAATTCACATGGCTGGTGGTGGAGATTGACCCATTAAAAAATCAAGCTAGTATAATCGTGATTAATGACATCGAATACAACATACTCTATAACGTTTTCTCAGACTACTACTCCATATGTGGGAAACTACGACATAACCCCACGATCAGATGTGAAGAATACACAAATTGAGAAGGACTCAGGAATGGAGGACTGCAATGAGTCTAGGCAAAATGAATCAAACCCAAAAAATAAAGATGAACATTGTCAGGAACAAAAGTAAACAGAAGCACAGAAAGCTCCCATACATGCCCCAGGGTCAGACCTAGAACCTGAATATGTTTAATAATCTGACTGATAATGAGGATGAACACCTAAATGGCAAGGAGGTTTCACAACTGACAAACAAAGGAGACTCTACAACAAATAACAGCCAGGGTGGCACCAGTAAAGTGTGGAAAAGGAAGAAGATCACGACAATAGATGACAAGAGAGAGGTTCTGAAATGAATAAAAATTGTGGGAACAACTCATCATCAACGGTGGGCTCTAAGAAGATTGCATCTGATAAAAACATAAGAGGTTAACCTATATGTAGATGAAGTGGTGGAGGAGGTGACCAACGTTGAGGGTGATGAGGGAAAAGTGCAACACTCGGATGAAATGAACATTGAAAAGGCAGTCAACATAGAGGAGAAGATTATAAGCAATGAAGTAGTAGGTGAGGTGGACATGCCAACAACAACTGAGTCAAGTGAGGGGGATGATACATCAGGTCATATGGATAAGGAAGTAGAAACATATGGAACTAGCATATATGTCCCTACACCATTACCCGCAGGGAGGAAAATTAAAGGCTCTAGATCAAACATGAAACCAGCTAGAGTAATTCCCCCCTATGAACATTGGAGGAATTTCCCAAGGATGAATAAGGAGACATAAAAGGACATGAAAAATGAAGAGAAGGAGAACCATATAAGATGGTCTGAATGTGTAGAGGATCATGGGTATCTTATAATCTAACTATAGATTTTGTTTCTATGATAGATATCCTCTACCGGAACATTAGAGGGGCCAACAAGCTTGATACTTGCAGGGTCCTTAAAGACATGATCAAGATGAAGAAATTGAAGGTCAATATAATATTAGAGACTATGATTATTGGTAAGAAGGCATTGGTCACTATAAAACATCTTGGATTCACAAACTCTCACATGGTGGAAGCGAGGGGGTCTGCAGGTGGTATTTGGATATGTTAGAAGGCTGAAGATTCTACTATCAAGATCATTAACAATCATAGATAGTTCATTACCTTCCTGATTAATGGGAAGACATTAGTCACCTTTGTCTATGTGAATCCACACACATAAGTATGGAATCTATTCTGGTGACATTTAGTGGAGATGGGTCAAAGGTTCAAGCAATAATGGATAGCGGTTGGTGGTTTTCATACTACACTCTACCCTCGTGAGAAAATTGGGAGAAAGCATTACAACTATAGTGAGGCTAGATTTTTTTAGCAGTACACTCCTTGAGGCTGGGATGACATATTTGGGCTATGCAGGTGCCAAGTTCACCTACATCCATGGATGACCGTGAGAGTGTCTTATCGTGCAATGGCTAATACATACTTCATATCCCAGTACCCCCAGTTTGTGGTTGAACACTTACCGAAAGTGGAGTTTGATCATTGACCAAACTTGGTAAGAACCTGTAAGAAGAAGCAGACACATAGTCAGTTCTATGTAAGAGCCTCTTGGAGTACAAACAAAGAGTTTTAGCATATGCTCATGAATGTGTAGCCAGTTGACATAGATTTCAATTTAGTACTTAGTACAATGAGGGGTGAATTTGATAAATGGGCAACAACCTGGCAGAAGCTCATCAGAAAAGAGAAGAGGAGGATTCTCATAAATATGGAAATTCTACAAACCAACCCAGACAACCATTATTATTAGATTACTAATGATTTGTGTTCACAGATGCATGCCTAATACATCAGAATCTTAAGATAGGAGAAGGAGGACCTCAAGAAATGGAGTCACATACACTGGTTAAACAACTCAGATTCCAATAGTAAGTTCTATCCAGCCTATATTAATCAAAGATGTAACACTAATACCATGCTAAAAGATGACAAAGGGAAATGGATGACAGAGGAGAATAAAATCCAGGCTACCTTATTCAATCATTTCCAAAAAGTCTAATTGGCATACAGTGAAGGATTCCCTCCAATGCACGATTAAAAATGCCACATTAGAGGAGCAACTAGAGTAAAGGATGTGTGATGCCAATATTGTTCTAATACTAAAATTCCAAGCCTAGAGAGAAACGAGCATTTTTAGCCTGTCTCCCTGAGCAACTTATGTATAAAACTAACATCAAAGATCATTATGAGTAGACTTAAGAAGTACATGAATGATTGGGTCTCTCCCATCCCAAACACGTTCATACCAGGTTGTCACATTTATAATAATATTACAGTCTCCCAAGATATCATTCACAATATGAGGAAACATAACCCGGTCAGGACATGGCCATTAAGATTGACCTTTCAAAAGCTTATGATAGAATGGCTTTGCCATTTATCAAGGATAATCTGGATAAATTGGGTTTCCCTACACCTATAGTTTCATATATTATGCAAACTATTTCAAGGGGTGAAGCTTCTATTTTGTGGAACAACAAGGTCGATGGCACCTTCAAAGATACTAGAGGTCTATGGCAGGAAGACCCAATTTCCCCATACTTGTTCATTCTCTATCTAGAGAGGCTCATCTAGTGAATTGAGGAACTAGTGGAAACGAAGAAATGATCTCCTATTAAAATATCAGCAAAGGGATCATATATCTCATACCGCTTTGCGGATGACATGCTCTTATGTTCCAAAGTATCCCCTTAGTAGATGAAGGTCATTAGTGCGTGCTTCAGGGAGTTTGAAGGAGTTTTTGGGTAGGTTATTGCTGTTAAGAAAACAAACATCCATTTCACAACAAGTGTTCCATCTTCAGTCAAGAGACAAATCTATAGGTGTAGGGGATTTAAAGAAATGTCATATCTGGGGAGATATCTAGGCATCACACTCATTCATTCGAGGGTCAGGTTCAAGACCTATGAGGATACAATGGCCAAAGTGACATCGAAGATAAATGTCTGGTCCACAAAACACTATTTCTTGCTGGTTGGGTGTGCCTGGACAAGTCCATGCTCACTAAAATACCTAGCTACATGATGAAGACAACATCGTTACTGGAAAATCTCAATGACCGAATAGACAGTAGCATTTAAAACTTTGTGTAGGAATGAAACCACAAGTCACACCCATTAGCGTTGGTAGCATGGAACAAGATTGCTTGCAGTAAAGTAGATGGAGGCCTTGGGATTAAAATAATGAGGGAGTGGAACCATGCAAAAATTTCAAAACATGCCAGGTAATTGAAGATGGGTTCAATCTCTTTCTGATGCAGGGGATTAAAGATGAAGTTAGATCACTTTAAGAAGGATTCATCCATGAATGTTTCCAGGCTTGGTAGGACAGCAATGCATCACAAGGAGTTCATCAATACTAATACCTATAAGATACCAATGAGTGGTAGGGAAATCAACATCTGGTTTGATAAGCGGTGCTACCCCGATTCCACTTTAAGTACAATGACTAGTGGATGGATATTAGATGATCTGGAGGACCTCGTGGTGGCCAAGATGGTGAGGTTCAATGCTAATGGGACCGAGGGTTCCTGTCAGAGTGGTTCCACAACCCAATGTTTGAACACATCTTGAAGATGGCCGTCCCATAGTACGAAGACGATAAGGATATCCATGTTTGGAGACACTTAGAGTCTGGTCAGTTCACAATGAAGAGCGCATACCAGATTTTTAGACATGATAAAGATGTGAAGGTTGAAGGGGGATGGAACCTGATTTGGAAGTACAAAGCGTCGACAAAGGTGAAGATGTTGGCATTGATCATTAGACACAATGCCATTCTCACAAATAGCCGATGAGCAACTAGACAATTGTGCAGTATTGATCGATGTCAACGCTATGGAGATGAGATTGAGTTAACTCTCCATGCGTTGAGGGATTGCCCAAAAGGTAGGGAGGTCTGGGAGAGATTGCTGCAAGTGAGAGATCATAATCTCTTGTTTAGAAAAATTTCATTGTGGAGCTGGTTGAGTGCAAACATCAAGAAATTCAAGCATGTTTTTATGATCGATTGTTGGCAAATTTAGAAGAGAAGGAACACAGAAGTGTTTGAAAATGTAAGCAACCCAATGACCCATCAGGTGAATTTCATCAAGAAGGAAGTGAAACTAATGAAAATTGTCTTTAGGGGGGAGGCACTGGTGCAGAGATGGAAAAATGTCTTTGTTGGAGCAGACTTGATACAAACCAAGTAATGATAAATATCTATGCTACATTCATAAAGAACAAGTCAACTATTGTCATTGTGTGCAGGGATAGAGAAGGTGCACGGGAAGGCTGCTTGGGCAACTTCATCAAAGTATAGAGCATCTTGGAAGTTGAGAAAAATGCCATTAAACTTGGGTTAGATCTCATTCTTGATAAAGGCCTGAGCAATGTGGTTATTGAAACATATTCCTTGCCAACTTTGAAGGTCACTGTCAAAGGACCTGAAGATAACCCTAGAATTTTCTAGTTGTTCAAGGAGTTATAGGTGAAGAGGAGGTGTGTGATGAATTTAGAGAAGATACCCCATGAGAGTAATCATGTGGCAGACAAATTAGACAAGTATCACCCAAATAACAATAGAGAATATGTTTACTACTGCAGCCCCCCTAATGACATTGTGCAATTTTTAGTTATGGACTTACATAATGGTAGTAGTACTATTAGGTTTTGTTCTAGTTTAGACAATGCAGTATGTAATCATGTTGTTTGGCTTGCATGAGGAGGGTGATATGAGTAAAATGACTTCCTCATCCCTCCCCCAAAAAAAAATCATTTGGATACAACCACATGCAGACGAAGAATTTGGATATAGGAAATCAAAACATAGGCTACACCAGAAGTACCTTTTATATTGATCGTCCAATAGAAAATGCTTAAAAAGTTTTGATAATGAAATGGTGAGGCACCCCTTAAACATTAGGCCCCAGAGATGAAATATCATAAAGGTATAAAGCAATGCAAATAAAAACTAGAATCTACTTGTGTCTTCTGGGTATTCCTCCATACTGAATGTACTATGTCTACTTCCTCCTCTTCCGAATGTGGTAGCTGGTGCCTCATTCTCCTAGCCCATTTCCATATTGATTAGTGATCTTGCAATGTGAGAATAGGTTGTATGCATCATTTATTTTATCTATGAGTGTTTGAAAGTTGTTTGTGCATTTGCTATGTTTCTTGTGATTTCTTTCTGTCCATATAATGCATATGATAGTTGCAATAAGTGTTTTATATATCGAGCATCATGATTTTTTGAGGCTCAAAAATATGAGAAAAGTTGTGAGGGTAATCTTTATGTTGTTATTATGGAGACAATATAAATTTTAGATCCATGTAGTGATGGTGGAACTCGTGAAAAGGTGTGAATTTGTTTCTTCTTAAGTGTTGAACTTATAGAATCTTGAGGGGCCATGAAATACTCTCTTAATGAAATTGTTGTCTAGTAAAGTTTTGTCATGCCTAATAAGCCAAACAATGATTTTTATTTGTATGGTCCTATGAAGATCCATGTTTCTTTGGTGGGGCAAGTGAAGCCATTATAACTAAGGAAAAGATAAGCATTATGTGGTGTGAATTTAGGACCCCAAATCCATGAAACACAATTATAAGTATTTGTTTATAAATGGTGGATGATATCATTAATGGTGTCAAAGGAATGTGGGAAGTAAGCATTTTATTAAGCATGGTACTTCTCTGACTTCCCAGAAGGGTCATTGAAATAGTCGTGTAGAGGTTGGTATGTTGTGGGGTATTTGAAAATTGTTGTTGATGTTGGGAATGGCGATACCATGGTACCACATGTCTTTCTAGAATAGGATGTGTTAGGAAGCATGTGGTGGAGTGCGAATGATACTTTGGATGATGGGTATGAGCTTATTTATATCTTTCCATAGAGGAGATTTTGTATGCTTAGTGATGTTCCTCCATGCATTTTTCTTTTTATAATATTTATGTATGATGTAATCTTTCCAAATGTAGTTTTCGTCATATATGAGTGTTGCTATAATTTTTATGATCATACATGTAGCATGCATTTTGAGATTGATAATGCCCCACCCCCCATAAATGTTGGGCGTACAAATGGTAGCCCAGTTTACTAGGTGTATATATGTTCTTTTGTGATTCCATATGAACTTATTTATAATTCTGTCAATGATGTGCATGATGTTGGTTGGGAGTGGGTTACAACACTTGGTAGTATGTAGTAATGGTAGAGAGTGAGCTATTGAGTAGGGTGAGTCAACCGACAAGATCAGGAAAGTTGTTTTTCCATGAATTGAGTCTACAATTCATTGTATTTATGATGTATTTGGGGAAGGATGTGGTGATACTGGGAGACCAAGATAAATGAAGGGATGTGATTCAATTTACAATTGAGAAACATCCGATATCGTGTTATCAATATAGGATCCATATGTGTTCCAATTATGGCAGATTTGTGTAGGTTGATCTTAAGACATGTCATATATGATAAAATGCCTAGAATGCGGATGATGTTGATAAAACTTGAGTCATTTTGTTTAATAAATATGATGGTGTTATCTGCATATTGAATTATGTTTTAATGCATTCATTAGGAGACTCAATCAGACCTCTCTGTGTACCCATTTTATTCATATTCATGAAAATGGATGCAACAATGATTAATATTTATGGTGACAGAGGGTCTCCTTGTCTAAGGCCATTGGTGTTTTTAAATTAACCAAAAGGTGATCCAATGAGAATGGTTGAGAATTTGGATGTTGATATACATGTATATATCCATTGGATCTAGTTGTGAGAGAAACTAAAACCATGCATGCATTGGATGAGGCAATTCCAATTGACATTGTCAAAAGTTTTTTAAAGTCTAATTTCAAGGATAGAAGAGGAGTATGGTTCATCTTACATGTGTGTATGGTTTCACTAAAAATGATGTAGACATCCTATATATTTCCTGTTAGCCAAGAAAGCACATTGTTATGGCCCTATGTGGCTATCTAGTTTTTATTTCATCCTGTTACTTAATGTTTTGTCTATGGTTTTGTAGAATGTGTTAATGAGGCTGATAGGTCTGAGTTGGTGAACCATATCACGATCCTCTATCCTCTTTGTTAATGCTATATGTGTGCGGTTGAGTACCCCTATTTGGTTGTTGACATAAGCCTGTGAATGTATACAATGTAGCAGATTCGTGAAATCAGTTTTGATGTGTGTCCAAATGATTTGATAAAATTCATTATTAATGCCATCCAGACCAGGAGATAAGTCTTTTCCAAGGTTGAATATTGTCGACGTGAGTTCAATTTCTATAAAGGGTTCTATTGATCTGGAAGGTGATACAAGTTTTTTTGGTGCAGATCATGTCCCATTGGATAAGAATGTGTGATGATGTGTTGTTTCTATTGTTGAAAAGAGTTTGGAAGTGAGAGACTATGTATGATGAAATAGTGTGTCTATTAGTAGTGTGGGTCCCTAGGTTGTCTAGACACTGAATAGAGTTGGTCCCAATGTTGTTCTTATAGCACCAATAGAAGATATTTTGTGTTATTATCTCCCTCTTTCATGCATATGATCTTGGATCTTTGTTTCCATATGATTTCATTTTGAATCCAGAGGTGTTCAAGTTCTAGTTTAATGGCTAGGGTGAGTGCTTGATTTGTATTGAGCTACTATCTACCAATAGAAATTGTGATTCCAAATCTGACAAGTTTTTTATGAATGTTACCAAATGTGGTTTTATTCAATTTCTTCAGAATAAGTGTGATGTTCTTATTATTTTTGTGTATTGAAATCCAAGTTCAGATGGTTGAATGGGAAGGGGCCAGTGTTGAAGGCAAGTGGTTTTGAAACTCGGGTGGTTCATCCAGAGATTTTCGATTCTAAAAGGGCTATATCCCCAAGAAGTGTGGATGGTGTTAATAGTGACGGGGAAGTGGTCATATATGAGTCTGGAGGATGTGAATGAGAAAGTGAGTGAGTATTGGTCTTCCCATGATTGTGAGCACAAAAACCAGTCAAGTCTGGCCCAGGAAGAACCACAGTTCAATGATTAAAGTGTGTTGAACATCTAGATGTCAGTGAGTTATAGAGGTAGAGATAAGAGAGTTGAAAAGTTTATCAAAATGGCTTAGTTTTGCAGTGTTGCTGGTAGTGTCAAGTTTCTCTTGGTTGTGTGTAATCATGCTGAAATCACTTTCTATGAGCCATGGGAAATCGACAAAGGTGTCATCCAGTTCTGTTATTTTATTCATGAATATATTTTTATCCTGGCTTGGCTCCCTATAGATGCTAGTGAATGTCCAAGAGTGTGGGTCGTATTGGTTGGAATTGTTGATGGTAATGTTGTAATTTTTGTATGAGTGGCTAGTAGTTTGAAAAATATTGTTGTTAATGCATATGATTATTCCTTCTTTGGTTCCAATCGGTGAGACTTGATTCCTTTCATTGATATATTTTCCTCCTATGTTTTGAAGCACAAATGGTGAGAGGTGAGTTTTGGTTTCTTGGATGGTAATGATATTAATTTTGTTTTTATATGAATCTTCTGATAGCCCTCTATATTTTGGCACTAGATGCTCCGCAAACATTCCAGGTCGCTATGATCATATATGAGCGGTATCTAAACTTAGCTAACTATGGTGTATATCTATGCTATATAGAGAGGTTTTGTTAGCTTTCATACTAAATGAATGTTTCTATTATTTTTCTATCCCATATATTTCTCAATGGCGTTTTAATGTTAGCAAATGCATCATCATCTAAATGTATACCTATATTCGATGCAAAAGATGTGAAAGAATTGATATCAGTCCATGATGCGATATCCGCTATGTTGTCGATAATTATATCATGATCACTGTCACATATATTACTCTGGTGGCTACATTTATGTTAAGTCTGGTCGCTTGGGCCATTGTACCTTTTGATTATGGTATGGTATTGTCAGATTTGAACATATGGCTACTTTATTTGTTTGCCATATCTTCACTGGGTGTTTATGGAGTTGAGCAGTATCTAAACATGAAGATATATCAGATTCAGATGATGTACTTTCATCTTCCACGACGAAGAAGTTTTTCTTATTGTGATCCTCTGGAGTGGATATGAATGAGCTTAAGGATGTTAGTGCATCTTGATCTTTGTTTGTCATCTTTCTCTTTGTACTATGCGATGTCCGGAGTTCTTCAATGATAGTTGTTTTTAATGTGTCGACTGTGGTTTTTGTGGAGTTATTGTGAAATGGAAAGGGTTAGACCTTATGCATGAAGCTTGTGTGAGTGTTTTTGTGGGTAAGATGTAATGCGAGGCCTTGTTTTTAATGTATCGACTGTGGTTTTGTCGGTATATGAAGATGGATTGGAGTTATTGCGAAATGGAAAGGGTTAGACCTTATGCATGAAGCTTGTGTGAGTGTTTTTGTTGGTAAGATGTAATGCGAGGCCATTTGAGTTGGGGTGGGGTGTGAGGTTTTGTGTTCATTCTGTGTGAGGGTGTTGCTCTTTTCATTTTCATACAATTTTCCAGTTGGATGGTTTCCTTAGAGGCTCCTGAATTTATTGTTGGTGGGGCAGAACTATGATAGAGGATGGCAGGAGGGAGAAATGATTCGTTGTTCCCGTTTTCAAAGGGAGCACGCTGCTCCTTATTTAACCATGGTACATTTATGCAGGCAGATCAATTTCACTGGCCTTGATTAAATCTAACATACAAGTGGCACTATTTTCAGTAAGGAGTAGACTAGTCCTTGCACAATAGGGACCAGCAAATCCGCTGGCGGCAGGAGACTAGTACTTGTTCCATTGTAACATTTTTTTTGAGTCTTAGGGAGACTCTGCTCTCCCTCCTCCTCAAACAGGTGTCAGAACCCGGATTACCCAAGGAGTTGATAATTACAGTGCGTTCAGGGGGATTCGAACCTGGGTCCCCCAGGGAGGACAAGCCGGACCGAACCACCTGAGCCACACTGGTCGGGTCCATTGTAACATTCATATAATAAAAGACTAGGATTGATGATTTACGTTCTCATTAAACAAGTTTATCTTGGGCGAAGGTCTAGGAAGTGGCCAGACATATTCATGCAGTTACATTATATTAGTAAAATGTCAGTCTCGGTTCATGAAAAATAAAATAACGACAACAAATGATAAAGGTCAAAAAACCTAAATAGCACGTTTGCACATTTTAATTATCAAAATGACATGATTCAAAATTTAATTCCCAAAATGACACATTTATGAGGCAATACGTCCCCAAAGAGGACGCATTGCTGCTGGTGGGACCAATGCGTCCCCTCGGGAGACACATTGCTACTTTAAAAACAATACATCCCCAATGGGGACACATTGCCTCCAGCAAAGCAATGCGTCCCCAAAGAGGACGTATTGCTTTTATTTATTTTTATTTTACTTTTTTTAATTATGATACCATGTACGTTATATAAATGCATATATATCTCAAATTGCTAAATGACCATAACTACATTAACTTATATACAATTATCTATATATTTTAAATGATAAAAGAACATAATAAAATAATAATAGAATATTATATTTTATTAATACATAATATTTATAAATTTAGATAGAAGTATTTAAATATAATGGATACAATACTAAAATCATATAGTTTCGTTCAAAACTATAGATATAAAACAAATATATACATATATACATATACATGTATATATTTATTTGTAAATTTAGAAAAAAAAAGACAAAACTAATATAGCAACATATAGCACATGTTGATATGCGCTATATATATAAATATACATAATATGTATAAATATTAATTTTAGTATTGAATCTATTAATTTTAAATACTTCTATGTATTTATAATTTTAGTATTGTATCCATGTATATAATATGTATACGTATATATGTATAAATATATAATTTTAGTATTGTATCCATTAATTTTAAATACTTTACTATATATTAAAATTATTGGATACAATACTAAAATTATATATTTTAAATACTTCTATCTACACTTTAGTATTGTATCCATTAATTTTAAATACTTCTATACTTAAAATACGTTACTAGAAATATTTAAAATTATATATTTTAAATGTAACATATTTAAAATTATATATAACATAATTAATGTAGATAATTATAAATTATATATTTTAAATTATATATTTTAAATATAACATATTTAAAACTATATATTTTAAATGTAATGTAGATAATTTTAGTATTGTATCCGTTAATTTAAAATTAATAGAGACAATACTAAATATATATAATTTTAGTATTGTATCCAATAATTTTAATATATAATAACGTATAATAATATACAATTTAAAATACGTTACTATATAATTTTAAATAATTCTAGTAACGTATATATAATTTTAAATACATTACATTTAAATACTTCTATATAATTTTAAATACGTTACTAGAAATATTTAAAATTATACATTTTAAATGTAACGTATTTAAAATTATATATAATTTTCGTATTGTACCCATTAATCTTAAATACTTATATCTACATTTATAAATATTATGTATTAATGAAATATAATATTATGTTATTATTTTATTATGTTCACTTATTATTTAAAATATAAGGTTAATTGTATATAAGTTAATGTAGATTATGTTCATTTAGCAATTTAACATATATATGTATTTATATAACGTACATGGTATCATAATTAAGTATAAGTAAATAAATAAATAAATAAAAGCAATACGTCCTCTTTGGGGACGCATTACTTTGCTGGAGGCAATGCGTCCCCATTGTGGACATATTAATTTTTAAAGTAGTAATGCGTCTCCCGAGGAGACGTATTGGTCCCTCCAGGAACAATGCGTCCTTTTTGGGGACGTATTCTCTAAAAAAATGTGCAATTTTGAAAATTAAGTTATGAATCGTGTTATTTTGGTAATTAAAATATCCAAACCTGCTATTTAAGTTTTTTGGCCAATGACAAAACAATCCTTTAAAATTGGCAACACAACTATTGGATGTGACCATGTTCCTTCTCCCGCCCTTTACCGAACTCGCCGGTGAGTGAGGGGTCTGGATTCCTGTTCCAAGCATCCGGTGACAGATATATCACAACCGAACACTAACAGAGAAGAGAGAAGTAATGGTAGAAATGAATGTGGCACAGGGTGCGGCACAGTGAATCTGATCCCGGTAGAAATGCTGTCGTCAGAGGATGTGGCACAGGGTGCGGCACAGTGAATCTGATCCCCTCTCTACGTGTGCTCCCACGCAGACAGAGAGATCTATATTACCCACTACTGCTGAATCCTTTGTCAATCACCTATAGCTGAGCTTTGACAGGTACCCCAAACTCCGGCCGGTCATACCTGACCGACAGTATGGTGGTTCCGTTCTCGGTGACAGTCGCCACACAAGAAGTGGTGCCGGCGTCACAGGCGCCACCGGAGCTCCGTCTTGTCCTGTCCAACCTGGACCGGATGCTTCCTCCAGTTGACATCGGCGTGTTCTTCTGCTACGATAACAAGAAGCTTACAACGTCGTCCTCGTTCGAACGAGCGGTGGCTAACCTGAAGAGGTCTATGTCTGACGTGTTGGCGCCGTTCTACGTTTTCGCCGGAGAGTTGGTTGCTGATAATGCAGGCCAACTGGAGATAGACTGCAACAACCGTGGCGTTGAGTTCACCGTCGCCCATGCCAATGTTGAGCTCTCGGACCTACAGCTTCACGAGCCGGACAAGATGATAGGGAAAGGACTGATGCCCACCAAGAAGGCTGGGATACTTGCAGTTCAGGTATATATATGATATGATATATGTGTCGTGTAAAATTCTTCAACTACTGATATGTTTTTGCGAACAGGTGACTGAGCTCAAGTGCGGCAGCGTGGTCGTATCCTGTGCCTTTGATCATCGTGTCGCCGACGCCTATTCCGCCAACATGTTTTGCGTATCATGGGCTGAGACAACCTCATCGAAGCCCATCACAACCGTACCTTACTTGAGCCGTTCTCTTGTCGAGCCTCGCAACCCACTCCACCCAGACCCCTCCATTGAAGAGATGTACGCGCCGTTATCCAGACTGCCAAGCATCGAGAGCGAACTGTCCCGGCCAACCACTAGCCGTCTCTACTACATCGCAGCTGCAGATGTCCAGCGAATCCAGGATCTCGCTAATCTCGCCAATTTGTCTTTGGAAATGAATGGAAAGAACATAGGGAGGAGGACTAAGCTTGAGGCTTTTAGTGCCTATATCTGGAAAGCAATTGCGAGGTGTAGTGACGCTAAGAGGTCCAAGCTAGGTATCGTCGTCGATGGGCGCTCCAGGATGCAGGTCAACTGCACGGAGTTTCAAGGTTCGTCGTCGCCGTCGCCCATGACTGCCTACTTTGGGAATGTTTTTTCTATCCCCTGGGGCACCCTTCACAAAACCGAGCTGAGGGAAGCAAACCTGTCCCGGGTGGCGGAGGAGGTGCACCGGATCGTGCAGCAAGGGGCGACGGAAGAGCATTTCCGTGGTCTGATAGACTGGCTGGAATCTCACAGACCGGACATCGGGATCTGCAAGGCCTTCATCAGAGGTGGAGACGAGGAGGAGGACGAGGTGTTTGTCGTGTCTTCTGGGCTCAGGTTCCCTTTCGCCAACGTTGATCTCGGATGGGGGAGGCCACCGTTAGCTTCTTACTACTTCCATCTTGGGTCGGTCCATACTTACATGATGCCTATCCTTGGGCCAATGGAGAACGGGGATTGGGTGGTTTATATGGTCATTGATCAAGGGTTATTGGAGGCCCTACTCGTCGAGACGGAAGATGTTCTTCACCCGATAACAGCCGAGTACTTGGGCCTGAAAGCTTAAATGCGGACTATGTTGGAATCATTATTTACTTTGCTATGGAAAAGTAGTGTGTTTGTGACAAGAAATTCCCTATGACAATGACTCCGTTTCAGCAAATAAGAGTTCATTGCTACAATTTTTTTAGGACAAAAATCAGAATGTCATTTGCCTAAACTGTAATAATCAGAATGTCATTTTCCTACATTTTAATAATCAAGATATCATTTCCAAAAAAATGCCACTTTGTAAGAGCTAGTTTCAGTTTACGTGGTTTCATTTCCATGTATAATTTTCAAAACAGGAATTCTAAACGCGGCAACATTTTGGTTGCTTGTATTGTGAACTGTATTCGTTGCTTTGTTTAGTTTGGTATCGTGCAGTTTCGATCAGTAGCCCTACTTAAACGGTCAAAAGTAAATATTTTGTCACCAGCTAGGTGTGGAAATGATGCAATTCGTTTCCACAAATTGTTATGTAATCATATCCCGCGTAGTTTATTTTCATTATAGGAATTGTTGTTCCTCTCTACCAAACACTAGTAATGTAAAATAAGTTCAGTTTCTACGAGTCAATTCGTTTTCAATCCAATCAAACATGCTCTAAGGACAATGTGTCCCGCAAAGAGGTACTGCCTCCCGATAGGGACAGTGCATCCCTTCCAGCCACACATTGCTCTAGAGACAATGCATCTCATGTCGGGATATATTACTTCACATGATAACAACAGTGGCGGCGGGAGCGGGGAGGGGGGGGGGAACTGGGGCACGTGCTCCCCCTTCTAATTTCGATTTTTTTAACATATATATTATGTATATTTACATGGTATCAATTTTAATATTTCTTGTTATGTGTTATCTCTTTCACACACTAACTAACTTATTTTATAAGTATATAAACTCTCTTCCAAAAATAATGTCACGACTAATACGATTTTAGGTAAATATCACAAATATAAATACACCAAAATAAGATAATTTATAAAAATCAATGACGTTTCTTTATTTTATAAATATATCTCAATTTTCTATACTTAAAGAATTATTCTTTATTAAACAAATTAACGATTGTATCAAAAAATACATATATAAATGTCAACTTATGAATTGTTATTTTACATTTATTTGTATAATGATTATAAAAATAGATATCTATAATTAATCGTATACTTTATTAAATGTCAAATATTTTACATCACATAAAAATAATTAAATATATAAGAAATAGTGTAAATATGTAGTTATATGGATAATAAGGAAATAAAAATAGATATCTATTATCAATTATATATTTTTCAAAATACCACCTACTTTATATAATATATAAACAATTAAGTGTGTAACAAATACAAATAGTGCATATGTAATCAGGAGAGTTAAAATTGATATCTATGTAGATAAGTAATGGGGAGAAAGAAAACCGTTATCCATAATTAATGGTGTACTCCATAGGATATCAAATATTGTTATAATTAAATATATAACAAATATAGCAAGTACATAATTCTATGTGTATCTTTTAGTTGTACGAATGGTATATGTTGATTATTTTTTATTATATATTTAATGCATGTTAGTAAAGGTAAAGTCAAATGAATATGATAGTTTCTTGGTAGTACATGGTGTCATAATAAATTTGTTAATATTTTTCAATAAAATATGTATATTGTTTTGAATTTCTGTTAATCAGTAAATATTTGTTAAAATAATTATGTAATATCACGTGTCCTTATGAAAGAACCCTTAAAATGATACTTCTATTCTCAAGTTATACAAATATTATTTCTCTAATTATAAATATTATTTCATCTTAAAGTCAAGGATAATGAATTTTGTTAATTTTTTAGTTTCCAACATAACATAGAAATAACTGTCTTTAGAACTTAGTGAACAATAAATTGTCATAAGATCGATTACTTTATTAGATAAAATTTGTGAATAAGTTTAACACCATCATATGTATCTTTATCTAACTTTAAACTGTTATAATATTTGATTTCTTGATTTATATATTATAATAGTAATTGTCACATGGTACTACTTATATATTCATTTCTTAACTTTATGTTACTATTTAGTTATTTGCTTGTCAAACTCATCACATAGGAAATTATTCACATGATCTTGAAAAGTAAATAATAACCCACACAATCAATACTGAATATTAAATTTATGTGGTTTTCCAAAATAGAGAATTAATATAAAGAATAGTTGGTCTTATACAAAGAAATTAAATCTTTTCAATACAATGGCCTTCATTTCAAACTCATCTTAAGTATAAAAAATTCCTAAACGTATGTAGAATGTTATAATATACATAATACTACATAATAATATTATACACAGAAGGTTATTTTAATTTGATCTAAAATAAATACTCTACAAAGTGATGAGCTATGTCTCCAACCTCATTTTTTATTTATATAAGACTCGTCTATTTGTCTCACTAGATCAAAGTAAATAGGTCAATACCATGTATTTGAGACATGTCCACACTCCATTTGTCTCACGGTGATGATTTAAATCCTATTTACATCTAATTTAAAACAGATATAATACCGATCTCACATAAATATATAACATTATTTTTATAAGTGCCCCCCTTCATCAGGGGGTTGGCTCCGCCACTGGAAAGCAATATGTCACGATCGAGGATATGGTGTCCCCAGTGAGACGACGGTAGTGCAGGCTGTGACATCTTGGCTCCACAATACCGTTGCGCAACAGTTATTTTTGTCTTTGTGACAACAACCTGTTGTTGCCATGTGGAGGGGAGCAATTTGTCAAAAATGGGGACGCATTGTTCGCTTTATAAAGAGGGCAGGGGTTGGATCATCCCTCCTCCCCACATCTTTTTGTTAATTTCCTCGACTTCTCTTTTCCAACTAGTAGTTGAGTTGTTGAGCCTTTTATTGTACTAGGAATGGAGATTTTGATGGTGATTTCTATGAATTTCTCTCCTCTATCATTGGCTTTGTTGTGGAGGTCATCTTTGAATGCATCTGACAAGCTACTTCTCTTCTCTAGATTATCATATACATTACCTTTTTTCTCTACTTAAGGTATGTTCACTTTAAGTTTTGATGTTCCAAATTTGTTTACTAAATTGGACTAAAAATATCATTAACTAGTAGTTCACATAAACCACTATATTTGTTGTGAAATATAAAAAAATTGTGTTGTTAGAGTAATTATATTTTATTAGATAATAAAAGTACTTTTAAATAGTATTAGGTAGAAATTTTTGTGATAAGCAATCCAAATCATCTAGAAGAAAAATAATTTTCTTAGATTTCATTGCCTTGTATTGCATTAGAATGAATTTTATTGTTTATAATCAAAATCAATTAGTTGCAAGTTGCCAAGATACATTCTATAGAGAAATGCAACTTCGGGTAGTGATACACAAATATTGAACCAAACCCAAAATTAAACCCAATTCTCGGATATGTAGCAGTCACTAACGATCTAGGTTTTTATGAGCTGGCGTGTATCATTTTTTTACTACTGTGTATGTCTTTTGTATTTCTCCATCTATATTCATTCACTATAAAATATATATATTTCTGTAACCCGATAGCTCAGTAATGTATAAATAATAGTCATTAAGTCCTATAGTAATGTGTATAATTTTGTATTGGCATATTAGTTTTATATTGCTCCTTGTATAGATGTGTATTGTATACAATAAATTTGTTATAGAGCAACCGCTCAACATGCCTAAAAAGGTCTCCTATGGTTAATTTGTTTACTTTGTTGTGTTATTTTGATGCCCACTTTGTGCAAAGTATGTGTTATTCTGTAAAAAATGCATACATCACAATTTGTATATATTTTTTTCACGCACAAGTGGGTGTAGAACGGTTCTTTTGTATTTTTTCCTTCATAATTATAGGAATATGGTATCTAGTTCACATGCACAAAGTTTGAATCTATAGAATCAATGTCAGTTTCTACCTGATGGGCCCATAGACTCTAGTCACTCAATTAGACCCATCAATAATATATTAATGAATACCTTTTACATTTTGAAGTCATACAACCCCATTATACTTGCAATTGAACCTAGTCACTTATCTACCATTGTATCTTATCTTTTCCCTAAAGAACATCATATGTTACATCATGAAAGTTCATAATTATGATGAATGAAAAACATTGTCCCTATTTCATTTGGTAAACTATGATGACGTGTACCTACCTAAAGTACCTATTCATTAATATGTAGTTAAATGAATTTTAGATTGGTCTTAAATAATCAATAGTTATGCAACATCCAAATCAAAGTGTGTCATGAATATTCTTAAAACCCTAATAGAGATAATTAAACTAGTAGCTTGAATGAGGAAAGATGTATCAAGTAAGAAGGTGACTTAGAAAATGAAACTAATGGTAACCCACACATGAATGAACTTGATTTAAATTTCATGCAATTCATGATAGTGTTGTTCCCTTGAATTTCATGCTAGGGCTATTTGAAGATGATTGGGTTGGCCAAAATAGAAGATCAAGTGTTACACAAAATACACACTTGTCAACTACTCATAATGAGTGGGAACCATTACTAGTGCACATCATGTTACAATACAATGTATCATTATGACAATTATAGTGTCATAATTGGATATATCCAGACATGAGATTTATAATGAAATGAATGTTGAATTAAATAGAAATCTCATATAGGAACTAAGGTAAACCCCAGAACCAACCATCCAAGGAACATTCAATCAGATGTGATTTATTGTTTATATGCATGGAAAAAAATAGAATTAAAAAAATGAGGGATCTGCGGGGTGGCGGCGCTGGAGGCGATCGCCGATACCCTCCCCAAGGGGGGCGGTGATCATGCCAACCCAACCTTGACCATGTCAGGGTGGTAGAGAAATCAAAGGAGTGGGCGGATGTGATGAAAGCACATGTTGGGGATGTCAATACTCAATTGAAACCTGAGGAGATCGTGGTGGAAGATGACTCAATCATTATCTCACAGGAGGAGGTCGATGCCAATGCAGCGATGTGGAAGAACACTCTCACTGGTTACATCATAGGGTTCCAGCCACACATTGCTACTCTACAAGAACACCTCACTGGGATCTGGAAACCATCAGGTTCGATGGAGGTTATGGGCAGAGCGAATGAGAGCTTTATCATAAAGTTTCAATCGGAGACAAAGATGAATATAACGCTCAAGGGAGGGCCATGGTATATCAAAGGCAGACCCATGATCCTTAAGAATTGGGAGAAGGGGGAGCCACTGGAACAAGAAAGACTGGAATCAGTACCAGTATGGCTCAAGTTGCAAAATCTTCCCCTCGAACTGTGGAGCGAGAGGATGATTACAAGGATAGCCTCATACCTGGGTAGGCCGCAGTGCCTTGATAGACAAACTCAGGTGAAATCATGAATTGACTTTCCACGAGTCGACATGCTCATGTCTGCTACCTCATCATTTCCCAAGTCTGTGAAGTTAAAGACGGATAAGGACAGAGACTATGCGGTGAAGGTCGAGTACGAGTGGATACCAGATAAATGTCTGCATTGCGGAACCTTCGACCATGAAAAAGCTTTATGCAAAGCCCAGAAGAGTCTTGTGCAGTGGAGGTGGAACCCCTAACGACAACTTCGACCGCGACACCACACTGAATAGTATAGGTAGAAGCTTCAAAGACTGCTCCATCCAAGACAACAACCAACGAAAGACCCCTGAGCCCTGCTCGAGGAAATGTTGTAATGGCAGGTAACTCGTAGACTCAGGGAACAACAGGGTCTGGTGATGAAGAATTCACCTAGCCTAAGAAAACGGTGAGTCCCAGACAGACCAGAAGCCAGAATAACTCAAAGAAAAAGAAACAACAATAGAGGAATCAATTCCACCAGTTGGAGAATGAAGAAGACATGGCGATAGAGGGAGTCACTACAACCCCCCACCATTCCAATGTTTGATACACCAGTCATTATAGTTTGGAATGTCTAGGGCTTGACCCAACAGGGCAAGTAGGACATGGTCCAAGCTAAGATTAGTAGGGCAAAGGCTGATATAGCCTTCCTCCTTGAAGTGAAAATAAGAAGGAAAATGATTCCAAGAATGATGAAGTTATCCTAGCCAGGTGCTAAGTGGATTGACAATTCACAGAGTACAAATAAAACTAGGATTCTCATCATTTGGGAGAATAATGACTATAAAATGTTGGGTTCTAGGGGAAACGGAGAAGGCAGCAAAATTTTTTTTTCTCCCCAACCCATACCGAGGAAACACGTCAACGTCTATATAATAGGAAAGGATGGTTTATGGAATCATACCTTGTCCCGAGGCTTGCTCGACGACAATACCTCGCGCAATGTGCGGTCTTCAACTCCGGTCTTGGACGACGTCTGTGCAGCTCCTGGTCGCATCGGGACTGACGACTCCTCCTCCTACCGAACTGTCAGATGACAGTTGTCCTCCTGAGCGGCAGTGTCCTCCCGCCTCTGTAGTAGTCCACACGGACCACTTGGAACTCCACAGTCCTTGTCCCATAAGGAAGTGGAAGGAGTCGCATCCTCCTGTTGACGTACTAGTCACCAACACGCTCTCCCGCCTCCAGTTGCAACTGCAGTTGTCCTTCCCTTGCTGCACCTCCCCTTTGCGGGAAGCACTTGCTCGGGCTCTCTCTCGGTTACCAAAACCAGAGAGAATGACAACTTGCAGAGAAACTGGTTGTACTGAGCTGTTGTCTGAGAAGCCCCCACTACCACTATATATATAGGAGGGTCATGGGACATGGTTCTCTATCCCGAGCAATACGGGACTAAACGCAGGAGTAGAAGGGTTTGAGATTTTCCACAAAAACAACCAACTCGCAACCTGAACCGATCATTTCACAACTGAAACGGTCAGTTGGGACCTTGAACCGATCGGTTCACAAGTGAACCGGTCGGTTGGGGTTCCTATTCGGTTCCCGATTGACTTTCCTTCTTTTGTTTCCAATTGGTATTGAATACTAATCCTATTTCCCAATCAAATTGGGCAATTTGAAACGAAAGGAAAATTCTCATCAATCCTACTTTCCCAAGTTGCTCGGTTGCACTAGTTGAATCGATCGTTTCAACAATTGAAGCAATCAGTTTACCCTGGACTTTAGCCGATCGGCTCAACACTTGAGCCGACCGGTTCAACAACCTCAGCCGACCGATTCAACACTTGAGCCGATCGGTTGGGAGTGCAGGTTGTGCAAAATCAGTCAATTGTGATTTCAATCAATCTGATACTCCAATCAATGCGTCCAACACCTTGAACAATATGATATTGAGCTATCGATTAATTGAGTGTTTAATTGAACTACTAAACTCCTTTAGTAATCAATCTAAACATTGCTTGTGGACAAAACTCCTCTTCCAGGTTAAATCCTATGTGTGTGACCCTGCAGGTCCATTTTACGTTGGCAGTGAAAGTCCATAACACTTATGACTTCACAAGCAAAGAGCGGTGCCTAGTCACACATAATTGCTACCCAAGTGAAAGTAGAAAGTTGGAGAACAACTTTCATCCTACAATACGTGAATGGTGTTACAGTGAATGTATAATTCCTTTGTCACTGATATCCTGAATGAACTCGAGGCATGGAACAGTCACCCTGTCAACGTTCATTCACTTTCTTGATATCAGAGTAGATTGAAGGAGATATGTATGACATCAATGTCACATACTAATTCACACATGCGTGCGCACGCCTATCTAAATCCTACTCATCAAGTGGCCTTGGATATCAAACTCCCTCAGGAGGGACAAATCCCATATCTATCACTCACCCCTCAACAACCCCATGTGTCAAAGCCACCCAATCATCACCTTTATAACAACCCATGTTTCAGGACTGCGTTTGATGATGTCAAAGTGTGCCCAACGACATGTGTTGAGTGTAGTGATTTCAGGTCAAAGAATCACACTCACCACCATCACTGTGAGTACTGACTGTGAATACCATCTCATGGTTCCATGTGTCAAACTCACGGTGGGTCTGTCTGGTACACTTGTTCTCTAACAAGTACCTATGTGTTTGGTTTGATATCTCTATATCATGACTAATGAGATTTTGTCATCAACCAACACCACAATCTAGTCTTGTGTGTCATTGCTGTCTATCTACCTTCCGCAATGACATCCGACTAGGGACATAACAAGAATGTACAAACTCTTAGCATCCGTATGATCTCATCGTTAAGGTCCTCAACCTGAAAGCATACGTCATTGAGTACTGTCATTCTCTAGACATTCAATCTATTCTATCACTATCTCATATGATTGAACCAGAATGAATTGGAAGCTTGCCTTTGATGTTTATCAAATCAATCTTAATGTATCCCACCAATCATCCCATGATTGGCTCTCAGGGCATACATACCAACAGACTCCCACTTGAACTGCGAGCCAATCACTCTTGAATCATATTCATAGTGATATTCAAACATGTCCCACATGTTACTGTGCTCTAGTGCCAACATAGTGAGTAATGGCAACACCTTGCCAAAGTCTGTATAAATTGCATGTCTCTCATCTCTTTGCTGTACGTCACACGTATGAGATGGAGTTGTCGTAATATGCGATCTAGTATTCCTTTGCTAACTTTTAGCCACATTGCATGATGAAGGATTCCAAACTTGTCATCAATAAGTGGAATATAAGTTCATCTCATGAACTTTCAGATCCATATAGTATCCACTGACTGTTGTTCACTAACACACAAATACTCGGCAATTCCTTTTAAGTGGTTTTATTGGAACATTTCCAATAATCAACAAACTTTCACTTTTATACATCCTATGTATATTTTGCGATTAATTTTTCTATCCTTTCGGAAGTTCACATCAATGTAACTCTTTACATCGAACTCTTCCTTATCTCCATAGAACTAGTACTTCTCAAGTACTTATCAAGTTCTTATGGTATTCCAGTAACCCTTACTGGAAGTAGACAGACATCCACTCGTCATGTCCTACATACGAGTTATTAGGATGAGCACATCATATTGCCATGTACTACATACAAGATGATGAATGCATTTTATTCTTGCCATGTCATACATGCAACACAATGGGATGATTACATACATGATAGATCCATATCTATTCTTAGTGTTCCCATTCTTCATAAGAATTGGACACTTGGCCTTGGGATACTAATATCCATATAACATGGACAAGTTTTCTCCCACTGAATCTGTGCATACTGAACCCTTCAGTACAGATTTCCAATGTATGCTTTCTCTTTTAGGTCAAGAGGTTTTCGAGAACTATCTCTATAGATCTCTATTCCTATCATATAGGAAACATCTCTATCTTCCTTAAAGATAATTTCCACTTTTGGATTTCCATTTTAGAACATTTCCATTTCACATCAACATGTGGAATGTGAATAAGCTCCCACTAAATTACAAATCCCTTCTTTATCTTTGACATATCATTCAAACCCTTTGACTATATCATCAAAGTAAAGATCCAATTTTGAGTTGCTTGTACTCAATCAATCATATTCATTAGTCCATTGTAACTTTTAGACTTCATTTGCATTAGTGGATTCATAAACCTTATAGGCTATGTCACGTACACATCCAGGTTTTATTCCTCATAGGAATGCGATTTTAGTATCCATATGCCAAATGTCTTAGTCATTAAGTTGCAATTAACAAGCATCATCCTTCTCAAAATGTTATCCATGTGTCTTAACACTTAAGACTTATTTGCACTTATGGATATGATCCAATGAGTGCTACCATCAAAGTCATACCTTATGGCTCACATGGAAGTCATTTAGGATGTAATGGTTTTATACCATAACTCAAAATATGATTCCTCATATTCATCTAGATAGTTGACTCATCATATGAACAACTCATCACATAGATAATTGAGGTGTATCTGTCAAGGATATACGAACTCACAACTCCTTGTGATTCTTAATGTCCTTTATTAGTTTGGGGTATTCTTTTATTAAGAAGAATTCAATTATTTTGATAACCATTCTCTAACTCCTTAGAGTATGATTCCTTCTTGATTTAGACATCACCATGCCTTAATCATGAGTTCACTATGATACACTATCATAATCACTCATAAGGATCTCAAACATTTGGTCTAAGTATTTTATTCATTGATCTCATCAAGAATTAATACTTTACCAAATTTGTACTTCATCTATGATAATATTGAACACTTAAAGATATTCATATTGGTATTTCTCTAAACACCATTTGAAGTATTAGCATTTGTTCCAATAGGTGTGTAAATACATCACATGTATTATACCTATTAGGACAATCATGTCCAAGATATTCATGTCTCTTACTGGTTCTCTAACCAAAAGAGTCTAGATTTATCCATCATATGGAAACTAGAAATGAATTTCTCATGATTGATGCTAATTTGATTGTTTGAGTTATCTATAACTTTCAGGTATCATTTTATCTTATGCATATAAAATACCACAAGATAAACAAGGCATTGCCACAAAGATCATATCTTTATAAATTGAAACACCTCTTTATTAATTGCCATCATTATCATACAATATGCAAAAATAAAGTGTTTCTATCTATTAGCAAATATGAAATAGCAGTTCATAACTGTATTACATTCCTTGTAGGCTGAAAATAAACTAAAGTACTCCTATCTATGGCAGCAACACTTGCCCCAATTATGAGTGCTTTACACTTTACATCTTGGTATCATATACCTCAAAAAGTGTTACAAGTTTACTTTCATGACACCTTCAAGTGGAGACATCAGTCGCCTCCTTCTTCTTTTGTTCTTCCAGATAGAGAGGACAATTCCTTTTCCAATGTCCTGGCTTTTGACAATGGTGGCAATTTCCTTTCTTGGTAACGCCTCCTTTGGCCTTGAGAGATGAAGACGACTTGGGCTCCTGGCTAGCATCAGAACCTTTCTCAGCTTTGCCCTTGCCCTTGCGCTTAGACTTGCCTTTATTGCCCGTGATCACCATCACAGACTTAGGCTTGTCCTTCTTTATCTGTAACTCGGATTTCCTCAACATGCCCAACAACTCTGACAGTGGCCTATCAAAGTTGTTCATGTTGTAGTTCATCACAAACTGACTGTAAGATTCTGGCAACGATTGCAGTATCACGTCAGTAGCCAACTCTTGGCTCAGTGGAAATCCCAGTCTCTACAGGTTCTCCACATACCCAATCATCTTGAGTGTGTGAGGACCAACTGGATCTCCTTCTGTCATGACACACTTGAACAACACCCTAGAAACATTGTATCTCTCTTGCCGTTCCTGATCTTCATACATGTTCCTGAGATGCTGAATCATCTCAATGACACCCATGTTCTCATGCTGTCTCTGCAACTCATGGTTCATTGAACATAGCATCAAGCACTTTGCATCAATGGCATCATCAAAATGCTTCTTGTAAGCATCTCTTTTTGCCTTTGGTGCATTAGGAGCGGGTTCCTCTGGAATTGGAGTATCCAGGACATAGAGCTTACGCTCTTGAGTGAGAACAATTCTCAATGTCCGATACAAGTCGTGGAAGTTTGTCCCATTTAGCTTGTCCTTGTCAAGGACCGATCGCAAAGAAAAGTTGTTGTTGTTTCTTTCCATTTGTACTACAAAAAGGAAAATATGCAATTTTAGTCCAAGACTCATTTTTGACTTATTTGATTGATTTGAAAGTTTGACGATATAATTAGGCCTTTAATTAATTATCACTCCCACTATTTTACTTCAAATTGATAGCCCTCACCATCAATTCGGAAGATTGCAGCGTACAACCTTCTAGTGGGCAAGATCCTGAAATCCTCTAAGTCATGAGTCAGCTTTGGCTGATCGCCCACAACTTAGATCTCTCAGGTAGGCAACCCTTGCCAATTGCATCATATGCAACTCTTGATAAGATGTCATATACAACTCCTTGTAATGATCATCTCCATGCCTCAAGGCACTAGATCCTATCTAGGTCACCTTGTTAAGTCCGACCCAAAGAAAACACGATGAACATGCACCCTGCTAGGGCAGACCCACACATTCATCCTTCACGCTTCCACGAGATAAACGGTGCACCACACTAGGACGTGCCCACACTTGGTCGATCAAGCTTTTCACATGTGTCACATTTGGAAGGCATCTAAAACTTAATATTTTATTGAGGGATTCGGTTTTTATATACATATACATATCCAATCACTAAAATACATAGTACGTATCATATACATGCTATATCCCACAGAAAACATGCACAAAACGATAAAAGCAATGATTAAGGCCATCCTAATGTGATTCCTCGAGCCAAGAGGAATCACGGTCATCTAGGTCTACATCACATGCAACCTGTACAAGATGAACTTTGTTCTTTGCCTTTGGAGTACATCAACTCATCATATGATTGACTGCTCATCTGGCCCGGTCGTCTGGGTGCCACCAGCTGATCGGTTGGCTCCTCCAACCGATCGGTTCGCCTGGTCGTCGTGCATCTTGTCATTCCCGCCACCCGCTCGTATCGCTCCTCGAACCGGTCATCAACCGATCGGTTCACTCCTTGAACCAACCGTCTGGAACATCAACCGATCGGTTCACGCCTTGAATCGATCATCTGGGTTGTCGTCTTGATGTCATCCGGTCTTTGACATAATAGGAAATAAATCTATCCTAATTATTACATTGCTTTAAAAAGGGAAACCCTGAGTTACATTCGGGGGGAGCAAAGGTAGGAAAGAATCTCGAATTATTTTGAGTTACATCAGGAATAAGAGAGGGAAGATCAGTGTGCAGACCGAGATGCAAGCAACCACACACAACCAATCAAAGATAGGTGTTTATAGGCCATAATCACGCTACACACATCCACCACAAAACTCGTTTAAGGGCGAGGCGTATCGAGTGCATTAATAATACATATCATATATGTAATTTGGGATTTGTGGATTTAGGATTAGACATGCATAAATCCAATATTATTCGCATCGTATACAATAAATAAAGGCGACAAACCAAAATTGATCATATCAATATTCCTAAAATATAGAGCAGTTGACGTGGCTCTGATACCACTGTTGGGTTCTAGGGGAGACGGAGAAGGCAGCGGAAACAATTTTTTTTCTCCCCCAACCCATACCGAGGAAACGCGTCAACGTCTATATAATAGGAAATGATGGTTTGTGGAATCATACCTTGTCCCGAGGCTTGCTCGGCGACAATACCTCGCGCAATGTGCGGTCTTCAACTCCGGTCTTGGACGGCGTCTGTGCAGCTCCTGGTCGCATCGGGACTGACGACTCCTCCTCCTACCGGACTGTCGGATGACAGTTGTCCTCCTGAGCGGCAGTGTCCTCCCGCCTCTGTAGTAGTCCACACGGACCACCTGGAACTCCACACTCCTTGTCCTACAAGGAAGTGGAAGGAGTCGCACCCTCCTGTTGACGTACTAGTCGCCAATACGCTCTCCTGCCTCCAGTTGCAACTGCAGTTGTCCTTCCCTTGCTGCACCTCCCCTTTACGGGAAGCACTTGCTCGGGCTCTCTCTCGGTTACGAAAACCAGAGAGAACGACAACTTGCAAAGCAACTGGTTGCAGTGAGAAGTTGTCTGAGAAGCCCCCACTGCCCCTATATATATAGGAGGGTCATGGGACAGGGTTCTCTATCCCGGGCAATACGGGACTAAACGCAGGAGTAGAAGGGTTTGAGATTTTTCACAAAAGCAACCAACTCGCAACCTGAACCGATCGTTTCACAACAGAAACGGTCGGTTGGGACCTTGAACCGATCGATTCACAAGTGAACCGGTCGGTTGGGACACCTCAACCGGTCGGTTCACAAGTGAACCGATCGGTTGGGGTTCCTAGTCGGTTCCCGATTGACTTTCCTTCTTTTGTTTCCAATTGGTATCGAATACCAATCCTATTTCCCAATCAAATTGGGCAATTTGAAACGAAAGGAAAATTCTCACCAATCCTACTTTCCCAAGCTTCTCAGTTGCACCAGTTGAATCGATCATTTCAACACTTAAAGCAATCAGTTTACCCTGGACTTGAGCCGATCGGCTCAACACTTGAGCCAACTGGTTCAGCAACCTCAGCCGACCGGTTCAACACTTGAGCCAATCGGTTGGGAGTGCAGGTTGTGCAGAATCAGTCAATTGTGATTTCAATCAATCCGATACTCCAATCAATGCGTCCAACACCTTGAACAATATGATAGTGAGCTATCGATTAATTGAGTGTTTAATTGAACTACTAAACTCCTTTAGTAATCAATCTAAACATTTCTTGTGGACAAAACTCCTCTTCCAGGTTAAATCCTATGTGTGTGACCCTGCAGGTCCATTTCACGTTGGCAGTGAAAGTCCATAACACTTATGACTTCACAAGCAAAGAGCGGTGCCTAGTCACACATCATTGCTACCCAAGTGAAAGTAGAAAGTTGGAGAACAACTTTCATCCTACAATCCATGAATGGTGTTACAGTGAATGTATAATTCCTTTGTCACTGATATCCTGAATGAACTCGAGGCATGGAACAGTCATCCTGTCAACGTCCATTCACTTTCTTGATCTTAGAGTAGATTCAAGGAGATATGTATGACATCAATATCACATACTGATTCACACATGCGTGTGCATGCCTATCTCAATCCTAATCATCAACTGGCCTTGGATATCAAACTCCCTCAGGAGGGACAAATCCCATATCTATCACTCACCCCTCAAAAGCCCCATGTGTCAAATCCACCCAATCATCACCTTTATAACAACCCATGTTTCAGGACTGCGTTTGATGATGTCAAAGTGTGCCCAACGACATGTGTTGAGTGTAGTTATTTCAGGTCAAAGAATCACACTCACCACCATCACTGTGAGTACTGACTGTGACTACCATCTCATGGTTCCATGTGTCAAACTCACGGTGGGTCTGTCCGGTACACTTGTTCTCTAACAAGTACCTATGTGTTTGGTTTGATATCTCTATATCATGACTAATGAGATTCTATCATCAACCAACACCACAATCTAGTCTTGTGTGTCATTTCTGTCTATCTACCTTCCACAATGACATCCGACTAGGGACATAACAAGAACGTACAAACTCTTAGCATCTGTATGATCTCATCGTTAAGGTCCTCAACCTGAAAGCATACGTCATTGAGTACTGTCATTCTCTAGACATTCAATCTGTTCTATCACTATCTCATATGACTGAACCAGAATGAATTGGAAGCTTGCCTTTGAAGTTTATCAAATCAATCTTAATGTATCCCACCAATCATCCCATGATTGGCTCTCAGGGCATACATACCAACATAAAATAACCCAAATTTTCCATTCGAGGCAGGCGCTGCACTGCAGGATCAACTATGAAGACAAGGAGTTTGAATGCACTATTATATATACAGACAACGATGATAGTAGAAGAATGAGACTTTGGGAAGATCTCTACAACATCCAGGCCCTAGTTACCTCCCCGTGGTTTGTAATTGGGGATTTTAATGTTGTTAGACTCACAACTGAATGGTTTGGGAGAAGCTTTCCTTCTGCCAGGTCCATGAACAAGTTCAACCAGGCTATTGATGGTCTGAATTTGATTGAAATCCCAACTAAAGGTCCTCATTTTACCTGGAACAATCAGCAAGAAGGGAAAAACAATACAAGGAGTAGGATTGACAGATCGTTATGCCAACTTAGGTTTCGGGATGAATTCACTGACCTTTAAATTGAAATCTTGCCTACAATTTATAGTGATCATTACATTCAAGTCGTGCACTTGGAAAAGGAGCAAATATATATTAAATATCCCACCCAATACATCTGGGTTGAGAAACTAGGTTTCAAGGAAACAGTTAGTGAAGCTTGGTCCAAGGCATAGAGTGGCAACCCCATGTTCAGATTCTGCCAGAAGCTGAAGTACACTAAGCGTGCCTTACATACCTGGGATTGGAAAATGAATGGTGACATGATTAACTCTACAAAAAATAGGGAGAAAGAAGATATTGAAGCACATTCCAAATCAGACCAAGATCCTGCCAATATGCTACTATGGGATATTGCTAGGAAGAAAAAAGAAGAGGCTCTGCTGGTAAGAAATGAAGAAGAGACCATTCTTAGGCAGAAGTCGAGAATAATGTGGCTAAAACAGGGGGATAGAAACACAAATTTTTTTTATGCTTCTCTCAAGACCAAGAGATGTAGAAATCAGATAAAGGTGCTAGACATAAATGGCACACAACTCAAGGATGAGGAAGCTATAAGGGATGCATTTAAAAGCTACTATGAGGTGTTATTCAATGCAAGCACTACTCCAGTCATCAAGTGTGATTGGACTGGTATTAGAAGACTGAAAGAAGATCAGATTGAGGGTCTTTGTAGGCTTGTAACAGATGAAGTAATCTATAATGTGGTGAAGAACTACAATGAAGATAAGTCCCCAGGCCCGAATGGACTTAATGCTCACTTTTTCAAAACTGCTTGGGATACAGTTGGAGAGGAAGCGTGTCATGCTGTTAAAGACTTCTTCATTAAAGGAAAAATGCTCTGGGAACTCAACAAAACATACATTACTCTTATACCTAAGGTCAAACAGCCATTGCGGCTGGGAGACTGGAGGCCCATTTCCTTGTGTAATTTCATGTACAAGGTGATTACAAAAATCATGACCAATAGGTTAAGAGACCACATGCCATACCTCATTAGTACAAATCAAAGTGCTTTTATTAAGGGGCGATCTATTACTGATGCTATCCTCCTCACAAATGAGTTGATTCATGACTTTGACCTGGTGAAAGCTAAGAGAAAAATCTGCCTGAAGGCTGATCTAAGAAAGGCATATGACACGATCAATAGAGGTTATATCCTGGATATTATGGCAGCTATGGGGTTTCCTCCGTGCTGGCTTGGTTGGGTGCATGAATGTTTAAATTCATCTTCTTTCCAGGTGTTGGTGAATGGTGCTCCTTCGCAGCTGTTTCAGGCAACCAGGGGGATTAGACAGGGGGACCCTTTGGAACCCCTATCTTTTTGTCATTGGGATGCATGGGCTCACAACAATTCTGGATGAGGCTATGAGCAAGAAAAATCTTACCCCTTGGTGCTGGGAGATAGAGAAGTGTCACACATCCTCTTCGCCGATGATGTGTTGATATTTTCTCAGGGGACTGAAAAGAACCTTGAAGAAATTAAAGGATGTTTGAAAAGATTCAATGAAGTGTCGGGGCTACAACTAAATCCTAATAAGAGTCAACTGTTTACCTCCAGGACAGTGGATGAGAGGATCCTGAGTACTCTTGGGGTAAAAAAGGTTAATTTACCTGTAAGGTATCTTGGACTGCCTCTTTTCATGGGCATACTTACAAGAAGACTTTGCAATCCTCTTATAGACAAAGTCAAAACAAAACTTGACTCGTGGAAGAGCAGGCTTCTCTCTATGGCAGGGAGGGTTGAATTAATAATCTCTACACTCTCTTCCTATCACCTCTTTTGGATATGTGTATTCTCCTTTCCACGGAGTGTGATGGAAGAGATTGAAATGCTGTGTAGAATGTTTCTATGGGGAGACACCGATGAAGAGAAGCACATTCACTCGGTCAATTGGGATGAGATATGTAAGACAAAGATGGAAGGAGGCCTCGACATCTGACTTGTAGAGGACTGGTCCAGAGCGGAAATGATGAAACTTCCATGGGCTATTACCAATCACAAAAACACCCTTTGGATCAGATGGGTACATGCAAAATACATCAAAAAGGAAACACTCTAGACCTGTAAGGCTCAACCATATCATAGATGGATGTGGAGAGCTTTACTGAAATTCAGAGATGAGTTTATCAAACTTGCCAGGTTTATGATCGACAATGGTAGTAATGTTTCCATGTGGTCTGACCCCTGGGTGGATGGTAAGTTCTTGAGTGAGTGCGTGTGTTCAGGCCTTGCACTCAAGAATGGGCTTACAAAAGGAACCAAACTTAGTGCCATAGTCTGTAATGGTGTATGGAAACTCCCTGCGTTCAGAGAAACTGAATAGCTGAATGATATTTGTTCCAAAGTCTGCATTTCTGGTGAAGAAGATCAGTTCTTTTTCAAGGATGCGCACCCGTTCAGCCTTAAGAATGTGTGGAACTCTATTAGATTGCAAGGCTCTATTAAGGGCTGGGAAAAGTGGGTGTGGAAGACTAAAGCACCGCAAAGAGTGAAAATCAATGCCTGGAAAGTGATGCACAACAAATGGATCACTGAAAAGCTCCTGAAACAGAGAGGATTTAGCATGGCATCGAGATGTAATCTATGCAAAAATACTGAAGAAAATCTTGAGCACATGTTGTGGGCGTGCCAGTTTACATCCGAGCTGTGGAAGAAAGCTAGACCCCTACTTCCATGGATTCCGAGAGGCATGGAGGAGGTACTACAAATTAAAGAGAACAACAACAAGCTACTCGTTTTGTTGCTGTTTTATCATATCTGGTTTGTTAGGAACCAGATTATTTTTGAAAATGTGGATCCTACTGCAAAGGTAGTCTGGAACAAAGTAATAAATGATTATAAAAGTCTTGTATAGATAGGTCTTTTGTTTTTTGGAGTATTTCTTTTACTCCCCCCACTTGTACATATTTTTATTTGGAATGCAAAGAGTGGCCCGCTTACTGATAAAAAAAAAAGAATTCGAATCCCTTCATTGGGGATTGTCGAGCCTCACCACTTGGACTACCCCTTGGCCTGAACATGCTTTCATTCTTGAATTGTCTATCACAATATATTATAGGGTACCATACCATCAAAACATATGGTACTCATAGATTTAATCTAGTGTTTTGAACATTCATTCCAACTATTATAGGGTGTGTATATTGTAGGCCTATTATTTTTATTGATGACACATTCCTTATTGAAATATGCATAGCTCTACTTATTCTAAGCTGCTTTAACCATGGAGAAAAATGTGCGAAATTTAATATCAATGATTGCTTGTAAAACTTATAAAAGCTTCAAAAAAATAAAGATTCAGAGTTGCCATCTTTATTTAAGAGAAAAATGAATAAAACTATATATAAGCATTTAAATTAGTAGAAAAATGGAAAAAGGCTGAAAAATTACTCCACCTGGGGGTGGTTAAGGTGTGGAAAGCATGGTCAAACAACAAAAATAAAAAACCAAAAAATATGGAAGGTTTTCAGAACCCCCAAATCTCTCCAAAATCATTATCATGCTTCCAGACCTTGTGTTTTTCAAATTATTTTTGTTTGAGGTTTATTTAAAGAAATAAGAAAAAGAAAACAAAGAGGAAAATGCTAGTCAGGTGTGTGAGGTTTATATGTGACTATACAGCTTCAACCTTGAAAACTCTAACTTCTTATGGGGACTCATTTAGTTTAGGATCTCTCGTAGTGAAAATACATCCTTAGCAATTAGGGTGAGATGTGGGATGGTTAAGGGAAGACAATGGAGTGAGATTGAATATGAGAATGATATACTTTTATTTAAAAAATCACATAAATGAATATAAATCACTAGATCTACATGCTAACGAGCTATTTAAGTGATTTGCAAGGGAATTTTGACTAGATTAGCAAACAACATCTAGTGTAGTTATTCATAAAAGTTATCATTATATGAAAAATGTTTGAGCAAGTGAATCATTAATCAAGTTGAAGTAGTTATATTAGTTGTTCATGATTAAGCAAGTTAAAGAGTTGTTATGAACAAGTTTAGGTATCTAAAAATTGGATCAAGTGAACCTAGCACTGCCTTACTATCTCTGCATCCTTCTAGCATGGTAGATCTATGTGCTAGAAGAATGATTTCTAGGAAATGAATAATGATTAATTCACATAGTGGGAGAATCACTTGAAAGGGAAGCTTTGAAATGATGTATATATGGGGATATTTATAGTTTTGAATTAGGGTTAAGGTGTTTGACACCCTGAAAAGGTATTTTGATACCAAATCCTTGTCTGGGTAGAGAACAGGAAATAGAAAAATTAGGACTTTGTTCCCTAGGAATAAACTCTAGCTGGATGCTATATTTTGCAGGATTTTGACTGGAAGAAAATGGAATTTTACCACATGGCACTTCTTCATAATGTCATATTCGATCAAGCGTCCTCAAGCAAGAAACCAAGTTTTTTTTCATATCTAAGATTGTATAATTTTTGTATGATTCTAGTGATATGTCGAGTATTCATTTTTGTTGTGGGATTATGTTATTTGAGGATTAAAATTTGATGAAAAAGAGGGGAAGAGGAGAAATAAAATTTCAAAGTCCAATTATTCCCTATTTTATTTCTTGGTAAAAAATTATTAATTTATTAAATTAAAAAATAGCAATTTAAAATCTGATTGGAGTGTGAATTGAATTGTTTTTCAGGATAAAAATTGATACAAAGGATTGTGAAAATCTCTATAAAGGTAAAATTGTACTTATTTTCAAGAAAAGAACTTTTTGTTTGGAGAACCCTTGATTAGTGGTAAATGGTTGAATGTGACTAAATTAAATAGGTAGAAAAACATGAAGAATTTTGGAGAAACAAATCCATAATTTTCCAAGGATTGACTGTGATTGTGATCATTGATTGAGTGACAAAAAATGGGGGTTCAACAATTTTTGCCTCTCAAGACAAGTTTTAAGGTAAGAGTGAGAACCATATGCTTAAGCTAAGTGTAAACAACATTTTTTTGTGATGAAAAGCCAAGTGACAAGACTTGTCAAGGGGTGTTCTATTGAATCATGTTAGCGAGTAGCGTGGGTGATTTCCTTTCCTTTCAGGGATAAGTCAATGGGAAAAATATTCATGGATAGGGTAAGGTCGGGCACTAGATGGGATGAAGGTTAAAGGTAGCCTACATCATCTATGAACTATGCTTCATTAACCTCCTATCCCTAGGGTGATGGCAGGCTTTTGGAGGAGTGTGCCCTTTCTAGAATTTCTTGTATTCTCATACGTGGTGTGGAATAACTCTAGACTTTAGTCAATGTCTGTATGGTTATCTCACTAGTTCAAGTCCCACTCAGGTAAAGGTGGAAGTTAAAAAGGAATGTAGGGGACTTTGAAAAGGGTCATAAAGTATAAAAAATTATGATTCAGCATAAGATATCTCATTGAATCACAAGTTGGTAATCATTTATGATCTTGAGTTTCCTTGATTTTGATAGATTATCATATATCGCTTTATCTTGTCATTAGTTGCCTAAGTGAATTACATCAATTGGAGACTTGATGGATTGAGAACATTGGAGTTAGAATCATATCCCTAAATTGGTGAAATATGAGAGTCTCTAATGCAAGATAGGGCTTTCTGAAATGCAAAGTTCCTATTTAAAGTAGGGCTTAATATAAAGCATATCGTTCCTATCATATGTAGGGCTTTATATGCGAATCTATTTTTCATAAGATGTAGGGATTAGAAAGAGAAATTTTTTGACTTACCAACCTAGGATAGGGATTCAAGTGAAATATTAGTTACCTATGCGATGTAGAATTTGTTGAAAATGATTTTCCTATGCAGGGTTGGGCGTGAATGCAAAATATTTTCCCACCTAATGTATGGCTTAGATGCACAAAGGAAATGTAAGGTTTCCCTACTCAAGGAATGACTTGAATGATGCATGCAAATGCAAAGCTTGTATGCTCACGGTAGGGCTTAAAAACTAGAGTAAAAACATTATCCACAAAATATATAGATTTTTGCATCTTTACATTAGAGTTTATGGTCATGATCACTATCAACTGAAATTTCCTACATAATGTAGGGTCTTAAAATTTAAGGCGTGTGAAGTACATGTGTGGTCGTATTTTAGTATATCGGTCCATGATTCTTTGAAGGTACCTATCAGATGTAGGGTTTAGAAAACAATTGATGCATATTTAGGATTGGAATTTTGGTCTAGTTTGAGGTATTGGTTCAAGACTCAAATGGTACGATTGAAGGTCATTATCTAGGACCCAAATGGTGCACTTTAGGGTCATTATCCAAGACCCAGATGTTATAGGTTATGCTCATGAACATGACCCAGAGGAAGATAATGATACCTAAATCTAATTGGGTTTTGATTTTAGATGACCCTATTTTAGATCTAGTTATGGGATTTGGAAAGATCAAATCATAGATCTTGGTTCAAATAAAACATTCAAAATTGAGTCATGTGGACCATGATTTAAGGTTTAGAACCAAAAGAGTGATTAAGACTCAAGGGCAGTAAAAGACTTTATATCCCTTATCATAGTGAAGTTTTTATCTTTCAAGAAAAAATTCTAGATATCCATATTTTACAAAATTTTGAATATTTAATTTGCATTTGTTTGAGTTTTTATGGTCTTTATGAATCCAAAAGGTATTTATATTTTTTTTTAAATTTTAAGATAATGTTTACAATTTTTCAAAACACATTGTGTTCAAAGGGGAGAATGAGAGAATGATGGGCATCACCCTATTTCTTGATTTTAAAGGCGATATTAGCTTCAGGAGGTCAATTTTGGATGAGCAGTAATGATGGGACATGTACTCATGAAACATGGCTTTCCACAAGATGAGCACGGAAAAAGTTTTCATTATCTAGTGGAGTTGTGGTGAGGCATAGAGAGCTACTCCTTATGGGTGGTGAAGTAATATATTGAACATTCTTCAAGGAGTTCTATCTATTTTTAGAGTTTGGTCTACTTTGAGAATGTATACTCTCCTACTTTTAGTGATTTTCTATTTTTCGCTTCCTAGTGTTCCTTACTTTATGAAGGTTAGAGATGAGTGAATTTTCATGACTTGTAATTTGCTCTTTTCTTATTCTCATGTTTTTGTGAGCATCCAATGTTTGGGTTGTGCTAATCAAACCCGGGTTACAAAGTTGAAGTCACTACAACTTAGACGATTTGATTATACATGGAGAGAAATTGGCATAGTTGGGTTGGGGAAGATATCCCTCAAGAGGATCTTGAGCAGGAATTTGCTAATGAAGGTGTGGGAGAAGAGACATATCCTAGGCTAGCCTTAAATTATGACTATTTGATTTTATTTTCATCCGTCTAAGAAATTTTAAATCTTTGTTTTCTTTGGGATGCCATCATGTAGGCATGGAGGAAATCGATAGAGAGATACTTCCTACGAAAGTCTTCATGGCGGGGACAAGTCTGATCAAGATGACCTTTCATCATCAAGGACATCAAGCGAGCAATAACATATAATTTTTTTCTTTCAACCCTTGTTATTTCATACGATTATTAATCTTGGATTGGTATTTGATTTGTTTATGGGTGATTTCAACTCTTTCATTTGTGTCTTTCCTTTGTGTTTATGTATCTAGAGTCTAGGACATCACTTTAGAACTCATTGGGAAGAGATGGGATATCTATATTCAGAGTTAGTGTCCTGAGAGCTAGAACTTATGAAGTAGACTAGTTTGGTGATGTTGGTAAATATGAGACTACATCTTGGAGTTATAATGTTATATAGATCGATCATTTTTATCAGAGACTATTTCCACTTTTTGTTGGGTAGTATAGCCATATAACCTAGGAATTTTATTGGTATTACCCATTTGATATTTGGAAGATTCCTTATTACTAGTTTGCCAGATAAGCATTCCTAGGGATGTGCTAATCTTTCTTAGGTGTTGGGATTGGACACATCTCAAAAATGGACTTGGAATTTTATGTCAAATTTATGTGGTTCTTCCAAACTTCATTCGGAATGTGAGAAGTACGAGTCATGCAAAATGATGAATTTTTTGCTAGGCTTGTCGTGGTGTTCCTCGTACCTTTTTCACAACAATGTTGGGAACAGAGGGGAAATTTGATGGTCCTCCTCTCTGATGGATTTTGAGGACATTTCTTGTTTTTAATATGCTGGAAGCATGTACATTCATTGTTCCACTTTATACTTGACAGAGTTGTGGTGGTTTTGTTAGCCATCTAGAGGTATTGTTTCTAGCCTTTACTGTTTATTTTTGTAGAGCTTGATGCTTTGCGACTAGTTTCACAAGTCTTGTTTGTGAATGTTTGGGGATATAAGCACTTTAGATAGGTACTTCAAACTCAGAGTGATCCATAGGATCACCTATATCATCCTATGTCTACTGCTCATAATTGACATGGATGTAGTTGTCAATCCTCTTATGAGATATGTAGAATGGATATATAGAGGATGTAGGTTGGAAAGTAGACATTTCACCTTTTGATACTATTAAACTTTTATTCTTGTGGTTACAATAATCTTACACCTTTTCTTTTCCGTTTCAGATTCCCAATCTTCTCTAGATTTCAACTTGGTTTGGCAAGTACATCTTGTGTCACCTTTTTCCACTCCTTGGACTTATATGCAAGTAGGATCAAGTTTGAATCTCTATTAGGGAGTTTGATTTACATATTTTACCACATTGCTTTTCAATGGGTAGGATGTTGTCATATCCTATTTTATCCTCCCATGAGATTGATCTAGTCTGGTACATATATTTATCAATTGGCACAAACTGTATGGGTGATTAGGTGAGTAATAATACATATCTAGAGTGGTTTTACCATTTTGGTCGACCACTACTTTTTGGTGAAGAATTTTATCAACATTTGGCACTTGCTACACTCATAAGATTTGTGTTTACTTGTGTGCAATTTGTATTTCTTTACATTTTTAAAGAAGCTTAATTTGTATGTGGTGTTTTTTCTTATGAGTTGATTGTGTATGATTCCTTTAAGGGTTTAGATTACATTGATCAGTACTTATGATGTCCTTTTCCTCTAAAGGAAGAGTTTCCCGGGTGAATCCTCCTCGACCTTTGTGTAATCCCTCTATTAAGGTGTGTCAGGGTTTGAATGACTTTCTAGAGTTCAGACCTCTATGCAACATTGGTTTTGGAACTTCAAGTCACTTCCCTACTTGTAGAGCGTAGAATCAATCAATTTTAGTGATGATTATTTTGAAGGGGCAATGTCTTACCAAAGGGCTAGTTTTAAGGAAAGTATAGTTGGAGACTTTTTGGGATCATGCATCTCATTAGGATATGAGCAACATTGGTAGTTCACGGAAGCTCAAGTAAAAATGTCTATATAGTTAAAGTATTGGTGACTTCCCGAAGGAGGATTTGATATTTTGTGGACCCACAAGGTTATGTGGTCACAATAGAGCCACCTTCCATGACTAGTTATGAAAAATTGTGCCATCGGAAGACACTGATTTAAACGTTGAGGCAAGGTTGGTGGTGCACCTGTGTAGTGCATGTAGAAAACAATAGAGAGTATGGATCATCATGAACCTCATACTATGGTTGTTGGCCTTTGGAAAATCATATGATAGGATGATTGAAACAAGAAACTTAACATAAAATAGTAATTTTATTTTAGATGCATGTATCCATTTTTTAGTATTTTTTTTAGTTTCCTATAACAAAACTTTTTATATTTCAACAAGATTTAGCAATTTAAGGGTGTTGTTTTTAAAATGTAAAACTGGAAATTGATATTGAGAATGATATCCTATATTGGGATTAGATTCTACTTTTGTAGTTTGAGTTTTCATGTTAGATAGGATTATAAATTTGACCATGGATGGTGATGATGTCCCCATGTTAATTTCCAAGGAATGCCAAATTCTTCAAGACCTTCTAGGTGACAAAAACAAGATTTCCATGGCAAACTAGGATTAGGAATCTAGATTTTCTTAGGAAACTTGTCTATTTGAATTTTTTGGTCTGTTTATGGCTCATATTGTTCTGCATCACTTGACTCCAAGGAGTTATCAATGATCAACAAAGTTCCCTTCTAGAGAAATCCAACAATTAATTAGTCCTTAGTGGAATGCTAGATCATATATATATATATATATATATATATATATATATATATATATATATATATATATATATATATATATATATATATATATATATATATATGTGTGTGTGTGTGTGTGTGTGTGTGTGTGTCTGTGTCTGTGAGACAGAAGAGGTAGAGTTGGCCATTTTTGGGGTGGTTCACACCTTCTACATCTTGCCTATGGCGCCGATTATGATTCAATTATTGTTGGTTTTCGTCTAGTTTTGGTATCCTTTCTGTCATGCATTCTTCTTTGGGGATGTTGCTTTGAATCTCACTCTAGAGAATGTACTCAAGATAACTTATGTGAATCTTCATGATTTTTGGAGGATTATCCTGAAGAATTCGAGTTGGATTGATGAGCTAGCTGATGTATTTGTCATAAACAAGTGTAAATGTTCTCATTGATTGTTTGTTGGTGGTCACTTCATCAAGTTGGCTTCTCTTTGGGATTCATTTTCGAATGAGGTGTGTAAGGGTGTAATATATTCATATATGCCTTATATGTGAGTGTATACCTTGACCTTTTATTTGAATTATTCTTTGCATAGATACTTTCTCAAGTGCCAACATTAGTAGCAGGTGTTGTGGCAGCTTTGTGTCATAATGAGACTTAGTTACCCTTGACCTTGGTCGAGCTGTATGAATTCTTGGATGAGGCTAAGCTAACCAAGACGATGTGAGTACCTATCAAGGTCTTGTATATTTATCTCAAGATGCAAATTTTTGCTTTGAGTTATAGGAGATGACAGATCCAAATATTATTCCAACATAAGATAATATGTTGAAGCATGTCAAGATAGGAAGCCATGTTTACCAATTCCATGGGCTAGAAAATTGCTCTCTCATTTGACACATGAGGATGTGTGTAAGGATTAGGACCCAATAGGGGAGCCACTCACTTATTTGAAGGAATAATAAAAAACAATCCAATGCCAAACATGATAATGATTTTTCACAAAAGATGATGAACTAAAATTCAAGTAAGCATTGTATCATATAACAAAAGTGTAGCAGTGGAAGATAAAAGTATAACTATCATATCTATCATAGTTTATCAACACGTAGGGTGTATACAAAGGGAATTGAAGGGAAATTAACTATTTCAAAGTGGATAAAGAGGGAAACATGTATACTCCAATCTATCTCCAAGAAAAACACATACTCTCAAGTAGGCTAAAAATTTGGGCCTCCTAAGGGGATAGGAACAACACCACAAGAGAAGACAAGGTGGAAGTTTTATCATTACTAAATTAGGTCAAGAAAATCACATAATTAGATCACATAATTGCATAAATCGTAATTTCACGATTCCAAAACTTGTTTATTAATGAATTTATGACTTATGAATAATTATATATGAACTTTACAAATTAAGGATTATTAGGAAAACCTAAAAATCACGTATTTAATATATTTATGCAATGCGGCACTGACTTTAGGGTCAGATTCATCTAGCAATAGTGGAATCAAGAGGCTGACGCTTTGGAAAAAGCTCACCTGAAAACCAACAGGGAGGAGAAGTTGTATGAGTATTTACATCAATAGAGCTAGAGGTAGAGTAGAAAGAAGGCTTTTAAGCAACAATAGATCTACTAATGTAAGAATTTTATAGAGCCTGCACAAGGAGGGAGGGATGAATAGAAAACCTCCTGACTTTCCCCTAAAAAAAATAAGTAGATCTCAAAATCTACGCCAAATATTTGATATTATTTTTCTGGTTCAAAACATGTCTTGATTTTTTTGTCTGATTTACGAATGAACTACTATGAATTTTACAAAATATCATTATTTACTAAAATTTAAAATCGAAAAATGGATACAAAGACAAATTTGTCCCAGCATCACACATCATTATATTGATGTGTGATAGGAAATACTTGTAAAACTATTGACTTAGATAAATCGGTGACATGATTTATATCATATACCATAAGGACGAAAATGCCCACATAAATTTGTGATAAAATCTAACCAAACCAAGGGTATTATCATAAAATATTGGGAGGTCATCGTCTTCCCCATGGTGAACCAGACCAAGATCCACTAAGACATGGATAGCTCCGATCAAACACAATAGGACAGACAGTCATTCAAACTTTCTATCTGCAAAATTATCCCATATTATCTCTCATAAATTCCAATGTATATTATTTAGTTAACTCACTTCATCCATTAACCCCACATTCTCTTATATAAAAAATATTAATGTCTCACACTTAGACACAACATTCAAGTATTCTCATTTTATGTGTATTAAAAGTAAGACCATCTTAACATTGTTTTATATTTACTCACATCATTTTACTCATTAAGCACATTTAAATCATTATGTGAATATTAGTGAAAAAGTAGCATGTATAAGTTTAATGTGATTAGTTATATATGAATCCATGTTTAGGTTATTAGGTTGATTTCGTGTGTATTACACAATATTACATGATTAGAGCCCTAAATTTTACTAGTTAGAAATAAGGATTAATATATTAGGGTTAGTCAACTTCAACCTAGGTTTAGGTCAAGATGGCTACTAACCATCTAATACACATCATTATCACATCCAATGTCTATGGTTAGGTTCTATACATCATCTCATCATAACATTAGGGTTTACTGGTCCATGGCATGGTCAAGATCATATATGTTGGGACCTCTTTGTTGATCAGCATAAACGCTAACCATTAGATAGAAACCCTAAACCCAGATTATGAAATGAAAACAAATAATTCTTGACAAATCCTATTAGAAAAATATATAAGAAACAAATTATCTTTTTCTTTTTCATAAAGACTTCATAAACCACGTCTCATCATAGATGACATATCAAGATATCAAAAATCATATTCAACGTAGTTCAAGCAAAAGTCAAATGTTATTGCTCATATGTAGTTCAGTTTACATCTTTCACATGTACATAAAAGAACAAACATGGTGCACTGGGTACAAGAACATTCTAATATAAATTATTCTTTTAGATCTTCTTTGTTGCATCCTATCAACTAGATGGAATTACATTAGACTCATATAAAGCCCCAGTAGATGGAAACCTCCCACTCCAGCTAAACACATGCATCAGTATCCGATTAAGTTTATTTAACTTAAAAGAAAGTTACAATTATGTCTAAGTCTAAAGGATAATTTAAGCATATAAGAATTCTAGTTCATGATAATAATCTCATTGATCATAAAGGCATTAATTTAGTCAAGTCCCAACATTTTATAGAGGTAACAAGGCAATATATAAACATTTAGAATCAAGATACAACAATAAAATCATCTTGGTGACACCCCACTAGCCAGACCAGGAACATATCCTACAGTGCTGAAGTTGAAGTGCACATAAGACACATATACCAAACATGACTATTAAAATGATAGGTAAATAGAAATCATACTGAAAGTAGATATTAAGTCCCAACATAAATCTGTTGACGATGTTTAATATCAGATTCCATGCTAGGCATATATGAATAAAGGAAACATATAATTTTCATAAGGAATGACTAATTTTCACAATAAGAAACATATTCAATAGTAAATCTATAAACTAGCAGTAAAAGTCATGTACCAAACATCCAACTCATATTCAACAGAGATTGTTATCCTGTATTCATTTTCCCTAAAAATACTTAGGTCGTACCTCACAAAGTAGAAGTTGCCACGCCTAATTCTTGTGTCAATGAGTCACTCTCCATATATTAGGGTTTAGCCCGACACCCTAAGACATCAGAAATAGATCTTGGTCCACTATAGGGTTGCCTAAAGAGGCTCACTTCCTCGTCTCGAGTACATGAGATAGGAACCAACATAATAGAATATCACATATCATCATATTTCACATGTTTCATAGTTTTTGTATCATCAGAGTTCATTACTTATGCACATAGACTTTCATAGAAGAGGATTTAAGGCCATAATCACGGTGTATGACTCACTCCTAAACCTTGTTGGTCTAACATTCAAGGTATAGATTCACACTATGGAAATCCTTCTCTTAATACTTTGACTACTACAATGATATTTGTTTCATTTCCCCAGTGTGGCACTTGGGGGAAACTAATAGTGCTTAGGGCACCAAACTAGATGTGTCAACATTTCACATGTTATTTAATCCATTTATTCATCTTAAAAATAATTCAAATCATCATTATCAAGTGTCTGTATTCTTGCGCAACTAGAATGATAATAAGAACATTATGGTTAACAAAAATGACAATCATTAAAACAAGAAGCACAAAAATCTTCGATTTGTGACATGTATACCTCTTTCCATTTCACATCATATGATATTAGTCATCATCAGTGGATATCAACTTGAGGCATCATCTCATTTTTCAAATTTACCCAAAACTTGATTTCACAAATATGATCATTGCATGATAATTCAATCCCAACATTTTTCTTATCAGTCCATTCATAGAAAAATTCTTATCAAAAATTGACAAAGACACTAGAACTAGAAACAATATAAGAATATGAACATGTTGTTTCATTTATCATGTGCTAAACAAATTTCTCATACAAGTCATACATATTCCACATGATATATATATATATATATATATATATATATATATATATATATATATATATGAATAAATCTCAAAGCTCAATGTGCATAATACACTTAATACTCCTCTTTTACTATTTATAGTTCTTTAATTATGGTTACTATTCAACACATATGTGCTCTCATTTTAAATCCATAAGAATAAACCATTCTCAGAAAACAAATTTTTCATTCATTTCATATCCATTAGTGTCAACTACTTTCAGTTCATGTTCATGATGACTCTCTAAACAAATTATTCTAAATTTACATAATGCATACACTTTCTCTCTTGTTTTTTTATTTACGAGAGAACTGCCCCCATAGAAGTTCCACAATCGTGACCCCACCCAGACAGCGTAAACTTTCTCTCTTGTTGAAATCCTATAAGTTATGATTTTAGCGTAATTCATTCATGTTGTGTCAAAACAGATATATTTATTGTAAGTCTATAAAAGACTTCCTGATACTTATTTATTAGTATATCATGCATTACTTATCATCACAATTCAGTTCACCCTTTTTCATTTCTTATATTATATCTAGATACATATATCATATCATTTGACTTATAATGTCATTTTTGTAAATAAATGCAATACTTTGATTTCTTATAAAACTCTCAAATTAAAAGGTACGACGGATTAGGGTTACTTATTCTTTCCTCTATATCTCTGGTCAAATTCTCAATTCATTATAATTTGACTTGCATACAAGCTTGCATCCATTCGGGGTTTACTCATTATTCCATATATTATACTAAAATAGATACATCAAGATTATATCATCATAATAAGACTATTATCTTCAATTGAGATAATAATACATTCAATTGATCTCTTCACATTTTGAGGGTTATGTATAATTTTTAGATTTATCCTCTTACTCGCCTAAACGTTGAATTTCTAGGGTTTGCGGAAGTTGTCTAAGTGCAATACATCATAAGAACCATATTAATCAATAACATCATTGTGGTACATAGGGGTTCATGAGGTCTATTCACACACATGGAAACCCAAACTTCCATTTTCACATAATTCATCCACCAATGATAAGTATGCATCAATTCATTGGCTCATTTCAGTCAATCCCTCCTCGCAAACCCTAAAAGGAATATCACCATCATGAACCCTCATATCGATCCTTATGTATATGTCATGTTAAATTTCAATAAATTTCAATAATACACTTTGTAAATTCATTCAAATATGATTTTATACATGTCAACTCCACTTCCAAGCATATCGTTCAATAGGTTGGATCTAGGCAATACTTGTATAAAACAACATAATTCTATATCCATGGAATTTTTCTTGAAGCTTGAATCAACAAGATAAGAAATAGAAAATATAAATCATTGAGGAAGGATCTAAATTTAGTACCATTTAATTCCCCATAATCTTTCCAACTGATTACCCAATTGTATACAAATACTATCAATGGTCTTGATTATTTTAATCAGATAGAATTAGGATTTGAACATGATTATATATCTTAAGAGAGATACACACACTCACCTATGGTGAAAAATAGTTTAAAAGTGTAGATCATACTCTGAATTTCTACTCTAAATTTCTAACAATTTAATCAAAATTTTCCCATCAACTCCTTTTATCCCTCCTTCCAACTTGGAAACCCTAGAAAAAGAGAACAGGAAAAAAAGAAAGATAAAAGATGGTGATATGCTATATTTTTGGCTCAGTTCAGAGGGAGGACAAAATGTTGATGAGGATGACAAATTATGGAGCTACTAGGGTGTTAGGTTGACCATATATATTAATTGAGGTGCTTAGAACAATTGCAAACAAGTCCAAAGCCAATTTTGAATATTCTTTATATTTGTCCAGACTAGTTGATTGATTGAGTTGTTACTGATAAGAAACTCAACTAAAACCACACTTTGGATCAGTCATACATCATACAAATATTATGAAAGTTAAACTATATGTCTAAAATAGAGTTACCAAGCTACCATCAAAATTACATCTCATGTGGATGTACCAATAAAAAGATATCAAATACAAGATTACTATATTTCAACATGAATGCATGGTCGAGTGAGTTTTACCTAGGAAACTCGGCCGACCAATAGGCCGTAAAACATTCAAATTTTTTGATATTTTTTAAGAACTCTTGTATTTGAGTTATCCAAACTATATCAATATTTCTTGGAAATCAGAGTTATAGACAAAATATTAAAACCATTTACTACATCGTTATATTTATCCTATTTTATATTCATATGCTTCTAAAACCCTAATGTTAGCTGATTAGGGTTTACACATATCAGACCATAATTATCCAAATAAGATCATGATTAGAGTTGTTCATATGTTTAAAGCATCACAATTAGACTACCATCATTTATCAAGCTCAAACAATGATTAATCTAGTTAACCATGTAATCATCCAAGTAAGCCCTAATTAGATGACTAAATTAAAAATGGGTTGTTCCTCCTTTTAGAATTTCATCCCAAAAACAAAGAAAATATGTGGAATAATATCATATCATCTAATAATCATCTCTCTTATTGTCATGTTGCAATGATTTACCATTTTTCATTCTTTCAAATTACATCATTTTGTTGCTACTTGGATCTTTTTCATTGAAATTATTAATTTATAGGCACTAGATGGATATCTCATCCCCTATCATCTTCATATGTCTCTATAAGCATTAGTAACACTTATTTCACAGGTAATGGTAATACATCACTATCAATACATTGTTCTTATCACCTTTCCTGTTATTACAAAATTTGGTTATACAATCACATGGATCAAGATTATAGTTCATTAAAAATGATTTTACACGTCCATCTATTCTCTTCACAAAGAGGGTTGTTTTGTGGAAATCATTCTCATTTCTCAACTTTTTCTTGCAATTTTTAAGATTCAAACTCAGAATGAAATTTTTTGGAATTATATGCATAATCTATTAGATTCATTCATATTTCTTATGTGAAATTTCCAACTTATCTTAGGTTCCATAATTAATTATATAATCATTTCTATTTCTCCATTTTATCATTCATATATTTTACCATCATGCATCTTATTATACTCCCAAACTATCTTCTTCTAGATGCATAGTCAGGGCAGCCTGAAGAAGTATAGTCAGTTGTTCCATACTATCTTATCGCAATACTCTCATACTTGTCTAGAGTATCAAAATATTAAGTTCAGTTAGTATGTGTATCATTCAGATTATGTCCAACATTCATATTTTCATTTATCAATAGATCCTATTGTTCCTATGGACTCATCTAACCTTGGCTCTGATACAACGTTGTTGGGACCTCTCTTTTGATAAGTATAAATACCAACCATTAGACAGAAACCCTAAACCAAAAGTCAGATAATGAAATGAAAAACTATTTCTTGACGAATGTGATTAACAAATTACACAAAAAACCAAATTAATCTTTCTTTTTTCATAAAGACTTCAGTTGCATTAGTGGATGACATATTTGATGATAAAAAATCATATACAACATCATCAAAACCTAAGTCAAATAGTATTCATGATATGCAATTCAGTACATCAGATACGTGTACATAAAAGAGAAATCTTGGTACTACCCATCCTGAGAAAGAGAGAGAAATGGGATATTCTATTTTACATTATTATAATTACATATTCTTTGGCGCATCCACTGTGATGGATGAAAATATACCTAAAAACATTTCAAACAACCTAATGAGACTCATATAGAGCCCTAGTGAGTGTATACCTCTCACTCAAGCTGAGTACATGCATCAACATCAGATTAGATTATTGAACTTAAAAGAAACATGTAGTTATTTCTTAGTCTAATAGATATTTCAAGCATATAAAAATTCTAGTTCATGACAATAATTGCATTAATCATAAATGCATCATTAGTTAAGTCTTAACATTTTACATAGATAACAAGGCAAGATATAAACATTTAGAATCAAGAGATAACACTAACATCATCTTTGTGACACCCTACTAGCTAGATTAGGAACATAACTTATAGTTCTGAAGCTTAAGTCTACATAATACATGTCTACCAAACATGACTATTAAAATGACAACTAAATCCAAATCATACTAATAGTGGATATTTAATCCCATCATAAATTAGAATCACATTCAGGATTAGATTACATACTAGGCATATATGAATGAGGAAACATATAATCTTTATAAAAGAATGACTAATTTTGACAAAAAGAAACATATTCAATAGTATATTTGTCAATTAGCAGTAAAATCCATGTAACACGCATTCAACTCATATTCTATACGACTTGTCATGTTTTATTTATTATCCCTAAAACTACTTGGCTCATACCTCACCAAGTAGAATTCACCACACCTATTGTCGTGTCAACAACTCACCATCCATATCTTAGGATTTAGTTGGCCACACTAAGAATGTTGGTATGTATGCTCAAAGTGCCCATCATATGCCAATTTTAATTGCATATCCTGTAATCAACTTAATTAATAATGAAGCAGCCTTTGTCTATATGTGTGTTCAATTATGAGATAATTAATGGTGTAACATGATAGATGTGTAAAGAATGATGTTACTCAATGATGTATGTCTTTAAGTTGAGGACCTAAATAGTCAGATCATATGTATTACAAGAGTACATACATTCTTGTAATGCCCATAGTCAGATGATACTGTGGATGCTAATAGATAGTAATACTACATAAGACTAGAGTGTGTGTTTTTAGATGAGAGAATCTCATTAGTCATGATATGTGATATCAAACCAAGCACATAGGTACCTATTAAAGAATAGTGAACCAGAAAGACCCACCTTGAGAGTGATGCATGGAAATCATTGAATGGTAGTCAGAGTCAGCTCTCATAGTGAAAATAATGATTGTGGTTCTTAGACCTGAAATCCCTACACTCATCACATGTTGTTCGATTTACTTTGACATCATCCAACATGACCTTGAATAAGAGTTACCATAAAGGTAATACTCAGATACATTGTGATATATGGGGATTTACTGTGAGTGATGTAGATGGGATATTGTCCCTCCTATTGGAGTTGATATCATGGCCACTTGATAAGAGAGAGTGCAAAACGTATGGCTATCCTCTTGTGAATCAATATATGATATGTTAGCTCACATGCATCTCAGACAGTCTTCTCTAGTTCAAGGAACATGGACTGAATGTTATGAGGATGACAATTTTATGCCTCGAGTTCAATCTGGATATCAAAGACAAAGGCACTATATTATCATTGTAACACTAATCATGGGTTGTAGATTGAAGTTGTTCTCCAACTTTTCAATTATTTGAGTAGCAATGATGTGTTGGTATATGCTGCTCATTGCTAGTGATGTCATAAATTAGTTATGGGCATTCAATGCCAGTACAAACTCTCTCCTACAGGGTCACACACATAGGATACACTTGGAATAGGAGTTTACTCATGAATAAGGTTTGACTTTATTACTAAAGTGTTTAGGTAATTAACTTAAACAACATCAAATAAAAGTTGGCTATCTGGAATCTGAATTGACTGGTTTAGAAGTGAACCAACCGTTCAGAATGTGAGTCGGTCGATTGATATTGTGAATCGATCGCTTGAGCGATCAATAAAACTGGATCAATGATTGATGTTGATGACCTATTGTGAATTAATTGTCACATTGAAAGCCAATATGTTTGTGAATAGGAAAAATTTTGAACCAACTGATTCAAGTGTTGAATTGACCAATTCACGTGTCAACCGACCTACTGAAAAATGAACTGGCTGTTTCATAATTCACAACTTCCAAAAAAATTCATGCAATTTTGTCTCTTCGACTCCCTGTTGAACTGGAAACCCTGACCCTCGTTCACCTATATAAAGGGGGGCAGTCAAGGCTATGAGGAGACATAGTTAACACTAATAAATGTTGTCCTCTCATAGTTGTATGAATGTGATAGCCCAGAGCAAGTCTTAGTCGTAAAGGGAAGAGACATAAAGGGAGAACAAGTCAACACTAGCATGTTGACATCAAACATACAACTCCTTCCTATCATTTATAAAAGAATGAAATGAGTTCCTGGTAGTCCGCAAGGGCTACATAGAGGCATGGAGGCCATTGCCACCCACTAGGAGGACATCATCAAGCTCCATCTGTGGTGCTACACTAGGAGGATGCCGTCGACAACTGTCCAGGTGCTGCTTGCTAAAAATCACGCTGCTACAAGGATAGTGACTAAACTTTCTCCTAGACCAAGTTTAAGCCTTGCAAACCTTCCTTCCTAATCCATAATTATTGTCCTGATCTGTCGGTCAAGGGGAACATGGCGAGAAAATGATTTGATTCTAAAACTACCATCTTTGTCGCCATATTTCCCTACAATGGTATCAAAACCATGTCAATTTACTATGTTTGGGATTTAATAAATATGACTAGTGTTTAGTTTTATATATTACATATGATGTTAATATTTAAACAATCAATGTGCATTAAAATGTCACATGTGCTATGGAATGTCCCGTAGATCCTATATGGTATGATATACTTATGCACTTTATATGCGTCGCCTTGAAATTGTTTTGATGGTGGATGTAAGCTTGGTTTTGGCCAATACCCCCTGGATATGTGTGCATGGTTGAATACGATTTGTTCCTACCTTTTAAATTTGGTTTCATACCAAGCATATTCCTCTTTTTCCATATGAAAGTTAATGATTTCGTCCCTATGCTCCCCTCGAATGTAACTTGAGGTTTCACCTATTACAATGTAATAAGTTAAATAGGAATATGATAGTTTTATTTCCTATTTTGGTAAAAAGAAGGCATTATGCACTTGGTCAGTCACCCGACTCATAAATAGAACCAATCCACTAAAGGACCAAGGAGTCCAGTTTACAGGAGGAGTCAACCGATTGAATGGAGGCCCAACTGACTTACTGGAGGGGTCCAAATGCTACTTGAGACAGGAGCCAGTCGACTAATCCAAGAAGACCAGGAGGCCAGTCAATTGACTCAAGAGTTGAGTTGACCAACCAGAATGGTTCTAGTGGAGATTTTATATAGTACATGTTGCTACATATGATGTGGAACTTAGGAGGTAGCAATACTTTGTGGCTCCATAGAATTGCATTAGTGTGGCCATAACCATCACTCATATTTTATAATTGCATGTTTTGTTTGTGGATATAGTATGTATGTGATACATATTATTAGTATGTGGTGACTAACTATGTATATGTATTTTTGTAAATATAAATCCTTCAATCTAGTATTAAATATTAAATGCTTTCCATAAGCAACACACATGAAAAGCTTGATCAACTAAGCGTAGGCATGCCAAGCATGGTGATCTATCTATCTCATAGAAGTGTGATGGTAGTTATGTGGGCCTACCAAGAAGGGTGCATTACTACTATGTTGCCTTTTAGGTCAAGCTTAATTAGGTGACCTTAATGAGATTAAGTGCCTAGAAGCATAGTGGTGAGATATGATAAGGAATTGTGCATACCATCTACCAAAGAATTGCTTGAGATGCAATCGGCAAATGTTGCCTACCTTAATAATTGGTTATGCATGTTGATGTTGTGCTAGTAATAACTTAATTGTCATGGGTGTTGGATCGCTAGACGGTTGTAAACTACAATCTTATGAATTGATAAGAGAGTGTTGCCAATTTGAACAAAATAGTGGGAGCGATAAATAAATATAGGTCTTATTAATATCGTTAATTTTTTAATCAAATCAAGTCATAAGGGTTTTGAAAATTTGCAAATTTCTTATATAGAAACAAATGTAAACCAATAACACATTTTCCATTGCAATCGGTCCTTGAGATGGACAAGTTGAACGAGAATAATTTCCATGATTAGTTCAAGACATCGAGAATCATTCTCACATAAGATCACAAGATCTACATCCTGAAAACACAAGAGCCAGATGAATCTGTGACCACCATGCCTAAGGCTGATAGGGATGCTTACAAGAAGCACTCTAAAGATGTCATAGATGTCAAGTTCCCGATGCTATGCTCAATGAACTATGAGTTGTAGAGACAACATGAGAACATGGATGTTATTGAGATGGAAACACATCTTATGAACATGTACCAAGATCAGGAAAGATAAGAGAGATATGATGTCTCAAAGGTGTTGTTCAAGTGCAACATTGCAGAAGGAGATATAATAGGGCCTCATGTACTAATGTTGATTGGATATGTGAATAAAGAGAATGATTGAAACAAGAAGCACAATAAAATAAGCAATATGCAACATGTATATGTCTTACCATTTCACATCATCTCATATCATGCATCATCAATGGCTATCAGTCTGAGACATCATCTCATTTTTCAACATTTACCCTAAGTAGGATTTCTCAAATATGACCATTGCATATTTAACTCAATCAAAACATAATTCTTATTTTTCCATTGTAAATCATAATTCTTATCAAATGTTCATAGGGACACTAGAACTAACAACAATATGAGCATATGAACATGTTGTGTCATTCATCATGCTCAATACATATTTATCATACAACTTTTACATATTACATCAAATTTCTATAGATAAGAATAAATTTCAAAACATAAATGTGCATAACATAGTTAATCTCCTCTTTTACTATTTTTCATTCTTATATTAGGGTTACTATTAAACAGATATGTCATCTCATTTGAAATCCATAAGTATAGAGACCATTCTCTCAATACTAGTACTTCAACATACATTACAATCATTGAACACATTCTTATAAAGCAATTCACATACTTGAACCTCATCTTGTAAGTGCATTAAACTACACTTGTATGTATTCCTTAATCCCTCATTTTAGGTCATTATTCATTAGCATCACATCGGTCATCATTTTAGGTTAGAGTTACATTATTAGATCCATCTGCAAATTTTCACCATTTTCCCTTCATTTTGTATTTATTAGTCTCAACTTATTTCATTTCATGTCCACTATACTCTAATACACAAATCATTCTAAATTTACATAATGCATAAAGTTTCTTTGTCATCAAAATCATAGTCTGATTTTCATGTATTTAATTCAGATTATGCAAACCCATATATATTTGAAGTGTATAGATTAAAAACATACTCATGCTTATTTACTAGTATGTCATTTATTACTTATCATCACAATTCAATTCAATTTTTTTGCATTTATTATATTGTATCAAGATACATATAGCATGTCATTTGACTGATAATGCCATTCTAGTAATGAAAAGAAATCCTTATATTCCTTATAAAAGTCTCAAGTTAGAAGGCACCACATATTAGGGTTACTTCTTCTTGCCTCTAAAGCTTTGGTGAACTTCTCCGTTCATTATTATGTGACTTATATAAAAAAATTTGCATCAACTTGGGGTTTACTCACTATTCCATATACTAGACTTGAATAGAGGGATTAGTTTTAGATCATCTTAATAAGATTTATTATCTTTAGTTGAAGTAATAATACATTGAATTTAGCATTTCTTCTCATTTACAAGGTTATTAAAAACTTTGCAATTTGTCCTCACACTCGCTTATATATTGTATTTCTACGATTATCAAGAAGTCATCTAATTTCAATACATCATAAGAACCTTATTACTCAATAATCTTATCATGGTGCATAGGGGTTCATTAGGGCCATTCACACCCATGGAAACTCTAGTTTCCACTTCCACATAATTCATCTATCAATCATAAGTATGCATCAATTCACGACTCATTTTAGTCAATCCCTCAACACAAACCCTAAGCACGTAATGTCACCATCACAAACCCTCATGTTGATCCTTTTCTATTTGTCATATTCAATTTCAATAAAATTCAAAATAAGCTTGTGTAATTCATTGTAATAAAATTCTAATATGATTTTATACATGTCAACTCAATCTCCATACACATTATTCAATAGGTTGGTTCCATGCAATATTTGTATAAAATAACATAATCCTATATCCATAGGATGTTCAGTCAAGTTTAAATAAATAAATTAAAAATTAGAAAAAATACAAATAATCGAAAGGGTCTAAATTTAGTATCATTTTGTTCCCCTATATCATTCTGATTGGTTACAATTGTATACAAACACTAGCAAAGATCTTATGTAGTTGAAGAGAATAGAGTTAGGATTTCAACTTGATTACAAAGTTACATAAAAAAAACTTGATTACAAAGCTTAAGAGAGATATAAAAATTGACCTAAGGTGCAAATCACCTTAAGAACGTAGATCATAATTGGAATTCTAGAAATCTAATCAAACTCTAGCCATCAACTCATTCTCTTCCTCCTTCCAACTCAGAAACCCTAGAAAAGGAGAATATGAGATAAAGAATAAGAAAAGGTTGTGATGTTCTATATTTTGATTCAATTCAGAAGGAGGAAATGTATAGAGATAAGAGAGATGATTCAAAATGGAATCATATCTAGAGTTGAGAACTTACATGAATTTGCAAGCTACATGAAGCCAAAACCCTAAATCAACACTATGGGGGATTTTCTCCTTCAAAAACCTAATCTCTCTCTCAAATATGTATCTCTAATAGGAATACTGAAGCTAGTAGGGTGTTATGTTGATCATATACATCAATTGTGGTGCCTGCAAAATTGAAAATAAGTCCAAAAGTGATTTTCAGTCTTATTTTTTATTTATTTAGACTTGTTGATTCACTGAGTTGTCACCGATAAGAAACTCACTCAACACCACATTCTGAAATAGTCCACCAACATCAAAAAATTATGAAAATTCAAAATAATGTCAAAACTTGATTTTACAAGATACACTGAAAATTATATCTCTTCTGTATGAATGAATAAAAAAGAAAAATATCAAATACTAGACTTCTATAATTCAGCTGAAGCATGGTCTGATGACTTTTACCTAGGGAAACTCATCCAACCAACATGTTAGAAAAAATTCAAAAATTATTGTATTTTCCAATAACACTTCTATTTGAGTTATGCAAACTATTTCCAAATTTCAAGGAAAGAATAGTTATATATAAAATAATAAGAATCATTTACTACATCACTATTATCAAACTTTGTATTCATATGCTACCAAAATCCTAATTTTGGCCAACTAGGGTTTACACTTATCAAACCCTAATTATTACAAATAAAATAATGATTATATTTTTTCATTAGGTTTAAAATATGACAATAAGATTACCATCATTTATGAAGCTCAAACAATGATAAATCTTGTTAAGCATGTAATAATCCAAATAAACCCTAATTAAATGAGTAAGTTGAAAATGGGTTGTTACAATAAGTATATGCAATTTGGATTAATATGTGAGCTACGTATACTAGGTGCATTAAATGCTCACTGGAATACAAACAAGCATGGTAGGGAATCATTCTAACCTTATTTGGTCAATTCTAATGACACAAGTACACAATCTTTCAGAATTAGGGCTTCTAAAGTCAGGTTAGCTAGATTTTGGAATGTTACAATGTGACTTGTGTCTAGATGAGGTTCCTTATTGATATTTTATTTTGCATGATAGTGGTACCTGGGTTTTAGTGCATAATCATTTCTATGACTAAAGAGATGTATTTCTTATTTTTAGTGTATGTAGTTAGGCGATTGGTCCTCAATAGTGTAGAAATGACATTTTAGAGATTCCACTCTTCTATAAGAGACCTCATAAAAGTTCTCACAAAGTTCAAGATAATTTTTCAAGAATGTCTATTGACCATCAAAAAATAACTATGAGATGTTTCCTCACAGTAGGAGTGCTCTTGTGAGTACTTGTAGTGAATATCTCTATGCCTTTCAGTTCTACTGACCTGGACACCAGATAAGGAGTTGAATAACCCTACATGACACTTCTTATTTCTAATGATCTTTTTAGGAACTTCATATTTTTAGCATCATATTTCTTTTTTCTTAAATTTTTAAGACTCTCATTCTTAAGTTAATAGAAGATCTACACAAATGATGTTCTACCATAGTTTCAGACAACACCTTGGGTACTTCCTCCATGATGTATATCGTGTATATCCTTTAGGGTGTTTGATAAGATCCCAGACAATATTGTGATCTTTGATGCCAAATGTTTGTCATGGGGTCCGGTAACCTAAAGTGCTTGAGATTTATAGATTTGCACAGTTGAGATGAAAATTGTGTAAGTTATATAGTTTACAGAGATAGAGAGTGACATGTTTGTAGACCACCCTTTTGTCCTCCTTCATCACTACAGTTCAAGGGTTAGTATGGTGAGCATATTCAAGCTTATCTCATATTTCACCATGATACTCATTGGTCGAACTTCCCTTTAGATGTTTTTCCCTATTCTACCATAAGAGGATCCTTCAACTAGAGGGGAGATGGATTCAATCTTGACCTATGATGTATCACTAGGCTTAAGGATATTCCATTTATCCAATGCCTAAGCATTATCTTCCTATCCTTTTGGGTTAAGGTGCCAAATATCTGAGACACCTAAAAGGCCTAATTTTTGGAGTGCCAGTTTGGCAATTGATTGGTAAACTCTTGAGATGTTCCCACATGAGGTGGGTATCTTGAAATGATGATACAAAGGTGCCTACATGGGGATAGAATGAAGGGGTTTTTCCTTTTAGACTAGAGACTCATTATGGGATCTTAGATTCCATGGGGATAGAATGTAGGGATTTTTCCTATATCATTTTTTTATTAAGTAAAGAAGAAAATACAATGACAATGAGATAGAAGGTAGACGTGCAACAAGTTTCTTGCCATCCCCTTTCAGATGCAAAACCAATCCTCTGAAATACTACATCCATAGACCTAGAGGTCACAACATTACTGTGCATAACGTTTTGGGTCCTTTTAAGGAGCTCCACTTCCTCTAGTGCTAGGAATCCAAAAGTATCAAACCCGAAAGGTATAAATACATGTTGATTCTCATTGCACACTTTCTCATGCTTAACCAATTTGGCTACATTTTAGGGCATCATGTCCATGATAAAGTCCCCATCTTTAAGGCCCACTAATGGGGAAACTCTTGTTAGATCAACACATGCATGTTTTCCTCCAGACCAACCAAAAATTAGGGCATCCAATGGTCTAAGTGTTGATCTCCCTTCCTATGGACTAGTCAAGAAATTAACAGGCGCATCTTTTTTGTGGAAACCCCAGCATGTCTAAGTACATCATAGAGAACATTTGTAATAAGATCATGCCTATACTTAAAGCCTAGGAACTCCCTGCAATAAACCACATGCTCCCCAAATGTATTTAAACATGCCTTGTGACAAACATGACATGCCTCATCAATCTTAAAAAGAGGGATCATAAGGCTATACTTGAGGATAGTACAGTACTCTACTAGAGACATATGTAGTCCAAGCTTGTCAATAGGAATATCCAGAAGAAAATCTTGAACTTTCTCAACTATCCCAAATTTTTCCTATTAAAATTTTTCAAAATTTGTGTATCCCAAATTGTTCCGTGAGAAGAAAGATCCACTTTCTTTTGAAAGGTGAGGCAAAAAATGGGCAAGGGATCTTCACCTCGAATCCAGTCCACCATACATTCCTATGTACTATGACCTGGGAAGATTCATATCATAGTATTAAAGATTATATGAGTTTCATGCTTTTTCAAGGTGTAAGTATGTCTGAAACTTAGAGATCGGGTCTAACTTGCCTTCAATGAGTTATAGGTTTAGTAAACCTTTTTTCTTAAAAAACATGTGATGTACATGGATAGATGTACCACAATTAACATATTTTTGGGGAAATCATGGTTGTAACCTTTGGGTATTCATTTTTCTTGAGTTGCAACCATGACTTTTATAGTTAAGGCTTATGTATTTTTAGGGTGAATTCTAGTTTTTGAACTATTAGCGACTCAGGAGAATGACCATGTTTCCTTCCATCGTTTTCCTTGTATCCCGAGTTTTGATCCCTTTCTTGAGGCATACATGTCATACACTATTAGGTATTTCATTAGATTGATTGTATTTGAATGGTGGTAGTTTTCACCCATTAAATTTTCATTATTTGATGTTTATTTAGCATTCCCAATAGAAGAATTATCATTTGATGAGGCTAGTATTTGTATGGTGGAGGTAAATATATCTATCCATGTCCTTTAGGTGCAAATTGCCCTAGTTATACATGTTGTGAATAATATAGGGTTGAACTTGCCCCAAGAATTAGGTTCTTAGAAACATAAACTAACAAATCACCCTTTTACAAAATTGCAAAACAAATCCTCCTTTTGAATTATTGAGTTTCTCTATCTTGATAGCATTATGTATAATGCAAAGCTCTCATTTGTATTCCTTCAATTGTTTCAAGTAACAAGACTTGGTCTGTGACCCATTCTTCCTATAGGATTTTTGATTTTGTATAATACATAGGGATGTGATCTTGACTGTCATAAATATGATTGCCCGCACACCATATCCAAGGTAGTATGTGGTACTATAGAAGTTATAATATATATGTTACATACGACCATAGAGTCATTGGAAGGGGCTCGTGTTGACTGATGTATGATCTGATTATATTTTTTTAGGATCTTTATCATGTTTTTATTTGTATCCTTCACAAATCCTTTCATCTAGTGAAAATATAGTGACACTCAATGATTTCTTGTTCTCAATGAGCTCAAATACATATTGACATATTTGGCAATGAAGTTTGTACCATTTTTACAAATACTTTTTATGTTCTGCTCCATACCCACTTATGATCACTTGTTGAGTTCAAATCTGGGCGACAGAGATAGCTTCCACCCATTTGGTGAAGTTACTAATTGTGATTAGAATGAAAAAATTCCCATTTGAAGCCTTAGGATGTATGTTGCTAATCATGTAAATAGTTATAGAAAGGCCAAGACATGTACAAGTTGTAAAGCTAGTTAGCTGGTGCATTTATTTAATCACTATAGATCTGGTAGGCTCAACATTTTGTTAAACATTGACAATGTTTGTTTTTTCTTAGTGTTCCAATTATGTCCCAGATGCTAAATAGTCTTTGTGACCATGACTCCACTCATGTGTGTAGAATTTTTCCATGAACCTCCTTTGTCAAAGCTTCACCTTGGTCTTCTCAATGCTCCCAAGAAGAGTTTGATTGTATAATATATGATAAAAATGGCATGCTTCTTGTACATACTTCATGGCTTGTTGTTTAAGAACTTCTTTGTCTCTATTGGAGACATTTTCAGGATGACTTATTTTTTTAGATATGTTTTGATGTCATAGAATATAACCCTTTCATTGTTTGGAAATTGTATGAACTTCACTTTCCAAGCTTTGGTCACCTTGGATTTCAATCAATGAGGCAAGTGTGGACAAGCACCAATGAAGACATTGTGCTATTGTCTCATGATGTTGATGGATATATCCTTGAAATCTCCAACAAGAGAGCATATATACTCAACGTAGGGGAACATATTTTGATGGGAAGTACTCCAATTGTTTTTTATTCAGATCACAAGAAGAGAATCACCATAAAATTGAAGGTGACATGCTTTGTGATGTCATGCAAGCTGGTGCCCTGGAATTCATGCTTCTTATTCATCCACATTGTTAGTTGTAAAATGACCTCACTTTTCAGCAACCCCTAATTAAGGAAGGCCAAAAAGATGAGATCCATTACCTAAAATTTTCCCAAGGACCAGATTTAGAATATAGTAAATAACAATAAATAATTTCCATAAATTAAAAAATGTCGTTAACAAGATGTTCCTCTAGAACTTACAAAATTTCTCTTCATCAGAATTGTACATATAAGAACTATATGAGAAAAAGTATTTGTGTAATCCTCCTTACAAGTTAACTTCAATGACTTGTAAAAAATCATTTAATAAAGCGGAGATGAGCGGAGCTAGGGCAATTCCGGAGGCGATTGGAGAGACGACGGCTCTGACAGTGGATGGGGATGCTGTGGCGAGTGGATCTGCTCTTCCTGAAGCTCCGTAGGTCGGGAATGTGGTGGATCTGAGCAATGTGGCGAAAATCAAAGATCCAGGGAAGTAAGGTAATATTCATGTTGGCTCGATCGGTGTGTCATCGCAGCCGAGATCGTGGGCGGATTTGGTGATTCAAAGAAGGAATCCACGGGTAAGTCTTTCAAGAAGATGGAAGTCCAAGTTGAAAATGGAAAACTTTTGTATCCAAAATCCATTGCGGAGCGGAACGTTCAGAAGTGGAAGTTGGAAGCAACAGGCTACATTGTTGGGCTTACGCCTCATTGGACTTCTCTGGTGTGTTTCCTTGCACAACTTTGGAAATTGAAGGGTTCGTTGGAGATTAAATCAAGTGGTAAGGGATTATTCGTTCTCTTGTTCTCGAGTGAGGAAGATCTAGCCACAACTATTGATGGTGGTCCATGGTTCATCGCCGGCAAGCCTTTAATCATAAAGAAGTGGGAGAGGGGTGAGCCAATGGAGAAGGTTAAAATGACTAAGATTCCTATCTGGTTGAAGATCTATGATCTACCATTGGAGTTATGGGATGAGGAAATGTTCTCTAGAATCGGGTCATTTATGGGAAAACCGCTACGAGCTGATACTCTAACATCGGAGCTCGTTCGGCTGGAGTATGTTAGACTCCAAGTCTTGGTTGACACAGATTTCATTTTCCAAGAAGAGTTGGAGATGCAAAGAGATGACGGACAAACAAACAGAGTTCGATTTGATTATGAGTGGAGGCCTGAAATATGTAATGAATGTGGTACATTTGGGCACGAAACTGGACTGTGTTGGGTGAAGAAGAAGAACCTTGCAGTGGCGGGGGTTTAGTCAATGGAGAAGTAGATTTGGGTACCGAAGAAGAATCTCACACCTATTCCAAATATTGATGAAGAGGTAGAGGTCTTCAGTGATGCGGTTGAGATCATCACTCTTGCTGGCGACAGTCCTGGGATAGCTGCGGAAGTGGAAAAGAAGCGGAATCAGGTAGCTTTTGTTACTCCTGCTTCCTCACCGGAATGGGTTCAGCAGAGGAGAAGGTCCAAATCTCCACCAAGAGTTGCTGTGAAGCCTGTGTCTGGGGTAAGGAACATTCAAATGTCTCCGAACAAGTTCTCTCTGCTAGCAAATTTGGGGGAAGGAGCGGATGGGAATAGCAATGCGGGAGGGGATGAACTGCTTTGTCCAAATTGATAGGCCCTTGTCGATTTGCGCCTGGAATGTGAGGGGGATTCACAATAAATTACCCCGCATTCGAGGTGAGATCGGTAGGGTGAAGCCAGACATCATGATTATTCTGGAGTCTAGAACTAATAAGGAGGATCTGTCGAGTGTTGTTAATGATTTGTGGAGTGGTGCGTCCTATATCTCTAATGAAGATTACTACTCGTACACTAGAATCATCATTCTGTGGAGAGATACTGATATCAGCGTTACTAAGATTTTGTATAATGATCAGGTGGTTCATTGTAGGGTTGATGTTGTCAGTAGGCAATCTGGTTTTCATCTTTCTGCTGTCTATGGTTCAAATGATGATGGTGATAGGGTAAGACTATGGGAGTCCATGAATTCCTTTTCTTGCGAGATGGATTTACCTTGGTGTGCTCTTGGAGATGTCAATACAGTTAGATTTTCTTCTAAAAAGCTTGGGAAGCAACCCCCTTTGAATAGAAGCATGAGGGATTTTAATGATTCTCTGGAGTTCAATGGTCTCATTGAGATTCCTACGAAAGGCCCGTTTTTTACTTGGGACAGCCATAGTAAGAAGGGTGTTAGCACGCTCTCCAAAATAGATAGAATGGTTTGCAATCTTAAGTTCCTTTCTCTCTTTCCTGCTATGTGGGGTGAAGTGGTTTCTAACAGTATTAGTGATCACTGCTCGGTGGTGCTACACCTGCAAACTAAGAAAAAGAAGGGTACTCCCTTTACATTCATTAACAGTTGGATTACTCAACTGAGTTTCCATGATGTGGTGAATAAGGCGTGGAATAACTTGAATGTGAAGGGTTCTCCTATGTTTAGAGTATATAGAAGATTGAACGCTGTGAAGGAAGCACTGTTAAAGTGGAACAGGGAGCAGGTAGGTAATTTCTCATCTAAAACGAAGGAGTTAGAGGTTGATGTGTTAGAGTTGCAAAAGGTTGTTGAAAATTCTCCTAATGATCCTGGTCTGCATATTCAATTAGCAGGGCTGAGGAAAGCTCTAAGCAAAGCTGTGCTGGATGAAGAGCTATTCTTGAGACAAAAGTCTAGAGTTAGTTGGCTAAAAGAAGGAGACAGGAACACTTCTTTCTTCTATGATTCCCTGAAGACTCATAGGATGCACAATGGTATTTTTATGCTTCAAGATGGTGACAAAGCCTTTTGTGATGAGCCTGGTATCTTTGATTGTGTTGTGGGTTTTTACAAGGAGTTGTTTAACTCTTCTGATAGTAGTGTGGTTGATTGGGATGTCAATTGGGTGATTCCTACTATTTCGGATGTGCAAAAAAACTAATCTGAGAAGATGGGTTACTAGGGATGAAGTTGACTCTGTGGTTAAAAGTTTGAATGGGGATAAAGCCCCGGGCCCAGATGGCTTTAATGGGGCTTTCTTCAAGTGTTGTTGACCGACTATAGGAGAGGAGCTTATTAAAGCTATTCTTAGCTTCTTTGACACTGGCAAACTTCTTCATGAATGCAATATATCGCTTATTACTCTTATCCCTAAAGTTCATGGTGCCTCTAGTCTTAAAGAGTTCCACTCCATTTCATTATGCAATGTTATCTTTAAGATCGTCACAAAGATAATGGCAAACAGGCTGCAAGATGTCTTCCCTAATCTGATTTCTAAAAATCAAGTTGCGTTTATCAAAGGAAGAGGTATTATGGATGCCATCCTTCTAGCTAATGAATTGCTGAGTTCCTTTTCTTCTTCTAAAGGCTTGCCTATGATGTGTCTCAAAGTTGACCTATCGAAAGCTTATGACACAGTGAGAAGAGACTATGTGATGTTTCTTATGGAAAAGATGAATTTTCCTTCTTGTTGGATTTCCTGGATTAGGGTTTGTTTCAATACTTTCAGGTCCTCATTAATGGCTCGCCTTCCAATCCCTTTGAAGCTTCTAATGGTGTAAGGCAGGGGGACCCTTTAGCCCCTTATTTGTTTGTTATTGCTATGCAGGGGTTCACCTCAGTCATGGAGTCCGAGGTTAAGGCCAAGTGTATCACACCTATTAGATCTTCGAACACTTTTGGGGTGTCCCATATCATTTTTGCAGATGATTTTCTGCTCTTCACCAAGGATGATACAAATAATGCTTGTCAGATTGTCAAAGTCTTGGATAGCTTCTGTCACATCTCAGGCCTTAGAATCAATAATCTTAAGAGTCAGTTGTTTCTTAGCAAAGGTGCTATTGGTTTGACTGATGAGTTGGAGAATGCTCTTGGTAAGAGAAGGTGCGATCTTCCAGTAAGATATTTGGGTCTTCCCCCGTTTACAGGTCGTTTAACCAAAGATATGTGTGTACCTATTGTTGATAAGATAAAGAGAAGGTTGGATGCTTGGAAAGGGAAGCTTCTTTCTTTTGCAGGGAGGGTGGAACTAGTCATCTCGACTCTGTCCACTTATCATATCTTTTGGTCAGTTGTGTTTCCCCTGCCAAGAGAAGTGATCAAGGACATTGAAGGACATATGAGAAACTTTATATGGGGTGATCGGGATGATCATAAAAAGTTATATACGGTTTCTTGGGAATAGATTTGCAAGCCTAAAGCTGAAGGTGGTTTGGGTGTTCGTATGGTGGGTGATTGGTCGAAAGTTGGGCTTCTTAAGAATATTTGGGATGTTGCAAGTAGAAAGGAGACGCTTTGGGTCAAATGGTTGCATGAAAAATATATTAGGGAGACATCTGTTTGGTCGATTGGATGTAAATCCACGACCAACTGGGTTTGGAGGAAGCTGCTCAATGTTAGAGGTCTGCTCCGAGCAAATATTGATTTCTCTATTGGAAATGGAAAGAATTTCCTGTTCTGGTATGATCCTTGGATCCCTGGGAAGAAAACACTGCTGGATATTTGTGATGCTCATCTCATTCTCAGATTGGGGAAAGGACCCTTCTGTAGAATTCATGAGTGCCTGATGAATGATAGACGGGAACTCCCTAATTTTCAGGGAGTGGATGTGATTAAAAGGGCGGTTTCGTTTATGAAGGAAATCAATGATAAAGAGGATGTTGTTCTTTATAGGGGAAGAAGTGAGTTCAATCTCAAGGACGGATGGGAGATTGCTAGAAAAAGTTCTGAAGATGTGAGTTGGGCGAGATGGGTGTGGAAGTCTAGTTTCCCGAGGAGCAGCTCTTGTTTTCTTTGGAAATTTTTCTTGAGAAAGCTTCCTACCTGTTATTACTTGATGAGAATTGGGTTTTCCATGGCACTGAGGTGCGCTCTCTGCTGTTCTGACAAGGAAGATATGGAGCATCTGCTGTTTGGTTGCTGTTTCAGTTATGAGATCTGGGCCCTCTTTCACGATGAGTATGATGCTAAACCCAAGCGTTTGGATGATGTCTTGGTTTTCTCGAGAGAGAGGAAGACTGCTGCAGGGCTTATATGTCAAAGATTGTGGCAGGAAAGAAATCAAAGAATTTTTTGCAACTTTAGTAGGAGTGCGGGAAGGATTTGGAAGCAAGTCTGTATAGATATGAAATCGATACATGGTTGAGGGTGTATAGTTAGTTTTGGTTTGCTGTTTGCCTTTTGTTTCTTTCCTCTTTGTTTGGGCTCTGCCCTAGGCATTGTACATACTCGTCTTCTTTTTATCAATGGAAAAGGACACACGCTAGGTTCACCAAAAAAAAAACTTCAGTGACTTCAAGTAATTTGATATGTACATCACATATTGGTATCACCCCATCTATCATGTACCTAAAACACCATGAAACCAAAATGTGGATCAGTATAACAAGTTATATTGTGTATATGGGGTGCATACAAAAGTGTGCAAGTACATAACAACATATAACAATCAATTACTTGCAAATAGGAACTCACATTTTCTTCACATATTCTTTATTTATGTTATACTCATAGTGGCATTATAATTGAACAAAGACTAAATAAACACCCAATAGTTTAGTTGTTCAATCCTCCAGAAACACTCGGAAAACACCAAAAAACTAATGTGAGTAGTCATAGGCGTAACCATGTACCTTGGCGGTGAGCCATGTAGATTATCATGCATAATAAACTTCAATTACGTTCGAGAAATCCAATCAACAAAGATGAAATTAAGAAATCTCATCATATAGGCGTGTATGTAAACCCTAAAGTGTCACCATCACATTAATAGACTAAACCATACCTAGTCCTAAACTAAGTTTTAGGTTTCCTTGCTATCAATTAATTGGTATAATCATGATTGGAAACCCTAATTACTATATCCAACATTTCCTTTCATTATCACAACTTAGATTAGTCCGAGTTCATTAAGGTTATCATCTTTAACTTCAAAACTCTAATTCTTCATATTCATGGCCATTCACATTAGAAAACCTAATTCTTATCATTATGTTCATGATCATCATGGATTATCATCTTATTCAACAATGTTAGATAACAACAAGAACTAAGAGAATTTAATGTATTTTATTATGCTAATGTACAAATCTAGGGATTTTATGCTTTATTCACCTTTATATTACATGTTAGAATTACTTCTGGAGATGGGGTTAGAATCAGGTATAATAGATATTTTATTTAGGTTCCTCTCATTTTTATGATCAAATTTATATATAATTTTTTTTCATTAGAGAATCCTAGTAATTTCTATAATTTTTGTAAGACAATGTATTTGGGCCAATGGCAGAGTGCCACGTTAGTAAAGGAATTACCTTTTATTCCATCTTCCTTTTCTCTAAGCTCATGGATCTCCACGTCAACCCACCAAATCGAAAACCCAAATTTGGTCTCAGCCTCTCCATGATGATATAGGAGAGGTTGTGACCAGATTCGAGTTTTCAGCTTGGAAGGTCCACGTGGAGATCCGCAAACTCATGGAAATGGAAGATGAAATAAAATGTAATTCCTTTACTGGCCTTGCACTCCGCCATTGGCCCGAGTAACATTATTTTGCAAAAATTATAGAGATTTCTAGGATGCTCTGATGAAAACAAATTATATAAAATTTGATAAGAAAAATGAGAGGAACTTAAATAAAACATCAGTGATACATAATTCTAACAACATCTCTAGAAGAAATGCTAACATGTGATAAAAAGGTGATTAAAGCATAAAAGCCCTAGATTTATACATTAACATAATGGAACATTAAATTCTCTTAGTTCTTGTTGTTTTGTAACATTGTTGAATTGAATGATAATTGATGATGATAGTGACCATAATGATGATAATTAGCTTTTCTAATGTGAATGACCATGAATATGATGGATTAGGGATTTGAAGTTAAAGATGGTAACCTTAATGAGCTCATACTAATCTAAGTGGTCATAATGAAAGGAAATGTTGGATATAGTAATTAGGGCTTCCAAGCATGACTCTAGCAATAAAATGATAACAAAGAAACCTAAACCCTAGTTTATAATCAAGTATGGTTTAGTTTATTAATGTGATGGTGAGACTTTAGGATTTACATGCATGCAGATATAATGTGATTGCTTGGTTTCATCTTTGTTGACATGATTTCTTGAACATAACTGAAGTATATTCTACATGATAATATGCATGGCTACCCATTGAGGTACGTGGTTATGCCTATGACTACCCACACTAGTTTGCCAATATTTTCTGAGTGTTTCTCGAGGCTTGAACAACTAAACCGTTGGATGTTTATTTAGTTTTTGTTCAATTATAATGCCACTATGAGTATCACATAAATAAAGATTATGTGAATAAAATGATAGTTCCTATTTGCAAGTAATTCATTTTGATACGATGTTAAGTACTTGCACACTTTTGCATGCACCCCACATACACGATATAACTTGTTATACTAATCCACATTTTGGTTTCATGACATTTTAGGTACATTCTGGATAAGGTGATACCAAGATGTGATGGACAAAACAAATTACTTGAAGACATCAAAGTTAACTTTTAAGGAGGATTAGATACATACTTCTTCCCATATAGTTTGATATGTACAATTCTGGTGAAGAAATGTTATGTAAGTTCTAGACAAACATCTTGTAAACAAATTTTTTGAATTTAGGGAAATTATTTATTATTATTTATCATTTTCTAATTTTGTATCCTTAAAAAATTTAGGTAATGGTTCTCATTTATTTGGCCTTCCTTAACCGGGGGTTGCAAAAAAAGTGAGGTCATTACATTAGTGGTGCTAAACCCAACTCATCTTAACAAATGAAGGTGTTCTCCATGTGGGTCTTGAAGGAATACTCTAATTCATCTACCTTTGTGATGGACAATTGTGTTAGAGATAATTATCCACGAGTCTAGATTTGAGGGGATAACTATTGACACTAAATCGTTGGACTTTCAAGTTCTTTGAGTAATGATCCAACTCTTGTCTATGATTAGGATAACACTCTTGAACCCAAGAATAATTCCTACAATAAAAAGGTTGGTGACCTAGGTGGATATCAAATTAATGGATATTCTATTTCGCACTACCATGCTCAAATGTCATTTTTGGATAATTGTAAGAGCCACACCTCCAACACTCAATGATTTAACAAAAGTCTACCTCAAGTTTCTTGAAAAAATATGCAAATTCATGCATACATATCCCACACATTCCCTATCATTCTAACTTACCAATAGGAAGGTTAATACACACCAAATTTCAAGACAAACAAATACCTAATTGAGTAGAAAATCTGGCCTAAAATGAGGTGTTGGTTAGATACATGCCCCAACTTTTCCACCTCATATTTTGCAGATTTTGAAAGGAAGAAGCCTCCAAAATATGTGAACACCAAAAAACACATGCCCCACCTTCCCATACCTACTTTCCAGGACACATAAAATGTGAGAATATCCTAAATATTCCAGAAGGCTGGGAATGGATCTAACATGTGTCTCATATTTCTTCTCCCTCCTATGTTGACTAGCCAATTATGTGTCACCCAAAAATGATCTGGAAGACAATAGAAATTTGGGTTGTAACACACGAGATCACTTCCAAAGGCTTTAGTAGAGTTTCAAGAATAAAAATGGACCCAGAGACCACCACTAGACTTATGCAAACTTTTTCCTCACTCACGCCAAGTCGGGGTCAACTTCCCAACTGATCACCCATCCTAGTACTACCCTGGGATGAACATGTTTAACAATTGAGTTATTAGCTATGGTCTCCCTGAAAAGAACATGCCCCTTGGTGCTATGGGTAGTCCAATAATTCTGTTTCAGTCAATTTTGTGACCGCTTCACCTTGATGAACCAATCGATTCAGATGGACCTGATGAGCGAGGTAGGGTTGTCCCAGGTTTGTGAGAAAAGATTTTCATTTCACTTGTACAATTTGATTAAGACAAGAATTGATCTTTGGACTAATTAGAAACATAAGAGGAAAGTTAATTGCAAGCCATTCAGGAATGTAAAATGACCGGTTCACTGGGTGAACCAATCGGTTCGTTTGTGAAACAATCGGCTCGCCTACCACAGTGCAATCAGTTTGTGAAAATTCCGGATCTTTCTACTCCCACTTTACTCCCGCATTGCGCGGGGCTGAGAACTCTGACCCTGACCGTGACCCTGACCCCTCCTATATATAGAGGGGTACTGGGGACTTCACAAAGAGCACAACTCAGAACATCAGTTGCTCTACAAAGTTGTTCTCTCTAGTTGTGGTAACCGAGAGAGTCCAAGCAAGTGCTACCCGATCAGGAAGGCACAGTAAGGGAAAGACAACTGCAGGACGATAACTGGTGGTGGGAGAGTGTGTCGGCGACTAGTACTCCGACAGAAGGGACGACTCCTTCTAGTGTCCTTTAAGACAGGACGACTAGAATTCCCTGTGGTCCGTGTGGACTATCTGTAGAGGTGGAAAGTTTCTGCCACTCAGGAGGACGACGGTCAACCGCAGTTCGGGTCAAGACCAGGAGCTGCACAGACACCGTCCAAGACTAGGTGGTTGAAGACCGCACTAGCTGCGAGGTATTGTTACTGAGCAAGCCTCGAGACCAGTACACCTCGCTAAAACAATCTTTTCTATCTCATAGTCGTTGATGCGGTCTGCTGTTTTATGAGTTTGTAGTGAGAAATTTTTCTTCTCTGTCCTAAAAAACCCAACAGATGGACCCATATAAGGCAGCGGGACCTAAGGACATTAATACTCTTTTTGTCCAGAATAATTGGGCAATATTCAAGACTTCAATGATGCAAACAATATCGCACACAATTGCAGGGCGCTCAACAGGGAGCTATGTACTTCCAACATTGTTCTGATTTTGAAGTGCTCCAAGTCGGAGAACCGTGGCCAGTTTAGGCCAATTTCGTTGAACAACTTGGGCTGAAATGGGCCTATAAAGTAGTGGTGTTGAGGTTAAAACCTTAGATACCAGGTTGGATCTCACCTGGACAAAGCAGCTTCATACCAGGTAGAAAAATTACTGACAACATTGCGGTTGTCCAAGAAATCATCTATGGGATGAGGAAGAAGGGAGCAGCAAGGACTATGGAAATAAAGATATATTTAACCAAAGCTTCCGATAGAATGTCATGAGTTTTATCGAAGATACTTTAATCAAAGTTAACCTTCCACAGAATATCAGAAAGTACACCATGAACTACATTACTGGAGGGCAGGCTTATATAATCTGGAACGATAAGAATTCCATCCTTCCAAGCATCCAGGGGAATTTGACAAGGCGATCATATGTCTCCTCATCTATTCTTTGCATTGAGCGATTGAGTCAGATGATAGACTTGAGAGTGGTGGAGGAACGACGGTTACCTGTACAGCTGCCTGGCAGTAAGTTCAAAGTGGAGCACCAGTGTTTTGTTGATAATATTATACTATTTGCTAAAGCCAACAAAAGTAATATCAAGGCCATTTTGGATTTCTTTGGACAATTCGAAGAAGCATCCCGGGAGGTGATTTCAGCAGAGAAATCTCACATATACTTTGCAAAGAGTGTATCTAGGAGGGTCAAAGATGATAACTACAACATTTATGGTTACAAGAAGATGAATGATCTTAGCAGATACTTGGGGGTACCACTCATACATTCTTGGGTGAGCAAGAGTACATATGCAGATATCCTGGATAGAGTTATATAAGTAGAATGAATGATTGGTCATCGAGATGCTTGTAACTGGTGGGGCGTGTATGCCTTGCTAAGGCCACGTAGACAGCAATTCCTACGTTCATGATGCAAACGACGACTATACCACTCAAAGTTTGTGATTCAGTTGATAGCACGATCCACAGTTTCATCTGGGAGGAGGAAGGAAAGTTCGGCCTATTTCCCTGGTGTCACGTGACAAGGTGCATGGTGAGCTGCAAGATGAAAAGGGAGGGCTGGGTCTGAACACTAATATGAGGGATTGCAACCAGGCGCTTATTTTTAAGAACGCCTGGGATGTATTCAGTAAAAGGGAGAGTCTATGAACCAAAGCAATGGAGGGAAGATTCAGGAGCTATGCGAATGAAAATCTACCAACCGTTATTCATGGTTATGTTCTGCAATTCTAAACGGCAAATCTTTCATGATAGAGAATTCACACATGGAAGTGCTTAATGGAAGGAACACCATGGTTTGGATCATTGTTGGATCAAAGGAATCAGGGTGCTGCGTCCTCTATGTATTCAAGAGATTCCTACAGTATTGAACGATCTGGCGGTATAGAGCTTGATTAATTTGGAGGGTAATTGAGATATGGAGTTCCTGAAGGTCTGGCTACCGGAGGAAACAGTTTTGAAGATCTCGAGAATGAAAAAACTAGTACGAGATGCTCCAGATGATATCCAAGTGTGGAATCATACAAATTCTGACACTTATACAGTGAAATCATCCTATCACAAACTTAGATCAGATAAGCAGGTGACAGTAGAAGGCGAATGGGATAGTATCTGGGTGTCCAAGGTGTCGGCTAGAGTCAATCAACTTGGCTGTTTATTAAGTCATAATGCACTGTTAACCAATAACAGAAGAATGATCAGAAAGATGACACACGACAGCATCTGTAATAGGTGCGGTTTAGAAGATAAAACTCTTCTACATGCATTCTAGGATTGTGCAATGGTAAAGGAGATTTGGCCGCAGGTACTAGATTAGTGCGTTCTATCCAGTTTCATGGGGGAGGTAGATGTTCTAAGGTGGATCCGGAAAAACCTGAAAACAGGTGGTGAGCATACCAACTTGTTCCTAATAACCTGTTGTTACCTATGGAAGTGTCGGAATGAGAATGTATTTCACGGGAGAAGACAAGAAACCCGTCACAGTGTGAGTTATAACAAACGTGAGGACCGTATGATTAATTATTTGTGCATGGGAAGCAAGGAGGCACAAAGAGGAGTCTGTTGCCCAAGGAGGATGGCTCAGACCGATGCCAATTACAGATGTAGCGTTCAAGGGTGGTAATAGTGCTAGCATAGTGGTGATCCGGGATGCCACGGGAAGCTGGGTAGGTGGATGTTCGAGTCTGACTTCTACTCAAAATCCAGCCGAAGCAGAGTTTACAGCCATACTGTTTTGTATGGATCTTATGAATGTAACGAAGGAACAACAAATCACCTTAAGCACTGATTGTGAATCAGCCACGATCATGTTGAAGGAGACAATTCAGAAGAACCCGAAGTTCGTGAGGTGGATATGGAGGATCCAAAAGTTACTAGAATGCAATCCAAGCTGACACTCAACTATGAACGGTGGGACTTCAGAGCAGCAAACTGGTTAGCGAAGAGGACGCAGAATGATTTAGTTCAACTCTTACCTAAGGAAGTACTGGAGAGTAGGGAGGTTAGTAGGAACGTGAGTCATGTATTAAAAGCCTTCGTGATTGTATGTGTGACAACGGAGGGCAGGTAGATGAGTAGAACCAGGTAAGGTTCACCCAAAAAAAACTAAGTGGATAATCCAGACCCGACGAACTGCTACGCTAGTAGCTCAACTAAACACACAACTCCCCCCCCCCCCAATCACACCATTGAAGGACCAAATAGAGAGCCCCCCAAGGAACTTGAAGCAGCCAAGGATGGTTATCTTTGATGATGATGACGACGATACCATCATCATGTCAACTATACCTGATTCGACAAAAATAGCACAAACTAAGGAGTTGCGGTCTTTATGAGATGAGTACAGTGGTATTCCGATCCTTCCGCTAGAGGCTTTATTACTTGTCCATGGAACATCACAGCAAGAAAATCATCCTTGTTTGGCCATAGAACTTGAAGATATGCCAACATCTGATGTAAATATTGATCCAAGCGTTACCAATGACCAAAAAAAGTTGGTTGAGCTCATCTAGGATCATATACTTGTGGATCTTTTTCAAGAAGGACTTCCTCATCAAGAGCCTTACACTCCACCTCAACCACTTCTCGTCCCACATCAGCTTGAAGCCAGTAAGGTGAACCTTAAGAAGCTGGAGCAACTGGAGATGACTCCAAAACCTAAAGCTCCATCAACCACCTCTAATGTAAACAATGATCTAGGTGTTATCAATGACAAACAAAAGTTAGTGAAGCCTATTCTGGATCATTTATAGGTGGATCCTTTTGAAGAAGGGCTTCCTCATCAAGAGCCCTATATTCCTCCTCAACCTACCTTTCTTTCACATCCGTTGAACCCAATGAGGTGATTACACCTCCACAAGAACCTTACATGCCTCATTATATTGTGAGGTGATCCCTTCCGAGCCAATTGAGTTGGGCACATGTTCTATGAAGGAATTAGATCTCCCCTTCGGCACATTAATGGGCCATGATGCCTCCATTAATCTTCATATTGATGAAGTGTTACATGAAGGGGACACACAACCACATACAAAGCTGCACTAGGCTAATAAGATAGTTCCTACCATGTTGGCACCATACTAAGGATGGCATTAGTGTTGTGAAATAACCGTATCTGCGGATAACCACACCACATTTTACACCATATAACCGCACTAAATGGTTATGGTGCGGATATGGTTTTTTGTTTTTAAAACCATTGAGGTGTGGTGTGGTGTGGCTATGGTTCTAGAGATAAAACCATGAATAAAAACCGCACGGCAGATAATTCATATTAATTATATATTAATATATGTAGAATACTATCCTAAACACATTATTTGTTGTTGTTCTTACATAGATTGCTAGATCTCTATTTTAAAAATGGAATTTACTGTACAGAGAAGTAAAAATTTTACAACTACTACACACATGGTTGTCTTCTTTGTATAATTAATAAGCATATATGTTCTCTTTATTTGTTGTCTATGTTGATATTCCATTTATTATGTAAGTTTCATAAATTTCATGTATAATAAATGTTAATAGAAAATTATTTATGATGTGGTATGGTGTGGTGCGGTTAACCACAATTTTTTGGTGGTACAGATATTGTTCCTCATATTAAAAACCACAATGGATATGGTTCTTGATTTTTTATGTGGTGTGGTTATGGGTTTGCTAGAAACTGAACCATAACCACATCATTGTCATCTCTAATCTATTACATGTAGATCTAGGTGACGAAGAGAAACCCAAGCCAGATCCTCAACAAAATCTACCACTGTTGGTGCTACACATAGTGCATTCATCTTGTACCACCATCCCTTTCGAAAAAGACAATCCATCTCGGGTCTTTGGGGAAGTGTTAACCCCAAAGACAATTTATGAATACTATCAAATTCTCCATCTAAACACATCATCAACACTTCCTCCACTGATGAAGGAAGACTTGTAAATCCTACTGGAGAGACTGTGAGGTAACAAACAAAGGCATTTTAACCAACCAAAAATCTCCTTTGAGCTTCCATGACCACCCAATCATTGGTTATACTATATAGCTTCTCAATTCAAAGCTCCATATTTCATCAACATCCCCTTCAGCTAGACATTTTTTGATCTACCAGGGCTGACTGGTGATTCTAGAGAATTCTTCCCTCCATTCCAAATTTAATTTTTGCTCAGGACGAGCAAAATTTTAAGATCAGGGTGGAGGTGGGTGATACGTCTCCCTTCCACCCACTTTATCTTATTTTTCTAGCAATTTTAATTATGTTATTTTGCTTTAAACTTTTTAAAAGTTTCCTTTTTCTTCCTTAGTTTTGGCTTTTACCTAGTCGACCATTTATTGATATGCTTATAGTCAATATATTCTCTTAATTGAAGTGGACCTTTGCAACCTTATTATAAAACTATTTTGTTAAAAAGCATCTATCATTTAGGACCTCAATTAGCACTATTATTAGAAAATTTGGCAAGCCTGAAAAGGATAGATGGGAACCAAAACCACGTGTGTCTTTACCAGAATTATGGAAATTACTTGTGATGTTATGATTTTTTTCTTGTTTACTGATGTTATAATACTTCCAAGACACTAAAATTCTAAAAAGTGAGAAAAGTATAAGAACTATGTCTTTCATACTTCTTCTTGCACCTTCTTATCTCTCTATCTGACAAAACAAAAAAATATCAAAAAGTCTAGCAAATGTGCCAAACTCCAAGTTTTATGTGGCACACCCCCTTTTCCTACATCTTTTGCTTATTATGTACCCCTCTTAAATTTAGTAGAAGCGTACTATCAAGAAAAGATGCTAAAAGAGTACACCAAGATATGTGATCAATGTAACTATAATAAAGAAATAAAAAGATATCAAGTAGAATAGAGGAGAGACTACTTCCTTCCATACCTCCCTTCACTCCACTTTTGTTTCCTAGGGAAATCTACATAACCCCACTAAATCTTTGAACCCTAGTCTTGTGCAATTTTTTTCTTAAGAATATGTGAGACTATTAATGACTGAAGGGATATAACTTCTAATTCTTAGCATGTTTTTGAAACAGAAGCAAGTTGTAAAGCAAATTTGAGTAAGGAATGTTAGCAAATTGTGTTTCCATGATTCTAGGAAATTAGGATGTTTGGCCTTGAAAAGGTGGTAAGAATAAAGTAGTGCACAAGATGTTAGTATAATTGGTGAGTATCTTTGTTTTTGTGTTGCTCGAGACTAGCAACAAATAAGTTTAGGGTATTTGACAAATGCATACTTATCCATTTTATTTACATGTTTAGATCTCTATTTGGGAGCATTTTGTCATTACTCTCTACTTTTAGAATTGATTATCTTAGTTTAGCTTTTATTTTAATCAATTGGAGTTTACTTGATTTATTTTGTCTTTTGTAGAAAAGTTGACAATTTTTTCAAAGGGAAATAAATCCTAAAATTACTCTTGGAAGATGTTTGCACAATCTCCCATAATATCTGGTATACATATATACCCCACACCAAAACTGTCATATATTTTACAAACAAACTCCAAATTGAATGCGAAAATATGCATTAAAAAGTGAATTTATTTTCCCATGAGAAAATTATATTTTTGGACTTCTTCAAAACCTTCCACGTGATCAAAATTTTCTCAAAGTTCCAGTAATAGAATTCTACAGCAAAGAGAGTCGAAGAAGATAATGACCAATCAAAGTAAGTAAGGGGAGGCAATTCAATAAAAATTATCTATTCTCTATTTGGGAAAACAATTAACGTTATTAAATATACTCCTTTGACCAGAAAAAAGGAATGTTGATGAATTCCATATGCTTTGTGTGGTGGAAGAATATAAATAAAGACTTAGTCAAATGTCAAAATGAGAAAGTATTCAATGCAGTCAGAGTTTTACCAATGTGACTTTGAGTTGAAGCAGGTTATTTCTCTTGGATTTTTACCCCTCCTTTCCCCCATAAAAGAAGGGGGACTCCAAAGAAAAATCATCTCTTCTATTTTGGATCTTAGATCCAATTTTTCATTCTCTAGCCTTTGTTCACTTGCATCATGTCTGAGTAGCTCATCCTTTATCGGGACATGGGCACTATCCCCATGATCTCCATATGTTGATTTAGCAATTTTTAAAACTCCTTTAAAATATGAAAGAGGCTCTTTTTATTAGTTTATACCTTGGAACGTGACCTAAGAGATCCATTCTAAGAATAGATCGGATGACTAGACAAGGACCTACAGATCACTGATGACCACAGGACCATGGATAGTTTAATCCATGGGATCTGATTCTGAAGAAAAAAGATCTCCATGGTCCTAACCTATAAAATATCTAAAAGGAACATAAAAATGGCTAAATTAACTATGGAGTCATAGAGTGAAACCCAAACTTTTGAAACTCATAAAATCTGAATTAGTATGAACCGATTGATCATGTTGCTCTTTGCAATCTTCGTTTACATTTTGTTTTTAACTTAATTTCAATTCTTGCAATTTAATTATAGAATTTTTAGTTTCTGCAATTTCAATTCAGCAATTTTCATTTCCAGCAACTTTACTTTTCTTTTTTTAGATTAAATCATTCTCTCCACTTTGTTTTAAATAATGTTCTTTGCTTTTAATTTGAAATAATTGTTGATTCGTAGTCTCCATAGATCGATACCTATTTAACTGCACCAGTCATTTTTAACAAGTTATTTGCTTTTCCATCATAAGGTTAAACTCAAGAGTGAATTTCCCTCTAGAAAATTTTGTGTTTTGGCAATGACACATCACCACACATCATTTCCATTGAAGCAAAGATTAGTGCATCATTTTTTAGACTGAGATTGAAGCATGAAATGCCATGCTCTCAAGATTTAATCATGTTCCTTGAACTAGGCTAGACTATTTGATATAATGTGAGATTAATATCATATATTGACTAACATGAGCATGGCCATGCATTTGATAATCTCTCTTATCAAGTGGTCAGGGATTTCACTCCAATGTATAGAAAAATTCTATCTACATCACTCAAATCATGTTCCATGCGTAGCAGTGTACCCAATCACTAGATTTTGGTAACACATATTTCTGAGAATGTTGGGCTAGTGTCAAAGTATGCAAAACAACATGTGTTACTACAGCGGATTAAGGTCTAAGAATCACAGTCACCACTGTCACATTGAGATATGACTTGAACATGTCATTACATGATTTCTATATGTGAATCTCAAGGTGGGTCTATCCAGTAAACTTGTTCTTTAAAAAGTATTCATGCATATGAGCTGATATCCAATATCATGACTACAAAGATGTACTAATCAGTCACCATACATGCTAGTCTTGTGTATTAATGTTGTCCTAATTTATCCACAATTATAAGCGACTAGGAACAAATAAGAATGAATACTCCTATTAGACATATGATCTTAAGTTTAGTTCCTTAACCTAAACCATATGCAATTGAGCTAAAATATTATTAGGACATAATTAATTTTTTTCATTATCTCAATACTCAAGGAAACATTATAAAAGGAATTTCCTTATAATGTTAATCAAATCAAGTAAAAAAATATCCCCCTATTACACATGATGGATAGTGGGCCATATAACCAACAAAAACTAAAAAATCCTGAAAGGACACATCTTGGTTAAGGAATCCCTTTAAATTGTAATACTTTTTCTCAAGGAGATAGATGAAAGCTTTATGTTATACATCACGACCAACCTTTAGTAGATGTTGAAAGAAATCCATGAACAATGACTACATGAATATCTCTAGGTGGAACCATACCCTAAATAGTATCCTACTCTATCTAGATAACCAGAACATCAATCATTTGCTCAATACCATCCAAATGTCACTCAACAACCACCTCTGTCAACAAAGAGTAAGGATCCAAGGTGTCACTGTGTGGGGCCCCATGCCAAAAACCACAAGATAACTCAAAACTAATCACAAAATTAAAAGTTAAATGAACAGATTATCGGAAGACATTAAAAATTAAAACCGTTTTCATTAAACTCCAAATCAGAAAAAACCTTTACATATGAGTCCTTTCATGTCATAAGGTACTTCCATGTATGCCATAGGCATGTTACAAGAAAACATGTCCCAAACATATATGTACATATCCACTGTATTCGTACATGAAAACAACAAACAACCCAAACCACGTTTCAAATGCATGTCTAGAACACACAATCAAAAACCATCCTAAAGACCTGAGTGTATAGGGATGACTCCAGGACTCTACAACAAAAGGACCACTAGCAGCATTTCCAAACTTGTCAGCTGTTGTTTATCTTGCTGCTACTCAACCTCCACTACACGACCTCTGCTTCCTCATGTACGTACACCTAAAAAGATATGAGAAACCCACGGGATGAGATTATAAATCTCAACGGGAGATATAACTCTAGATCTCCACCAACACTATAATTAGCACATGCAAGAGGATTAAGGAAAAACAAGTAATCATCACTAACGGAATAAGAAACTGCAATTAGGCTATGAAATATATTATCATCATAAAAGGAATATGAAGAACATGTATATTTATTACCAACTATATTGTACAAAAGAAAGTAAGGCCTCATCTAATATTTCCATATTTTATCCTATACAAGTATGCTACACGATTGATTACATGTTTTATTATGCCCCTAGAATTTGAGTCGTACCACCCAAATCTAACCGACCACTGCTAAGTCAAAATCGGTGCCATACAAGGTCTATGGAAGAGCTGGAATCCAGGACCTCACCCCCTCGGTCAGTACGAGTGAACCTGTAGTAACATCACCAATCAAACTACTACTAGCGACATATAGTCCAGCTATACAAGTCTAGCCCTCCTTGGTACAACTCACAATGCTAGAGGAACTGAGCTACGACCTACAACCGTACTCCCAACAGGGTATGGCCCGTAGCCAATCATGTATCACATGCAACTAAGCTATGACACTAGTACATAATCGGCCTTTAGTGTCGGTTATTTAAGGCATTTAGTGTCGGTTTCTAAGAGACACCAATGTGGGCGCCGCTAAAATCCCAACCTTTACGCGTCGGTTCTCAAACCGAGGCCACAATCTTTCGCGCGCCCCGGAAAATGCGCCAGCAGGGGGTATAGGCGTCAGTTATCCGCTTCGAAACCGACACTATTGTAGACATATATCGTCGGTTTTATACAGATATCTGACACGTATTTTATGGCCTCATTAGGGAAATCGACGTCGGTACTAGTATGAAAATCGACACTATAACCGTATGTCGTCGGTTTTATACAAATAACCGACGCCGATGTTTTTTTCTGTCAGTCTGCAGACCTGCTGTGGCTGGTCGTAGGATGAGAAACCTGCAGTTCAGTTATGAATTGCATGTTTTACGACATCCATTGATATCAGCCAACAACAGGCCACAAACCTACAAACATTTTATCTCTTTTCACATTCAGACACATGTAGAAACATTCATGTATTGATGATTGTCACACAACTCGTAAAAATTCATTCACATTGTCATCATTGTCAACAAAATCATATATTCAAAGAGCCATGAAACAACAAAAGAAGCCACAATGAAGGGAAGCATGATACAGATACAATACATAAAGTGCAGCACGCACAAGTGTTTTAGATTCATATAACAACATGACAGACTAATACATATATAGTGCATAATAACAACAGTGCTGAATTTACATACAACACTATAGCTTGGTACATATATATAGTGGGACTAAGGTGACGATCCCACATGCTAAAATATGTTACCGACAACTACATGTTACGACTGGGTGGTCGTGATTCAGCAACTGTATGCATTAGCAGGAGGACAAACAGATTTTACCACGAGTTAACATTGAAGAAGGTCTACTAACCTACACTGAGCTAAACAAGTTTATCAGTACTAGCCTAAGGCACAAGTACCGTTCGTCAGGATAATGATGGTCGTGGAAGCTTAGTGGCCACTGGCCAGTTGAACGTGTAGTGGCCACTAAGCTTCCACGACCGTCATTGTCTCGACGAACGGTACTTGTGCCTTAGGCTAGTACTAATAAACTTGTTTAGCTCAGTGCAGGTTAGTAGACCTTCTTCAATGTTAACTCGTGGTGAAATTTGTTTGTCCTCCTGCTAATGCATACGGTTGCCGAATCACGACCTCCCAGTCATAACATGTAGTTTTCGGTAACCTATTTTAGCAGGTGGGATCGTCACCTTAGTCCCACTATATAAATGTACTAAGCTATAGTGTGGGATGCTTGCTTTCTCTCCGACTGTTGCTCTTTGGATTTACAAAGCAATGTCGATGGCCTGCATAGCTATGTCATGGCCATCCTGCATAGCCTGTAGTCTTTGGAGAACTCCTGCAAATTAAATAGAATTGCTATTAACTAGTATCCAAAAATTTTGATAAAAAACACACTTACATAATATAATTATAAATGAACATATAGATAGAAACCTCAGGGATATATTCTTAAAACTTACATTGTCAGGCGGTGCAAGCACGTCCTCACCCTCACGGTGATCATCAGCACGGTCATCATGGGAACATAATAAAAATATAAACATCCATGCCTCTAATATTGTGATCTTTTATCAATTAATAATCCTTAATTATGATCCCCACAAACATACAAGTCATTGTCATCCCCAACTTTAATGTTTGGTGGTGTTGGTAACCCGACTGAGAATGGATTGGAGTCATCATACTTATCATAGTACTCTTCTTCATCTATAGGATCTTCAATGAACTGTCTTTTACCATGAAGAACAACTGACCATTTATCATTTGCAGAATCATCGATATAAAATACTTGTTTTGCATGTGATGCCAATATGAATGGTTCACCCTTCTCTCCAATCTTTTCAAAGTTCACTAACGTGAAATCCAATTCATCCACTATAACTCCTTTGTTGTTGTCAACCCAATTACATTTAAAGAGCGAAATTCTAAAATCTACATAGTCAAACTCCCATATGTCTTCAATGACACCATAATTCGACATTTTAGCTTCATGTGGACTTTTATCTTTTGCACTTGCAAAATACATAGTCGACGCTTGAAGGGTGACCCCACTGTTTTGGACGACACTCTTATCATCTTAACGCTTTGTGTTATGTCAAATCCTTCATAAGACATAACATTCAATTTTGGTTTAAAGGCGAGGCATTTGATGGTTTTAGTAACATTATCTGGTGTTTGAGATAGTTGATGTAAGACTTTATCTTCAAATCACTTAATAAATGTCTTGTTATTCTCTCTAGCAAGTCACATTGAATTGGATCGAGGATATTGTCTCTTGATGAAATTGGTATGTTCCTCGATGTAAACACTCACTTCGTCGATGTGGTGTAAAATATACAAGAGACCTTGCTCCAACTGCTCACGGCTGATTACTTTCACCCGTGATCCCAAAAATCCTTTGCCAAAATGCTCCTCAATATTCTTGTCATTCACGGGAGCATCATTACCACTCAGAAAGTCATTGCAAAAATCCATAACCTCTCTCACCACATAACCCTCAATAATACTCCCTTCAGGCCGATAACGGTTTCGAACATCACCTTTAAAAACGCTCATGTATCGTTCAAAGGGATACATCCAATGCAAGAAAACTGGTCCCAACATTTTCACTTCCCTAGTCAAGTGGACAACAAGATGTACCATGATATCAAAGAACGACGGAGGAAAATACATCTCAAGCTGACATAGGGTAACAACCACTTCTCTTTGCAAATTATCGAGAGTATCAGGGTCAATAACTTTGCTGCACAGACTGTTGAAAAAGAAACAAAGTCTGGTGATTGCAAACCTTACATGCTTCGGCAATATAGATCTAATTGCCACAGGCAATATTTGTTGCATTAGAATGTGACAATCATGAGATTTAAGACCTATCAACTTCAGATCTTTCATTGATACCAATGTAGGGATGTTGGATGAGTAACCCTGTGGCACCTTAACATTTACCAAGCATTCACAAAATGCTTTCTTCTCCTTTCTAGACAACGTGTAACAAGCGGGAGGTAAGTATTTTCTTTTATTACCCATTTCACGTAATTCTGTTAATTCTGACCTTATTCCCATTTCACGTAGGTCCATTCTGGATTTTATCCCATCTTTAGTCTTACCTAGTATATTCAACAGAGTACCGATGACACTATCACATACATTTTTCTCAACGTGCATGACATCGATACAATGCCTGACTGTCAAAGAACTCCAATAAGGAAGATCCCAAAATATCGACTTCTTCTTGAATAAAGACTTGTCACTCCTTGTGGCCATCTTATCTCTTACCAAATTCATTGGTGATGTCTTTCACTCTTTCATAAACATCCTCCCCTAATATAGGTTTAGGTGCACTACGTTCCTCATTCCGTCCATAGAATGCTTTGCGCAACCTAAGATACGGATGAAATTTTGGAAGAAACCTTCAATGAGCAAGATATACAGTCTTGTCGTCGTGTTTTAGTCGTATTGAATCAGTGTTCTCTTCACATATAGTACACGCTTTAGATCCTTTGACACTATATCCAGACAAATTCCCATATGCTGGAAAGTCATTCACAGTGCAAAACAACATAGCGTGCAAACAAAATGTCTCTCTTCGTGAAACATCATAGGTCATCACATCTTCACTCCAGAGTTTCTTTAAGTCATCAATCAGAGGTTCAAGATAAACATCGATATCATTTCCAGGTTGTTTAGGGTCCGATATCAACAACGACAACATAACATACTTATTTTTCATACACAACCAGGGAGGAAGATTGTATATAACAAGCATGATTGGCCAAGTGTTATGTTGGCTGCTCAATGTCCCGTACGGATTCATCCCATCTGTACAAAGCCCAAGTCTTATATTCTTGTCCTCTTCAATGAATTCAGGGTACAATAGATCAATCTTCTTCCACTGTGGGGAATTAGATGCATGTCGTAGGATCCCATCATTATTCTTCTTAACATCTGCATGCCACCTCAAATTCTTTGCATCTATAGGATTGGCAAACAAGCGTTGAAACTGTGGTATTATAGGTAGATACCACATCACCTTGGCAGGAGAACCAGTTTTGGACTCCCCCGAAGTCGTCAATTTATACCTTGACGTACCGCATTTCGGACAATCTTTCAAATTCACATAGTCCTTTTGAAATAATACACAATCATTCGGGCATGCGTGTATCTTCTTGGCCTCCATTCCCATTGGGCACAACAATTTCTTTAACTGGTATGTTGAGATCGGCAGCTCGTTTCCTTCAGGAAGAATTTCTTTCAACAAAGATGTGACGTCCCTGGATTTTCTAAAACTTAATCTGATGTGTGACATCCAAATTGAAACCCTCACCTCAGCGAGAATCCCAATTTAAACATCCCACACTAGGCTAAGAAGAAGAAAATCAGAGGAAGTCAGAAGGAAAACAATCAGTAGCACATGCACATGAACAATACTCAAACCATATACACATGTTCACCATTCAACATATAATTACAACATGAATTGTTACAACATTTGATATTACATATTGAACATCAAACTTATACATATACATGTACTACATCTAAACAACAGGATCTTAAGACAACAGGTCCACCTGTACATCAGCTCGCCACACAACTCTCAACTATCCTGGATCTTCAAGAGCATAACCACAACCTAAACAAAAGATTACATGCGGTACACGTCAGCACAATATTCAAGAATATTGTACTGAGTACGCCTACGTGTCTTTTATTTACCTCTCATCATATCTTGGCAATAAGATAAAACTAATACTTGGCAGTAACAAAAGAATATAAGAAAAGCGTATACTTGCACAGAGATATTCATTAACAAAAGAGAACACATATTTTAAGTACATTTCCATCATACATCTCGTGCGTCTGCCACCGAGTGGCTTTGACGTCTTTAGGCCTTATGATCTGCCACCTAGTGGCTTGTGATCATTATACAAACATCATATGATCTGCCACCTAGTGGCTTGTGATCATTATGCATGTGCTCTACCACCTAGTGGTTTATGAGCTATCTTATGATGGAACATCTATATTATGTTTGCAGGTGTTCATAGCCATAAGTATTGAAAATCAAGCAACATATCATGCAAGAACAATCATTTCAATCAATACCATATGCCAAGTCTTTAATACTCATATAACACAAGCATATTGTATAATAAGCCAAGTAAGAGGTAATAGCGTACCTTCCAAAGAGATAAACTTAATCACATATGTTCCTCATGTCATCTATTTCTTTGTTAAACCTGATTAAGACAAGATCATATACTACCATCAGATTCTTATCATCTTGCATCTCATCTTAACCCTAACTACGTCCATATTAGGGTTTAGCTTAGTTCCTTAGGATATGTGCATCATTACTTGCATTCTTATCTTAGATTTATCATACTGATGTCATTTTCCAGATTATGGTTCATTATGTGAACATTAGGTTCCATATCATTATTTATACATATTAACCCTAAGTTACATGTATTACTCAAATTAGGGTTTCATTACATGTATTATGGGTCATCTTCATATAACATGGATTTTGTGCATCATCATGATCTCATAATTAATTCTGAGGTTCCAGATACTGATATGAGATTACACTGTAAATTTCAGCATTTATTGAGCATGTGTGCATTTATTGCATTTTATTTAGGGTTAAAATCCCTAATTAGCCATATTAAACAAATTATATACTTTCGTACATTATCATGATCATAACTGACATCATATGCATTCTATATGTAATTATGGACTTACTGATATTTTTCCATGATTTTATGTCATCATTTGCTATTTATTATCCATTAAACGAGTATTACACATCTTTCATGATATAACTGAGATTTAAGCATCAAAAGCCTGATATTATCATTCCATGTTGTTATGCTCATTTTTCTGAGAAAAACGGTATATTATTTATATTTTTCTGATAAGCAGGCTATTTATTACGAATTATTGAAGATCCTAACATTTACTAAATTATTTACCTTTATGGGCCAGTATGTGAGCGCCACGTGGCGTCCAGGGTTGGGCGCAACTCCTTTTCTTGGATTCGGTCGGTTCTTCCTGGTTCAGCATTGAATCGGCCGGTTCTCGTTTCCTGGACCCGGTTCGGCTATAGAGTTGGTTCTCCCTTCTTCTCACGCGACCAGTCCCTAGCGGGACTCTGTTCCTAGCGGGCGCCGCCGCACAGCTCTGCTCCGGCAAGCAATCGGGCAGTGCTTCTTCCTCTGAATGACCACTTTCTGCAGCCTAAAGATCCATCGTGGTCATGTGGAGCTCCTCAGCTCCACCTGTGCTTTGCGGCAAGCTCAGGGATCCCTACCCACGACCTCGCCGGCCGTAGCCGTCGCCGTGGTGGTGAACTGGAGAAAACACGGTCTCATCCTCCTATTTGAAGTTACATACCCCAAAAGCTACGTCGGGTCATCTGGAACTTGACCACGTCACCCAAAGAGGATGGGAAGGCTTGAAGCTCCGTCCCTATCTCCCTCTTCTTCTCCAGCAAAGGTGCCTACATTAGCCGCCGGCGCTGCTACAACAGGGATCGCAAGCGCCCTCCAGTAAAACAACTGAACTCGCCCTTCCTCCTCACCTACTCATCTTCCTCTGATCTCCCTTCAACCTCTGGTTCCCTTCTCTATCTCCTCCTCTTCGGCCTGTGTGGGCGGGTAATGGAGAGGTAGCGGAAAGGGGGAACTGGAACTCCCTCGTCTATTCTCCATATGCCTCAAATGAGGGGTCTTAGTGCTCGTCTAGGCGAGCCGAGATCAACTACTTGCTAAGACCTCCCTCTCGCCCCACGATCCTGGAGAGTGGTGGCGGGGAACCTGCTGCCTCAACAGGTCCTCAGCTGACTCTAACCGCAAGGTCAGAGAAGACTCAGAGGCCTTTGATCTCACATCCAAGGGTCTAGGATGACTTCTCCTGAAAGCCTGATCCGTGGTTACTGAAACACAGATACGATGCTCATTTAAATGAGCCGACCATGTGACATATACATAAATGTCACGGGTAAGGCTTAAGAAAGCATTAAAACCTTGCTCTACCATACATTAATAGGCACATTATTTCACCAATTCAAACCTTAATAACTTCCTCTAGGAACATCCAATTGCCACCAAATTTTAACCATAGATTTCCTACCACTCAAGCTATCTTCTACTCAAATTTGGTGACAAAACTCATCTGTTAGACCACTCAATTAAATTCATCAAAAAGGCATAGAGTTAAGGGTCTTAGTCATGATATAAACATCAATCACCATCCAAATCTTACCAAAGCACTTGTAACTCTCAAGATAACTCAACATGCATAAATTCACTTGTGTCATTGGACATTTAAGGTTTTGAAAGTCCACTCCATCACAAAAGACAACAATGACGTGAAGCTTTTGTCGCTCCATCGATTGTTAGATTTTAGTTTATACAATCTCAACACAGCGCTAAGCTTCATAAACTTACAACCCGTGTATAATGGTATCTCATCATCATGCATAATGTTTCTAAACATGGGAGGTGGATCGGTGTGCTCTACCCCACAACTATCCAGCATCGCATCAACGATGTCTACTGGAACCGGTTCATTCACATCTACGTCATCGAAGGCTATTTCTTCTTCCACACAAGCACTGCTATCGACATCAACTGGTTTCAGGTTTGAAATCTCTCCATGCCATTGACATTTTGTATAGCCTTGTAAAATCCCGTTGCACATGACATGACTTCTGATTTTGTCACCAGTACTGACTTTCAAGTTGTTACCGCAATGCCTACATGGACAGTAGAACCTATCTCCAAGTTATTTCCTATGTTCCTCGACAAATCTAACAAACTGATCAAGACCAGAAATAAACTCTGGGGTGCAGCGATTGCCAATGGACATCCATGATCTATCCATTCTCTGATCAAAGAGAAAATAAGTGTATATTACAACAAGATTAGGGTCTAGGGTAAATAGATTAGAGTTTATGGTTAAAACTTTAGGGTTTAAACATGTGATGTCATTCTTCAATGTGTACCACCTATCCCATTCTTGAACACCTAATCTCACTAGTAAGTGTATAATGTGTATTGGGTTTTCAAGAAAATTTCGGCAACATTTCCCCACTGTTCTCCAAGTACATATGTACTTAGAGAACAAACGGTGAAATGCTGCCGAAATTTTCTTAAAAACCCAATACACATTATACACTTACATCCTAAGTGAGATTAGGTTTTCACGAATAGTCCCAAACCGGGGACTATCCAAGATTTACTCCTGGATGGGTTTCTAGGCCAACAAATAAAACACCAATTCCTTGTTCACAACCCCATTCAACACACAATTTCTTATAAAAACATTTGTGGAAAGCCATAAAAACATATCAATGCTTCCTAAATTAATCAACATTAAGATGCATTTAAATATAAAGCCCTAAATTTAAATAATGTGATGAATAAAAAATCATTAGATGAACGAGTGGATAAGTAAATACAAATCAATATTTAAGTAAATACAAATCAGAGGGCGAGACAGAGGGTTTTTGGGGATGTTTACCTCTGTTTGAGCCCAGTCGGGCGTCTTGCTCTGGAGCAGGGAGAGAGGCAAGATGGATGGGTGCACGTGGAAGCCGAACGGGCAGGCAGAAGGCCGGAGAGCTCCTAAACCGTAATGGAAGTGATCATTGAAAACATAGTTATAATAAGGATAAAAGAACATTTATAATGAGATTTATCAGTAATTTGAACATTCAATAACCAAGCAAATCATCAATTCGGTTAGAAGCATTCATGTAGAAACTTTCAGTTCCATTCAATTAATCTCTTTTTACATCCACACACAGGGGTTGGTGTACCCCTAAAAAGTAACTAAACAAAGGGGTTGGTGTACCCCTAAACATGCGCATAATTAAAATAACTATTAACACAGACAAGTCTAGATAGATAGACAACTAAATACTACACCAACATGGTCCCACATCAGTAACTTCGAGGACTTATCATTGTGGCGATCTTCTCCTGAAGTTTAGAAAAGAAAGCAGCTATGAGTATTGATTGCTTTCAGATAAAAAGTGTAAACACAAATTTTTTGTCTTGACAAGTATATTTGTTAATTGGACCTACCGTGGCCTTTTTGATGATGCTGTGTCGCGGAGCTCCTCACTGTATTTAGACGATCTGAACTGACAGGGGCCTCATAATCAGATTCGTCATAGATGATATCCTCCACCGTGCGCTCATACCGCAGTAGATGATCGGGGTCTCACAGTTGATGTTGGTTATCCAAACGTTGATGGTATTATGGCCAACTGGACGGAGAAAAAGCTTGTCTCTACGGCCCACATGCATCTTTCCAATCCAATCACGCCAACCGGATTTTGATACAAGATTTTCTGCCAAATCATACTCAACCTCGATAACATGTGAATAATTGCCAAAATTTAGGGTCACTTCACCAGGCCTGTAGTATCTTCCTTCTAGAAAACACCAATGTTTGGGTATGGCCAATTGGTTTAAGGAACGATCATCTAGGATGATGTCCAATTGTTCTTAGGGAACGTTAACATTGACATAGAGGCCCAGTTCATAGTGACTGTTGTGGGTGGACAGAGATTGCATAATATTAGTATTAACAAAGTGTACATAATTACATATAATGATGTTATATATTTTTAAAAAAAGTGTAAGTACATATAATGATGTTATAAATTTTCAGACTAGTATTTTCTATAATTTGATGTATCTTGGTATTTCATAAAATGAGGTGACACTTATTATCTATTTGTTTAATCAACACTCATATTTAGTTTTATGAGTACATGACACTATGTTTGAAATACTTTTTAAAAGGATAAAACAACATACTTATAATAAGGACCCAGGCACATTCTAATCATTTTGAAGTGAATCAGAAAATGAACAGGAGCTTGGCTCCTATCTGCTAGTAACATCAAAAAAGTCAAACCTAAAACTGGAAATGCACACTACAAATTTTAGCACGATCGTGTATGAATGCAAAACAATACTGAACTGAATTAGGATCAATCATAGGGATTGGATAACTAAATTATCATTAACATCTACTTGTTTAAAAAATAGGTTAAGCCAAGGTCAACACACATCAACAACACACATTAAAAAATAGGTTAAGCCAAGGATGAATTGAGGATGCAAACCTAGTCAATTGGAGGCTTTACCTCTAGCAGTGGCAGTGGTGACGATAATGGCAAGCTCTGGTTCCGGCTGTTGTAGTTGGCGCTGGATACTGCTAGCACCGGCGAGAGGAGGACCGGCTGGAGGAGAGGACCAACGACGGTGGCGGCTCCACAAACGGCGAGCTCCACAGAGGCGGCGAGCTCCATAGAGGCGGCGAGCTCCACGAACGCCGATGAGCTCCACAAACGACAAGCTCCACGGAGGTGCTTCAAGGCGGCGACAAGGAGATCGACGCTTCACGGCGGCGCTTTAAGGCGACGCTTCACGGCAGCGCTTCACGACGTCGGTGAGCAAAGAGATCAGTGGTGGGGAGCAAGGGGAACACTGAAATCGCCAGACCCTAATAGCCGATTGCAATCACAGAGAGAAAGGGGAAGAGTCAGGCTCACTCGCGCAATATTAAGTTAACATTTGGTGTCGGTTTCTAACAAAAACCGACCATAAAAACTTTAAGTTTCAGTTTGCAACAAACCACCGACACTAAAGGGAGGTGAAAATTTTTGCGGTTATTCGGGAGAAAACACAATGACGTCAGTTATTGTCACAAAACCGACGATAAAAATTGAGCAAATTTTTGTCTCGCAGAAAACCTTTCGTTGTCGGTTCTTCTCTTAAAAACCGACGATGTATGTCAATTTTTGGAGGCAATTTTTTCGCTGGAAATTTTGATTTTGGCGTTACTTTTAGATGTCAGTTTCTTATTAAGGAACCGACACTAAAATAAAAGTGGTACCGTGTCTTGTCACCCTTCAGAGATTGATGTCGGCTTATTTTATAAACCGACACTATATGTTTTAGGTGTCGGTGTATTATTACAACCGACACCATTAAAAGTGACATTATAAGCCATTTCTGTAGTAGTGTGGCTCATAGTCACACTCCTGTATCACATGTCGCTTAAAGACCAGCTCATGCCTGGCTATCTCATATATCATGTATGTAAGGGGATATTCATCCTCACCCCTGCATATTCAAAAATATGCGCTCTGAGTTAAACTTGTTTCACCATTCAGCAAGTGTTGACACTGAATGGATCTATGGCACAACGCAAAACTACAAGATTAAGTTCCACTTGATTAGTTAGGTCATTTAAGTGTCTTTTAGCATCAATCATGTTACAACATATAAAATCATAACAAATTCCACAGAGATAAGGGCATAATATTCTTCCAATATATATATATATATATATATATATATATATATATATATATATATATATATATATATATATATATATATATATATATATATAGGGTGTGAATTTGTCACACTATCACCACATGATGCTTGTATCATTTCCATTTATCACATTATCAATACCATAGTCACACGCTATGGGATATCAATCCCTCATCTCATCATTTCTGTATCACAGGTGCCACAACATGCCTCTCAAGGCTCATTCAATCTATATCATGTCACATCATAATAGCATACACTATCTATGATTATCAAGCTCATAACATCTACATTAGAAATTTATAAACAAGAGAGGTAACCACATAACACCATAACTATTCCAAAATGGAGAGATAACAAGACCATCATTCATTATTATTAGGGTTAGGGTTTTCCTTTTTAACTGGTTAGGGTTTACAAGATTGGGTTCAACCATCAACCCTAAAACCATCACCATCTACCATCTCAGAGTGTAGAAGGATTAGAAAGCATAATCAGAGTTCATTAGATAACATTCTAAATAGCATTGTATATGGCTCATGCATCATACATATACGGTCATCATTATGTGTTTACATGTGTTTCTCATCCACCTACCATCACCATATGTTGACTACATAACCACATAGGTCACGACCACCTACTATGGTACATGTTGCAACCACGACCTTCATGTGTCTCAACCATCCACCACATGTTACGACCCTTAACATCTAGATCATGTCGTACCCGTGACACTTAGGGTTCAGGTTTCACCAAAGCATCTCAACCAGAGGTATCATGAGGTCAATCTATGTCACGACCCCAATCTATGTCATGACCCAAGATGACCATCCGCCACCCATGTCATGACCCAAGACCACCATGGTCACGATCCTACATCTAGGGTGAGTTTCAACTCAAGAAAAACATAAACAAAGCCGCAATACCAAGGGTAACTCAGCCACCATCCACCAAGGGTCTCAACCTATCATCACTAGGTCGATCTCAGCCTCATAGGAGCATCCCAACTCCAAAATCTACCAAGGTTGTGACCTCCCAAGATGCTCCACTCAGGTCACCAAAACAAAATTAAAACTACATGTGAAACCATGGTTACCATGTAGCAAAGGTCACATACAACCGGTCACGAAAACCCTAAATCATGGATCAAGAAACCACCAAGGAAGACCTTAGATGTGATAACCTAGATTTTTGAGTTTTAATAACTAATAAAATATTTGAGAGACAAGCATTCTATATAGAGGACAAATACCAAATTGAGGAATTGGTAAACCGATCATGGATTCTTTCACCAAATTAGGTGTTTTGAGATACAATAGAGGCTTGTGATGCCTAATTTAATTCAATTTTGAATTAATACCATTACTAATTGATTAAGATCTCATGAGACTAATCATTCATTTAGTGATCCAGTGAGTAGTGAACTAATTTCTTTTGAGGAATTATGTACATATGAATCAACGTTAGAGTTTGATGTCAAATAAATACATATTGAAGTTTTAGAACTTTGGTTGATTTGACTTATTGAGATCAAGAATTATACTAGGATATATTAACTTTGTATTACACGAGCCTAGTTGTACATATCTGATAGTCTCCTAGATCTAAGAACTAAGGAGCAGGTGGCCAAGAAGGTTTCCACAATCTGGACTCTTGAGGAACTAGTCATCGTGACGTTCCTGCATAATCTACGAAAGTCGTTGTGTTTCACGTTGATCAACATAACACCAGACGACTCCACCTCCATACCGAAGACGGATAGGAAGGCCTATTGCAATGTTACGGAACAACCTTGAGCTCCCCAACCTCTGAGGTGCATCTGGTACACTGGAGTCCTCATCCCCACCTTCTCCAGCATCCAACACAGGCCATCATCTCATGCCATGGTGTCAACACAATCCAACAGCTACCGTAGCCTTCTTCCAGTATGCCAAGCTTCATCATCATCCTCCTTGGTATGGCTAAATACATTCTTCATTCTTTCTCGCTTTCACAATAGTCGTGCACACCTGCAAATACCTCTTTCAGCATCAGGCTAGAAGCTACAGATCTCGACAAACCTTGACATCCTCCTCCTTTCTTCTTCGCTGCGAACAACAGCTGACCTGGATATGATGGCGCACATCAGGTATATGATCCGTCCGCGATTCGAAGAGGCTGGGTGCATATCGCGCTGAAGAAAAGAAGTTGAGCACCGAGGAAGGAGAAGAATAGGTGAGGTCCATCACTGCAAGCCTTTTCTAGAGCTGTCCCAAGAAGTGGCGTCGAGATCCCTAGAGCCATTGGTGGCGGCGTTGTGTTTAGCAGAGAACCTAGTTCTCGCACAGGAGCCCAGGCGGAGGGACTTGTGCGTGCAGAGGAGCTCCGCCGATCCCTCACCAACAATCATTGCTGCTCATTGTGGAGTCACTATGGCGCTTGAGTACACATGGTGGAGCACAGGGTATCCAGTTCCTCGCTAGATCTAGGCGAGAATCGAACCTCGCCGGACCCAAGCGCAGATCTGGGAGATGCCCCGATTGTGTAGAACATGAGGAAGAAAAAGAAAGAGCGAGAGCCGATCAAGCAAACCCTAAACCAGCCGGCTCATCCAAGCCAGGAAGGCAAGAGTTGTGCCCACCATAGTGGCCACGTGGCAGCGCGTGATTGGTCACAAAAGGTAAATATTGGTTTAATTCTTGAAAAGACATGGAAACTTATAAAATACATTATAAATAGCTCCAGTGTCCTATAAATCCCTTAGAAATACCCCCAGACTCAGAAAAATGTATACTTCCTTATAAGATCCCTAAATCAGACCTTTGAAGCAGTATTATGGTTGATTTTCTATTTACAAGATGATGCTTCTTTTAAGATTATTTGAATAGTATAATTAGCATATAGTGGCCATAAAACCCGGAAATATTACTCTTGAACACTAATATCATTTGGATACTAAATACAACCTTTGATATTAATGAAATGTCCAAATACTAGGTCTTTTGATATTAGAATGGAATTAGATGCTTTTAACCTCATATTAATTTTAGAAAATAGATAAATCATCGAAAAATATGAAATTTAGACCAGACCCTTATAATAACATCCTGATCAGTAGAAAAATATAATACATGTTTTAGATCAGTAACACCTAGATTTGACCTAAATCCTAAACTGGACCAATATACCATTAATAACGATGAACCTTGTATTAATGATGACTAAATGTTTTTATCAGGTGATGACCAGTTTATCTAGATGATCATGGATATGTGAGGAATATCTGAACTCAGGTACGTGGATATAATTATATGACTAGATTTGTTGGATGTTAAATATATGTACTTGCTTGCTTGTATTTGAAATACATTGTTGGATCTAGATGTATGTATATTGACAATTTTCCGCCTAGAATATAAAAGAACATAAATGAGGATAAATGAAATGTAGTTACTAGTGGTGCTCATTAAACTCCCTATTAGAGAGGGAAAGCTTTAATGTTGACTAGCACCTCCCTAGAGTACACGGTATACGGGGAGATCCCTAGAGTACAAGGTACACGGGTAAGGGCCCACCATTTATGTGATTATGTGCTAAGTCCACCATAGTAATGCATATTGATTCTAAATGTGACTAATAACTTAGGATTACATGATTCTCTGCCTTAAATAACATTTCCTTTCTCTTTCTTCAATTTCGAGTATTTTATATGTCATCATAGTATAACTTTTAATTCCACGTACCAAATTTTGTTGATGTTTTTGTTTCTCGTATTTTCTAGGTTCACAGCTAGCATGGGATAAAAGAATAGGATGTGAGCAAGTTGTATAGGTTGTACCTATTATCTAAGATCCTAGTTAGCATACATGTTTAGACTTGTGTATAAATTCCCTTTCAATATACAATTGTAAATCATGTTGTAATAATGTACATGTTGAATACTGAGAAATGTTATGGTTGTATGTTCATGTATGCGAATTATGCTTCCGCATCGCTCTCTGATATAATTGCTAACATTTTCGGATTTTGTCTTCTCATCTCCATGGGGTTTTGAGAAGGTGAAAATCCAGGGACGTCACATTTGGTATCAGAGCATGAACAATAGCTACACCTAACAATTACTCACCATGATATATATAACAAAATCATCACATTTCACTTTAAACCCTAGAAACATAGCAAGTTGTTCTTCAGGAACTAGGTTTGACTTAGCCTCTAGGTTAGAACCTAGATGTTCAAGAACTAGGATTCGACAAGTGTCTGAAACCCTTTCCATATAGATCTCATATGTATTGGGTAGCTACACTAGTCTACATCTCGTTCTCACCATTTCACTAGGTTACATGACACTAGACTATCTATTGTGTGTGGGACACTCAATTTTGTTGATTTGGCTTTGTTTTCCAATCAGCTCGAGCCTTGATAGTTTTCTATGATGTCTTTTTCTCGGAGAAAAACTATATAATATTTTATTAAATATATTTAAATATAAAATGTGTCCCTCACACTGGAGAGTAGTTAGTGTTCATGCAATCTAAGTGAAAGGGGGTGACATCAGTCTAGAAGAGAGAATAGATCTAGATTAGATGTCTAGATCCTCATAAGGTTATGTGATAGATAGATAAACAAAAGAAAGATGAAGGAAATAAGTATATAGAATCTTACCTAAGTTGATCTATGATGGTATAAGTTTCCTTATTAAGATTTGAGTTATATATGAACCGAATCCACTCTTGGGAGGATCTATGCTAAGTTGTGATGATGAAAGTACATTCCATTTTCCTACTCAAGATAAGCTTAGTTAAGATAGAGATGAGTGTGCATGAGCCTCAAGCTCTTATACAAGGAGGATGTCTAGTGGTAGGATGAGATATGTGGTGAACTCTAGAGAGAGTAAGACCCACAAGGAGAAGGTCATAGGACCTAGCCTCCAATATATGAGATATGTGTTAAAAAAATGTGTCCTACACTAGATTACTCTCGAGTGTTGAGTTGAGTCCTTATGCATGATTCAAATCTATATGTGAGAATTGGGTAAAATAAAAGGATGGGTAGATGACCCATATGATAAAGTCAATCCTTTGGCTGAGTTAGGTCCTTTCCGGAGTGACATATTTTGTGAATCTCATCATTAGTTGCAAGTGAGGTAATATATGAACTCTAGTTATGAGAGTATGATGCTTTGTGCAAAAGATACTCAACATACATGTTCTCCCTTCTTCTTCTTCTCCTTCTTAATATACGATGTTAGAAACCTCACTTGAGCTATATAGATGATTTATATATGAGAAGTCACTCGTATAAGCTTGACCTATTCTATATCCCCCCATATCATACATGTAGTTCCCAAGATTGAAATCATGATAAGTTTGACTTTAAAATATACTTTTCCCCTTCATATGAAACATGAAAGATATGATGCTGAGATCATGGGATAAACTTAGTATATTCTCTTTTTCCCTTCACATAATACATGCAATACATTAAAAAAATTTGAACTCATGAACTTGATATAAAGATATTTTTGGATCATAAGATATATGATCATAAATATAGTTTGTAACTTTGATCCTTCTCCATGTATGCTTCTAAGTTGAGTATGAATATCACACCATAGGGTGAAACCCTAATGGTCAAGCATGATTATGTAAGCCTTTCTTATGTAGAAAAATCCTAATATCAAGGATAAAGATACATATCCTCTAATGCTGAAATCATTGTAAGATGTTAATGATGTTAGATTTGAACGATCTCAATACCATGGCATAGAACCAAATTCCTCTTGAACTTTAAAGGTATGAACAAAACTTGTACCCTTAGGGTGATGTAATCTTAAGGTTTCATAAGGTCATGTTATGGCTAAGACATTAAGTGATGCTTCCACATATATCTAAGGTGGGGTGGACACACCCAAGAATCTCTAGACCCTAGGCTGACAACTTAGAGTGCATGCAATTATGGGGGTCTTAGAACCTAAGCAAAGATGATGTATATGAATCTGAACTCCTAAATAACCTCTTAAGGATGAGATTAGTTGAATTTCGAGGACGAAATTCCATCTAAGTTGGGGTGAATGTGATAACCTAGATTTTTGAGTTTTAATAACTAATACAATATTTGAGAGAAAAGCATTATATATAGAGGACAAATACCAAATTGAGGAATTTGTAAACCGATTATGGATTCTTTCACCAAATTAGGTGTTTTGACATACAATAGAGGCCTATGATGCCTAATTTAATTCAATTATGAATTAATACCCTTACTAATTGATTAAGATCTCATGAGACTAATCATTCATTTAGTGATCCAGTGAGTAGTGAACTAATTTCTTTTGAGGAATTATGTACATTTGAATCAACATTAGAGTTTGATGTCAAATAAATACATATTGAAGTTTTAGATCTTTGGTTGATTTGACTTATTGAGATCAAGAATTATACTACGATATATTAACTTTGTATTACACGAGCCTAGTTGTACATATCTGATAGTCTCCTAGACCCGAGAACTAAGGAGCAGGTGGCCAAGAAGGTTGCCACAATATGGACTCTTCAGGAACTAGTCATCACGACGTTCCTGCATAATCTACGGAAGTCGTTGTGTTTCACGTTGATTAGCATAACACCAGACGACTCCACCTCCATGACCGAAGACAGAGAGGAAGGCCTATTGCAGCGTTACGGAACAACCTTGAGCTCCCCAGCCTCTGAGGTGCATCTGGTACATTGGAGTCCTCATCCCTACCTTCTCCAGCATCCATCGCAGGCCATCATCTCATGCCATGGTGTCAACACTATCCAACAGCTACCGTAGCCTTCTTCCAGTATGCCAAGCTTCATCATCATCCTCCTTGGTATGGCTAAATATATTCTTCATTCTTTCTGGCTTTCACAACATCCATGCACACCTGCAAATACCTCTTCCGGCATCGGGTTAGAGGCTGCAGATCTCGGAAAACCTTGACATCCTCCTCCTTTCTTCTTTGTTGTGAACAACAACCGACCTGGATATGATGGCACACATCATGTTTATGATTCGTCCGTGATTCGGAGCGGCTGGGTACATATCACGTTGAAGAAAAGAAGTTGAGCGACGAGGAAGGAGAAGAATAGGCGAGGTATGTCGCTGCAAGCCTTTTTTGGAGCTAGCCCAAGCAGTGGTGTCGAGATCCCTAGAGCCCTTGGTGGCGGCGCTGCATTTAGCAGAGAACCTAGTTCTCACACAGGAGCCCAGGCAGCGGGACTTGTGCGCGCAGAGGAGATCCACTGAGCCCTCACCAACGATCACTGCTGCTCATTGTGGAGTCACGACGACACTTGAGAACATATGGTGGAGCAGAGGGTACCCATTTCCTCGCCAGATCTAGGCCAATCAACAACACACTTGGGCCTCAAGAGGAGAATCGAGCCTCGCCGGACCCAAGCGCAGATCTGGGAGATGCCCCGATCGTGTAGAACATGAAGAAGAAAAAGAAAGAGCGAGAGCGGACCAAGCAAACCCTGAACCAACTAGCTCATCCAAGCCGGGAAGGCAAGAGTTGTGCCCACCATAGTGGCCACATGGCAACGCGTGATTGGTCACAAAAGGTAAATATTTGTTTAATTCTTGAAAATACATGGAAACTTAGAAAATACATTATAAATATCTCCAGTGTCCTGTAAATCTCTTAAAAATACCCCCAGACTCAGAAAAATGTCTACTTCCTTATAAGATCCCTAAATCAGACCTTTGAAGCAGTATTATGGTTGATTTTTAATTTACAAGATGATGCTTCTTTTAAGATTATTTGAATAGTATAATTAGCATATAGTGGTCATAAAACCTGGAAATATTACTCTTGAACACTAATATCGTTTGGATACTAAATACAACCTTTGATATTAATGAAATGTCCAAATACTAGGTTTTTTGATATTAGAATGGAATTAGATGCTTTTAACCTCATATTAATTTTAGAATTAAATCATCAAAAACATATGAAATTTGGACCAGACCCTTATAATAACATCTTGATCAGTAGAAAAATATAATACATATGTTTTAGATCAGTAACACCTAGATTTGACCTAAATCCTAAACTGGACCAATATACCATTAATAACAGTGAACCTTGTATTAATGATGATTAAATGTTTTTATCAGGTGATGACCAGTTTATCTAGATGATCATGGATATGTGAGGAATATTTGAACTCAGGTACGTGGATATAATTATATGACTAGATTTGTAGGATGTTAAATATATGTACTTTCTTGCTTATATTTGAAATACATTGTTGGATGTAGATGTATGTATATTGACCATTTTCCACCTTGAATATAAAAGAACATAAATGAGGATAAATGAAATGTAGTTACTAGTGGTGTTCATTAAACTCCCTATTAGAGAGGGAAAGATTTAATGTTGACTAGCACCTCCCTAGAGTACACAGTATATGGGGAGATCCCTAGAGTACAAGGTACACGGGGAAGGGCCCACTATTTATGTGATTATGTGCTAAGTCCACCATAGTAATGCATATTCATTCTAAATGTGACTAATAACTTTGGATTACCTGATTATCCACCTTAAATAACATTTCCTTTCTCTTTCTTCAATTTAGAGTATTTTATATGCCATTATAGTATAGCTTTTAATTCCACGTACCTACTTTTGTTGATGTTTTTATTTCTCATATTTTCTAGGTTCACGGTTAGCATGGGATAAAAGAATAGGATGTGAGCAAGTTGTACAGGTTGTACCTATTGTCTAAGATCCTAGTTAGCATAAATGTATAGACTTGTGTATAAATTCCCTTTCAATATACAATTTTAAATCATGTTGTAATAATGTACATATTGAATACTAAGAAATGTTATGGTTGTATGTTCATGTATGTGAATTATGCTTCCGCATCACTCTCTGATATAATTGCTAACGTTTTCGGATTTTATCTTCTCGTCTCCATGGGGTTTTGAGAAGGTGAAAATCCAGGGACGTCACATTAGACAAGGAAGAGAAAACTAGTTCAAGGTAACCAAAACTGAACCTAGCATCCCTCCAACTCTAGGTGTACAAACATCATACATGAGGGCAAGGTTAAGAGAAACACATGGAGGAAAAACCTTCACTACACATCATCTACCAAAACGGGTCCAAAAGATTAGGGTTTCAGATTGCTTTTAAACAAAGAAAGGGATCACCACCAAACACGCTTTAGAGATTACCACTAAGCACAAGCAAGGTGAGAAGGTAGCTTAGAGGAAGAAGGAAGTAATAAGAATTATAAAGAATCACAATAATAGAGTAGGTTTAGTTTTATATAACCTACCTTAATAAGATCACCACCAAAGTTTCAAGCACATGATCCAAGGGTTGGAAAAGCTCCAAACTTGGCCATAAGAGAACCTTAAGAACAAGAGCACACCAAGGTCAAACGGTAGCTCAAGAAGAAAGTAAAACCTCAAAACCGATACAAAAGAAAGAAGGGGGGAAAGAGAGAAGAAACTCCCTCCCACTTGGGTGTCGCCTTGTCAAAACATGGCCTATTACCCTTGTGATGAGGAGCTTACTCTCAAGAACGACCACCATGTCAAAACATAGTCTAAGGCCAAAAAAGAGGAATAATATGGGGTAGAATATCTAAAGAAAACATCAAATAAAGAAGATAAACACTCACCAATATTGGAGATGACCAAGGATTACCACACGCACCACATGAAAGGGATGAACCACCTCCAAGGCCCCAAGAAAGATCCTCCTTGCTCCACCAAGCTCCACGTATGAGCATAAGAGAAGGGAGGAAGAAGATGACCAAAAAGAACCACTTGCATGGAGAGAAGTGGGTTCATATAGCTAAGGAGGAGGGAGGTAAGAAAAAGGATGAGGTGTCCACAAGATGGGGCTCAAGGAGACACTTGTCCACTAAAAGGACCAACATGCATCAACATGCAACCACATGCAACTACTTAAGCATGAAATGCAATACATGGCGATACACTCTACATAGTGTCTCGACCACCTAAGCAACTCCACCTTCTATGTCACGACCGCAACACACGAAGGGGCTCCATGGTCGTCACACACCCTAACAACACCACTAGGTCGCTACACCAAGACCACCACAAGCAACCTAGGTCAAAACACACATCTCCAAGCATTTGCCTCGACCCAAGACAACCTTGGTCACAACCACCACACCAAGGGGAAGCGTTTTGGTCATCATACCCCCTCAACAAGCCCTAGGTCGCAACTTAGGTCGAGACAAACCACCAAAGGTCACAAGGTCAAAGCACACCAACCCTAGAAAACCCTAATCACCACTAAGGGTGACACCACTCAACCAAGGGTCAAAAAAAGTTCCCCAAAGAACCAAACTGTCTATCAATAAGCCAAGAGAGAGGAGGAACACTCTAGCGGTGTAAAACTTCACATCAATTTGCACCAAAACTAGCACAGAAAGAACAAACATCATCCAAACAAGCTCAAACTTGAAACTTAAGCACACCACATGCCCTAATAACATATAAAAATATTAGAGCAAAGTTCCAAGCACATTATTAAGCCCAAAGAAAATAGGCTTACCCCAAAACTTAGGTCCAGGTCCTTACACACTTAGTGAGCTTCTTGTCGAACTATGGAAATCTAACAATATCTTGAATAGTAGGGCTCCCTGCCTCATCTAAATAAAAATCCTATATCCTCATGCTTTTTGTCACTTCCTCAATTTAGAGGATCACAAAACAAATGAGTCGAAGGACATACAAATAGATCTTATGCAATACATGGATGACAATCTCTACTCTTTTTGATTGATCAGAAAAGTTCATTTTGTCCTAAGTACCCACCTTCATAGAGGTCATTACAGTTCATGAACATAGAAAATTATTAATAGCAAAGTAACCAATTAATGTTCCTATGGAATCATTTGTAAGATTGGAATAATTGTTGAACATCAAGATCTAAATAGTTGCACCTATTGAATAGATAAAAGGTGACCCCAAGGATCGCATCTAGACACCTGCTATGATGCCACTTCCCCTTACCCCTTAGCAATTTATGGTGGAGCCTTTGTTTAAACTGTGAGCATCTCCAAGTGTACACATTCTAGGAATAACTCTAACAACAGATGTCGTTTGTACAAATAGTGTTGTCTAATAAGGCTAAAATTCGTTTCAAATACCCTACATTTGAAATGCAAACCTCTAGTGAGTCGTCGCCCTTAGAATCTGTGATCGACAAAAGGAAGATAAAAGTGTCACCTATGTAGGGTCAAATTTGACATCATTGTTCAACTCCTTAGACCAAACAGCTCTAGTTTTTAGGCCCACGCATCAATCCAAATACTAGGTTTGTTCAACTTCAACCATGTGTGTCCACCTCTGGAGTTTATATGATCTCATGTCAGCAAGTAGGGTTGCCTCATTATGTGAATTGCATAGACATCAGATGTAGTTGTGTCTGAATTACTCCTATGACATAGTAAGAGACATGATGATGACCCATATGAACATCTCTAAATAGTACCTGATACAGTGGCCATACATTCCTCGAGTGATTATTCTGAAGATGCTAGAAAGAACATTTGTGCCAAAGGGAATCAGAACCAAGGAATTACAATATACACTCTCCCTGATCATCAATCCAAAGATTTTCATGTCCTCTTCTAATGATATCCCATATGGTTGAGACTCCAACCTGATGTTATATATCTTGATCAAAAATGGTGACATGAAAGTTCATGTGGTATTTTTTGAAAATGGTGTTGGCCTTAATGTTTTCCCTATGAAGATCTTTGTGACACTTGGAATCAAGTCAAGGGAGATATAGTCTACCAATACTTTAGTATCTATATTTAATAGACCTTCAAAAGAAATCATGAAAGACATCAAACTAATAATTCGTGTGGAACCAAACTGGGCACAAAGACATTTGTTCGATGGAGATTAATCCCCCTTTAAATATTTTGTTAGGGTGTCCATGGATACATAAAAAGAGGTATCGCCTTAATCCCTACACTATTGCATCAAATTCAAGCATGGAAATGTGTTAATTTGTCATACTTTTTCCCAATGTGGTTGCTCCTACTGGGTTTGTTGACCTTGACTACTACAATTTTCAAGACTGCTTCCAAGGATCTAGAGTTTTAGGATTAACGAATTGCCCCATAGACCACTACAACCCTCATTTATTCACTTTGTCCTCTCTCACGTAAAATTTAGAATCAACTTCTTGACATATCACACATCATAGTACTACTTTGGTTTGAGTATGATTAACTATAAAGTTCTTACTTATTGGCTCTATGGAATAGGTGCACCTAGGTGTTGTGAGTATTACAATCACTCCTTTGATGATCATTTCATCTGAGGCTTATAATCATGGGATATTACAATCTGCCACACTTAGAGTCATGACATCCTTGTCAAGGCTCAACTATATGACCTCACAATATTTCTCCATTTTAGTGAAAACCCAAAATGAACCATATAGACCTAGATCCTGGTCATAGATACCAATGCAAGGGTGGCTATCCCTTTCCTACATGCCTAGACCGCACAACTCAAGACTGACATGCCGTGTTCCCATACTAAAGGGGTTTTGGTTTGGATACTTTTTGCAATTCCCATGCCCACTATCCAAGGCTCTAGTTGAGTTTTAGGAATGAAAAATGACCCCATAGACTACCACAGACCTTGAGTGTGTTCTTTTTTCTCACTCATGCACAGACCAAGATTGACTTCTAGACAGGTCACTCATCCTAGTATTACTCTAGGTTGAGCACGCTTAACCTCAGAGTTCTTAATGATGGGCTCCATATAAAGGAGGTTTACCTTGTAATATGAGTATTACAATCATTCATTTTAAGATCATTTCATCCAAGGTATGAAATCATGGGACACTACACATACATTTTATTCGATGTTAGTTGAGACAATCAATTATACCTAAAAATTCAAATGGATCACACCTATTGAACATGTTCTTAGTATTACCTCTAAGAATTGAAGTCATGGGCCTAGACTTGAGCTAAGGTTTAGGCAATTTGTGAAAAGGAACTGTGAAGTGTGTGTCCATCCCTAAGCAACATGACACAACCGCATTTGGCTACAGAGGACTTGCCTAGTAGAAAAGGGAGTCATCTCATAATATGGTTTCCATACTAGCACCTAGATATGATGTGTCCATCTTAGGAGTATCTAAATCACAAAAAAAGAGTCAATGGATGTGCTCCATAGTGTTGATTGAATGCCACAATAGTAGGGAATACACAACTTTTGTATTTAAGTTTTTGTAGAGGCAATTAAGTTAATATAATGACTACTGGAAAATGATGAAGAATGGTGAATAAATCATAGTCAATAACTATGGGTCCAGATCCCTAATAGATACCATATGGAAGATGAAAAATCAAAAAATTCTCACCAACTACCTTATTGAGGTGAGAGCCATCATGCTCTCTACAATGACCAATTTGTCAATAAACAATTTTAGAACAAAGCGGAGGTCTATCCTTGGGTATATCACTACTCTCCTTCTCAAGTTCCATGACATACCCATTTCTATCATTTAAAGCCCCTACATCCAAAGTTTAGAAAGATGAAGTTAGTAGTCCTCCATCACTGACATGTTGTCCAATGGCAACTGGTTGATGATATAGCTAATGCTATTATCAATGAATCTTATAAAGACATAGTCATTTCAGATTTTATAACTATTAAACACCAATTGTTCCAAAATGTAGATGAAACCAAAAGTGTAGATATTAGTACAGTTTCATTCTCATGTCTTGTGAAACTAGGTGCCTCCATACAACATATTTGGAAATCAACATTGGTCAAGCTCCTCCTTCAATAAGTTGATGACCTGGACTAGACCTACATTGACATGTGAGGATTTGATGAGTTTACTGTTAAACAATGGCTCCCAACTATTTCAGGAATGCATCTCATCAAGAAAAATTCTAGGCACATAACAATGGAATTGGGTTTAAAGGTATGAGAGGAAGTATAGATAAAATGTGACGCATGATTCATACACCCTTTGTGTTATTTCATATGTTTACCTAACACATTTTCAGTCCACAAAAAAAGATATATGTATTCACATGTGGCTTGATAACATGGATCTATATAAAGCCATATTGAAAGATGATTTTTGTATGTCACATATTGATGTTTTTGTACAAAATACGATGGGACATGCAATCCTTAGTTTTGTGGACAAATTATCAAGATACAAATAGATAAAGATGACATCTCCAGACATGGAGAAAATGACCATCACAATGGGATGAGGAATTTTTTGCTACGAAGTTATGTCGTTTGGACTCTTAGATTTAGGTGCAACCTCACAGTGGACAATGGTACGCCTCTTACTTGACCTTATTCACAAAGAGTTTACAATATACATATACAAAATGATAACCAAGTCAAAGAAAGAAACATACAATGTATCTTTTTCCTATTTTTAAACATTATTCCAAAGACTGCAATGTTTCTTCCTTTGATTGAATCCAACAAAGTGCACCTTCAACGTCATATCTAGTAATTTGTTGCCTATATAGTTATCTGATGAGGAATATGGCCGATCTAAGGGAATCTCAAGTGATTCTTGAGTTGTCCACTCCCTGAATAGAAAAGAAGAGCAGAGGCTTTCTTGGGAGACTACAATACATTAATGTATTCATAAAAAGTTGTCACTGGTTTGGGAACCAATCTTCAGGATGCTATGCAAGAATTCTGATAGTAGTTACAATGATCAATGATAGGCTACATTTGACAAACTAAATTGGTATTTATCTATCCTATATGTGATGAAACATCTAGTGAAAGGTCACTCATTGATTTCAAGTCTCTCAATTATAGAAGAATCCATAGGAGGGGCCTTTATGGAAAAGGTTGATGATGATGAATATCACATCTACTATTTTTCTAATATGTTCACATAAATAGAAAGTGGGCATACTTTGGTGGAGAAATGTTTCCTTGCATTAGTTTCTGCTACCGAAAATCTATGATGTTACTTGATGTCCTATCTAGTGCTTCTGATAGCACTTCATGAATCCTGTGTTATCTATGCAATCACCCTGCTCTCAGTGGATAGCGCGTCAAATGGCAAGTTCTTCCTCAGAGTTTGACATCACTTATTTTCTCATAAATGAAGTCAAAGACAAAACATAGGAATATTCGTTGGAAGATAATCCCCAAATTCCTACAAAAATGAGAACTTCAACTTCCTTGATGGTGACATCGACATAATCAACGCCATAGTAACCACTACATTCAGTCCTAATGACATATGGACAATATTCTTTAATGAAAATTCAAACTAGCATGATGATGGAATCAATTTGTTCTCATCAAACTGGTAAGAGAATATATCCCTATCATGCATAGATTATAATTTGAGTCCATCAACAATGTCATTGAGTTTGAACGTGCATTCTAGGCTTACAAGTGGCTCATTTGATGGATATTCATAGGATTAACTTGATTGGTGATCGCTACACTTCATGTCACAAGTCAATTGTGAGTGGAAGACAATATAGGAGCGTCTCATCTCATACTAAGAACTTTATTGCATGTGGTTCTTATATAGATATGAAATATATAATATTATATATTAACTGGTGGTTGAGTTCACATGGATATATATATATATAGAGAGAGAGAGATCTTTTAGTATAATATTAAGGTTGGATTGCCTTCCAAGTTCAATACACATAAAAACCTTGTTTGACTAAGTGAAGGAACACTTAGCGTAGTGCATTGTCTGCCTTGGGGAAGTGTAATAATAAGCATGTGGTTCTACTTTGTAGGGTGCATATCTTATTGTGTTGTCCATGGGTTGGACTTGACTAGGTGATATTAATAGGATTAAATGCCTAGAGGCATAATGATGACACATATTTCAATGATGATTTATTGGCACATATTTTTGCAACCATTTATCGAAGAAATGTATAAGATTAAATTGGTAATTGTTACCTACCTTAATAGTTTTGTAACATCCCTGACCTGGGTTATGAGTTAACCCTAGGTATTTTGCCTAAATATGTGATTAAATCTTTGTGATTAACTCTGAGCATGTAATTAAGTTTCTCAGAAACATATATTTCAGTATTTGCTCCTTTTTAATTAAAGTTGTAGCATTGTTTTGATATACAGGGACCTATGTGCAATTTACCCAGTTAAAAGGGTTAGTTTGCAATTTGCACATGTTGAGATGTTCCTCTAATGATGAGACATCATGAGAATCTTTTTGGTAAAGTTTGAGGGATTTCCCAAGCTAGGGCACCAAGGTGCAGCTGTGGAATCAATCCCAGTGCTTGAAACCTTAATTTGGGGTAAAATGCAATTTACCCAAATTAAGGGATACAAATTGTGAAATATGTCATCTAATGTATCTTTTTAGACTCTTGCCATCATTAAGAGAAGAAATGATGAGGAAGTCACCTCAATTGAATTATCAAGTTATGAGATATGCCTTGTGACTGAATAATCAGGGTATATGTGTAATATCTCTTTATGTATGTACCTCATTATTAGCTTGCTCTCTTTTACCTTCTTTTCCTAAGACCTTAAGAGAAGGTTTGTCCTTAGAATAAAGAGGAAGGGAAGATCAAGTAAAGAAGGAGGGACCTAGTTGGAATTATGGACAACTTATGTACTAATATTGAAAATCCTACCCCATGTATATAAGCTCTCCTTCCCTTAGTTGCAAGGAAACTCACCCTTCGTTCCTTTACTGTTTCATTTCACCAAAGACGACCAAGGACTGCCTTGGAGCTAAGGAGGACGACCAAGGGGTACAAGGTAGGTTTAAACCCCTCTTCTTGCCTAATTCCATGGTTAAAACTCGAATTCAAGGTCATCTTCATGGCTAACTCTTGAAACCCTACCTTTCTAGCCGTCTCTTTTCATCCTTCCTTGGAGTTTTCACCTTGGCCAACCTGTAAGAACTCAAGGACGCCATTAGAGCTTGGATCTTGAAAGCTTGGAGCTCAAGAAGCAAGCTTTAGGCGGGTTTTATAACTCTAAACCCATGCTTTACTATATGCATCCTTTATATGCGGATAGATGATAGTCCTTCATGTTCCTTACTGTTCTTTGCTATTTTACAAGCAAACCCATGGGATATTCGTACTGTTCTTGAGCTAGGAGATGAAGGCGTGATTTCCAAGAAAAACCCACCGATTTTCTTTTCTTTAAACGGTCCTAACAGTTTTCTCTCTCGGACTCAAGACCGCGAGGTGAGCAAACGGTCTCGATACCGCGACAGGGCAAACGGTCTCAAGACCGTTTGGCCCCGTTGACCGGGCGTGGACCGTATACGAAACCTGTTCCTAATTATATATTCTAATTACCCTCAAAATTTGGGAGACTAACTCCAAAGGAATCGGGAGATATGACCTTTTTAATTAACAACTTTATTTGAATTTATTCCTGATTTTCAAACGGTCTGAAATTGCCTTTTTGGGCAAACGGTCTCAAGACCGTGTAAGGTCGTTGACTAAGCGTTGACCGTATGAGATTACTGTTCAAAATTATGTTAGTTAACAACTCACCAAGTTTGATGGTCTAATTCCAAACGGGCTAAGAGTTGAAGGGTGAATACTAGGGCTAACCCTAGATGAAATCAGTACTGAAATTATGGTGACCTAATTAGGGTTTTTAGGGTTGATCGACCTAAACGGTCTTAAGACCATTTAGGGGTCCCCCAAACGGTCTCAAGACCGCGAGGGCAATCAACCAAGACCGTTTGGAGGTCTGGGGCCAAGGATAGTTGACCAATTGAAGGTACAATTACACCAAATTACATTGTAATTAAATATTGACATGATCATCAACTCAATAGGTCAGACCTTGATGAATTTGCACTAGAATTCAAATTTTGATGGGCAAACGGTCTCAAGACCGTTTAGAACTCATCCAAACGGTCTCAAGACCGAGAGGACAATCACCCAAGACCGTTTGAAGGTCTAGGGTTGAGTAATTTGACCAATTGAGGACCCAATTGCAAATAAGTTATCAATTTAATCAAAATTCTGTTTTGTGGTTCAATCATGGTTCAACCCCTATCAAATCACCTTAGACTTTGATGAAATCTTGGGCAAACGGTCTTAAGACCACGTGGGGTCCACCCACATGACCTCAAGACCGTTTGGGCCAAGTTTGGGCCCAATTGGAGCTCAATTGAAGGGTTCAACCTTGTGTTGATGCACATTGTTGAGTGTTGATGGGTGAACATTGATAGACCCTAATTGAATCAATTTCAATCCTACTTGGTCAACAATTGAGGGTCAATTGGTTGACCAATTGGTCAAGCATAACCTTAATTGACCCAATCCATAGGTGGTCAACATAGCTTTGACCTTTTGAGGGCTTCAACATCATTTGACACCATCGATTGCTTTATTGATTTTGTTGATGGACCAAACGGTTGAGACCTTGAGAGCCTCGCGGTCTCAAGACCATGAGAGGGCTCGTGGTCTCAAGACCGTGAGAGGGCTCGCGGTCTCAAGACCGTGAGAGGGCTCGCGGTCTCAAGACCGTGAGGGGGCTCGCTGTCTCAAGACCGAGAGGAGGCTCACGGTCTCAAGACCGCGAAGGGCCTCGCGGTCCTGAGGTCAAACTAGCTAAACGGTCAACACCTCTTCGCGGACTCAACATCAAATTGATCTTCGCGGTCTTGAAACCCTTGAAGAGGCTCGCGGTCTTGAATGCATGATGGCTCACGGTCTTGGAAAGTCAAAGCGAGCAAACGGTCAACACTTTCAACCGATCTCAATTCAATTGATGATTAATGAGTGAAATCAATCAATGTAATTCCAAGTTGACTTCTTTCAATCATTTGATGATGTAAATGGTTCAATGTTGCCCAAATCAAACCCTAATGATAATCTAGGATAGTAAGGGGTTATTTGACTAAGGTTTTTGACCATGATGATGATCAATGGGGTGAATTACCAAAATACCCCTGAAGGGTCAATTGAGTTATACCTTGCTCAATTCAAACTCTAATTACATGAGAATGATGTTTTTAGTCATAATGACTCTATCCAACTTGATCTAGTATAATGTTATCATCAACCATTAGTATGATGAAAGAGAGAGTACTCTAGAGAGAGAAAGTACCCTAGAGAGAGAAAGTGACTCTAATCACATAATGGTGATGTTTTTTTGGCTATGTTAGCCTATGATGACTCAATCCAACTTGTTTTAGAGTGATGTTGACATCACCTAACCTTATGATGAGAGAGAAAGTACTTATAGAGAGAGAAAGTACTTCTAGAGAGAGAAAGTACCCTTTTTAAGTGGAAACTCAATTGAAGCATCCCCAATACACAGAAATGAGCATAATTAGGGTATGATCCACCTGTGTGAGATCATAGAAACCCTAATTATGATAAATGATGAACCTTTAACTAATCCAAGAGCATCAATGAAGATGTTACTCATACATGATGATGTTATGAGTTTAATTCACCTTGATGTGAATAGTAAACCCTAATTCAAGGGTGATGACATATAATGTGAATAGTAAACCCTACTTCAAGGGTAATGGCATGCTTTTGAGTATTAAACTCTATTTGATTTGAATTAAAGATTTAACTCTTATGACAAGAGTAGGAAGTACATTCCTTATTGTTGTATTACATTTATCAGATGTATTAACCATGCAGGTTCTAATATGAAGGTAATCATATCCAGGTATAGATAATGATGTTATATTCATTAAAGGCATGTTGTTAGCCTTATGAATAAGTAAAGTAATCTGATGTCTTGCCAGTGGCATCCTATGCTGATAATGGGCTGTGAGAGCCATGAATACCATCAAAGTCATGCTTTAGAGATGACTTGTGATGAGGATAATGAGAAATGATGATTGATATGAGTTAGGCCTGTTACATTTAGTATTCTTTTTTTATAGCTGCTATGCTACTGTTATTGTTTGAAGAACAATGTATGCTGTTAAAGAATACTGAATGTACCTAACGAATCAAGTATAATGTAGAGCCCTGATCATAGATCCATCATTGTCAGAGATTAAGTGATGGTGAAACAGGTTTTCCTCAGGGAACTCCTGGAGCACATACTTTTGAGTATGTGGGGTACATGGATGTGCAGAACCTTACATCCTAGTGTAGGAAAGTGATGTAGATGTGGAATCCATCCATCCTTCACTATATTTTCATACCGTATCAGTGGTAGGTAAACATGAAACCTCCTGATGACGAAGAAAGCACAGATATCCGTATCAGTGGTAGGTAGATATGAATCCTCCTGATGACGAAGAGAGTACAGAACGCCACTGTGACTCTAAAATAGCGAAGGACCAGTTTACCCTGGTGAGCTATAGTAGTAGAGACACGGGATGTCCTACAAGTGATCCTCTTACTGACTGAGGAAGGTGAAGGTCATGAGAATCCGGCTCTCTTAATGACCTATGTATGATACTGATGAGACTTCTCAGCGATCAGTTGGAGTATGAGTGGTAAGTCTCATCTCCACAGGGCATAATGTTGTTTGTAAAACATAATCAACCATGTAGTACAACTTGTTAGAGATAACTCCAAGTTAGTTGATTGATGTTACATTGCAATAGTGTCTATATTCTCCATATCTCCTAAATGGTTGAGATCTTATTATACCTGCAACTGTTATAGAATGCTTTGAAGGCTTTACTGTTTAAGATATTCTTTGATGTTATAATAAAGCTTCTGGCGAAGAGTTATAACTCTCGCTGGGACAATTATGTATAATTGTCTCACCCCGTAGACTTCAACTTTTTAGGTGGACGTCGGAGACGAAGGAACCAGCCTACAGGTGACCAGTCTCAGCAGCAGCAGCACCAGGGGCAGCAGTAATCTCAGGTGGAGATTTGTCCTGCCATGTGGTGTAGTTAGAGTCAGTCCTATGTGTCCTCTGTACTCTTAGGTCTTGGAGTCTTTTGTTTAGTGATCTTGAGATTTTGTATCTTGATGTATATAATTACTCAAGAAGTAATTATCCTGAGATGTAAACAGTTTACCTCACTTTATGAAAGAGGCTTCTATGGATTCAAGTTCTTGTCACGAAAAGTTTTAATTTCCCGTGATTTTTGTCTTCCGCTGATTACCGATTCGCTTCCGCTACGCTTTAATCGTGTTTATGTCATGGTTTGGAGATCAGAGCCCACAAGTAGTGGTATCAGAGCTCCAGGTTCAGTTGAGTCTACAGAGGCATAGGACTTAGGATATCGAGTCTACCTTTAGTACTCCTTCCTCATCTAATAGAATCTTCTGCTCCTCAGGAGAAGAAGATACATAAGAATGTCAGAACATCGTGATGAGCACGTGGCAGAGAGTAGTGCTAGTGCGCCTCGAGGCGGTGCAAGAGTTCTGAGAATAGAACAACCTGCACCTGAGTCGCCAAGAGAGCCACCCCAGTTCGACCCAGCTGACATGAGTGATCCAGCCATACAGACAATGTTCGGGCAGTTCATGACTGCCATGACACATATAACCGATAGGATGCCCATTCCTACACCTAGGGCACCTGTCCAGCCTGAAGTACAAGGTATTGGTAAGACATTCGAACGACTTCGTCGTGTCGGAGCTACCGAGTACTTCGGAACTGCCGACCCTGCAGATGCTGACTTATGGTTGACAGAGTTGGAGAAGGCTTTCAGGATTCTTATAATTCTGGAAGCTGAGAAGGTTAGACACGCTGTCTATCTTCTCAAAGGTAGTGCTGGTCACTGGTGGAACATGGAAGAGCAGAAGAGACCTGGAGTAGAGTTCTCATGGGAAGAGTTTCGTCGGGAATTTATCAATAGATATTTTCCAAAGACCTTCCTAGATGAGAAGATCTCTCAGTTTGAGAAACTAAGGCAGGGTATGATGAACATTAGTGAGTATGAAGCTAAGTTCATGGAGTTGTTGCGGTTCTGTCCGCACATGGCTGCTACGGATGAGGAAAGGATCAGAAGATTCGAAAAGGGTTTGAATTCTGATATGTCAACCCCTGTGTCTGCCTTAGAAAACAGAGAGAGATTCTCTACCTTCGTTGAGTCAGTCCGAAGGATAGAAAGATCTGTGGTTGACAAAAGACAAACCCATAAAAGATATCAACAGTTCCAGGGTTCTTCATCTAGGGATTCCAAGAAACCTAGATTCTCTGCACCTAACCCTCCACCACCCAGATCGAGTTTTCAAACTCAATGGACACCAAGCAGAGGCAGAGGGCGGAGTCAACCGCTTCAAGGGACGCACAGTTCTGCATCAGTGTCAGTTACTGGACCACCCAGACCACAGCAACAGGAGAAGAGTTGCTACAACTGTGGTAAGGTGGGACACTTGATGAAGGATTGCCGTTCTAGGCCTGTCGGTGTGACACAACAAACCCCGAGACAGAATCAACAGGGATCTCAGAATAGACAACATCAAGGAGCAGCTCGAGGACGTGGACAAGCATCTCAAGCTGGATCATCAGCACCACCTCAACACCAGGTGACTGTGAGGTTCTATGCTATGAACCCACCTGAGGCAGTGGTCAATCCACGGGTAGTGGCAGGTCAGATGAAACTTTTATATTCTGATATGTCTATATCCTGTGTTGTATCCGTTCTGATTGATCTGGGTGCCACACACTCTTTCATCACTCGTGAAGTGATTTGTAACTGCAATGTGACTGTTAGCCATAGAGCAGATAGTTTGTTGTTAGAGACTCCGTTGAGTGGGTCTGCCGTTTTGCAGGAGGTATGTTCTCCCTGCATCCTTTTCTTTTCTGACCATCGCATTCAAGTGGATCTTATACCACTTGATATGCAGGGATTTGATATAATCCTCGGGATGGATACCTTAGAAAGGTATAGAGTTGTCTTGGATTGTGAGTCCAAGTTGGCTGTGTTTGTTGATGAAAGCAACACATGGATCTTTCAAGGTGAAAGAAAGATTCTGCCCACCTGTCTTGTGTCAGCTATGGTTGCTGATAAGCTGTTGAGGCAAGGATGTTATGCATTCTTAGCCCATGTGGTAGATGTTACCAAGGAAAGGACCAATCCTGCTAAGGTTCCCATAGTCGGGGAATTCGAGGATGTGTTTCCTGAAGAACTTCCTGGTATACCACCACCTCGGGAGATTGATTTTGAAATTAATCTGATCCCAGATACGAAACCCATAGCTCAAACTCCGTATAGGATGGCGCCTGCCGAGATGGCAGAACTCAAGAAACAGCTTCAAGAGCTACTTGAGAGAGGTTTTATCCGATCGAGTACTTCACCTTGGGGTGCTCCGGTCTTGTTTGTTAAAAAGAAAGATGGGTCAATGCGGTTGTGCATCGACTATAGACAACTCAATAAAGTAACAATAAAGAATAAGTATCCTCTGCCGAGGATTGATGATCTCTTTGACCAGTTGCGTGGTGCAACAGTCTTTTCAAAAATAGACTTGAGGTCTGGATATCACCAACTCCGCATTAAGGATAGTGACATATCCAAGTCTGCCTTTAGGACAAGATATGGTCACTATGAGTTCACGGTTATGTCGTTTGGACTAACCAATGCACCAGCTGCATTTATGGAACTCATGAATAGAGTTTTTCGACCTTTCCTTGATCAGTGTGTTGTCGTCTTCATAGATGACATTCTAATTTATAGTAGGGATGCTCAGCAGCATGAGCAGCATCTTCTCCAAGCTTTGACCTTGCTAAGAGAACATAAGCTGTACGCTAAGTTTAGCAAGTGTGAGTTCTGGCTGCCGGAGGTATCTTTTCTTGGACATGTGATATCCGCCTCGGGAATTCGTGTTGACCCTACAAAGGTAGAATCTGTTCTACAATGGGAACAACCGAAGACACCGACGGAAATTCGAAGTTTCTTGGGGTTAGCTGGCTATTATCGAAGGTTCATAAAGAACTTTAGTTCTATAGCTTTACCTTTGACCAAGTTAACCCGGAAAGAGGTTCCTTTTTCTTGGAGTGATAAGTGTCAACAATCTTTCCAGCTGCTGAAAGAGAGGTTGACAAGTGCACCTGTGCTAGTGCTACCTGAACAAGGAAAAGGGTATATAGTTTTCTGTGATGCTTCCAAGAATGGAATAGGATGTGTGTTGATGCAGGATAAACAAGTGATTTCTTTTGCTTCCCGACAGCTTAAGAAACACGAGGAGAATTATCCAACACACGATCTGGAGTTAGCTATTGTGGTTCATGCTTTGAAGATCTGGAGGCATTATCTCTACGGAGAAACATTCTAGATTTTCACATACCACAAAAACCTTAAGTATATCTTCTCTCAGCATGAGCTCAACATGAGGCAACGTCGCTGGATGGAATTAATCAAGGACTACGACTGTACAATTGATTACCATCCAGGCAAGGCCAATGTTGTTGCAGATGCCTTGAGTAGGAAATCAGCAACATCAACCATGAATAGAGCACAACTAAACTCTTTAGTATGCTCTAGAAGAGATATGCTTATCTCTTTAAGGCAAAACAATGTACAGTTGAAGGTGTCATTGTTAACCGGTTTGTTAGCTGAGATGCATATTAAACCTACTCTAAGGGAGCAGATTAAAGAGGCACAGCTAGATGATGCTGCAGTTCAACATATAAGATCTGAGTATGGAAATGAGAAGCAAGATGGTTTTCATGACTCAGAAGATCAAGTAGCTTGTTATAATGGAAGAATGATAGTGCCAGATGTGGACAACTTGAGAAAGTTAGTCCTGGAAGAAGCCCATTCTTCCATGTATGCTATGCATCCAGGGAGCACCAAGATGTATCGGAATTTGAAAGATCTGTATTGGTGGCCTGGGATGAAGAAGGACGTTGCAGAGTTTGTTCTGAGGTGCTCTGTGTGTCAGCAAGTTAAAGCTGAACACCAGAAGCCTGCAGGAACAATGCAACCTTTACCCATATCACAGTGGAAATGGGACCATGTGACCATGGACTTTGTTGTTGGCCTACCCAGGACAAGCAAGGGACATGATTCCATGTGGGTAATTGTTGATAGGTTGACTAAGACAGCACATTTCTTACCTGTCAAAACAACCTATTCTGCTGAAAGGTTATCAGAGTTGTATGTTCAAGAGATAGTGCGTTTGCACAGAGTTCCTGTCACAATAGTTTCTGACAGAGGTCCTCAGTTTACAAGTCGTTTTTGGGAACAGTTGCACAGAGCCTTAGGCACCAAGCTAAGGTTTAGTACGACCTTTCATCCATAGACTGATGGACAGTCGGAAAGGACCATACAAACCTTAGAAGACCTGTTGCGAGCATGTGTTCTCCAGTTCACCGGAAGTTGGGATCTACACCGAAGCTTGATAGAGTTTTCCTATAACAATAGCTATCAGCATAGTATTGATATGGCACCTTATGAAGCCTTATATGGTAGACGTTGTAGATCACCCTTGTGTTGGTTTGAAACTGGTGAGCACCAGTTGTTAGGTCCTGACCTGGTGCAGCAAACCACGGAGAAGATTAAAGTTATACAACATAAGATTAAGACTGCTCAGGATAGGCAAAAATCTTATGCTGACAAACGTCGTAGACCCTTAGAGTTCTAGGTTGGAGACAGAGTGTATCTCAAGGTCTCACCCTGGAAAGGGGTCCTTCATTTTGGAAGAAAGGGGAAGTTAGCTCCTAGATATATGGGGCCTTATCCAATCATTGAACGGATTGGAAAGGTAGCATATAAACTAGAGCTACCACCAGAATTACAGAGGTTACATCTTGTGTTTCACATTTCTATGTTGAAGAAATGTCACCCAGACACCGAGTCAGTTCTACAACCTATGGAGGTAGAATTGAATGATGACATATCCTATGAGGAGGGACCAGTGTCAATCCTTGATAAACGAATTAAAAAGCTAAAGAAGAAAGATATAAGTCTTGTGAAAGTCCTCTGGAACCATCGTGGTATTAAAGAAGCCACTTGGGAGTTAGAGGATGAGATGAGAAGGAAGTATCCTGCCCTTTTCTCGTAGTATGTTTTATCGATTTCGGGGACGAAATCCTTGTAAGGGGTGGATAATTTGTAACATCCCTGACCTGGGTTATGAGTTAACCCTAGGTATTTTGCCTAAATATGTGATTAAATCTTTGTGATTAACTCTGAGCATGTAATTAAGTTTCTCAGAAACATATATTTCAGTATTTGCTCCTTTTTAATTAAAGTTGTAGCATTGTTTTGATATACAGGGACCTATGTGCAATTTACCCAGTTAAAAGGGTTAGTTTGCAATTTGAACATGTTGAGATGTTCCTCTAATGATGAGACATCATGAGAATCTTTTTGTTAAAGTTTGAGGGATTTCCCAAGCTAGGGCACCAAGGTGCAGCTGTGGAATCAATCCCAGTGCTTGAAACCTTAATTTGGGGTAAAATGCAATTTACCCAAATTAAGGGATACAAATTGTGAAATATGTCATCTAATGTATCTTTTTAGACTCTTGCCATCATTAAGAGAAGAAATGATGAGGAAGTCACCTCAATTGAATTATCAAGTTATGAGATATGCCTTGTGACTGAATAATCAGGGTATATGTGTAATATCTCTTTATGTATGTACCTCATTATTAGCTTGCTCTCCTTTACCTTCTTTTCCTAAGACCTTAAGAGAAGGTTTGTCCTTAGAATAAAGAGGAAGGGACGATCAAGTAAAGAAGGAGGGACCTAGTTGGAATTATGGACAACTTATGTACTAATATTGAAAATCCTACCCCATGTATATAAGCTCTCCTTCCCTTAGTTGCAAGGAAACTCACCCTTCGTTCCTTTACTGTTTCATTTCACCAAAGACGACCAAGGACTGCCTTGGAGCTAAGGAGGACGACCAAGGGGTACAAGGTAGGTTTAAACCCCTCTTCTTGCCTAATTCCATGGTTAAAACTCGAATTCAAGGTCATCTTCATGGCTAACTCTTGAAACCCTACCTTTCTAGCCGTCTCTTTTCATCCTTCCTTGGATTTTTCACCTTGTCCAACCTGTAAGAACTCAAGGACGCCATTAGAGCTTGGAGCTTGAAAGCTTGGAGCTCAAGAAGCAAGCTTTAGGCGGGTTTTTTAACTCTAAACCCATGCTTTACTATATGCATCCTTTATATGCGGATAGATGATAGTCCTTCATGTTCCTTACTGTTCTTTGCTATTTTACAAGCAAACCCATGGGATATTCATACTGTTCTTGAGCTAGGAGATGAAGGCGTGATTTCCAAGAAAAACCCACCGCTTTTCTTTTCTTCAAACGGTCCTAACAGTTTGCTCTCTCGGACTCAAGACCGCGAGGTGAGTAAACGGTCTCGAGACCGCGACAGGGAAAACGGTCTCAAGACCGTTTGGCCCCGTTGACCGGGCGTGGACCGTATAAGAAACCTGTTCCTAATTATATAGGCTAATTACCCTCAAAATTTGGGAGACTAACTCCAACGGAATCGGGATATATGACTTTTTTAAGTAACAACTTTATTTGAATTTATTCCTGATTTTCAAACGGTCTGAAATTGCCTTTTTGGGCAAACGGTCTCAAGACCGTGTAAGGTCGTTGACTAAGCGTTGACCGTATGAGATTACTGTTCCAAATTATGTTAATTAACAACTCACCAAGTTTGATGGTCTAATTCCAAACGGGCTAAGAGTTGAAGGGTGAATACTAGGGCTAACCCTAGATGAAATCAGTACTGAAATTATGGTGACCTAATTAGGGTTTTTAGGGTTGATCGACCTAAACGGTCTCAAGACCGTTTAGGGGTCCCTCAAACGGTCTCAAGACCGCGAGGGAAATCAACCAAGACCGTTTGGAGGTCTGGGGCCAAGGATAGTTGACCAATTGAAGGTACAATTACACCAAATTACATTGTAATTAAATATTGACATGATCATCAACTCAATAGGTCAGACCTTGATGAATTTGCACTAGAATCCAAAATTTGATGGGCAAACGGTCTCAAGACCATTTGGAACTCATCCAAACGGTCTCAAGACCGAGAGGACAATCACCCAAGACCGTTTGAAGGTCTAGGGTTGAGTAATTTGACCAATTGAGGACCCAATTGCAAATAAGTTATCAATTTAATCAAAATTCTGTTTTGTGGTTCAATCATGGTTCAACCCCTATCAAATCACCTTATACTTTGATAAAATCTTGGTCAAACGGTCTTAAGACCACGTGGGGTCCACCCACATGACCTCAAGACCGTTTGGGCCAAGTTTGGGCCCAATTGGACCTCAATTTAAGGGTTCAACCTTGTGTTGATGCACATTGTTGAGTGTTGATGGGTGAACATTGATAGACCCTAATTGAATCGATTTCAATCCTACTTGGTCAACAATTGAGGGTCAATTGGTTGACCAATTGGTCAAGCACAACCTTAATTGACCCAATCCATAGGTGTTCAACATAGATTTGACCTTTTGAGGGCTTCAACATCATTTGACACCATCGATTGCTTTATTGATTTTGTTGATGGACCAAACAGTTGAGACCTTGAGAGCCTCGCGGTCTCAAGACCATGAGAGGGCTCGCGGTCTCAAGACCGTGAGAGGGCTCGCGGTCTCAAGAATGTGAGAGGGCTCGCGGTCTCAAGACCGTGAGGGGGCTCGCGGTCTCAAGACCGAGAGGAGGCTCGCGGTCTCAAGACCGCGAAGGGCCTCGCGGTCCTGAGGTCAAACTAGCTAAACGGTCAACACCTCTTCGCGGACTCAACATCAAATTGATCTTCACGGTCTTGAAACCCTTGAAGAGGCTCGCGGTCTTGAATGCATGATGGCTCGCGGTCTTGGAAATTCAAAGTGAGCAAACGGTCAACACTTTCAACCGATCTCAATTCAATTGATGATTAATGAGTGAAATCAATCAATGTAATTCCAAGTTGACTTCTTTCAATCATTTGATGATGTAAATGGTTCAATGTTGCCCAAATCAAACCCTAATGATAATCTAGGATAGTAAGGGGTTATTTGACTAAGGTTTTTGACCATGATGATGATCAATGGGGTGAATTACCAAAATACCCCTGAAGGGTCAATTGAGTTATACCTTGCTCAATTCAAACTCTAATTACATGAGAATGATGTTTTTAGTCATAATGACTCTATCCAACTTGATCTAGTATAATGTTATCATCAACCATTAGTATGATGAAAGAGAGAGTACTCTAGAGAGAGAAAGTACCCTAGAGAGAGAAAGTGACTCTAATCACATAATGGTGATGTTTTTTTGGCTATGTTAGCCTATGATGACTCAATCCAACTTGTTTTACAGTGATGCTGACATCACCTAACCTTATGATGAGAGAGAAAGTACTTATAGAGAGAGAAAGTACTTCTAGAGAGAGAAAGTACCCTTTTTAAGTGGAAACTCAATTGAAGCATCCCCAATACACAGAAATGAGCATAATTAGGGTATGATCCACCTGTGTGAGATCATAGAAACCCTAATTATGATAAATGATGAACCTTTAACTAATCCAAGAGCATCAATGAAGATGTTACTCATACATGATGATGTTATGAGTTTAATTCACCTTGATGTGAATAGTAAACCCTAATTCAAGGGTGATGACATATAATGTGAATAGTAAACCCTAATTCAAGGGTAATGGCATGCTTTTGAGTATTAAACTCTATTTGATTTGAATTAAAGATTTAACTCTTATGACAAGAGTAGGAAGTACATTCCTTATTGTTGTATTACATTTATCAGATGTATTAACCATGCAGGTTCTAATATGAAGGTAATCATATCCAGGTATGGATAATGATGTTATATTCATTAAAGGCATGTTGTTAGCCTTATGAATAAGTAAAGTAATCTGATGTCTTGCCAGTGGCATCCTATGCTGATAATGGGCTGTGAGAGCCATGAATACCATCAAAGTCATGCTTTAGAGATGACTTGTGATGAGGATAATGAGAAATGATGATTGATATGAGTTAGGCATGTTACATTTAGTATTCTTTTTTTATAGCTGCTATGCTACTGTTATTGTTTGAAGAACAATGTATGCTATTAAAGAATACTGAATGTACCTAACTAATCAAGTATAATGTAGAGCCCTGATCATAGATCCATCATTGTCAGAGATTAAGTGATGGTGAAACAGGTTTTCCTCAGGGAACTCCTGGAGCACATACTTTTGAGTATGTGGGGTACATGGATGTGTAGAACCTTACATCCTAGTGTAGGAAAGTGATGTAGATGTGGAATCCATCCATCCTTCACTATATTTTCATACCGTATCAGTGGTAGGTAAACATGAAACCTCCTGATGACGAAGAAAGCACAGATATCCGTATCAGTGGTAGGTAGATATGAATCCTCCTGATGACGAAGAGAGTACAGAATGCCACTGTGACTCTAAAATAGCGAAGGACCAGTTTACCCTGGTGAGCTATAGTAGTAGAGACACGGGATGTCCTACAAGTGATCCTCTTACTGACTGAGGAAGGTGAAGGTCATGAGAATCCGGCTCTCTTAATGACCTATGTATGATACTGATGAGACTTCTCAGCGATAAGTTGGAGTATGAGTGGTAAGTCTCATCTCCACAGGGCATAATGTTGTTTGTAAAACATAATCAACCATGTAGTATAACTTGTTAGAGATAACTCCAAGTTAGTTGATTGATGTTACATTGCAATAGTGTCTATATTCTCCATATCTCCTAAATGGTTGAGATCTTATTATACCTGCAACTGTTATAGAATGCTTTGAAGGCTTTACTGTTTAAGATATTCTTTGATGTTATAATAAAGCTTCTGGCGAAGAGTTATAACTCTCGCTGGGACAATTATGTATAATTGTCTCACCCCGTAGACTTCAACTTTTTAGGTGGACGTCGGAGACGAAGGAACCAGCCTACAGGTGACCAGTCTCAGCAGCAGTAGCACCAGGGGCAGCAGTAATCTCAGGTGGAGATTTGTCCTGCCATGTGGTGTAGTTAGAGTCAGTCCTATGTGTCCTCTGTACTCTCAGGTCTTGGAGTCTTTTGTTTAGTGATCTTGAGATTTTGTATCTTGATGTATATAATTACTCAAGAAGTAATTATCCTGAGATGTAAACAGTTTACCTCACTTTATGAAAGAGGCTTCTATGGATTCAAGTTCTTGTCACGAAAAGTTTTAATTTCCCGTGATTTTTGTCTTCCGCTGATTACCGATTCGCTTCCGCTACGCTTTAATCGTGTTTATGTCATGGATTGGAGATCAGAGCCCACAAGTTTGGTCAGCCATACTTGACTTGTGACTTAGTGTATTTTGGATCTTGGCTCACTAGAAGATTGGTTGATGTAATATTTAGAATTAAATAGTAAGGGCAATTTATTTGAATAAATATTGGGAGTGTCATTAATTAAAGTCAAAACTTATTTTAACAAATCATTTTTTAAACCAATATAGATTTTCAAATAAATTTATTGACTCGTTTAAAATATCTTCTATTTATATTAATGACGAAAACAATATTTTTTCACTATGATCGGTCCTTAAGAAAAGAAAAAATAAATGATAATAAATTTAACAATGGGTTCATCATGCTGAGAATTGTTCTCACACATGGCCATAAGATCAATGTCCTAGAAAAACGAGTACCTAATAAAGCAACTATGAATGTGCCTAGACTAGAAAGGGAAGCTCATAAGAAGCATTACAATGACGTTATGAACATCATGCCTTATGCTATGCTCTATGAATCATGAGCTTAAAAAGCAACATGAGAATATGGATTTTAATGAGATGATAACACATCTCAGAAACGATATCAAGAACAAGCTAGGAAATAGAGGTACAATGTCTTCGATATGCTAAATAAGTACATGATTGTAAAAGGTGATCCAACTGGAACCCATGTCCTCAAGTTAATCAGGTATGTGGAAATTCTTACAAGACCGGTATTTCCTTTAGGTCAAGAGTTGTCCACAGATATGATCATGCAGTCATTGACATATTCATATAAATAATTTGTCGTGAACTACAACATGAAAACATTTGATAGGTCACTAACAAAGCTACTTGGCATGATGAGAATTGTTGAGGGGAAAATCAAAGACAATCCCAATTTTGTGTTTATGGTCAGAAAAGGAAAAGAAAAGTCCAAGGGAATAGGTAAAGATAATAGAAGTTTTGAATCTAAACAAATATTTTTCACTTAAGGAAAAAGGATTAGTCGCTAAAGGAGGAAATTGCCACCATTGTCATTAGGTTGGACGTTGGAAGAGAAATCATCATCTCTACCTTGAGGAATTGAAGTGCAAGAAGCATGGGATAGAGATCTTCATGTTAAGATTATATGGTACAGAAATACACTTATTTATGCTATTTCTTATTTCCTATTTAGATAAGAATGATTTTAAATTTATAATAAAGAATGGATGAATTTACATTTTAAATATGAGATATTTTATGGCATTACCCTATTCCTTATGGTCTTACTTATTAGATCTTGAGACACGTGTATATAATATAAATAACAAGAAGTTAAAACTCAATGACTGAAAAAGAACTTATCTTTGGCATTGTTGTCTAGGGCACATAAATGAGAAGTGCATTTCTAGATTCCATAAAGATGGTTATCTATATTCTTTTGATTCTAGATCAATAGAGATGTGAGTCTTGTTTATTGGGAAAGATGGAAAAATCACCTACTTTGACAAGAAAGAAAGATAGACATTCCAGAAGCTGCACTTGTGGTTTAGTTGGAAAAGAAATAATATTGCATTATTTGAACCATAAGGTTTTACATGGGGCCAGTATGACAACAAGATACAAACATTACTAGAAAGAAAAACTAAGAAAAACTAGATAATGGCTACAACCTAATTACATAAAGATCTCATGTTTGCATATTCATTTGGTGCAACTTCTAGTTGACAGTACTAGATGAATAGAGCCCTCCATTGCTTCCTAAATTGAAAATTATGACCCAAAGTCAATGTAAAAACATTGAGTATGGTTTATGAAAAAATATGAAACAATGAAACATATATGTAAATTTCAAAACAAATGATGACTTGTCATGTTTATGAAAAACAATTTTAACACAAAGAAAAAATAAAATCTTCAATAAGTAAAAATTTCCAAATCAGTTTATAATCTACTCTGAACAAGGGTCAATTACCTCAATACATGAATTGGGTGGTTGGACCAACAAACTTCCACTTAATCCTACGGGTAAGGATGAAGTGCTACTTAACCTTAAGGAAATGACAAAAAATGACACTTGACCACTATCAACGACAAGGGAAGGGCATGAATGATCAGTATAAAGAAATGAGGGGAGTATATTACCAAATCTAGTTATTAAAAGAAAGAACAAACAATCTATATATAAAAATCAATATTGTTCAGCCAGAAAAGTGTTAGCCACCAAGTATGCAGTCAATTTTTTTAGTCATAAATACATAACCATACACAACATCACATCAACCAATATCAAGAGGATATGTTACCTATGCCTTTCTTATTAGAGAGTTTGGATACTGGGAACACAAGGCAATGATAGATCAATATTCAAGAAAAAATATGTTTGATCAATTATTGATCAAGATCCAATAGTCTGGAGTTGTCATATACAAAGAAGAAGAATAAGGGGGAGGAATATGGCAGTGTGTCGATCAGTATGGAAGAGGGAAAAGAGTGGGGGAGGAAAAGAGTGAGGGCAAGAGTAATGTTTGTTTTCTGAGGGGCTATGGGAAAGTCAAAAGGGGCATATATATGTGGGGGAGAGGATAAGAGGTGGTCAAACCACAACATATTTTACTTATTTAAGTTCTTCATATATTCCTAACCAAAACTAAAAACTTATGGGAGTTTGACCATTGCGTCTTTATAAATAATTCTATCTTGCATAAAAAGAAACCAATAATAACTTGGTTTGACCATTCAAACAACCTTTTTTTCATGTTATGTATCAAATTCCCCAATGTAATGAATCCATTACAAAACACATGAAAAGGATTTGTGTATAAAAGAAATTTCTGCCTCAACATATGATTTATATTCCCCAACAAAATTACATTGGGATCATTAATGCTTGCAAATATATTTTTACATTCATTTTACTAATAATAAAAGGGGAGGGATATATGTAGGTTTCTTATCCTACTAAATATTTCATATGCATATGTATCCACTAATATCTTTTTATTCTCTCTTTGACTGATGTCTATTACAAAGTACTATTAATATGAATTTTATGCCTTTAAAGTCAGTACTATGTACCTCAAAGCTTTCCTTTTTGAAATCTTGTAAAGTTTGAACCATAACTTTTATTACTAGGAAGTATCAACCAGATTTTCCCCTTATTATGGAAAAAGACTAGCCATATCTTCTTGTGTTGATAATAGAAGTGACTAAAAGAGAAACATTTGGAGGTATAAATAATTATCCTAACAAGAATACATTAAAAAAATAGCCATAATTATCCCTAAGATTCACCAAACCATTAAAAGATCTTTTTGTAATTATAATTAATTTTCAAAATGCATCTTGGATAATGAAATGCTCACTTATCATTAAATAAAACATTGTGATGTTTCAATAAGACTTTATTCCCTCTTGAACACATTTAGAAGTGTTTTAAATCCTATAATTTTCAAATATTTATCGATCCATCCATTACACTTGATCTCAAACAAAGTTTATAACTATATCCTCAAAGTAATTTATCCTTTATTTTATTAAGTTTATCAAAAACTAAAATTATACTCAAAAGACTCTAGTTAAATTGCACCACAATTGGACAAGGGAATCTTAAAATATCAAATTTGTATTGTTTCATTGAAATAATGTAAATTATTGAACCATTAAATCTGGTTCAAAAATAGTTCTGGTAAAATTTATTTGAATCATCAAACAAGGTCTGGTTGGTCTAAAATTTATAACAAGCTTCAATACAATCATAAAAAATCTCCCACCAAGTTTAATCCAAGAATAAATTCATTTAGACATCTAACATAAATATCACCAAAAATTATCATTTTGACCCATATGAATATTATTATTCAAACAATCTTGAACAATTCTCAAATATTTATGTCATCTCTAATTCATGATTATAAGATTCATGGACAACTTATGTTCATTCCACAAAAGAAAATCTCAAATTCATAAGATGGCCTAAAATTGGCTCCTATCACACATATATTGCATCATCGCAAAACCCTCTCCTATTTTGGTTCATATATTTATATTATTCCTTGAAGTACCTTTAGTTGGTCATTATATAAAGCCTAAGCCTATAAGTGGGGAAAACCTCAATGATACACAATGGGTTTTAGAATCCTAAATATCGAGGTGTCAATCAATACCATTTAAAAAGAATTTTTTCCCCAAAATTTTGAAAATAGCATCGAAAGAATGGTGCCATATAGTTAGGATCATATAATATTTCATACTCACCATTGTAATCATGATGCATTAAAAAGTTATCAATAAACTTATATTAGTCAATTGGATGTCAAAAGATCATAGCCCATCATTTTATAATGTAAATGCCAATTTCAAGTAATATCAATGTCAAATAAGGATCAAGATGAAGAGTCAAGATTAAACATTATGGATTAAATCGAGTCATGATCAAGTAAATTTGTGATTCAAGGGTCAAGATCTAAATATCAAGTATTTTGGGTTAAACCATTTGAGGCTAGGTTTTTAGTTCCTATTCAAACCCTATGTGTGGTAAATCACCCACAAACAACATAAAATAATATTTTGAGATATCAACATTGATTTCTTCATCAAGTTTATTAGATGTGGATGAATGATCCAAATGTAGGTTATATGTAGGAAATTGCTCCTAACATTATAACCAAACATGTCATCCTCAAAATTATCATCGATTCAATTATCCTAAGATCTGAGTTTCAAGTGAAAGAGAACAAATGGAAAAAAAGTATCACGTTCTTATAAAAAAGATGTACTTTTTGATGATACACAAATATCATGATTGTATTCCTTCTTCTTAAAGATGAACTGAGAATTACATAGGGAATCAACCCCATTTTTCAATGGCTAGCCCACGTCTAATATATCTCAAATTTTGAAAATTAAATTTACTTGAAAGGCATATAGTCAATAAGGACCTTTTAACTACAAGATATTTTCTGTGGGTTCCTTCACTTCAAATAGACAATCATACCAAAGGTAATTATTTTACCTGGAGTAATGCAAGGTTGCATTATTCAAAGAGAGCCTTCAATATAGTTCGAGTCAAAAGTCAGATCATCTTAGTCAACTTTTTCAAATTTCTTTGAGGGTTAGTGTAAGGAGTGGGATCCCAGAGGGGATCTAATCCCTACTAAAAATAAAAAGGCAACATCCCAAACCAAACATGAACATAAAACTTTACTCAAAAGAGATGATAACCAATTTATTCAACATGTATGTATCATAACACCAAAGTAGTAGTGAAATTTAAACATGTATCTAACCATTTCGAAGCTTGTTATCATCACTATCCTTCACCGTGCAGGGTGAGATAAAAGGAAAAACTAACTAAACATAGATCTAGCTGAGGATCACCTAACAACTTCAATAAAGCCTCCCATAAAGATCCAATTAAACTTGTTGAGGTCCTGGTCCAATCTGGTTGTCTCCTCCTTGACCTATACCTAGGGTTGGAAGTGTACCCCACAATAGAAAAAGAGAAGATAACATCAGAAAAAGATGGTATGTGCATGCTAAAATAGGGAATTGAGCAATATATGGAATAAAGGACATCAAAATGTACAAGGCTTCCCATGAAAAGAGAAAAGAACTTCCCAAAGAGGCATAAAAGGAAAGAGCAACAAGAAAAGAGACAAATAAGTGCAAAGTATAAGAACCAAGGCATCAATGTGTTTCACCTGTGATAATACTAGAACAATATAAATATGTAGGTAGGACATAGCACAACTACCAAAAAATATGGGGTGAGTGGGAACTATATACATCCACTCTAAATATGGACTAGGCAGGCGCTATATACATCTGGTCTGAGTAGGAAATACACATCTACTCAAAATATTTTTGCATGCAGGATTTTTCAACATCTGCATTCATATGTGGGAATGTTCACATTCACATAAAATAACATGTAGCATTATACTAGCAGTCACCACATGATGCATATCAAATTAATAAGCAAGTATAAAAGAGAATAAGAGATATGAAAACATCCAACAAAACAAAGTGGGATCAGAGGATCCATGCCATTGCATAATGTGCCATATAAACATCCACTACAAAGGTGGGAAAAGAAGCACATATCACCAAAGAATGTTCCACCACGAGTAATGTATAACGAAGAGTCCACAGAAATGTCCAAATAGGACAATATGATCACAAGATTAGTAACAAATAAAGTAGTTCACATGAACCATAATTTGAAAGAAAAATAGATAATGTGTAGGCTAGTATCCATAGGACTAAGATAAAGATGAAAATAGGTTATTCCTCAAAAGGAATAATAGAAGATGCAAACATACCTTATTTGAGAGTCCTAGAAACACTCTTCACCAATCTAGTTGTTTCCAAGGTCACCTTTTCCTAATTACAATATATTCACATGTATTAGGGTTTGTATCTCATATATGTATAAAGAAAACCCTAACTGTAGACCTTTTTTAAAAACCTTAAATTTAGGACTCAAAACCTAGAACAATCGACTTATTAGGTTTTTTGACCAAGAAAACATATGTATTTACTAAATTTGGAGTTCATATGATTTTTTACCAAATTTAGAGCTTTTTATGTTAATTAATTAGATCCTCAAAAACCACTCTTTGAAATCTTGGAAATAGATTGTGAAACTATTTTTGTTAGAAAGGTCGCATTTTTTTATTTCCGAAACATATTTTATTAAATTTTTGGCCAAGCAAATAATTAGTTATGATTTTTTAAGGTTGACTAATGAAAAAATTAGATAAATCCATGTAGAAGAGAAAAGTCATGAAAAGAAAAGAGAAGTAGGTCGGTCCCACATGACTTGGCCTAATCACGAGCAGCCAAGTCACATGTCAAAGCATGTGTGGCTTCAGTCAGACTGGAAACAAAATAGAGAAAAAGACCATATTGCCCACACACGAGAAAACAAGGAAAGAAGACAAGGAAAGGGGTAAAATAGGGAAGCATCTAGGGGATTCTTACCCTACCTCGCACCAAACATGGTGTGGAGCAAGTTTGAGTGGATTTCGGCAAATCCATGGTTCGAGACAAAAGGAGCAATTAAGGGAAGAAAAAGGAAACCTACTCAAACTCACTAAGACAATGAATTGGTATGATGGTGTCATGGAAAACTCAAGAATTCTTCCGCAATGTCAGGGGGAAGAAATAGGAGGTGGTGGATGCACGAAGAATCTCCAACCAAATTGATGTTGTGGTTCGAAAGCACGGGTGGCGGCAGAGAAGTGTGCACCACTACTTATAGGAGAGGTGATGATCTTAGGGTTCAAAGTGGTTATGCTTTAATCCTTTGAGAAATCAATTTTGGAGTTTCTTAAATCCTCAATGAACTAGCCAGTTGTATGGACCAATAGATGCACAATCTAAAAAGGAAAACACCGTAGAAAAAATCTATAGAAAAGGTGAAGTATCGATTGAGAAATTATGATCAAGAGAAACTTGTGTGGATAGCTTTGTTCCCCGATCTGACGTGAGGAAGAGGATGAACGTGGGTCGTTCGATACTTTATCCTATGGTTCTCATTGCATATGAGAAAATCAAATAGGAAAATAACCTGCGTGACAATAAATGAATTTGTACTCTAATTCGAATAAAGTGATGATGTAATTATGTAATTATTTCTCTCTCTTACTTTAAGGGTGCAAATGAATTCCAAATAAAATGAAATTCACACCTAGCCTATTTTTGCTATGAGGAAACTGAACATGTCCTTAGTTTTTATTTTTAGAGACTTTAAATATTTTATTTAATTCTTTAATATAATTAATACTTTCTCTTTCTTATCACATTACAAACTTCTAGAATTACCCAATTTTTGTGAAACTTCGTCCCTGGGTAAACTTAAGCATATGGAACATGAATTTGCCATTAATTTTATCCTTAGGAATTATTTATCACACTATTTATCATTTTGGGATTTTACATACTTTCTCTCTCCTAATCTACACATGTATATTAAAGGTTATCCAAATTACATGAAAATTGACCTGTAGATTATTTTTAATATGTAGATTACGAATTTGAAGTTTATTTCCACTTTTGAGATTTCCTTTTATGAGATGTGAGACATTTATTATTTGGGGCCTATTATCCTTTTAGCTATCACATTTATCACCACTATTACCTTTATTCATCAAATGAAGTCACATGCCTTCACATTACAACATAAAGGGTTATATATTATTTTTTTGCATGAAATTTTTTATGTATATCATTTATCTCATTAAGTTCACCAATGCAACATATTCTTAATTATGGACACATCTTATCATGCAACATTGTCTCCAAGTGACACATTTATGGTTCCATTATTGGCCTAAGACTAATGTGAAAACATCAAGTTGCATTAGCTCATTACAATTATACTATAAATCTTTTAGGCCTAACTTCAACCTTGTTTAGCTAAGTCCAAAAGGTCAAAGTTCTAGGGTAGAGTTAAAAATCTAGTATGTTACAGTTAGTAATTTCCCATGCTACCCAAAATTAGGAGAGCATAAATGAAGTCAAGATGACTAACAAGAGAGAAAAATGATGAGGACTCACCCTACCTCAATCTAATGGGGTTTAGACATATTTCCTTAAAGAAAAGACGAGATGATGGAGGACTTTATAAGGTTATTGGAACTCCCTTTAGTCCTTTCATGGATCGACTGAGTCCAGGTAGAGCAGGAAACCTCAACCACAATTGTGAGACAAATAGGAGGTGACTACTAGAAATAGCCCCAATCCTAGACACCTCAACTTTCATGATGTGGACTTTTAGGGTTTTCTAGGTTCAGAGTTTGAAGAAGTCATTTCATTAATGCATAGGGGAGTTTGTAGGCTTTGAACCAACTATTATAGAATTGTTACTACCCCAATCCCAATCCCACAACGAAAACAGTGATAGAGAGATTGAAGCATCTATCCTAGCGGCCTAAAGGCAATCACACAATTATATGCAGAAAAGAAATAACATGTGAACCATAAGGTTTTACAGGGGGCTCATAGGACAATAAGAAAGAAAAATTACATGAAAGAAACATTAAGATAGACTATATAATGGCTACAACTTGATTACATAAAGATCTCATGTTTGCAAATTCATTTGGCACATCTTCTAGTCGAGTCTAGCAAATGAGTAGATTCCTTCAGTCATTTCCTAAATAAAAAATCATGACCCAAAGTCAATGTAAAAGAATTGAGCGGTTTATGAAAACATGAAACAATTAAATAATATATGTATATTTAAAAACAAATTACCACTTTGTATGCTTATAACAAACAATATTAGCAATGAAGAAAACATCAAGTGCTCAATAAGAAAATGTTTCCAATTTAGTTTATAATGTACTGTGAACAAGGTTCAATCACCTCACATACACGAAAGTAGGTGGTATGACCAACAAGTTTCCACTTAACCCTAAGGGAAAGGCCTAAGTGCCACTTAACTCAAGGGGAAAGACAAAAATAATCATTTGTCCCATTTAGCAATAAAGGAACGCCATAAATGATTGATAGCAAGAAATGAGGGGAGCACATTACAAATCTAGTTAACAAAAGAAAGAACAAACAATCTATATAAAAATGTCTATCCTATAGGGAATTTGGTAGCTCATGCAAGTAAGTAGTCAAGTGTTTTAGTCATAAATATGTACCATACTCTACACAACATCATCCAATATCAAGAATATGTATTACATATACCGTGTTTGTTAAAGAGTTTGGATATTGGGAACACCAGACATCAAGGAATCTTCAAGAAAAAAAGATCTTCGGTCAACTAGTAACTGTGATCAAATAATCCAAATCTCCCACGTACTAAAAAATAATAAGGGGGAAATGTTGTGGCACACAGCTAATGTGGAAGAGCATGAAGCATGCGGAAGGAGTGATGGCAGGAGTGAAGTTCGTGCTCTGGAACCTATGGTGAAGTCACTAGGGGTGTGTATATATAGGTGGGGGAGAGAAATGAATGAGTTGTGGCCAAACCACAACATACTTTTCTCTTTTAAATTATCATATATTCCTAACCACAATTTTGAAGGCTATAAAAGTTTGACCATTACTTCCATATAAAAAGCATTATCTTGCATATTAAGAAGCCCATAATAACTTGGTTTGATAATTCAAAAAAAAATCTAAGGAAATAAACTTTATAATGTAATTTATCCATTCCAATTCACATGAAAAGGTTTTTCTATATTAACACAAATTTCACATGCGTTGGTGTCACTAATTCTTACCAATATATTTTCACATTTAAATTTTTTTATAATAAGAAAAAGGTAGGGATATACGTATGTTTCTTATACTTCTAAATTGGTCATCTTTTACCAACATAACAACTTAATATCATGTGTCATTATTCTATGAAAATTCCATTCTAACTTCGTTGGTGATATCTATTAATGAACTATTACTATAAAATTGATGCCTTCAAATCAAGCATTATGCACCTCAAAGCTTTTCAACTTGAACTTTTGTAACCTTTAAACCATAAATTCCATTGATATAAACTAATGACCATATCTTCGTTATTATGTAATAATTCTATATCTCTCTTCATATTTTGACAATAAAAAAAAATAGAAAGATTCTATGGTCTAAATCATTCTCCTAACAAGATATAAGTTTAGAAAAATCACAATTATTATTAAGATTCACTAAACCATCAAAATATTTTCCTGTATCATAATTCATGTCCAAAATATATACTTGTCAACCAAATTCTCACTTATCCACTAATAAAACAGCACAATGCTTCAGTAAGACTTTATTATCTTGTGAACACTTCTAAAAGTATTTCACATCTCATCATTTTCGAATATTTATTGGTTAATTTATTACATATGATCTCAGATATTGTTTATAAGCTATATCTTTAAAGTAATTTATCTATTATTTCTCCAAGAATTTATCACAAATATATATTATACTCAATAGGCTCCAATTATAATTTCACCTCACTTAGACAAGAGAATCTTGAGACATTAAAGTTTTACTTTTTAACTTAAATAATATATATTACTTGAACCATTGAATTGAGTTCAGCTATAATTCTTGCATAAATTACTTAAAAAATAAAAAAACACCCAATTGGTCTATAATTTTTATCAAGCTTCAATACAATCATAAACATTTTTTTCCAAGTTTTATCCATAAATTAATTCATTTAGACATCGAAACCTATATCATCAAAAATCAACATTTTTCACACATATAAATATTATCATTATTCAATCAATCTACAAAAAATTTCAAATATTTACCACAACTCTAACACATGAGTATAAGCATTATAGAAACCTTGTGTCATTAAAAAAAAGTATATAGCGACTGAAGATGGCCTAGGATTGGCTTCTTATCACATTGATATTGCATCATCACCAAATTCTCTCTCCTATTTTGGTCCATATATATTATTTCCTAAATTAAAGTATATAGATATTGAAATATATAAGTGGGAACAACGCTAGAGTTATACATCGGTTTATTAAATCGTCAAAATTGAGTTTTTCATTGTATCTATCTTGGGCACCCTATAGAAACTAAGGATTACCACTTCTGTATTCCATGATTTAAATTTGACAACAAAATGTTTGTTACCAAAATTGTTATTTACCACTCATAAGGAAATTCATTTTCAAAGGAACCAATGGAAGGAAAATAGAACTTGAAGAAGTTCAAGAACAACAACACAACATTGAACCCATGGAGGTAGATAAGGAATAAGAGGAACCATAAACTATTGTGGAATCTCAAGTTCTTGCTGTAAAATAGGAACCTTAAAGTTCTAGTAGGGCACATCTTGAACCAGAGAGATATTTGTTTCTCATGAGTCATGACTCAAGAAGATGGTGTATTGGTCATTGATGATGATGAGCCAACAACCTACAATGAATCCATTGAGGGACTAACTCTGAGAAATGATTTGTAGCCATGAGATCTGATATGGAATCTTTGTATACCAACAAGATATGGAACTTGGTGGATCCACCTGAAGGGGTAAAACCAATATGATGAAAAAGGTCTTTAAGAAGAAGACAACATGGATGGTAATGTACAAACCTATAAAGGTATATTAGCTGTAAAAGGTTTCATACAATTTCAATCTATTGACCATGATGAAACTTTTCCACTAGCTGCCTTGGTTAAATCCATCAGGATCATGATTTCCATTGTAGCTTATCATGACTATGAGATTTGGCAAACAAAAATTAAATCTTCTTTTCTTCATACTAATCTTCTAGAGGATGTGCATGTTACACAACCTGAAGGTTTTATTTCTCCAAATGAAGCTAAGAAAGACGGTAATCTACATAGGTCAATCTATTGATTCCTAAGTATCTCATAGCTAGAATCTTCATTTTGATAAGTTCAAACTATTTGGCTTTCTTCAAAATGAATATGAACCTTGTGTCTACAAGATGGTTAGTGGGGTCATGATTGTATTTCTCATATTGTATGTAGATGACATACTATTGATGGGAAATGACATACCTACTTTACAAAACATAAGGTTAGGCATACACAGGACTGACATGCATGGTGAGTGATGACTATGTCTCTTTAATCATGACATTGGATATCAAGTCAGATACATGGGTACTGGTTAGAGAACAAGTTGTAACTAATAGACCCACCTTGAAATTGACACATTGAAATCATGTAATGACATCTATGAGTCATATTTCAATGTGATAATGGTGACTTTGATCCTTAGACAAGAAGATACAATAGTAACACATGGACTTTTGTCTACTTTGACCACTATCCCAACTTGTTGTGAATGAGAGTTTCCAAAAGGTAGTGATTGGGTGCATTGTGACACATGAGGAATAGTGTGGGTCATGTATATGGAATTTTTCCTTCCTTTGAAGTGATATCCCGGTCACTTATTAAGTGAGACTATGAAATGCATTGTCATTCTCATATGAGTTAATATATGATACTGATATGATAATAGGTCAAATAGTCTTCTATGGTTTGAGGAAACTAGATTTAAATTTTAGAGGATGACATTCCATGCCTCAGTTTTAGTCTAGATATTTGTAATAGAGTGATTATACATTTATGCCAACATGGCCACTTTATAGGTTAAAGTTTCCATGCCTCCAACTTATTCCTATTACTTAGGTAGCAATGAAGTGTATCTAGACACCAATATTTTCTTGTGATACTTTGAACACAACTACCAAAGTAATTTGGAACATACTGGATCACACACATAAGGATGCACAAGGAAATTAAATTTTGAAACTAAAGAAATGATTAGAATGGTTTTGAATCATAAATGTGATAATTTTCTATCTGATCAGACAATTGGAATGTCTAATTGGTTGATCATATTATTTGGGTCATGGATCAATTCATTCAATCGATCAACTAAATTTTGAACTGCACTAGCCCTATTGGCCAATTGGTTATCCCAGTCATTCGTTCAGTATTCAACAAGTTAGGTCTCCAATTTGAAAGTAATTCACATTTGGATCTAACTGACCTGATCATCCAATCAAGTAACTCGATTGGGTGATTGAAATGGCTTTTGAGTCCTAGAAGGAACCTAGTTGACCGATTGGATTTCCATGTCGATCGGTCATAATTCCAATCTGAGTTTTCAATATTGGATTATTGCTCTTGGATTGCAATTAGTAAACGAACTGGAATTAGGGTTTTCTAGTGCCATGAATCTCCTATATAAAGGGGGGACACATCCCTAACAATCTAACACAACTTTTGAGACAACTTATGATATGTGTTGGCTGTCATATCTCTATTGGTGAGAGAAGAAGTTACCCTAAGGATCGCTGCCCACAATAGGATAAGAAAGGGAGTTTTGAGACAACTAGAAAGTCAATGAATCCTATTCCACTTTTACATGGTGGTCAAGGTGTTTCACCATGTTATCTATCATCTTTTTGGATGAAGTATATCTCGAGGAACATATGCAAAGGCTTAGAGAATCTCTTCCACAAGATGAAAACAATATATTGCATGCAAGACAATTGCGCAACAACTTTGTGGGTGATCCAAATCTCTTGTTGATCTATTCTGATTTCTTAGTAGTTGATTTGGTATTATATCCATAATATTGAGTTCTTCACCAAAAAAGATGTGTCTGGTTGTTGAATAGCTAGTGTGTAAGGCCCCTAAACTTTCTTAATGAGTTGAACAAGCTTAATTATCAGAATTGAATTCTTATAACCCAAATATAACCTTGTTATATGCTTTGAAATCATAAGAAAAGCTTAAGTTTCAAATTTGGTCCAATTTGGACACTGTTTGAGAAAGTTATGCAATTTTATGTACATTTTGGACTTTTCTGCAATTTACCCAATTCAGCGGTTTTCTTTGCAATTTATGACTTTCATTATGTTCCTTGGATATACTCTCATCATTCTTGGTCTTGTTGATCCATGGGGCGCCTATTTAGACCTTGGTTTGAATGTATTTTCTCTAAGGGTATTTTAGGGTTTACCCCTTCATGGATGAGCTACCTTTAGTAGCTATCAACTAATGAATTATTTGATTGGCAGGGAAATTCGACAAAAGAAAGCTAAGCTGGTCTATACATATGGTGGGGGAGCTTCTTGTGTCTGTGCTTGTATATTCTTAATAAATTAAGGCCATGGACACTTGGATAGATACTAGAACTTCAACTTTTTTCTTTTTCTTTATCTTAAACTTTCATATACTTATCCCTAAGAACCAAAACGAGCCATTTTCTCTCCACAACTTCCCTCCTTCTCCCAACCTCGTTCTTCCTCTGTGATTCTGTGAATTTTGCTGTCCAAGGAAGAAGAAAGTGGGGATCTTCTTGGAAAAAGGATCTATGGTTGCAATTGACTTCATTTTAGGGTTGAAAAAGCTTCCTTCTAGCGATCTTGACCTAAAAGAGTAATAATTCACTTCTTTCCTCCGTTTATTTCTTTTTTATCCTTCCTCCTAGTTTTCTCAAGGTCAGAACCTTTCTATTCCATGGTATAAATTGCTCTAAAGCTTTAAAAGCCTACCTTTCTTGCTCCTTATGCTTAGGGTTTGCTCATTTGATGAAGAAAGGTGCTAGATGGGCGAATTCATAACTTTTTCTTGGATTTTCTACCCTACCTACTCGAGTTTTCTTCTGTGTGGGGTTTCATATTCTCATTAGATGCAAGTTTTATAACTTGCTCCACGTTTATTGCTTATCATAAGCTTTCTAGATCACGTTCTTGCTTGAAAATGATGATTTATGCACTAAAAAGCTATGCTTTACTTGGATTTTGATTTTTATTATGTTCCCTGTTCTGATTTCAGTTCTAGATGAACCTGTGATTATGTTTACGTTATTCTTAAGGTATAATATGACTTGTATCAGGTTGGTTTGACATCCTATGGTGCTAAGCACCTATCAACCAATGGTCAATTTTAGGGTTTAAAGTTGATTTCTTCTATAAACCCATGACCCGACGATGGTACCATTGCAACAACCCTATGGTGTTGTCTTCATGATAACTAATGATAAAGATCAAAGGTTTCAGATGATTGTGACAACCTATTCTCACCCCCTCAGGTCAGGTTTTGGATCAATTAGAAGTTTAATGATCAACCATTAAGTACCCTACCGATGTTGTCAATCAACGATGACATTAGCTTAATATTTGATGTTGATTAATGAATATAGTGTTGATATTACAACCTATGGTTATTTAATGATCACTAATGATGGTGGATCAGGACTCTACAACCTATGGTGAGTTAAGCATTGTAGTTGTAGCATCAATTAAGCCTTAGACCAATGGTTTCTTGGGTCACTTGATGCAATGATCGAACCTATACTGTAATTGATGGTTTTAACATATGAACTTGACCCAATGGTGAATATCTAATTTTTATTCCTCCAAGAAAGTGTAATGATGGTTAATGTAATATGTTGGTCCTAATAATGTGATTTATATGGTTTCCTTTATATGATCAACTTAAGGAGCTTACTTGTTGACAAAGGATGGCTTTTTTTAAATGAACAGTTGATTGTGGGTTTTACCCTACTCTCAATGGAACTTTTTGTGTTGTTAATCAAGGGATGTAAAGGGTTAAATGGTGACTCTTTCTAGACCACAACTCAAGGACATCATAGGTGGTTTATCCAAAGTGTTTACTTATGTAAACAACCATTGGTCTTACCTTTTAAACATCCAATGGTTCTGGGTGACATTGTGGTATGGTGACATGGGTTGATGATGGAACAAATGGAGGGACCCTTAATAAGGTAGTCTTACCTATTCACTCATATGAATAGAAGGGATGAAAACCATATTGTGTTGATATGTAACCCTAAATAGGTATAGCTTGTTATACCTAGCTTTAATATAACTAAATGATGGTAATTGGGTATGAATAGTCCTTGAATGACTAATACAATCATGGAGTACTATGTTACTATTGTTGAAACCCTAGTATGCTATAACCCAATGGTTTCACCTTGATTTATGTGTGGGTTCA